>CM045746.1:19121965-19676965 GCA_024760905.1 Plotosus lineatus
ACCATACAACATTGCTGGCCTCAACACCGTCTTGTACACTTTTCCCTTCATTCTTGCCGATACTGTCCTATCACACATCACACCGGACACTTTTCTCCATCCATTCCAAGTGAGGTACCACTGTATATATGATTTATAGATATTAAAAAATCTAAACACATTTTGGTAAACATCAATATTGATTGGGGTGATTACTGTGGACACATACACTTTAGCCAAGGGTCCCTACAGGGGAATAATGGGTTCTCGGCGGATACAAACTCATTGATGCACTGCATGGCAGTGAAGCCCTCTGGCCTGTATCCAAATCATGTCAGAATACATGTGAGAATATAAATTACTTATGCACAAGGAAAAATTAAGCCTTAATTAAATTACTTTAGTTGGTTTTTAGAATGTAGTTACACCGCGATTAATAAATTTGACCAGTATATTAATATATCATCTATATATTGTTCTATAGTATGTATCTTGATAAGAACTAGCCAATTTGGTTTCTTGTGGCTATATTATTATTATTATTACTATTATTATTAGTAGTAGTAGTAGTAGTAGTAGTGGTAGTAGTAGTTGTACTTTTTGTTATTCTTGTTGTAGTAATAGTAGTAGTAGCAGCAATAGAATGCAGAGAAGGAGGAGCAATATGATTAATTTTTTCAGGTATTTTACTTACCATATTTTAAGTTTCAGTTTTCATGGTAGGTTCCTCTGTAAAGCAGGGCTGAACTAATATCCGTTGACTGATGGATTTTATCTATGCAAAAAAGAATTACAACTATATGTGATTCAATATTTTCATTAGCACCCATCAATCTCGGGAGACTATGGTCTTGCACACTGTTAGAATATACCTCTGACCTAAATACGTACATGTTTATTGAATCATGAAGCAAGAAGTTCTCCTTATCGTGTTGTACCCCGATGTCCTAAGTTTTGTGTAAAACATCAGCCAGACCTAACTGGATGTTCAAGGCTGTCCCCTTCTATCTTGACCTACTTACGTACGAATGCAAACAGTGACGCAAGTAACATGATATGGTGCTGTCCACACACACATACATCCACACACACACATACACACACACATACATCCACACACACACATACACATACACACACACATACATCCACACACACACATACACATACACACACACACATACACATACACACACACACATACACACACACACATACACATACACACACACATACACACACACACACCCCCACCCTATGCTATGATGAATGTACTTTGACCAAGGACACATGCCTCTGTTACTATCTGCTTGCAAACACAAAGAAACTGCATAAAAGCTTGTGCTCAGAAACATACTCTGAGCAGTTGATGAATAAACCAGATTGATTTTACTCGTATGGTTTAGTGTCTTCTGTTCCCGGAGTACTCTAAGACGTTGAGATACAGGAATCCAGACCGTGCAGGTTTACATAAGAGCTTCTACACAGAGAGAGTTCTTACAATTTGGTGACCCCGACGTGATACTCCTGATCAGGTAAGACATAGATTTTTTCTTGATTACCTGGTTAGCAGTATCTGAACGTTTGTGTTATCCCCTTTTCATAAGGGACGGTTATCCTCAGTTGCTATAACTGGGACGGTTATCCTCAGTTGCTATAACTGGGACGGGTTATCCTCAGTTGCTATAACTGGGACGGGTTATCCTCAGTTGCTATAACTGGGAAGAGCGCTATACAAAAGGTGCACGTGTATTCCTGTATGCCAACGTATTTTTTTGTTTTTGTTAGAAGATAGACAATGGGAAATTCCTACCCGAAGCCTAAGGTCCGGGAAACTCCGAAGGAGTGGATGAATAGATGTGGTCTAGCTTATTATACTGAGCCATGGCTCAGAAATTTGGCGGGATGGACTGAGGGACTCGACCAAGTACCAAACTTTCCTCGAAATGGGACTTTTGATGCAGGATTTCTGACATCCGCGCATCGCATGATTTATGATGGATTGGGCAACCCTCCTAGGATTATGAATACATGAAAGAAGCATATAATGAGGCAGTGGTCCTTCAGAATGTTCCCTGTCTGGCTCCGGAAAACGATGCTGTAACTAATGTAAAGATGGAGGAAGAGGGGAAGTCGAGGGTCATCGTAAAACCACCTATCGGTCCACCCTCTTCTGGCGGGACAATCCCGAGGCATTGACCCAGCTGCTGCGCAACTAACGGCTTATCTAGTCTCCCGACGGGAGGGGCTTGTGATCTTTCACACGTGACCAATTGCAAACAGAAGCGAGGCGAATTAACCTCAGTATTTTGGAATCGTTTTACTGAAACTTGGCGTCATGTGGGAGGATTTCCTCTTGATACCGAAGCGGCAAATTCTATGTTCGTGTCCAGTTTTTTAAGTAATTGTCTCTCAGAAGTCCAGAGCGCACTTAAACCGCATTTCACAGATCGTCAACGTCTCATCGTTAGAACTGCCGGAGAAAGGGTTCGTATGCTAGAATCAGATGGACTATTGAATGTAAAGAATAAGGTTCTGTTGGCGGTGGCCCCCCAGGGCCCTCGCGATAAGGATAAGAGAAGGGATTTATACAGAAAGACAGGAAAATGTCATTACTGTGGAAAGGAAGGACACTGGAAGAAGGAATGTAGAAAGAGACAGAGAGATGAGGAGAATTCTGCAGCACGCCGTAATGCTGGCTCTAGTTCGCCCCCACCATCCTCGGATCCCACTGAAGTGACGACACCACGCCCTTATTCGCGAGGACGTGATTAGGGCTGCCCGCGGAGTGAGGACCCTGAGACCTGTAGCTTAATGCATCTAGTGTTTAATTCACCCTGCAATGAGAATCTGCCGCTCCTTCCTATTGTTCTAGAGGGGGTGGAATATCTTTTCGTTATCGATAAGCGGGCGACCCTATCTTCTTTAGGCAGGGACTATCAGGGTGCTGTATCTTCCAGGTCTATTAGCTCTGTGGGAATAGATGGGGTTCCTTTCTCCTCCCCATATACGCCACCCCTTCTCCTACATTTTCCTGATGATCATACGCTTGATAAATTGCAAATATCCTACTCCTTTGTACATATGTCCGAATGCCCCTTTAATTTGTTAGGCCGTGACCTCATGAGTGTTCTGGGGTTCCAAATCTCTTTCCAAGGTTCGAGCATGACCATCCAAACGTGCGACACCGCCTCCGTTTCTCTGTTATCATTGCAAGCGCAGCCCTTGCCTTTTAATGTTAATTCAGCGTGCGTGGCGAGTTCCACCTCGCCCCCTGTACTCGACACACTGCCCACCAATCTTTGGGCAGAGCATAAGAATGACGTGGGTTGTGTGGACTGCGTCCCATATGAAGCTACCGTGAAGCACATTTCGCCCGTGTACATCCGACAATACCCCTTGTCGCCTCAAAAAATGTTGGGTATCGACACTATTTTGGCCGCTCTTTTGGAACAGGGTATCATTGTGCCGTGCACAAGCCCTTATAACACGCCTGTGAACCCGGTTCCTAAGCCAGACGGTTCCTGGCGTCTGACACAAGACCTCAGAAAAATTAACGAGCTCATCGTTCCAGTTTCACCGGTTGTTCCGGATGTGCCCTCTATTATGGCTTCTATTCCTTGCGATCACACTCATTTTTCCGTAATCGACCTGTGCTCGGCGTTTTTTAGTATCCCTGTTGAGCCAAGCACACAACCTCTCTTCGCTTTCACACATCGGCAGCGACAGTATACGTGGACTAGATTACCTCAAGGATTTATTGACTCTCCTGCCGTGTTTTCGGCTGCAGTTAGGGATGCGTTGGGTTCTTTGGACGTCCCCGTTGGCTCCTGCGTACACTCTTATGCTGATGACCTCCTGGTGTCCGGCCTAACCTATGAACTATGCCTCGACGCCACTGTCCAGTTGCTCCTCTTACTGGAAAAAAAGGGTTTCAAGGTCTCCAAGCCCAAGTTACAGTTCTGCCTCACCACTGTGATATATCTGGGCTATGAACTCTCTCACGGGATAAAACGCCTTACTCAGGATCGCGTTAAGATCATAGTGGACACTCAGAAGCCTGCCACTAAACAAGCGCTCCTGGCTTTCCTGGGCCTCATTAACTACTGCCGCCAATGGATCCCGGACTGTTCCTTTTATGACAAACGTTTACGCTCTGCCGTGGCTCACACTGACCCTCTCCATCCTTGGTCTGGACTGAGGACATGCTGGAAGCATTCAAAGCCCTGAAGTCGGCCCTATGCTCCGCGCCGGCTCTCGGGCTCCCGGATTACAACAAACCCTTTCATCTCTATGTCGCTCACCAGGCCGGCACGGCTTCTGGAGTCTTGGCGCAGGACCACGGGGGGGGACTTAGGCCTTGTGCTTTCCTCTCCAAAACTCTAGATACTGTGGCTCAGGGTTTACCTGCCTGTCTCCGCGCTGTCGCTGCCAGTGCGGTGTTAGTTCTCGAAGCAGAAAAAATAGTGCTCTCTCATCCACTCGTTTTACACACCAGCCATCAGGTTAGGCATATCCTTAATACTCTGTCTACACAACACATGTCTTCTCAATGTCGTTCAGGTTACGAGGCCATCCTTTGTGCTACTGATAACCTAACTATATCCTGTTCCTCTTCTCTAGATAACGTGGCGCAGGCTCTACAGCGCCTGCTTAATGCTCATGACGACTGCGAACCATTGGAACATGACTGCATGGACACCATTGTTCATGACACCAGCATTAGATCCGACTTAATGTCTACTCCTCTCTCCACAGGTCTCTCCCTGTTTGTAGACGGGTCATGCTCGAAACCCTCCGACGGAGTGTTCCTCTGTGGCTACTCGGTATGTTCCTTACCGGACCAAGTTTTGGAAGAGTACTCGCTTCCCTTTAATTCCGCTCAAGCAGCAGAGTTATATGCGCTCACTCGGGCATGCACTCTCGCTTCCGACCAGGATGTTACTATATACACTGACTCTCGTTACGCTTTTGGGGTGGCGCATGATTTCGGCCGTATCTGGCAATCTCGTGGCTTCACTGCTGCTGACGGTAAGCCCATTTCACATTCCACCTTAGTCCAGGATCTTATTGTGTCCTGCAATCTCCGCTCCGTTTAGCGATCGTAAAGACCAGCGGTCATTCCTCTGACCACACTGATGAGGCACGAGGTAACTCTTTGGCTGACCGCGCGGCTAAACAGGCTGCCTCGCTCGGCTCCATGCCGCGTTCCTGCAGCCCGCGCTGGTGTCAACCTCACACATGCTTAGCGCCCTCCTCCCTGACTTGGATCTGAAATCCCTTCAGTCCTCGGCGTCCACAGAAGACACTGATTTTTGGTCCTCGCAGGGCTCTCAGCCCTCGGGTGACGGCATTCTGCTCGATTCGACCGGTCGCTTATGTCTGCCCACGCACTGCCTTCCTTTCCTCGTCCGCGAGTTTCACGGGCCTACACATCGCGGTCGAAGAGGGGTGGTGACAGATATGGAAAAAGATTTTTGTATACGACAACTAGCCTCTACGGTGCACAACATTCTGGACAAATGCCTGATTTGTGCACAGAACAATGTGTCCAAACCACACGCATCACATCAGCATCTGCCGAAACCAGATACTCCCTTCCAGGAGTGGCAGATAGACTTTACCCACATGCCCAGGCAGGGCCCCTTTAAATATCTATTGGTTATCGTGGATAAATTCTCTCGATGGGTTGAAGCTTTCCCGTGTGGGAACGAAAACGCCCGAGTAGTGGTTCAAAAGTTATCACAGGAAATTATTCCCAGATATGGCCTCCCGTTGGGTATTGATTCGGACAAAGGCACACCATTCACCTCAAAAGTCACTCAACTGTTGGCACAAGAGCTAAAGATCAATTGGCGTTTCCATGTCCCATATCACCCTCAGTCCTCCGGAATCGTGGAACGAACAAACAGAACCATTAAAGGAAAATTACGAAAAGCAATGCACGCCACCGGATCCAGGAATTGGGTTTCGGTGCTGCCTGTGGTCCTAGCGGATCTGCGGATGACCTCGCAGGTGGCCTTAGGGAATCTATCCCCTTATGAAGTGGTAATGGGGAGACCCTTTCCTGCTCCTTGGAGGAAGGGAAAGCAGGCTTTGGGTACGGAAGATCTAGACATACACATGAGCGAGTATGCCGTGGGCCTTGTTAAGGTCCTAAACGACTATTGGGAACGCACTAATCAGAATACTTCGGTCCCGGCCGATGCAAGCACTCATGCCTTCAAGGTAGGAGACAAGGTGCTGGTCAAGAAATTTGCAAAACTAAATTCCTCTTTGGGAGACTCTCCTTACAGTGAGCCCACGGAGATACTCGCTGTAACCCGTACCGCCGTACTAACTGACCTCTTTCCACAGTGGATCCATGCTACCAGACTGAAGAAAAGCCCGCAATGAAGTATTGTATTGTTTGTTTTTGTGTGACCATGATGTTGTCTATCTTTATTACCTCTGTTCCAGGTCTTAAGACATATATCACCTAAGAGGGGAGAAGTGTTTTCTAACGGATTCAGCTCAACATAAGCTTACGAGTACCACCTTTACACCCTCTCGTACTGGGAACGGATAACCAAAAATATCCTGTGTTATGTATACCCTCCATGTTCTGCTCTTGCTCGGGCTGATGTGCTCAGCCCCGGGTCTTTGTACATATTACCGTCATCTTGAAAATAACATGTTCTGGCAGTATTTGAATTTTACTGTGAAACGTGATGTAACTTTAGAATAATTTATTGTTTGCTCTCTGTTTCCCCATGATGGAGGAACCCCATACGTATATACCCCCTCTAGGGACAATTACACCATCATCAACTCGACGTGGGTCCGGGGCGAGTGGGGAACTTATAATCAGTCAGAAATCTTTCTACGACGCCACCTAGACCCAAATTCAGGCTTCTCAGTACATTGGGACTTAAGAATGCAGTACCCCATATGTTTTTCTCGATGCACTGCTCGCGAAGGAAGGGGGGGTATGCGTTCTTATAGGTGAACACTGCTGTACCTATATTCCACCGAACGATTCCCCTGGGGGGAATATATCTCAAGCCCTGCACAAAATGCGTGCGGTAGCAGCCCAATTGCGACACGACGAAAGTCCAAATTACGGCTGGGGATTCCTCCATTCCCTTTTTGGTATCTTCACTCCATATTTAACCATGTTTGTGCCTGTATGCATTTGTCTGCTGTTGGTGTGTGTGTTCGGACCTTGCATCCTTAGGTGTCTGCTGAATCGTGTGTGGGCCCTGATGGACGCTTTCAGTGGACCAAAGTATACGCAACTGGATGCGCAGTCTGACGGCACCTCTTACCCTTCGTCCCGGGTGTAGTGAGGGGTCGGGATCTTGAGAGGGACCAGTATCTCGAGGCAGTGGGCGAAGGGCGTCGTAGCTCAAGCTGCCCTTCAAGCACAGGCCCCGATCAACCGCGGTCCCTGGTCTCCTGAAAGATCCCGACCTTCGACACCCGCTGAACCTTTGTGTATTCTGCAACGATTTATTTGTATTCTGCAACGATTTATTAACGAATGATTTATACTTCATGATCATTAAAGTATAAAAGAGGGGAACTGTTAGAATATATCTCTGACCTAAATACGTACATGTTTATTGAATCATGAAGCAAGAAGTTCTCCTTATCCTGTTGTACCCCGATGTCCCTAAGTTTTGTGTAAAACATCAGCCAGACCTAACTGGATGTTCAAGGCTGTCCCCTTCTATGTTGACGTACTTACGCATTTAATGCAAACAGTGACGCTAAGTAACATGATATGGTGCTGTCCACACACACATACATCCACACACACACATACACACACACATACATCCACACACACATACACATACACACACACATACATCCACACACACACATACACATACACACACACACATACACATACACACACACACATACACACACACACATACACATACACACACACATACACACACACACACACCCCCACCCTATGCTATGACGAATGTACTTTGACCAAGGACATATGACTCTGTTACTATCTGCTTGCAAACACAAAGAAACTGCATAAAAAGCTTGTGCTCAGAAACATACTCTGAGCAGTTGATGAATAAACCAGATTGATTTTACTCGTATGGTTTAGTGTCTTCTGTTCCCGGAGTACTCTAAGACGTTGAGATACAGGAATCCAGACCGTGCAGGTTTACATAAGAGCTTCTACACAGAGAGAGTTCTTACACACACTGTTTGGATGAGCATCGTCTGGTGTGACTAGTCAGGCCGATGCGGGAATGACAGTCCCTCTTGCAATATGGGCAACGGAACTGGGTAATTTGTCTGTCAGCTGGGGATTTTCTTCTCTGGCGCTTGACATCGGAACTCTGCGCGAGTGATTCTTCTAGCTGAAGGATTCCTTCACACACTGTCTGTCGCCATGCTGATCTTTCATATGCTGCAGCTTCCCAAGTGCTTGTTTCGATATTCAGGGCTTTCAGGTCTTGCTTACATACTAGTATATCTTTGTAGCGCAATTTTGGTCTGCCAGTTGGAGCAAGAGCAAGTTCTCCATAGAGAAGGTCCTTTGGGATCTGTCCGTTTTCCATGTGCACCACATGTCCAAGCCATCGCATTCGTCTCAGCTTCAGTAGGCTATACATACTTTGAATTTGGGCTCTTTCCAAGACACTGGTATGGTGACTTTATCCTGCCAGGCGATGTTCAGGATACAGCGAAGACAGCGCATGTGGAAGGTGTTGAGTTTGTGCTCCTGTTTCGCATGCAGAGTCCATGCCTCACTTCCATAAAGGAGGGTGCTTATGACGCAGGCTTTGTATACTAGGACCTTTGTGTGCTCTCAGTTTGCTATTGGTCTGAACTCTCTTATTTAGTCAGGCCATTGTGGTTGCTGCTTTGCCAATGAGCTTGTCCAACACTGTGTCTAGGGACAATGAGTCTGAGATGGTGGAGCCCAGATAGACAACGTCATGGACAGCATCCAACTCTTGGTCGCCGAGTCTTATCTCAGGTGGTTTGTCCAAGCCCTGCCCCATGATCTGTGTCTTCTTCTGACTAATTGTGAGACCAAAGTCTTGGCATGCCCCGTTGAAGCAGTCCATGAGGTGCTGGAGTTCTTCCTTGGAGTGGGTGGTAATTGCAGCATCATTGGCAAAGAGGAAGTCACGTAAAGCTCGCATTTGGATTTTAGTCTTGGCTCTGAGTCTAGACAAGTTAAAGAGTTTACTGTCTGACCTGGTTCGGAGGTAGATGCCCTCTGTGGTGGAACCAAAGGCATGTTTTTACGCAGGCCAGCAAAGAAGATGCCAAACAATGTTGGTGCAAGGACACAACCCTGTTTTACTCCACTGTTGATGTTAAAGCTCTCTGATGTTGACCCATCAAAGACCACTGTACCTTGCATGTTGTCGTGGAAGGACTTGATGATGTTCAGTAGCTTTGGTGGACATCCTATCTTTGAGAGAATCTTGAAGAGACCCTATCTGATAACAGTGTCAAAAGCCTTTGTCAGATCTATGAAGGCAATGTAGAGCGGGAGTCTTTGTTCTCTACACTTCTCCTGGAGTTGTCTGAGAGAAAAGACCATGTTGATGGTGGACCTTGAGGAATGAAAGCCACACTGGGATTCTGAGTAGACTCTTTCGGAAATAACTTGTAGCCTCTTCAGTGTGACTCTTGCAAAGAGTTTTCCCACAGTGCTTAAAAGTGAGATCCCGCGGTAGTTGTTGCAATCGCTTCTGTCGCCCTTGTTTTTGTAGAGCATTACAATATTGGCGTTCCTCATGTCTTGTGGAACTTCGCCCTCATGCCAACAGAGTCAGAGTATTTTGTGTAGTTCTTCTATCAGGGTTCCTTTGCAGCATTTCAGAATCTCTACAGGGATGCCATCCTTCCCAGGTGCTTTTCCTGTGGCTAGCGAATCTAGGGCTTTGTGCATTTCCTCCAGGGTTGGCTCTTTATCCAGTTCCTGTAGCATAGGTAGACACTCAGTTGTGTCCAGGGCATCCTCAGAGAAAGGTTCTCCTTGGCATATAGCTCAGAGTAGTGTTCCACCCTGCTGTTGTTCTCGGTCTTGAATTATCTCTCCTGAGGAAGACTTTAGAGGGGCAGTTTTCATCTTGCTAGGACCTAGTTCATGTTTGATTCCATCAAACATCCCCTTAAAGTTTCCTGTGTCTGCTGCGATCTGTATCTTAGAGCACAGCTGGAGCCAGTAGTCATTTGCACAGCGCCTGGCAATCTGTTGGACTTTGCTGCTGGAGCTTCGGAGTGCCTTTATGTTTTTCTCACTGGGGTCAGTTTAATAGGCTATGAGAGCAGCTCTCTTCACGTCTTAAATTCGTGACTGGTCTGATCTTCTCTGCATGAGCTTCAAACCAGTCTGCTGACTTCCTTGTCTGCTTACCAAAGACTGATACTGCTGAGCTGTAGATGGCATCCCTCACTTGTTCCTAGTTTTTGGTAGCATTCCTACTTTGCAGACCTGTGAGGCGTTCTTCCAGTGTTGTGAAAAAGCCATCGACCTTTGTTGGTATTTTAGTGTTGCTTGTGTTTATGCGAGGGCGACCTTCTTTCTTCGTGCATGATATTTGCTTTGCCTACAGCTTGATCTTGCTGGACACAAAGGAACGGTCAGTATCACAGTCAGCACTGTGATAGCTGCTAGTGAGTCTGATGCATGATAGGTTGGAATGTTTGGTGAGGATCAGGTCAAGCTGGAGTGTGCCAGTGTTTGGATGGTGGGTGCCTCCAGGAGACTCTGTGTTGGGGCTTGGTGTTGAAGAATGTGTTGCTGATGCAGAGGTTATGATGGCGGCTGAGCTCTAGCAAGCGTTGTCCATTTTCGTTCATTCGTCCAGTGCCGAACTTTCCAAGGCAGCTTGGCCAGGTGTTATAGTCAGTTCCGACTCTGGTGTTAAAATCACCGAGTATGAAAAGTGACTGTGCAGCGGGGACTTTGCTAATGGCAGAGTCAAGGTCATCGTAGAACTTGTCTTTGACATCACTGGGAGATATGAGAATTGGAGCATAGATGCTGATAATGGTGACTGATCCAGCTGCAGTGTGGAGCTGAAGGGACAGAATTCTTTCAGATCCTTCTGTGGGTGAGATGATAGATCCCAGCAGGGTGTTATGGACTACAAAACCCATGCCATCTTCCCTCACTTAGTCGGGTGTCTTTCCTTTCCAGAAGAAGGTGAAGTCCTTCTCTCTCACAGAGCCTGTCTCTGGGAGTCTAGTTTCCTGGAGAGCAACAATGTCCATCTCCAGCCTGTTCAGTTCCCAGTCAATGATAGCTGTTTTTCGGGTGTCATTGATTTCTTCAAGACTGTCAGTGAAACCTGGCATCATTGTCCTCACATTCCAGGTGCCCAGTTTTAGAATAGAATGCTTTGACTTTTCTTGCTCAAGTAGTTGTTTGGTGCACAGATTGTCGATCCGCTTGTTGGTTTTCACCCTAAACTCCATGCACCCAGTGAGGTTAATGGACCATGGCGAGGCAGCACCTTATTGGCTGGGGGCTGCCCAGCTTGAGGAAGCAACCCCTGGCGTCTAGCTCTACGCCAATCAAGCTGATGACTTAAAACCGGTAGACTGCTGCTTCCTGTGTTGTATCGACACTGTATAGTGAAGCTGGAGTGTCCGCTCCAGTGTGCAAGGGCCTGAGTATGTGTATATGGAGAAAGAACTGTTACCTATGCAGTAGATTCCCCCTCTCCATGTTATAGAAAAGGTCCAGTGGAAAGGCAAAATGCCAATACAAATGGTTTCCACACCGTCGCAGGAGTTCCCAAGTCGGGCTGAGTACAGCATCGAAAAGCTTTCGGGACTCCAGCTCCTGATTTGCTGTCAGGGTTTACTCCCTTAGCCTTAAACTCTCCCAAGATATCCACAAGGCAATGGAACTATTTAACCCATAGCTTGGGGGTTGGTTCATGGGCTTCAGGGCGTGTCCTCACACCGGTGGGCCTGCAAACCTCACATCTGGGGGCCAAACCTCCTCTGAGTCCCTTGTAGTTTAGCCTGAGTCCACAAGGTGCTCAGTTACCATGTGTCACTGCGAAGAGGCACTACACAGGGCTTGGTGATGGAGAGGCTATGTACTGGCAGAAGGAGACTTATGCACACAGCTCCTCTTTTCGCAAAAGCTAGCCAGCGGTGCAGGCTGAAAGCGAGAGGTGATATGCACATCCATTGCAGCTACAGCACACAAGACGCATCACACCGCCATTTGTGACACACAACTGCAATACTTTATATGCATACATATATGTAAACACACACAAAAAATTTTAGTCTCCACCTACGCTTTAAAAAGGGATGAACATGGACCTATCATTATTGAAATATAATGTAATGTGCTAGCTATTAGGCTTCCATTTTGAATGGAACAATGACTAACATGGTGATGGAATATTAGTCTACCAGTATTGCTGTGTGTATTACGTAGAGCAATAGCAGTGGTTGCTAAGTTCAGAAATAGATCATCTAACAGTAAACCCCATTCTACTAATAAAGAAACAAAGAAACTACAATCAGTAGCCTATACGTGTAGCTATAAGATATGTGAACCAAAGAACCGATAATGACATGTATATTCTCAACCACTCACCTTTTGAAGAATTTTGTCCGTTATGGTTGGGCTGGTGAGATCTTCACTGCTTATAAGCTTTATTTTCACAAATGCCCTCATAGTAACTGGCACTACAAAAATAAATAAATAAATAAATAACGAAAGAAAGAAAAAAAAGAAAAAAGTCAAAATTATGTAACCCGTGTTTTGGAAAAAAAAAAATATATATATATATATATATATATATATATATATATATATATTTAGATTTATATAAAATTGTAAATTGAATGCAAATGTTGGAATAACCTGGAAACCCATAAACTTCCACTTCACATAGCGTTAGTAACTTGTTACTGTACGGAAGGAAGATGTTCACATAATGTCCAATCATGTTGCAGGTATAGTTTGTGGTGGCACCAGCAGGGATATGGGAGATAATGTCACATCTGCAGAGAAAGTGAGAGAGAGAATTGATGGGTAATATAATACATTAATGATATATCCAAATTTAAATTTCTGTGTTTGCCATAGTCCATATTTGAACCGTAATGGTTCTTTTACATGCCTCACACCATAGACAGTGAGAGACATGGCCCACCTTTGATAACCCAGTTAGCTGCACTTTATTAAATTTAAATTTAAAGAAGAGTAAATGTTTCAGAACATCTGCGAAGCAAAGTGTCTGTTATCCCTCATATTAGTAGGTATGCAATATGCAGATTTTTTACATTTGTAAATTTATGTGGGAATTTATTTTACTAATAACTGTACAAAGAAATTATTTTTTGTATTTTTATCCACCAGTTGAATTGCACTTTGTGAATATAGCTAAAATTAGAATTGTATGCCCACAACAGACTCAACAAAACAATATACTTTAAAATATTATCATAGTGTTGCGTAATGTTCACTTTTTCATTACACTTTTTATATGTTGGAAACTGCAGGTGTTCATTGTTGCATTTTGGTAAAAAAAAAAAAGACATGCAATTTGGCCTTTGCATTTTTTCAGGGTAAGAAAAGTAACGTTAACAGAGTTTTAAAAGATGGTCATGTAGCAGAGCACCCTGGGCTCAGGCAAAGCTTGCAGGTACATGAATAATTGCATCTCTGTATATTTAGTAGCTTCATTTATCAGTTCTTTGTGTTGTGCAGGTGCAAAGTAGCTGGTCTTTATAGAAAGTAGTACTGGAACCAGCAGTATCACTATGTCAGATACAAGTTTTAAACTAATTACAGACTAGTTCCAATTATCCGCCAGCTTCAGGCCAAAGCAGGTGCCGGAAAATAAATTAAATTAAATATATAGAATAATAATTAAAATAAAACAACAACAACAACAATGATAATAATAATAATAATAATAATAATAATAATAATAATCAAATACCAGAAGACCCAAAAAACAAGTTTATGCTTGCTCAGGGGTGGCGAACACGTGACTTTCAAGTCGCATGCGGCTTTTGATCAATAAGAATGTGGCTCTTTGCTTCTTATCATATTTCTATGTACTGTGGCTCTTTGTCTCGTTTCATGTTTCCACACCCCACACTTTAAATACTGTACCGTAAATGATTACTGTAAATTAGTAAAAATCTTAACTTTTATTTTCATGCACACACGCAACTCTTATACAAACGTAAACAAATGCTGGTGTTGTAGTTTGGTTTTGGTTGACTGCCACTAGAGCACAAAAGTCGGTCATACAAACGTAAACAAACGCCAGTCTTGTTGTTTTGCTTTGGCTGCCGCTAGAGTGCAACCACGCAAAGTTTAAATCTGCAATCTTTTATGATTTTTCAGTTTGCACATTTTTTTCCAGACAAAATGTCTCATTATACCAAGTCAAGTCCTTACTGTTTGGCATTTTAAAAAAGTGCAGTTCAATAAGGCCTGCCGGTGTAACAGATGCTGGATAATTGGAACTAGTCTGTACATTTTTGTTTATGTTGTCTGTATAACATGACAAGTTTTGAACAGAAAAAACATCATATGAAACAAGAAAAGTTGAATGGGTATATATTTGAAGGTACAGAGGAGGAATAAATTTCAGAGTACAACAAATTCACATTTAATTCCTGACTCCTCCCCTTTATAGCCTGTTTGGTTCTTGGATACTATAGAAATATAGCAGTGCAATATGGCGGCTTCTACACGGAAGGGTTCACTCCTCACATAGCTGTAAATAGCTTACTGTAAATTTCAGTTCACTTTTTTTTAATGAATGCAGATTAATCAAAATATAATTGTATTTATAGACAATTTCTGAATGGGGCAGTGGTGACCTGGTGGTATAGAGAGCTGGATAGCTGATCCTAAGCTTGGGGGTTCAAGTCCCACTCTCCACAAGGTTGTCACTGCAAACCCCCCCCCCCCCCCCCAGTGCAGCTAAGTGGGTTATCAAAGGCCGGCCATGTCTCTCACTGTCTATGGTGTGAGGCATGTAAAAGAACCATTGCTGACTTTCGTAAAGAGAAGCTGCAAAGCTGTCAACATGTTTCTATCCCTTGCTAAAGGGTTGTGTCAGGAAGCGCATCCGACAAAAAAAAAACCTATGCCAAATCAAATGTGCGAATCATTCGCTGTGTGGCGACCCCTGCAAAAGGGAAAAAGCCGAAAGGAAATCTCATATAGACAATTTCTGATCATATTATTATTATTATTATTATTATTATTATTATTATTATTATTTATTTATTTATTTATTTCACCTTGGGTTATCATTTCCGTTGTTGACTAAGGAGTTGCCAATGAGAATCTCAGCACCATCTAGCCGTTCTGGACAGCAGTCACCTCTGTTTGTGATGAGTATGTCACTAATATCATACACTGCCAACAAATCCACCCTCCACCACGGTTTGTTCTCCCAATTTGTTGCAGTGCACGATTTCAAAGAGAATGTAGGTTCTCTGTTGCCATCGATAGCCACACTACCATCATAGGAGATTCCGTACACAGAAGATTGTGTTGCTATTCCTTCTAAGGCCACATTTACTGTAGGAGAGAGAACATGTTGTTTAGACTCATTTATATTTACAGTATTTGTATGTTTGTTGATCTGTTTGGTTACATGGATTTTACCTTGCTGATGAGTCAGTGTCCACTGCAGGGAGAAAATGTATATTGCTGCACGGGGGGAAAAAAAATCCAATTCATTTATTGTGTGCAATCATTAGGAATAGATAATAATAATAATAATAATAATAATAATAATAATAATAATAATAATAATACATGATCAAGAATAATCTAGAAAGCATAATATAATCTAAAATTAGTACAATCATTTACAGGTAATATTTAAATGCAGCCATGTAATATTTAGGCTATTACAATTTTTTAGATGTCAGCTTTAGGAATAAAATGTTGTGTATACTGAATTTTGATGTGTTTGATGTCAATTAAATCGGCTTATTTGAAGTTTTTCATGTTTTACATTTATGTGTATCGTACAAAGAAGAAGAAAATAAGTATTGTACAAATATCGATTGATTATTAAATCATGTAAACACACAAAAAAATGTGTTTTGTAATAAATTTTATTTGTTTGTATCTACCTCCACCACCACCTATGCTTGTCACCACCCATTTCTATCAGGTGTGGACTCCATTCTGTTTACCTCCGCGTGACGTATTTACTATTATTAGGTTGCAGCTTCCATCTGTTGGGCTTATTTCCATTTGTGAAGATAATACAGGGTGACCCAAAAAACCTCCTTCATTTCAAAAGCAAATAGAAAAAGAATTCTGTGTGTGTGTGTGTGTGTGTGTGTGTGTGTGTGTGTGTGTGTGTGTGTGTGTGTGTGTGTGTGTGTGTGTGTGTGTGTGTAAGAGAGAGGAAAAATGCACTAGTGTTATTTCTCTTAAAATCAAATCCCATCTTCTATTTCTTAAAACTTCAAACTTCATCACTTCCGACAACGTTTACAAAATGTTTCCTTGCGAGATTCTTCCTCTGCCCACATGGTCTTGTTATCTCATCTCATCTCATTTGCCGAATCAATTTCTCCTTCTCAAGTTGGGAGAAGCCTATTTCAGTCGGCACTATGCAGTGGCGGGAAAACATCGTAAACAGCTGGGCAGACCACTACAGGGCCAACACACACAAACATTCACATTCACACAGAGGCAATTTGGAATAGCCAATGCGCCTAATGTGCATGTCTTTGGCTGGAGTATACAAATGAAATCCATGCAAGCACTGGGAGAACCTTCAAACTCCACACAGAAATGGATGAACCAGGGAATCAAACCCAGGACCATCTTACTGTGAGGTACATGTGCTAACCACCATGAATCTTTACATTTTTATTAATATTTATTTATATTATTAATATTATTCTTTGCTCAGCTACAAATACTTCTTCTAGAATGCCAGTGATCCTGATCCTCTAAATCCATCTGTTTTCTGAGTCCTGTGGTCTGCCCTGGTGTGCTGGTGACTTAGCTGTGCAGACAGACTGTGAAGCTGTCTTTTCACTGCTGGAAAAATAAACTCTTTTACCACAATTATTACTTACAGCTGTGGTATAACCAACTGGACTACATTTATGGATGACAATGAAGTTTCTCTTATATGCTTTGTATTTTTGTGGTTTCATGCAAATGTGGATAGGTTTCCCTTTTGGGCCTGGTTCCCCTCAAGGCTTCTTCCTCATGTCAACTGAGGGAGTTTTCTTTGCCCTCACTGCTGCTAACTTGCCTGTTACGGATATGTAGGGGTTGGATTTTTTTTTTTGAATTACTTTGTACTTTGTAAATTCATACGTTTACTATGTATAGCTGTTTTACAACCATGTCTATTGTAAAAAAAATTCTATACAAATAAATCTGAATTGAATCGGATTTTACTGACTTTGGGCTTTAAAAGTTTTTCATTTTCTTTCATTTTTACATCATTAATTTTCCATATATAGATACAGTATGTGCAAAACTGTCATTGTTTGTTCCTTTAGAAAAAAAACAAACAAAAAAAACCTGAATTCAGATTTGGGGGCTTTGACCTTTGTCATGGCATAATGTGTTCAGCTCATGATATCAGAGATCCGCACTCATTTTTAGGGTGTTTATTTAGCTTTTCAGAAAAAAAAAGCATACAATCAATTACACAAAATAAGTTATGCTGAGAGAAAAGCAAGAAAAATCTCAAACACTTCCAAGGGCGTTGGCTGGTCTGACTGTGGGACCGGGGATCTTGGATGACTGGAACTCGGATCCCAGGGGCTATAATTGTATTTATCATATTACTAAGCACTTTGGGGTAACCAGGTACACCCATGGGTAGAGTTATAAACTTTAAAAAAAAATAGCTGTCTATACAGGGGTGAACTGCAATCAAATATTATAGTTCAATCAAAAACATTCTCAAATATATTTCAAACTACATCTGCAAGTACATGTGCGAAATACATTTACAAACTGAGAAAGTTATTTATCTATTCAAAGGCACAAACAAATATTAATACATATTTACAACGAAAATACATACTATTAATTTTATAAAAGTACTGAGCATTAGGCTGCAGATCCAGGCTGGATGGCTTATGATTATTTTAGCCATTCATTCTCTGTGCGTCAATGTTTGTGTTCTAACACATGTGCAGGAGCCGGAGGCGGGACTAACAAATGGTACTTTATTCTCACACTCGCACTTTGTTTGATTGACAGTGTTCAGCTATTATTGCTTACTGATAATATGTGAGGCAGGCGCTCCACCGAAATAGGCACCTGTCATTGATTGTTGATTGGTCAGCTCAGGCTTGCACATGCGCATTGCCCGTTACACATTAACTTCCGGTGTTTACTTCCGGTTTCCTTGTTTACCACATGCTGAATTTATCTCCGACTGTCTCGTCAATAACGATCACTAAGTTTATTTATAAGATTGTGAATACACATAATTTCTTGTCCAGCGGAACTCAACTCCTGCTGTGTGTGTGTGTGTGTGTGTGGGGGGGGGTGTTCACGTGCACCCTGTGCACCTCCCCAGCTTACGCCCTTGACTTCTATCAGCCTCTAGCTCTGATTCAATTTACAAAATTCCTCCCCACTCTCATTACTAGCCAGTCCCTACTAGATGTCCCTGTGGTCCATTAAGACCCCTCCTTTCATACCTTCAAGTTCAACTTTTGTTCAATTCGCCGCCATTATTTTTTCGCATTACACTTGCTGAGATTGTTTACATTAGGTTTGTCTCGTGTTCATGCCATTCTTATCGGTTCATCATGACATAATGTCTCAACTTGTCTCCACATGCCTCTGTTCTGAGAACAACTTCTTTTGGGGGGTTGATTGTATGTTCTTCTTTTCCTAAAGGTTAAATAAACACCTGAAAATGAGTTTGGACCTCTTGAACTGGACATGTTTTGCCACAACATACTTGGTGTCCCATATGGGGACAAATAAGGACAGTTTGGCCTTCCTTCCTGGGAACTCCTGATCAGTGAACTTGAGCATAAACGTGGCCGTAAGGTGAACGGATTTGTTTACCAAAGCATAGGGCTTGACTTTGCTGACTTGTGAGTGTCCGCAGGGCAGAGGTGAGTAGAGTTCCACTGAGAAAACAAACTGATATGCGTAGTGAATGTTTAAAATCCAGGAATTTATGTGGTCCAGGGAAAAATAAGAAGAGAACAAGAAAATGCAAATTACCAAAAGATGCTTATTTGGCCCATGTTTTCTGCTTAATGTGTTCAAGTAAAAGTGAATCTCCTCCAGAGTGAACTGTTTTAGCAGGCGCAGAACTCTGAAAATGTTCTAGGAGTGTGTGTTGTGTTTAAGCAATGTATCAGCAACAGGTTTCTCTGTCCTTGGAGGACGGCGGCGTCAAAAGAAAAAACACCATTTAAGGAGATGACAGGCCTGCAACTCTCTGAGATTCTACTGTGTATGCTTTGGTAAATTTGTGTATGATTAATGCTTAGAAAAGAAATGGATAAAATATTCTAAAATAAAGACACATAGAAGGCTTGCGTTCAATTTTACTCTATATGCGGGTTCAGCTCGTAGGCTTCTGGGACCACAGCAATGTAACACTTCAAGAAAGATTGAGGACATCAATTGGTTATTCTGACTTTGGGAAGAGCAATAAAAGTGTTCGAGGCGAGTTACGGCAGCGTAGCGCCACTGTTGCTATTGGAACATGTAATTTTGTTCTGTCCTCAGCAATTTGCAGTGGGTGACATGAAATCATGCCAAGAGAAAGGGCCGCTAATTCTATATTCCCCACCGGAGTTTTACAGTTAGTGGCCAATGACAGCGGGATTTCAGTTTCTGCATTCGACCGGTAAATAAAGAAAAGAACATTTTAAATAAAATTGTGGCCAGATAAAAGACAAAATGATTACAGATGACCAGATGAGAAAAATGGTGTAGGGAGCAGATCTGCTATTCACGGACTGCCGCCCATCCCAGTCAACTCTGGGCGAGGGCAGAGTACACCCTGGACAGCTCGCCAGGCCAGCGCAGGGTGGAAACACGCCGACGTCTTTGCAGCCTACTCTTGTCGAAAGTCAGCAATGGTTCTTTTCATGCCTCACACCAAAAGACAGTGAGAGACATGGCCAGCCTTTGATAACCCAGTTAGCTGCAGATTTGGCAACCATAGTAATTTCGGGTGTAAAATAATGAAAATGAATGTAAAATGCAGGATGAAATGCAAAGAAATAATAATTGGATCACTGTGTTGTGATCAAAACAATTATAAAATGTGGACACTCGGAGTGAACTCTTAAGTATTATATGTTCAAATGTTCTGTATTATTCATTTGTAAAATTATCTTTTGCTTTGTTTTTTCTTCTTCCAGTTTTCGCTAAATAATTATATAGAATTGAACTTATTTAATGTATAAGGATGTACTAATGATAAATTTTAACTGAAAAGTGTTATAGTATTATTAAACAGAGTTACATGTGGGGTGAGAGAAGAAGAGATTATCATTTGGCTTGTTTCCATATGAAATATGTATCAGTTGACACTCATTTTCTTTATGCATTTTGTTGTTTATTATTATTGGTAACACTGTCACTGTACTATTATTGTTGTTGTTGTTCTTCTTCTTCTTCTTCTTTTACTTTCGGCTGCTCCCTTCAGGGGTCGCCACAGCAAATCATCCACCTCCACCTCACCCTGTCCGCCGCATCTTCTACTCTTACTCCAACCACTTTCATGTCTTCCTTCACCACATCCATAAATCTCTTCTTTGGTTGTGTTTTTGATTTTCCTTTTCTTTATTTAATGAATTCATTTAATCTTTGTTATTTGTATAAATTCTGTAGGGGGCAGTGGTGGTCTAGTGGTCTAGTGGTACAGGGTGCTGGATTGCTGATCCAATGGTTGGGGGTTTGAGTCCCACTCTCCACAAGGTTGTCACTGTCCCCCCAGTGCTGCTAACTGGGTTGTCAAAGGCAGGCCATGTCTCTCACTGTCCATGGTGAGAGGCATGTAAAAGAACCATTGCTGACTTTTGTAAAAAGAAGGCTTCAAAGTCGTCAGCGTGTTTCTGTCCCTTGCTAAAAAAGGTTGTGTCAGGAAGGGCATCCGACATAAAAACCTCCGCCAAATCAAACGTGTGAATCAGATGATCTGCTGTGGCGACTCCCGGGTAAAAGGGATAAAGCCGAAAGGAAGACAGACAGACATTTTTATAAGTTGTGTCTTGTATACTACCTTTTATTTTTATTTTTTTATGTGTAGGAAAATAAGAAGTGTGTGTGTGTGTGTGTGTGTGTGTGTGTGTGTGTGTGTGTGTGCGTGTGTGCGTGTATGTGTGTGTGTGTGTGTGTGTGTGTGTGTGTGTGTGTGTGTGTCACCTGTGTAAAGCAGTAGTGTGGCCAGATATTGGTCCATTATTAATGTCAAATTCTCGAACTCTCCCTACAAAAAAAAGTTCATAAAAATAATTATGAATACATCACCACACATTTCTACGCACCTCTACATATCACTACAAATCACTTCTGTCTGAAGTTAAACTCTAACTGTGTTTTAGTTATTAATGGAATAAAGTTTATTATTGCTCATGTGGTTTAATTCTACACTCAGTAACAGTGTCCCAGTAAACTTGAAATATTTTATACTTTACATATTTTCATGGCTGTAGTAATCCTGATAGGTTTATAATGAGCGCGTTAGTGTTTATTAGGTTATTTAATGTGCTGTATGTTCAGTTCGAGGGCAGTGCTGGGCTAGTGGTTAAGGCGCAGGATCGCCGATCCTAAGGTTGGGGGTTTGAGTCCCCACAAGGTTGTCACTGTCCCCCTCCCCAGTGCAGCTAACTGGGTTATCTGGGATATGGGCAGGCCATGTCTCTCACTGTCTATGGTGAAAGGCATGTCAAAGAACCATTGCTGACTTTTGTTAAGAGTAGCTGCAAAGCCGTCAGTGTGTTTCTACTCAAACCACTCACCAACCCGCACTGAAGCAGCGTGGTGAGTTATGGTTCAAACCCACAACTATGAAGGTTGTGGAGGCCATCTGCCAACAGTGGCAAGACATGCTGATGATGATGATGATGATGATCTTCAGTTCATTGTCTAAAACTTAAAATTGTAAAACATTTCCAAATTTTAAACTTAAACTAAAAAAAATGCTATAAAGAAATGGATAAACTATGTACTCTAAATTATTCTGTGGTTCTGATCTGATTCTGATACTGTAGATTGTGTTTCTAAAAGCCTGGTCCATGGATTTGTTATTAACCAAAGTCAGCTGCTGGTGTAAAGATCTGCTCTGCTGAACATGTACTGTATATAAAAACATATTCATTGGTTTTCACTACGCAGGATAGTGAGATCTGATTGGTCACTATCTGGGGTTATTCAGCAATCATTAAAGCAGGCATAATGTGATCAGGAGAATTATTCAGATTGAGGAGGTTTTATGTACCTGAATAATTGTAGGAGGTGTTATGGGCCGAATAATTCTCCATATCATACAAAATCCAAATTCTATAATGTATTTCTTTTGTTTGTTTTAACTTATTCAAAATATTTTGAACTTATTCAACTGAACCAATAAAGAAAACCAGGAATTATTTGATGGATTGCCATCACATAGAAACAAGAAAATAATTTTTATGAATAATAATAGACATTTACTCCACACTTATGGGTAGACATGGTCACTGATTTTGAAATCAGAGAAATAATAATAATAATAATAATAATAATAATAATAAAAAGACATCACAAATAAAGTCGCATAATATGGTCTACATTTTTAATAGTTTTAAAAAGCACTTCATTCAGATTTTGAATGAGTTTCAAAAGATGTCATTGACACATCTATGCTCTGCTCATGGAGCGTACAGAGCTCCCCGAACCTAACCTGCCTCAGATGTGTTTAGAAGTGGTTATGCATAATAAAATATAATAATAAATGCAAAATAAAATATAATAATAATGATTTACTTTGCTTTTTACTTTCTTGTGTCATACATTTTAAACCATTTATTCAACTCAGGCTTTGTGGATGGAGACATTTTATCTCATAGACTATTTATAGACATCCTTCTATACTATAATTACTATAATATAATATAATATAATATAATATAATATAATATAATTGTATAATTGTATTGTATAATAATTGGTAATAAGCCCACATATCAAACTCTATGAACATGCCCCTTATTAAGATTTTAAAAATGAGTGAAGTTTTTCAGTGAAGTTCTGAAACATACCTGCACTTTGAAGGTGTGAAGTATCGATGTTGTAGATTTGATATATTTCGGTGTTTTTCAGAGAAATCTGTTGGGTTCTGACTGCGTGGGTTACAATTTATCTTCTTCGAAACTTGAATAAATGCAAAAGCTTTCCCTCCTCCTCTTTTTTACTTTACAAAACAGATTAAATGGAAATGACAAATGGGCAGGACATGACCGAAAAAAGGGAAAAAAAAAAAAAAAGACTAACTTCAAGATTTTGATCAAGTTCATCATGTATTTGGATAAAGAAAGGAAAATTAGGTTTGTATTTTTAAACGTATACAACACAAAGATCTCCATAGTGAATGATTTCTATGAATCTGACACTGTCTGGACAGATTTGTGGTCTCTCGCTGTCTATGGTGAGAGAAATGTGAAAGAATAGATCTGTTGAGCCATATGAGTCACTCTACAGCCAGACCATAACATTATTTAGACAAATTAAGTATAATTAAGTGAAATAAAGGATACAGAGGTTTGGAAAATAAATGGAACTAATATTTTTAGGGAATCTAGTGATTTTTAATCAGATCATTGTAAAATGGTCCTGATGGTGCAGTAAAGACAGTATTAATAGTATAGTAATAACGTGCTCAATGTGTACTAGTAATGTGCTCTGCCTTTCAGCAAGAATGGACTGTGTTCGGGTCCGGACGTCTGCAGGGGTATCTGTGTAACATTTGCTGTGCTTGTGTGGGTTTCCTCCATGTCCTTTGGTTTCCTTCTGCAGGCAGCTCCAAATTGCCCCAAGGTGTGAGTGTGAGAATGAAAGGTTGTGTTTAGCCTGTACGCTGCCTTCACACAGTGTCGGCTGAAATAGACTCCAGGCCCCCCTGGTTGGAGTAAGTTGTCAAATTAGGCATTGTTGTTCAGGTTTAAATGAAATATTGGAAATCCAGCATAATTTTGCCTTTTACTTTTTTTTTTATGGTTTTGTAAGAAGCTTTTTTTCCCCATTATATCAAATATGTGATAATTATTTAACATTAACACAAACATAAAATCATATATTTAGAGTCTTGTCCATATTTTATTATATGTGATCTGGTTAATCTTTGTATTACATGTGTTCATCTCTTGTTTTACAGACAATAATTGTTTAAATACATGATATTATTCAATCAGTTTTGAGTTTTGTTGAGGGAGGACTTCACAAAGTTGAACACAATTTATCCAGCTGCATTCTAGATTAGGTGGCAGGGTCTCATCATCATCATCATCATCATCATCATCATCATCATCATCATCATCATCATCTGTTTCCACAAGACACATCACTGAGCTAGGAATGCTTCTGATGGTCTCACTATCCGCCAGTCACACAAAGGCTTTTTTGTCCATCATGAGTTTTCTTGCTTGACGTGTGTAGGGCCAGATCTAATTAAAAAAGACATCTCAATTAACACAGATACAGAAAAATTAAATACACCCAACACTGGCCTATGCCTGTGCATTATGACTAGTAAACTCAATATATTAATATCTTTCAATAATAATAAAAATATATACAATTATTGACTGCCAACAACTTGATTCTACACTGCAGTCTATTCCATTACAGCAACACAGGCAAATTCCACAACCTTCGAAATAATTGTGTACTCGCCATCTTAAAGTAATCGTCTCAGAATGATCACATACTTCATCAGATCCCAGCCATAATGATATGGGCAAGCCGATGCAATACTGCATTTTTTGTTGAAACACTACAAGCATCTCTTGTAGTATTTTGTAAGAATAACATTGCAGCCAAGGCATGATTGATTTGAACTCATGAGTAGAACTGTGTCACATCTTCGTTTATTTTCGAAGAATCTCTTTGCATGTAGCCTCGTATGCAGTTTTGTAGAACGCACAACTAGCAGATCGATCGATTGAGACAGTCTAATGTCTCTGGACTGCACAGGTTTTTAAGCTCCTTAAGTGCATCCATCAATAGCCCTTTCTGAGTGTCAATCAAAGAATCAAAGTATTGAAAGGTAATGTTTCCTCCACCTCTGACAAACATCTTTCATTTGAATTTAAGCTCAAATTTATGGTTGCCTTTTAATGCTGCCACAAAACCGCAAAAAAATTCCCAAGTTCAAGCCTCGTGCCTTTGTAAGGGCTGTGTGGAGTGTACATGTCCTCCATGCTTGCATGGGTTTCATGTGGGTACTTTTATTTCCTCCCACAGTCCAAAGACTTATCATTCATTCATCCATCCATCCATCCATTCATTCATTCATTCATTTGTTCTCTGAATCACTTTATTCTATTTAGGGTCGCGGGGAGGCTGGTGCCCATCTCAGCTAACTCTGGGCGAGGGTACAGTACACCCTGGACAGCTCACCAAGCCATCGTAGGACAGAAACACGCTGATGGCAATGCAGCCTACCAATGACATTTACATTACTCTGATCTGATATTTGCCATTGCATTGAAGTGTAAATGATTTGCTGGTGTGTGCTGACCTTGCCTGGGCTGGTGAGGTGTTCAGAGTGGGATTGGGCTCCAGCTTTTCTGTGGCCCTAATAAAAGATAAAGTAGTTTGGAAAATGACATAAAAGGACATCTATGGCAGTGACGGTGTGATCAAGTGCTCTTTCCAGGAGGAGAGGAGTTATTCTCTACTTGTGCATTTAGATAGGGAGATATCATTTGATAAGAGAGCGTGGGGCAGGTGTGTGTGGAGAGTGTGGCTTGGTGCGCAGAAAGGGTAATGGTACGTGAGTAAGAAGTAAAAACAATGAATGAATATGTCTCTGCTGTCCCAAATTGTCTGTTACAACATCTTTATTTCTGCGATGGCCTGGTGAGCTGTCCAGGGTGTACCCCGCACTCACCCAGAGTCGGCTGAGATGGGCACCAGCCTCCCATTGACCCTAATTAGGATTCAGGGGCTCAGAAAATGAATGAATGAATGAATATCTTTATTTTCTGTTGTAAGTTGATTGTAGAATGCAGTCCACATCGTCCACATAGTGCTCACTATTCTCAAAGCCGAAGCCATCCACCTGGTCAAGGCCCACTTCGGTGACTGCAGCGTAAAATTCTCTAATAGTTCATGTAAATAGTATTAATATATGTTTCTGAGTTCCTCACACCACAGAATAATATACTATTGATCAACCAGCCACATTGAAATGATTAAAAAAATCACCAAGAACATGTGTTTAAAATTATTTTCAGAAAGTGAAGATGCTGAAACTAGGGCCCACTGCTGGAAAGGGTACTGATGAGGACTCCAGGGTGTTATCAACCATGTTTGGAACCAACCCAAAAAATACTGAACACAGAAATGATTTTTTTTTTTAAATGATTGTATAACTCCACAATAGAACTGCGTAATATTAACAAACACGTTCTCCCATGTATAATGGGTTTAGAGACAAAAATCTGAATTTGATCGTTTGGTGACTTGTTAAATAGACCGTAAAATCTTAATTAGGGTCATGGGGAGGCTGGCACCCATCTCAGCAGACTCTGAGCAAGGGCAGAGTACACCCTGGACAGCTCATTAGGCCATCGCAGTGCAGAAACATGCTGACTGCTTTGCAGCTCCTCTTGACAAAAGTCAGCAATGGTTCTTTTACATACCTCACACCATAGACAGTGAGAGACATGGCTGGCCATGGGGGGAGGGGGGGCAGCAGTGACAACCCGTTGAGAGTGAGGCTCGAACCCCAACCTTAGGATCAGTGATCCAGCACCTTTTACCACCAGGCTACCACTGCCATAGACTGTATAAGTTGTAAAAGAAATCTGTGAGATGGTTCCCAAAGCTTGTATGGATCTAATACAGAAAATTCCAACCTATGGTTTAGGTACTTGCAGCCTATGAGGCCTGGGAACCTAATTTTCTATGTGGAGTCACACATATTGTTTACCATTAGAAACGTTCCACATGAGTGCAACCATATAAACTTTATCTGACAGTGTCAGCAATGTAGCAATGTAGCATGTCCATGTTATTGTGTGTGTGAAAATACGTCCGACATTATATAATAATGACCAGCTAAAAAAATGCAACATGGAATGAGATGTGTATCAACGTAACATTTAAACACAACTAGCCTGTCGGCAAAACAAAATAATAAGGGAATTTTGTGGAATTGTGGCAGGAGAGATGGTGTTTATGCAATACGTTTATCCCTCCTTGTATGATTTTTCTTAATGCCGATGACCTTTACATAGTCTACGAGTTTATGGTTTATTAGGTGTCATCATATTTCAGTCTACATACCTGTAATCAAGTTTATTAAATCCGTGTCGCACAGTACGATGATCTGTACAACACTGAAGAAAAGCTTCCTCAAGACGTTTTTCAGTAAAGCCGCTCACTTGAAGTCGACTGGGATTGACTTCAGCTTGCCCATCACCCTGATGGACATATGAAACAGATAAGTGATGGATAAATGAAATTTGTATGTTTTTCCTTGTTCTAAGAGTTATATCTGTGGAGGCGGTGGTGTAGTGGTTAGAGTGTTGGGCTCATGATCGGGAAATTGTGAGTTCAAATCCCACTGAGACCCTCACTGTGCTAAGACCCCTGGGCAAGGTCTCAACCACAAGTGTGCCTCTGTTCACCCAGCAGTATAAATGGGTACCAGGAAAAAATATACTGGGAAGGTAACCTGCGATGGACTAGCGTCCCATCCAGGAGGAGTTCAACTCCTGATTGCTTCACGCTATGGAAACCGGGGATAAGCACCGGCCTGATGAGCCGCTAGGCTCGGGTATAAAAACCCAAACAGTTAATCAATCAAGAGTTATTTACTTCCCTTGACTGCACATCTCTGATCAGTGATGATGTCTCACATACCTTTTGAATAAGTTTCTAATCCTCCGTGTCCTTGCACCACATTTTGTGACTACAATAACTTCGACCTCTAAAAAGTAGAAAATGAAATAAAGTCATGCAGCACATTATCAAAGTGAAAACACAAGTGTAAAGGTTAATATGTTTACATAAGAAAGTTAATATTCTTTCAGTTATCATTGTAATAGATGGGAGGGGACAGCCTGCATTACTTGGTCATAGTGTAATTTGAGTTGCTCTACTCAATCCATGATTAACTCCCCCAACCACCACCACCACCACCACCCGGCTGAGATTTCAACATGAGAAAAAAAATCTAACAAGAATTACAAGCAACTTGGCGGGCAGTGGTGGCCTAGTGGTCTAGGTGGTGGATCACCGATCCTAAGGTTGGGGGGGTTCAAGTCCCACTCGCCACAGGTTGTCACTGTCCCCCCCTCAGAGTAGCTAACTGGGTTATCAAAGGCCGGCCATGTCTCACACTGTCTATGGTGTGTGGTTCATGTAAAAGAACCATTGCTGACTTTCAACAAGAGTAGCTGCAAAGCTGTCAGCATGTTTCTGCCTTGGGATGGCCTGGCGAGCTGTCCAGGGTGTACTCTGCCCTCGCCTGGATTTGGCTGGAATAGCCTGCTCGCGACCCTAATTAGGATTAAGTGGTTACAGAAAATAATAAACTGGCATTTAGTAAAATCTGGATTTTTGTATTGAGGGTGTATAGGGTAGCGGTTAGCGTTTCTGCTGCAGAACATGAAGGTCCTGCGTTTGAGCCCTATGCTTGGCGGAGGTATTTCTGTATGCAGATTGCATGTTCTTTCTATGCTTCCTCCAGTTGCTCCAGTTTCTTTCAACAGTCTAAAGGCATGCACATTACGGAAACTGGATATTTTCAATTACACCTCGGCGTAGATGTGAGAATATGAATGTGAATGGTTGTGTGAGGTGGTCTTCCAACCATCTTTACAGGATCTACCCCTCCTTTGCCTGGAGTCAGTTGGAATGCGCTCCAGACTCGTGAATACAGGGAAAAAATGGAAAATTAAATCAATTAATTGTTCACTCACCTGATTAAAATAATTTACATTCTGTTGTTAAACATGTTGCTGTTTTTCTTTTACACGGTGAATAGTTGTGCAGGACGAAATGTCCTGCTAATTTTAGCATTTTTATTAAATAGCAGATGCAACATCGTGTGGAATGTTCGTGGTATAATAATGTTGATAATAAATATTGTAAACAGCTTGTCCGTATATTGCAGGACCAACACACACACACACACACACACACACACACACACACACACACACACACACACACACACACACACTTTCAATCACGCTTTCACATATGCACACAAAATCATTCACACTCACACTCAGGGGAAATTTGTTACAGCCAGTTGGCTTAATGTACATGTTTTTGGACTCTGCGAGAAAAGCAGAGCACCCAGAAAAAACATTCCAACTCCTTACGAAAATGCCTTTGTCAAGCCCGAGACTTGAACCAATCTCAAACTTGAACTTGCCTCAGTGTGATGCTGCAATCAGCAACACCATTGTATAATGGGGTTTGTTATTGTACTCAGAATTAACCACATTCGGATTCATATCTAAAAGTTATTATTATCATGCACCTGTTATTAATGGAGTGATTCTGTTTTACTCCAAATAATGTTCAGTTGTTATGATTTTCTTGTCATTTTTTAAATTAATTTATTTATTTTTTTGGTTTTCTAAGAATGCTTCATACAACACATACAGTACGTGAAGACCAACATAATGGTGATGCGGTCAGGGCAGCTGAGGTAGGAGCAGGATGCGGCCTTGTAAGCACCGTGAATACTCATGTAATGAACATTGAAAGTCTTTGTTCTATGGGTATGGAAATTAAAGGGGAGAATTAATTAAAATTCCACTTGGGTGCACAATCTGTAAATTTCTGAGATGCACTGTTCACTTTGCACTTTCCTTGTACAAACTCCTCCTGCTGTACTATTTACTCTTTGAGTTAGCACACAGACCACCACTGCAAGTCTGAACACCACTGAAGTGGTTGGCACAGCATGCATTTACCGCTGAGAGCTGAATGGCTACGTCTGGAATGCTAGCCTCACAAGGAACTGCATCCTCATATGTCTTTCTAATGACTAGCAGGGGGTTAACTGAAAGTGGGTTTGATTTTTGAAAGAAACAAACAAAAAAAATGTTTTTAGAAATAAAATGAGGTCTAAAATAAACAATGGAATTAAAGAAGTACAAAAAAAATAAATCTAAATTTTGCTTTTGTTTTGCTTGAGAAGGACATAAACAATGTGGGAATGTGCTATGCGTCTGAGAGATGCTTCCAAAGTGAAATGTACAAGGGAAAGAAAAACCCTGTAAAATCTGACATGAATTCCCCAATTGAATACGCAGGTACAAACAACAAATCCCCCCCATGGATACATCACCCGCAGGCCATAAATCAGGCCCAAAAGCTCCCAGATCAAACGCACATGCATATAAACTTATTTTATGCTTCAAAAATTAAACCCATAACCAGTATATGTGCTAATATATCAACTGCTGCAAATACAGATTGAGTTTTAGGGACGAGTGTTAGCATGCAACTAAAATTTAAAGGTAATCCACTAATATTTTTATTTTATTTTATTTTTTTGACCTTCAGAGGCCATTTTTAATTTTTAGTGATGAACTCAGCTGCTTGTGTGTCATCCTTTAGGCAAATTGTCTCATGCAAACCCCTCTGTCCCTTTTGTCCTACTTTACATTAACTCAGATTAAACCAAATCCCAATGAAAGACACACTGACTGAGGTGAGTAGAAAAGTTTGTACACCCTCAGGACACAGTATTTAGTGTGTTTGGTTATGAAGGTATTCCTTGATTACACTGAAATCTCTTTAGAAATCGCTTTATAATTTAGCCAGAAACATAAAGAGATCCACAAAAAAATAACAACAACAACAACAACAACAACAACGAAAAAAACAATTTTACTCACCACCGCAATATAGACATGGTAGGAGTCTGTCACCAGCTTTAGAGGACAGGTCACCTGCAGCTCTGACCACAGGCCACATAGATCCGAGATGCAAAAAAGGGCCAATATGGTACAAGGTGAGTAGTGTAAAAGGCACAGAGACATGATGACAAGGTTTTTAAAATGATAATGGGAATTTAGTGAAGATCTCCGAATTTCTAGCATACGTGACATAACAATGCACTCATGCTTCATGTGTACAGCAATTGTAAAATCATTGCTTTCTTGTTTCTGGTGGCACTTCTCCAGAGTAAGGGAAAATGTGCACACATCATTTTTTAAAACTCTTCTGACTGCAGCAAGAGGGATCCCATGATATTGTGTAACCTGAATCTGAAAAATATTCATTCATTCATTTTCTGCACCGTTTAAACCTAATTTGGGTCGTGGTTACGCTAGTGGCCAGCTCAGCTGAGTCTGGGTGAGGGCAGAATATACCCTGGACAGCTCGCCAGGCCGTTGCAGGGAAGAAACACGCTGACGGCTATGCAGCTACTCTTGACAGAAGTCATCAATTTTGCAGCCTCTCACTATAGACAGTGAGAGACATGGCAAGACTTTTATACATCAGATAGCTGCACTGGGGAACAACAGGGACAACCATTTGCAGTGGGATTTGAACCGCCAGCCTTACAATCCGTAATCCAGCAAATTCCCACCAGGCCACCAGTATATATTTTCAATATATTTAAAAATTAAAATAAATAAATAAATTAATTAATTAATTAATAAATAATAATAATAATAATAATAATAATAATAATAATAATAATAATACAATTTAAAAAATACACATCTGCTTCACAGCAAAAAGGTCCTGGGTTGAGTCCCTGGGTTGGCGAGAGTGTTTGTTCTGCCCATGATTGTATGGGTTTTTCTCCGGATTTTCTGGTTTCCCCAACAGTCCAAAAACATGCACATTAGGCTAAAAGAATGTTACAAATTACATGTACATATCAATGTGAGTGTTAATGGTTATGTGTGTTGGGCCATATGGTGTTCAGGCAGTCTGTCCATAGGTCACATAACAATGCACTCATGTTGTCTCATGTGTACGGCAATTGTAAAATCATTGCTTTGTGACCAATGGCACCCTGCCATTACAAGTCAGCTGACATTGGCGCCAACATTTTATTAACTCATGGCATGTGGATATTATAATAATCATAACAAATAAATATAGCACATCTGATATGAAAGAGTGAATTTTCATTGTGTACAGGGATCCCTCGCTACTTTGTGCTTCAATTCATGTGGCTTCAGTGCATTGTGTTTTCTTGTTTTGTTTTGGGTTTTATTTTTTTAATATTAATTGAATTAAAAAAAAATAAGAAAATTAAGGAAGAATTAGGGGAAAGGTTATGGAAAATGCCACAAACCAAGGCCAATTATGCCCCCCCCCAACAAACAAACAAACAACCCCCCCCCATCAAAACGACTTATATTTTTATTTGAGGTGCGCATCTGTGTGTGTATTTATATTTTATTTACATCTTATGCATTATTTTTGAATGTTTAATTGTAATTATAAGCATTTATAACATTAAATATGTATTTATTGATATTATATACACATATACATGTACGTATACATCAGTCAGGGGGATCTATCCAACTTGGCGGAATTTGGGGGGATCTCGGTCCCAATTAACCGTGGAAAGTGAGAGATCCCTGTATATATATATATATATATATATATATATATATATATATATATATAAATATATATATATATATATATATATATATATTGCTGGTGTTGAATTATGAGAGGATACATATATATATATAAAAACCAAGGTATCTTAACCAAAAGAGTTTAAAATAAATAAATAAACAAATAAATAATGCTCATAAAGGGACACCAGTGACCTGGTGGTAAGGTGCTGGATTACTGATCACAAGGTCAAGGTTCAAGTCCCTCTATCAACCGTTTGTCACTGCTGTGCCCCCAGTCCAGCGAAATGGGTTATCAAAGTCCATCCATGTCTCTCACTCTCTGTGGTGATAGGCTGTAAAGGAAACAGTGCTGATTTCCATCAAGAGTCAGCATGTTTCTGTTCTGTAATGACCTGGCAGGATCTACTGTGCTCTTGCCCTGAGTCGACTGAGATGGGCGCCAGCCTCTCACTGACCCTATTTAGGATTAAGACTTTTGCATGTGCATATTATGGGTAGTATAATTCTCAGTAACCCATAAAGGTTAAGCTGTACCGGTCAATACATGCACTAGTCATGACACATGTTTTGTTTATGGAGCAAACTGTATAAATTTCTTATGACACGATCTTAAAGCCGCAGAAGATATCAAACACTCTTAAATATCAGGACATCTTACACTGACCTATATATAATCTGTAATAAATCATATAATCCATCTAGGATTGATCACAAAATAAATAAATAAATAAATAAATACATTTAAAAATAGCATCCTTTCTATAACCAGATGGTGGCACTTTTAAATAATCTGTGCATGTTGATGTAATTATAACCCTCATAACCAGTAAATATAGTTTATTACTATACATTTACTATCAATATTTTAACACCATAATATATATATATATATCACTTCAGAGGATGTCATTGGTGCACCTTCATGGCGAGACTTGGGCTGGCGGAGCCCATCCCTCTCCAGGTTGTAGAAACACACTGACGGCTTTGCAACCTACTCTTTACGAATGTCAGCAATGGTTCTTTTACATGCCTCTCACCATAGACAGTGAGGGACATGGCCCACCTTTGATAACTGCACTGGGGGGACAGTGACAACCCTGTGGGGACTCGAACCCCCAACCTTAGGATCAGTGATCCTGCACCTTCGCCACTAGACCACCACTGCCCACATATCCTCTCATAATTCAACACCAGCAAAATGTTATCATATACGAGAGTAACTCTTGGAATATGGATATCATTATGACTATCACAAGTAAAAAGAACAGCAAATATGACATAAATCCAATCAATATTCGAGGATGAATACATCTCAGATAGGTGAAAAAGTTGTTCTCTTTTCCAGATCATGGCGCTATACTGAACGGTCATTCAAGGCATGTGGATGTGGTCTCAACCATCAGATAAAATGAATAAATAAAATAAACCTGATAAACTGCCTCGGAGAAGCATTGCATAAATAAATGAGAAGCCATTTTTTTCTGTGGCCCAATGGTGGTGCTTGATCAGGGTGTCATATTCTTTCCTGTCATATTATACGGTGTATAATCCAATGCATGGAGAAGGTTTGAGGCACTTTTTGTTTGCATCTGACCGATGGTGGCCACACTTGCTGCAAAGTCTCCTTCCCTAAGTTGCACTGGCAAGGACGGATGTACGTGCAAAATTTCATGAGGTAGAAAAGTCTGGATGTAGCGAGAACTTGGAGGTGATTTGTCCTCCTTCTCTTTAAATGGTAGCTTTCCAAACTAGAGCTTGTTCTGGGAGGTGCTGGATCATTGTAGGTATGCAACCGCTGTCATGTACAGTATGGATACCTCACAAACGACAGCAAATGTGCTATCAGGAAGTTTGTACAGTTGTCAGGATAGCCTACACACAACTCAGATAGAAGGTTTGGCTGCTGCAGGAGATGCAAAAACAAGTGCAGGTAGATGGGCTGCAGGCGTTGAGCATGATAAGGTCCATTACAGCATGAGTAAGCTGATGCAAGTGGAATCGCTGCTCTTATAGGGGCTGCTTGAGCTATAGGATTTTGACTGTTGACATGAAAACTCCTGATGCGTTGGTTTGGGTCAGTTCATCTGTAAAATTTGGGGTTCTGCAAACAAAAATGTAAGTTTATTAGTAATGAAAATAAAACAAAGTGTCACAGACCACTGCTCAGGTGAATATATAAACATTTTTCATTAATTTATTTATTATCATTAATTGATTAATTTATTATTTGTAGTGTTTATCCTGTTTAGGGTTGTGAGGAAGCTGGTCTAGTTATCTAACCTGTTCTAGCTGACTCTGGGAAAGAGAAGGCATACACTATACAGCATGCTGGTGTATTGCAGGCCTAACACAAACAAACAACCATTCACAGTCACGTTCACACCTAGAAAAAAATCCAATACATCAGCCAAATAGTCTGGAAGAAACCCATGCAAGCATGGATAAAACATACAAACACTACACAAAAATATTGTTGTCAATTATGGGGCTTAAGTCTATGATCTTTCGTGCATGAACAAAAATACAAAATCCAACTCAGAATTGTAGGGAGACTTGCAAGTAAAACGCATGAAGTATACACAGAGGCTGAATGGAAGCTTAAGTAAGCTCCAGTTCAGGTGCAAGCTTGGCATGGTCATGGAAACTTCTGAAACTAAACAAACTAACGAGTCAGCATATGGCTGAACGAATACTGATCAGTCAGGGCTATATGAGCACACCCATTCACCAATGGGGAGAGAAGACATTATATAAACTTATCAAGACAGGTATAAAATATCAACTACTGTACTTAGAACTGGGCAGAAAAATAGTAAAAGAAAAAAGTATGGAAAATCAAACCCAGTCTTAAACGTATTGTGATCGAGACCGCTGAAAGTGAGGTTGGGGTGTCGGGAATATGTCAAGTGTAAAGTCCTGTGAATGATGAGTCTAGATGAGTATGCGCTTTATTCTCAAGAGGTTATGGGTTTAAATCCCCATTTGATGTACTCTGTGCTAAACCCCCCCCCCCCTGGATAAAGTCTTAACCACAAGTGTTATTCTGTTCAGCTGCCAATATAAAAGGGGAGCAGTAACAATACTGGGATGGTAATCTGTGATGAACTCGAGTCTCATCTAGGAGGAGTTGGACAAAACAGAAATTGGGATAAACTCCGAACTATTCTTTCATTTTCTGAACTGCTTAATCCTAATTAGGGTGGTGGGGAGGCTGGCACCCATCTCTGCCAACTCTTGGCGAGCGCAGAGTACACCCTGGACAGCTCGCCAGGCCATCACAGAACAAAAACATGCTGACAGCTATGGTTCTTTTACATGAACCTCTCACCATAGATAGTGAGAGACATGGCCCGCCTTTGATAACCCAGTTAGCTGCACTGGGGAGACAGTGACAACCCGTTGAAAGTGTGGCTTGAACCCCCGACCTTAGGATCAGTGATCCAGCATCTTATCACCAGTCCACCATTGCTCAAGCTTTAACCTATGATCAGCAATTTGAAAAATAAAAAACCCTATGACATCAGTTCTACAGAGCAAACCATTAGAATTACTCAAATATTGCCTGGATTGGAAAACACATGTACAGCATGGACATGTGATGTGTCTGAGAGGTGCTTTCTGACCAAAGGGAATAAATAAACCAAAAAGTGAAGACAAACGCATGTTCTCCAAATAAATTAATAGACGCAAACAACAACACATCTCCTGGAGGTCATGAATCTTACCTGAAAGTTTAGCTATAGCCCATCCACCCACCCACCCACACACACATACATCATATCAGCAGTACATAGGCCTACACTACTTTGTCTTTATTTTTGTGTATCTTTTTGTGGATGGCTAGACCAACTTTTTTGCTGGGTTTCCATCTCTTGCTCCATTATGAGTGCATCGCTGTGATGGTAGGCCATTTTTTGAACGACAGGCACGGCTAGATGTGCTGCACATGAAAAGAATCAGCACTGGATGGTCTGCTGATGTACATGCTTTGCGTTCTTCATCAATACGTTGTCGTTCGAAGTTTTGTGCTGCTGTATGACATGTGTGTCTCCATAGCGCCATGTCTTTAGCTGCAACCTCCCAGCTTTTGGTGTCAATACTGGATGCTTCCTGGTTGGACTTGAAGCTGTCTTTGTACATTAAATGGACTAATATAAAAAATGCTGTGAATGCACCTTCATTGTGAAAATTGTGTAGAAGCAGCCTGCTGAGATTTGTAGGTAAATCATCAATATCACGATTCTACTTTGTTTTATTTTTTTTCGACCTTCACAGAATTTTTACTATTCAGTGATGAATGCAGCTGCTTGTGTGTCATCCTACAGGCAAATTCTCTCATGCAAACCTCTCTGTCCCTTTTGTCCTACTTTACATGAACTCTGCTTAAAGCAAAACTCAGTGAATGACACACTGACCGAGGTGGGTGAAAAAGTTTACACACCCTTAGGACACAGAATTTAGTGTGTTTGGCTATGGAGGCATTCTTTCGTTGCACTGAAGTCCATTTAGAATTTATTCAGAAATAATACACTAACACACTACATTTTTGTTTCCGTTTGTGCATTCTGAGCACAGGAGGATGCAAACATATAGGTGGACTGTCTGTAAGGTCTGTGTGGGTATTTTGTTTATATTATTTGCAAATATTTAAAGTTTCACATAAATAAAATGACATCAGAAAAATGAAATACATAAATAAATAAATAAACCAAAGCCCTCACTTACCACAGCCATGAAGAGATGATAGGAGTCTGTCACCAGCTTTAGAGGACAGGTCACCTGTCGCTCCGGCCATAGGCCACATAAATCCAAGATGCAAAAAAGGGCCAACATGGTACAAGGTGAGTGGTGTAAAAGGTGCAGAGAGACATGATGATAAGCTTTTTATAATAAATCCTGCATCACACTCACTGTTTGACTTTGTTGAAGGTCTTTGCATGGTGCACACACTCAAGGATATCCAGGTCTTATACTCCACCCTTGGGAGTGTTGAGTGGGTGAATAAAACCCAACTCAGACAGTCTGGACTGTGCATTTTAATCACAGAATAAGTTCATTTATTTACTTTTTTTTTGTTTTGTTTTGTTTTGTTTTTTTAATACTAGTGATTATCATTCTCTGTATGTGAGACAGCTATGATATCATAATACAGTAAGGACATGGCAACGATCTTTATAGTAATATGTATGATTAAGTGGGAGTTATTTGAAAAATTTATACTAAGTATGAGACATGGTACACATAAGTACAACCCAGAAACAGAAAAGCATTAGTAAATATTTTTATCTATAATAACTGTGTCAAGAAGCTGGAGGCTGTGGTAGCCCAGTGATAAGGTGCTGGGGGTTCAAGCCCCATTATCAGTGGGTTGTCACTGCTGCCCCTCCAGTACAGCTAACTGAATTATGAAAGTCATGTCTCTCAATGCCTCTGATAGGAGGCATGTAAAGGAACCACTGATGACTTTTATCAAAAGTAGCTGCAGAGCTATCAGCGTATTTCTGTCCCGCGATGGCCTGGCGATCTGTCCAGGGTCTACTCTCCTCATCCAGTTTCGACTGAGATTGGCAGCAACCTCCCTGCAACTCTAATTAGGATTAAGCAGCTCAGAAACTGATGATGATGATAATGATGATGATGATGATGATGATGATGATGATGATGATGATGATGATAATGATGATGATGATGACAGAAGTACTGTCGACTTCACTGGGCTCAGAGGTATCAGGGACCAAAATGCTATAGACAATATACCATATATAAAGTCCAAAAGCCAGCATGTGTCAGAGTATGGAGTTGTGCCAGCAATCGAGGCGGAATCAACTTATTCTTCTATGGTGCAGCATCAATACTGAAATGTAAACTGATATTTTAAAGCAACATCTTTTCTATGGACACCCATGCTTATTTCCACAAGACACAAAAACACATTTTTCACACATTACAGCGATATGGCTTGCAAGAAGGAGTTGCCAGTGCTGGGTGACCAGACTGCCTTCCTAGCTTATCCCCAATAAAGAATGTGTGGTGAATTTTGCAATTGAAAATGTAACAACCCTATACTGTTGCACACTTTCAGACTTGTTTTGCAGGAAGACTGGGTATTGTCACTTGTATTTACTGCATTTGGCAGAAACTTGTTTACTAAGAAATGTCCATTAAATAATGATATGATGTATTTGGTATAGGGCACTGGATCACTGATCCAAAGGTTGGGGGTTCGAGTCCCACTCTCCACAAGGTTGTCACTGTCCCCCCCCAGTGCGGCTAACTAGGTTATCAAAGGCGGGCCATGTCTGTCACTGTCTATGGTGAGAGGCATGTAAAAGAACCATTGCTGACTTTCGTAAAGAGTAGCTGCAAAGTCGTCAGCGTGTTTCTGTCCCTTGCTAAAAAGGGTTGTGACAGGAAGGGCATCCGACATAAAAAAAAAAAAAAAACCTCTGCCAAATCAAACGTGCGAATCAGATGATTCACTGTGGCGACTCCTGAGTAAAAGGGAAAAAGCCGAAAGGAGGACAGACAGACATGTATTTTTGTTTTTTTTTTTTATGCAACTGACCAGTTGACGGTTGAAGGCCTTGTGTAAGGGCCCAGCAGTGGCAGCTTTGTGATATTCAGGCGTGTACCCTAGAGCTTCTGAGCCTTCTTCTACAATACTTTTCATCATCATCTTAATTCTGTGTTAGTTCATGCGGACAGCAGCATAATCAGTGAAGTCCAAATGTCCCTCTTCCTCTCCACTTGCTTCAGGTCTATAAAGGGGGATGCTGAGGCACTTCAAACCAGCTATGTCAGAGCGACATAGTCTCTCCAGCAGGTTCTGGGTGTACCCCAGGGTCTCTTTCCCATTGGACATGCCTGAAACACCACATACAGAGAAGTGTTCAGGAGGCATCCTAATCAGATGCTCACTTCAACTCTCAACCTGGAGAAGTAGTGGTTCTATTCCTAGGGCGAACTTCTCACCCTATCTCTAAGGGAAAGCCTTGACACTATGTGAAGAAAGCTCATTTTAGCTGCTTGTATTTGCAAGCTTGTTCTTTCAGTCACTACCCAGAGTGTGTGACCATAGGTGTGGGTAGGAACATAAATCGACTAGTAAATTGAGAACTTTGCCTTCCAGCTCAGCTTCCCCTTCACCATGACGAACTGGTGCAAGCTCTGCTTTAAAGATTTTCTTGCTCCATCCTTCCCTCACTCATGAACAACACCACAAGATCCTTAAACTTCTACACTTGGGGAAGGACCACATTCCAAACTCAGAGGGAGCATTCCACCATTTTTTAGGTGAGAACCATAGCCTTGAGCGTGGAGGTACTGAGTCTCATCATGTCCACTGTAATTGGTCCAGTGAGTGTTTAGGATCCAGGCTTGATGAAGTCAAAAGTATGTCATCTGCAAAAGGCAGAGACAAGATCCAATGGCCATCAAACCAGAACCCTCAATGGGTTGGCTGCATCTGGAAATTTGATTTATAAATATTTTGAACAAAACCAGTAGCTAAGGACTTGGCAGAGTCCAACCCTGAACAAATTCAACATGTCTTTACCAATGTGCACCTGGCTCTGGCAATACAGAACCTGAATGGCCAATAGCAACTGGTCTGGTATGCCCTATTCACAGAGCAAACCCCACAAGATAGCATTTGAAGTCAAAAGCCTTCTCCAAGTCCACAAAGCATATGTGGACATGTTGGGCAAACTTACATGTCCCCTCTAGGACCCTGTAGGGTGTGCAGAGCTGGTAAAGAGTGCAGTGGCCAGGAAGAAAACCACATTGTTGCTCATGAATCTGAGGTTCAACCATCAGACAGATCCTCCCCTCCAGTACTCCTGAGTGGACTTTTTTCAGATAGCTTGAGGAACGTGATTTCATGATAGTCGGAACAAACCCTCCAGTTCCTTTTTATTGTATGATGCTCCTACATGTGCTCCACCTTATTGTGGTGGAGGGGGTTGAGTGTCCTGATGATCCCTGGAGGTATCTTGTTGAGGGAATTATGCCCCTGGTCATATCACCCAAGTCAAACAAGTTCTAGGAGAAGGTCAAGATTAAGTGCAGTTCAGAAGCCACACTCATCCACTTAATTTGGGGGAAATTGGTCAGTGTTGCAGGCTTTATTAAGATTATTAAGGGCTTTCAGTCTAGCATTGGCCAAGAAGAAAGCACATTGTTTGTGCCATGCCGCAATTGCCATCTGGTGAATTGACAGACAACTCTAAGAGTTACATTGAGCTCCATGAATCTGCTTATAGTCCACTTAGGAAAAAAAGGCCTTGATCTTTTTGTTCCATTGGATTGGTGTATAAATGGGCATTGCTTTGTGCTTGTCTTGGTGGATTATGCAACTTGACACCTAAAAGTGGTGCCTCTAAGCAACAAATGATGTTTCAGGGCATTTTACCATCTTATCTCCCATGTGGGAAGGTGTATAGAGATTCTGATGAATGCTTTTGTCAATCAGCTTTTTCAAAGTCACAATTGTGGATTAAATTATCATCTACCAACTGTACCATCCTTAGATTGACAGGTTATCTGAGCATTTTAATCAAACATTCGAAAACATAATTCATAAATTCATTCACCATATTGTAATTGGGAAATGCAGATAGAAGCCTTCGTATTTTCAGTAGAATAGATCTCAAAAGTCTGCAAAGATATTCCCCATTTGAAGTAAAGTCTGGGACAAGTCCCATGATATCTTAGGCATTAATAAAGAAAATTGGGTTATTTTATTTTGGTAAAATTATTAATATTATCATTATTATTATTATTATTATTATTATTATTATTATTATTATTATTGTTGTTGTTGTTATCATAATAATAATAATAATAATAATAATAATAATAATAATAAATTAATTAATTAATACATTGTGAAAAAAAATGTAGAAAAGTTTTAAACTCTTTTCCACTTTGTAAACTCAAATTTTTTAATGTGTAAAGCTACATTGCAACAATGTAGTAAGCATTACTGTATACAAACAAAACTAAATTAAATTGAATTGAAAATGTTACCATACTGGTTTTTCACTTAGCTTGGAAGGAGAGTCTCCTCAATTATGCTGATTTAATAAGTAATGATCTTAATCTTAAAACTAACTTAACTTTAATTTTTTTAATGTTAAAATTTTAATTAAGCAAAAAGAAAACATAAAATATCCAATACAAAGTCAGACATTTCAGCAACTAGGATTTTTGGCCCCCTTTAAGAGACTGAAATTATTTCATTAATATGCTCTTCAAAAGAATCATCAAGAGTGATAGGTCCAGTACCTACATGATTCTTTAGATTGATACAACCATAAGTAATCAAACCTGTATTAAATGTAAAGAACTATTGTCTTAGGATCCACTGGTACAGTGCCGACCAACTATAAGCCAATATCAAACCTCCCCTTTCTCTATGAGAGCTGACAAAGCTTTAGTGTAGCAGTTTTGTTTGTATCTATGCAAGAATAACATTCATGAATAGTGTCAATCAAGATTAACACCTATTCATGGCACATAAACATCTCTTGTTAAAGTGGTTAATGATCTACTACTGGCTACTGAATATGGTTGTGTGTCCTTGCTTGTATTACTTAACCTTAGTGCATATTTTGAAAATACTGACCAATGGTACTAGCTTCCACTGTTACCCTGAGTTTACACTGGGGTGCAATGTTCATGATCTCTCGGATGTGAAAATTCTGGTGAATGTGAGGGGTTGCGGGATTGAATCATGATGATCTTGAGAGAACATATGCTTGAAGTGTTCTCATAAATCATGGGGCTTCACTCTTTTTTGAGGTTGTAGACATAGAACCCCTGTGTAAACCCAAGGTTATGTTTATTAGACATTTCTGACAACAACAGATGACATAACAACTTAATAAAGTCAATGAATGTATAAACAACATTAAACCATGGATTCTTATTAACTTCCTGTTACTAAATTTTGATAGAACAGGAGTAATCATTGTCAGATTGCAAGAAGGAAAAATCAGTTTTGTGATTATTTAGTAATTCTTACATACCGTGAATGCTGAAGACAAGAACACTTTTTATAACAAAAGCTTAATAGTTATGAAATAATCTTTAGGTTAGTGTTTAAGACTCAGACAAAATCCCAGTGTTTAAATCTTTTACTTGCTTAGCTTTTGTGATTTATTGGGTAAAGGAGACAATCTCTGGGTACTCACACATAGAGAGTTCTGGTAAACATAATATTTGGATGCTATCAAGTTGTTTATGGTATAATATGAGTATAACACAGCTTTCTGGAAGGCTTCTGATGCGTGTTAGAAAATATTAGTAAACAAAAAGCATGAATCCCAATGAACACACCAGGCAGTTGTGCTATTTATCCATGTCCATCATTCAAAAATGGAAAGTGTACTAGTATAGGACAACTGCTAGCATACCAAGACATTGCTGTTCAGCGAAACTGACAGCCTAGGCAAGAAGAGAATTGATCAGAGAAGCAGCCCAGAAGCCCATAGTGACTCAGGAGGAGATGGTCCCTTTTGCAGTTTGCCTTCACATGTAGAAGAGTGCTCTGATCAAATGAAACCGAGATGGAACATTTTTGCCTAAATGCAAAATATATATGTGGCAGAAAACTAACACAATAATATATATACTAGAAGAAAGGTACAGGATGAGGAAATCCAGCTCATGGCAAGGGGCAGCAATGCAGTCACAACGATGCAGACTCCTTCACTGAGAATGAAAGTTTGCATAAAGACTAAGAGCAGCAAAATAGCTTCTGAAAAGCTTCAGTCCAGCTTAAGTAATAATTCTGTATAATAGTCCTCCTTATTTGTCCTAACGAGTCAGTCACAATGAATTCCTACCCAGTCTAAGTGTCGAAACACCATCACAGTGATTAAGACGAGTCTCTTTTTTATGTCACCATATAAACTCCTGCATGTTAATTGGCCACAGTGGCATAGTGGTTAGCAGGTCCACGTCACAGCAAGAAGACCTGGGTTCAATTCCCAGCCTGGGTGTTTCTATGTGGAGTTTGAATGTTCTCCCTGTGCTTGTGTGGGTTTCCTCTGGGTAATCCGATTTCCTTCCACGGTCCAAAAACACTCGGAGTCGGATTCATTCAAGGTTTCAAATCTGCTCTAAATGTGAGCAATCTCTCCAGGGTGAACCCTGCCCTAACCAAGAGTCAGCTGAGATAAGTGCCAGCCTCCCCACGACCCAGATTAGGCAGTTCAGGAACTGAATGGATTTTAATTGGCTTTGAACACACAGCTCTGTGATCGACCTTATTAGTGTGTAAAACATCAAAGAAGGATCCTGCATTCATCATTGGTTATTCCATTTACATTTTTCAGTTGAAAGGCTGATAGTTATTAAGTAATTTAAAATATATTAATAGTGGGGCACATACATAAACATTAATAAAATGCCAGCTGTCCAGGGTGTACCCCGTTTTCGTCCAGAGACGACTGAGAACGTTGCCAGCCTCTTCCGCAATTCTAATTATGAGTAAGTCGGGTGGAAAATGCACACATATTATCATTACATAATTCCTACAATGCATAGGTACACACAACAAATTAAATACTGATAGACAAATTATTTTTTGCTGTTGACAAATATAACACACACACACACACACACACACACACACACACACACACACACACACACACACACACACACAGAGAGAGAGAGAGAGAGAGAGAGAGAGAGAGAGATGGTCTGGTTTCCATAACTTTAAAAACAATGCTTGGATTTATCCTAACCATAACCACTGCTTGCCTTACCCTAACCTTAACCTAAGCCTAACCTTACCCAACCTTAAAACACATGGTCAACTTAAAGTTTAATCAATTGCCTTGTGGAGACTTGTGTTTTGTCCCCCTGAAGAAGATCTGTTCTCATATTGTGACTATGTAGACAGATTATCCCACAATGTGGTAAATGCCTAAATCTCTCTCTCTCGCTCTCGCTCTCTCTCTCTCTCTCTCTCTCTCTTTCTCTCTCTCTCTCTCTCTCACACACACACACACACACACACACACACACACACACACACACACACACACACAGTCAACTAGATGTGTGAGGCTGGATAACAAACGAGCGATGTAAAGAAATAAGTAATAAACAATGCATGTAGTGATGTAATAACTCAAATGTTGGAGTAGTGTGTTTTTTTAAACAGCTGAAATTTGGAGGCAGATCATCAATGTTCTTATTTTATTTTGTTTCTGTGACCTTCAGAGGCCATTTTCTATTTACTGATGAACACAGCTGTTTGGGTGTCATCCTTCAGGCAAATTGTTAGGCATCTCATGCAAACCCCTCTGTCTCTTTTGTCCTATTTTACATGAACTCTGATGAAATCAAATCGCAGTGAAAGACACACTGACCGATGTGAGTGAAAAGGTTTGCACACCCTCAGGACACAGCATTTAGTGTTTGGTTATGCATTCTTTTAATACACTGAACATTTCTTACACATAGGGAAATTAAAGATCGAACTTTATAACACAGCTACAGTTTCCTTTTCGTAACAGGGCAGGCAGAAAGGGCTGGTCTGTTTGTAAGGTTGGGAGTTTATTAGTCTTACATCATTTTAAAATAACAAAAGTTCCACAAAAATACAAAGAGATGCAGACATCAAGATGAAGGAGGAGTAGTAGTAGAAGAAGAAGAAGAAGAAGAAGAAGAAGAAGAAGAAGAAGAAAGAAGACACTCACCACAGCTATGAAGAGATGCCAGAGGTCATCACAGCCATGAAGAGATGATAGAGGTCTCAGCATGGTGCACACCATCAAGGATACCCAGGTGTAATACTCCACCCTTGTCAGTTTAGAATGGTCAAATTAGGACAAAGAACAAACACATGTCATTGTGTATATTGGTCACTGAATTTTCACGTTTGTGGTGTTTCTTATCCTCTGTGTGTGACACATAAGTAGGATATTATAATGTCAGTAGAAGCAGAACAGTGATCCCTAAAATTGCACTTTGTATTATTCAAACTATAAATAAATAAAATTAAAGTTGAAAACAGAATTTTGGGAGGCTTTTTCTTTGGTTTTCTCTTCAATTTAGGCATAGGGATTCCCAACTATCAACTAAGACATCTCTGTCACATGATCATACTCTTCTACTAATGAGAGTAAAGGCAAGCATGTACTTCTTCATACACATTTCATGGCAGCCGACCACTTTTTTATTTATTTATTTATTTATTTTTTTTGGGTGGGGGCTGCATACACATATTCAGGATTTGGACAACACACTTGTGTGGAAGTGCCTATTTGCTCAGTTTAGGTGACAGGGAAACAAATGATTAGGAGCTCCACCAAACTCTAATCTCAAGAGTTCATGGCCACTAATGGCTGTATGCATCAACCAGCTTTAACCATTGAACTCTTGATTAATAATTGCACATATTGAGACTGCATATCTCTGAATTCTTGTGCTTTTTAAAGCTTGGACTGAGCTCTTTAGGTGATACTTTACCACAGAGCTGCAATTTAATGCTTCTACAGTAGCTCAGACAAAATGCAGCCATGAGGCGGGGGGGGCACTAACCAGTGTCTCTCCCCCTTATGCCGGTCCCAAGCCCGGATAAATGCAGAGGGTTGCGACAGGAAGGGCATCCGGCGTAAAACTTCTGCCACATTTAAAAAAAATGCAAATGATCAAAACAAAATTCATACCGGATCGGTCGAGGCCCGGGTTAACAACGACCGCCATCAGTGCTGTCAACCAACAGGGTGCTGATGGAAATTGGACTACTGTTGGTCGAAGACGTCGAAGAAGGAGGCGGGGCGTGTCCGTAGGCAGAGAGAAGAGGAAATCGTGAGCCTCGGACTGAGAGTAGGGACTTTGAATGTTGGAACTATGCAAGGAAAAGATAGGGAGCTGGCTGACATGATGCAGAGGAGGAAGGTGGACATACTGTGTGTTCAGGAGACAAGGTGGAAAGGTAGAAAGGCTAAAAAAGCTTAGGAGCAGGGTTTAAACTGTTTTATAATGGTGTGGATGGGAAGAGAAATGGAGTAGGAGTCATCTTGAAGGAGCGGTTTGTCAGGAAAGGTCTAGAAGTGAAAAGAGTGTCAGACAGAGTGATGAGTCTCAAGCTAGAAATTGAAGGCGTGATAGTCAATGTTGTTAGTGCTTATGCCCCACAGGCAGGATGTAAGCTAGAAGAGAAGGAGAGATTCTGGAGTGAGTTAGATGAAGTGATGCAGAGTACCCCCAGAGGTGAAAGAGTGGTCATTGGAGCAGACTTCAATGGACATGTTGGTGCAGAGCAACAGAGGGACGAAGTGATGGGCAGGTTTGGTATCCAGGACAGGAACACAGAAGGACAGATGTTGATCGATTTTGCAAAAGGATGGAAATGGCTGTGGTGAATACTTTCTTCCAGAAGAAACAGAAGCATGGGTGACTTATGAAAGCGGAGGTAAGAGCACACAGGTAGACTACATCTTGTGTAGGCGATGTAATTTGAAGGAAGTCAGTGACTGCAAAGTAGTAGTGGGTGAGAGTGTTGCCAAACAGCATAGGATGGTGGTGTGCAGGATGACACTGATGGTGAGAGAAGGTGAAAAAAGGCAAGGTAGAGCAGAAGACAAAGTGGTGGAAGCTGAAAAGGAAGAGTGTCGTGTTGTCTTCAAGGAGGAGTTGAAACAGGCTTTGGGTAGTCAGGAAGTGCTTCCAGAGGACTGGACAACCACAGCCAATGTGATCAGGAGACCCGGTAGGAGAGTATTTGGTGTGTCCTCTGGAAGGAAAGTAGATAAGGAAACTTGGTGGTGGAATGAGGAAGTGCAGGAGTGTGTACAAAAGAAGAGTTAGCCAAGAAGAAGTGGGACATTGAGAGGACCGAAGAGAGTAAACAGGAGTACAGGGAGACACAGCGTAAGGCGAAGGTAGCAGTGTCAAAGGCCAAACAGAGGGCGTATGATGACTTGTATGATAGGTTGAACAGTAAGGAGGAGAAAATGATCTATACAGGTTAGCACAGCAGAGAAATAGAGATGGGAAAGGCGTGCAGCAAGTTAGAGTGATAAAGGACAGAGGAAATGTATTGACTGATGACAAGTGTGCTGGGAAGATGGAAAGAGTACTTTGAAGAGCTGATGAATGAGGAAAATGAGAGAAAAAAAAGAGAGTAGAAGGGTGACCGTTGAGGAGCAGGAACTAGCAAAGATTAGTAAGGGAGAAGTGAGGAGGGCATTGAAGAGGATGAAGAGTGGAAAGGCAGTTGGCCCTGATGACATACCAGTTGAGGTATGGAAGTGTCTAGGGGAGGTAACAGTAGATTTTCTGACAAGAATATTCAACAAGGTCTTAGAAAGTGAGCAGATGCCAGAGGAATGGAGGAGAAGTGTGCTTGTGCCCATTTTTAAGAACAAGGGCGATGTACAGAGTTGTGGCAACTACAGAGGGATAAAGTTGATGAGCCATACAATGAAGCTATGGGAAAGAATAGTGGAAGCAAGACTAAGGGCAGAGGTCAGCATTTGTGAACAACAGTTTGGTTTCATGCCAGAAAAGAGCACCACAGATGCAGTGTTTGCTTTGAGGATGTTAATAGAGAAGTACAGAGAAGGGCAGAAGAAGGAGCTGCATTGTGCCTTTGTGGATCTGGAGAAAGCATATGACAGGGTGCCGAGAGAAGAACTGTGGTATTGTATGAGGAAGTCTGGAGTGACAGAAGTATGTTAGAGTGGTGCAGGACATGTATGATAGATGTAAGACAGTGGTGAGGTGTGCTGTCGGTGTGACAGAAAGAGTTCAAGGTGGAGGTGGGACTACATCAAGGGTCAGCTTTCAGCCCCTTCTTGTTTGCTATGGTGATGGACAGGCTAACAGATGAGGTTAGACAAGAATCTCCATGGACTATGATGTTTGCAGATGACATTGTGATCTGTAGTGAGAGCAGAGACCAAGTAGAGGAAAATCTAGAGAGGTGGAGGTATGCCCTGGAAAGGAGGATTGAAGGTTAGTCTTAGTAAGACCAGAATACATGTGTGTGAGCGACAAGGACCCAAGAGGAACTTTGAGGTTACAGGGGCAGAGATAAAGAAGGTGGAGGATTTTTAAGTACTTAGGCTCAACAATCCAGAGCAATGGAGAGTGTGGAAAAGAGGTGAAGAAGCGCGTGCAGGCAGGTTGGAATGGATGGAGAAAAGTGTCGGTGTGATGTGTGATAGGAGAGTATCGGCAAGAATGAAGGAAAAGTGTACAAGGCGGTGATGAGGCCAGCAATGTTGTATGGTTTAGAGACAGTGGCCCTGGGGAAAAGACAGGAGTCAGAGTTGGAGGTAGCAGAGATGAAAATGTTGAGAGTTCTCTTTGGGAGTAACGAGGATGGATAGGATCAGAAATGAGTACATCAGAGGACAGCACATGTTAGATGTTTTGGAGACAAAGTCAGAGAGGCTAGATTGAGATGGTTTGGACATGTACAGAGGAGGGATAGTGAGTATATTGGTGGTAGGATGCTGAGGTTGGAACTACCAGGCAAAAGGCCCAGAGGAAGACCAAAGAGAAGATTTATGGATGCAGTGAAGGCGGACATGAAGGTCGTTGGAGTAAGAGTAGAAGATGCAGAGGATAGGGAGAGATGGAGGCAGATCATTTGCTGTGGCGACCCCTGAAGGGAACAGCCGAAAGGAAAAGAAGAAGAAGTAGCTCAGACAAACCTGTAGTTATGTCAGAACTAGAAATATATATATATATATATATATATATGTAAGTTTACATTTATCTTGGTCATAATGACTCAGGTTTTGCAGCTTCTTATTTTTAAGGTAATAGAAACTTGTATGGGCGTGATGGTGGCACAGTGCTTAGCATATTCTCCTCGCAGAAAACAGTTCCCAGGTTCAGTTCTTGGACTCGGGGTGTTTTTGTATGGAGTTTGCATGTTCTCCCTGTTCTTGTGCGGGTTTCCTCTCGGTACTCCAATTTCCTTCTACAGTCCAAAAATATGCACAGCAGGCTGATTGGCTGTTCCAAATTTCTGCTAGGGGTGGGTATGAGTGTGAATGTTGGCCCTGCAATGGCTTGTCAAGCTGTTCAGGGTGTACCCTGTCTTTTCCCAGAGATGGTTGCCAGCTTGTCTGTGGCCCTATGTATATGCGGCCTCACCTCCTATTTGTCCTTCATATGGTACGTCAATCGATCGTGACATTATCTAATTGTTTTTAAGAATTCATGAAATTAATGTTATTGCTTTACAATGCTTATTGTTCAGTTCTTCATTCATGTGTGTATGCATACACACACACACACACACACACACACACACACACACACACACACACACACACACACACACACACACACACACACACACACTGGAAATAGGTAAAGAAACTGTAGATTTTTTTGGCGTGTAGTCATGGCATTCTGTTCTCACTTTTTGTTTATAGCATACAATCTTTAATATCAAGACATTTCGGATGGATGTATTCAACAGGAAAAAAATGCAGCCGTAACGGGGGGCACAATCCAGTGTTCACCCTCACGCCGGTCCCAAGCCAGAATAAATGCAGAGGGTTACGACAGGAAGGGCATCCGGCATAAAACTTCTGCCAAAATTGTGATGCAAATGATCAAAATGAAATTCATACCGGATCGGTTGAGGCCCAAGTTAATAACGACCGCCATCAGTGCTGTTAACCAACCAGGTACTGGTGGAAATTGGACTACTGTTGGTCGAAAAGGAGAGGCAGGAGGCGTGTCCGTAGGTGGAGAGAGAAGAGGATGAGTCTATGACTGAGAGTAGGGACTTTAAATGTTGGAACTATGAAAGCAAAAGGTAGAGAGTTTGCTGACATGATGCAGAGGAGGAAGGTGGACATACTGAGTATCCAGGAAACCAGGTGGAAAAGTAGCAAGGCTAGAAGCTTAGGAGCAGGGTTGAAACTGTTTTATCATGGTGTGGATGGGAAGAGAAATGGAGTAGGAGTCATCTTGAAGGAGGGGGTTTGTCAGGAATGTTAAACAAGTGAAAAGAGTGTCAGACAGAGTGATGAGTCTCAAGTTTGAAATTGAAGGCGTGATGTTCAATGTGGTTAGTGCTTATGCCTCACAGGCAGGATGTGAGCTAGAAGAGAAGAAGAGATTCTGGAGTGAGTTAAATGAAGTGATGCAGTGTAGCCCCAGAGGTGAAAGAGTGGTCATTGGTGTAGACTTCAATGGACATGTTGGTGCAGGCACAGATGCGACAAGGAAGTGATGGGCAGGTTTGGTATCCAGTACAGGAACACAGAAGGACAGATGTTGATAGATTTTGCAAAAAGGATGGAAATGGCTGTGGTGAATGCTTTCTTCCAGAAGAGACAGGGCATAGAGTGACTTATAAAAGCAAAGGTAGGAGCACACAAGTAGACTACATCTTGTGTAGACGATGCAGTTTGAAGGAAGTCAGTCAGTGACTGCAAAGTAGTAGTGGGTGAGAGTGTTACCAAACAGCATAGGATGGTGGTGTGCAGGATGACGCTGGTGGTGAGGAAGGTGAAGAAGGCAAAGGCAGAGCAGAAGACAAAGTAGTGGAAGCTGAAAAAGGAAGAGTGTCATGTTGTCTTCAAGGAGGGGTTGAAACAGGCTTTTTGTGGTCAGGAAGTGCTTCCAGATGACTGGAAAACCACAGCAAATGTTATCAGGGAGACAGGTAGGAGAGTACTTGGTGTGTCCGCTGGAGGGAAAGTATATAAGGAGAAATGGTGGTGGAATGAGGAAGTGCAAGAGTGTGTACAAAGAAAGAGGTTAGCTAAGAAGAAGTGGCACATAGAGAGGACTGTAGAGAGTAAACAGGAGTAAAGGGAGACAGCGGAAAGTGAAGGTAATGGTGTCAAAGGCCAAACACAGGGAATATGATGACTTGAATTATAGGTTGTACAGTAAGGGGGAGAAAATGATTTATACAGGTTGGCACAGCAGAGAAATAGAGATGGGAAAGACGTGCAGCAAGTTAGAGTGATTAAGGACAGAGAGGGAAATGTATTGACTGATGACAGAAGTGTGCTGGGAAGATGGAAAGAGTACTCTGAAGAGCTGATGAATGAGGAAAATGAGAGCAAAAAGTGTAGAAGAGTTGACCATTGAGGACCAGGAAGTAGCAAAGATTTGGAAGGGTGAAGTAAGGAGGGCATTAAAGAGGATGAAGAGTGGAAAGGCAGTTGGTCCTGATGACCTACCGGTGGAGGTATGGAAGTGTCAAGGAGAGGTAGCAGTAGATTTTCTGACAAAAACATTCAACAAGGTCTTATAAAGTGATCAGATGCCAGAGGCATGGAGGAGAAGTGTGTCAGTGCCCATTTTTAAGAACAAGGGAGAGGTGAAGAGTTGTGGCAACTACAGAGGGATAAAGTTGATGAGCCATACGATGAAGATATGGGAAAGAATAGTGGAAGCTAGACTAAGGGCAGAGGTCACCATTTGTGAACAACAGTTTGGTTTCATGTCAAGAAACAGCTCCACAGATGTAGTGTTTGCTTTGAGGATGTTAATAGAGAAGTGCAGAGAAGGTCAAAAGGAGGTGCATTTTGCCTTGTGGAGCTGGAGAAAACATGTGACAGGGTGTCGAGAGAAGAACTGTGGTATTGCATGAGATAGTCTGGAGTGGCAGAGAAGTATGTTAGACTGGTGCATGACATGTATGAGAGATATAAGACAGTGGTGAGGTGTGCTGTTGGTGTGACAGATGAGTTCAAGGTGGAGGTTGGACTGCATCAAGGGTCAGTTCTGAGCCCCTTCTTGTTTGCTATGATGATGGACAGGCTGACAGACGAGGTTAGACAAGATTCCCCATAGACTATGATGTTTGCAGATGACATTGTGATCTGTAGTGAGAGCAGAGAGCAAGTGCAAGAAAATCTAGAGGTGGAGATATGCCCTAGAAAGGAGAGGAATGAAGCTTAGCCTCAGTAAAACAGGACATATATGGTTGAACAAGAAGGACCCAAGAGGAATAGTGAGGTTACAGGGAGCAGAGATAAAGAATGTGGAGGATTTTAAGTACTTAGGCTCAACAATCCAGAGCAATGGAGAGTGTGGAAAAGAGGTGAAGAAGAAGCGTGTGCAGGCAGGTTGGAATGGTTGGAGAAAAGTCTCCAGTGTGATGTGTGATAGGAGAGTATCAGCAAGAATGAAGGGAAAAGTGTACAAGAAGGTGATGAGGCCTGCAATGTTGTATGGTTTAGAAACAGTAGCCCTGGGGAAAAGACAGGAGGCAGAGCTGGAGGAAGCAGAGATGAAAATGTTGAGGTTCTCCTTGGGAGGAACGAGGATGGATAGGATCAGGAATGAGTACATAGAGGGACAGCACATGTAAGAGGTTTTGGAGACAAAGTTAGAGAGGCTAGCTTGAGATGGTTTGGACATGTACAGAGGAGGGATAGTGAGTATATTGGTAGTAGGATGCTGAGGTTGGAAGTACCAGGCAGAAGGCCTAGAGGAAGACCAAAGAGAAGATTTATGGATGTGGTGAAGGAGGACATGAAGGTAGTTGGAGTAAGAGTAGAAAATGCAGAGGATAGGGTGAGATGGAGGCAGATCATTTGCTGTTGCAACCCATGAAGGGAACAGCCGAAAGGAAAAGAAGAAGAAGAAGAAGAAGTATTCAACAGGAAAAGTGAAAATAAACCTTTAGCCATTCATTCTCTGAACTGCTTAATTCTATTAGGGTTGCAGGGAGACTGGCACCCATCTCAGCCATCTCTGTGCAAGGACAAGGTACACCCTAGACAGTTTGCCAGGCTATCGCAGAGCCAACACTCACATAACCATTATATTCACACCTATGGGTGCTTTGGAACAGCCAATTAACCTCCTGGGCATGTTTTTTGACTATGGAATGAAATCCACGCACACACAGGACAAACATGGAAACTCCATACAAAAACACCTAAACTGGGAATTGAACCCAGGGCCTTCTTGCTTTAAAGACAGATGTACTTACTAATATGCTATCCTTACGCCTTGGTTTTAACCTTAAATTTCTTCTTTAAATTCTTCCTTCGGGATAAGGTGAGAAGCTCTACCATCCGGGGAGAGCTCGGAGTAGATCGGCTGCTCCTCCGCATTGATAGGGGCCAGTTGAGGTGGCTCGAACATCTAATCAGAATGCCTCCAGAACGCCTCCTTGGTGTGGTGTTTCAGGCATATCCAACCAGGAAGAGACCCCTGGGTCGACCTAGAATACGCTGGATGGACTATGATGGTGTTTAAATTGATTAATAGTACCAATTAGTGTTCTGGGCTGTAACTTCTTTCAATGTGGTGGAGCCATTGGAAGACGGTATGGCTAGAACAAGATGAAAACGCATCCCCGCAAGACTATTGGATAATGATTACTACTGACTTGATGGCCAGACTCTCATTTTCAATTGTGCTATACTTTCATTCCAATATGATGAACATCTACCCAATTTACAGCGCAGATAACTCCTTTTCATCAACCACATGTGACAAAATAGCCACCCACATCCTGTTTAATGGACAGTGGTGCCCTGGTACTAAGGTGCTGAATCACTGATCCCAAGGTTGGGGGTTCAAGCCCCACTCTCAACAGGTTATCACTGCTATCCCCCCCAGTGCAGTTAACTGGGTTATCAAAGGCTGGCCATGTCTCTCACTGTCTATCATGAGAGGCATGTAAAAGATCCACTGCTGACTTTCGACAAGAGTAGGCTGCATAGCCGTCAGTGTATGTCTGCCCTGCGATGGCCTGGTGAGCTGTTTAGGGTGTGCTCTGCCTTTTCCCAGAGTTGGTTGAGATGGGTGCCAGCCTTGCTGTGACCCTAATTAGGATTAAGCAGTTACAGAAAATGAACGATGAACATTCTGTTTAATGCACATCATCTGCAAAACAAAACAGAAACAAACATAAGCTGAATCAATCAACGGGCCCCTTCTCAACGCCACTTTTATCAGGCAGAAAGCCCATGTGCACAGCCATCTCCACTGTACCAAATTAGGCATTAAGCCTCATGTTTTGTGAGGTTAGACAGCATTTGAAAAATTAGGTACAAATCATAAATACAAACTGGCCCCACAACTGCCTCACCCTTTTTTGTATTTGGTCTCAGGCAGGCCACAGTAATTGAAGAATTTTCAATTTGGGGATGCATCTGCCTGTGACTCAAGTGGAAGTTCTTAGTTTTTCACGAACCCAATTGCACTCTTCTTTGAATTTACCATGAACCTTGCCTATCCCAAGGATCTCAGAACAGCCCTTGTATCTTGTATATGCTCCTATCAAGCATTCCTCTAACTGATGTTTATGGTCAAATATTTATTTGAATCAAGGGTACCAAACCTTGTTCCTAAAAATCTCAGACTATAGCTCAAACAGTAAATCTGTGCATCTGACCAATGTAATCACTTTAAACCTTCATTTAAAAGCCTTGATTAGATATAGACTGGGCATGATTGTGGTTTGGAGTAGTGTTGAGAACAGGGAGGAGCACCACTGGTTTAAATGTTGATTCTTTTTTCTAGTGACATGGCAGTCAAGGGCATGAGCTAAAAATTTGTGAAATGTAGTGTCAAATACTAATGAGCCACACCTAACTGACCAAGCAGTTCACTCATGGTAAAGACTCACAACAATAGAGACCTTTGCAATTTTGCGCAAAAAGGAGAATGCAAAGGTTACAGAGGTTTCATTCAAGGTATCTCAGTTGATTGAAAAAGCAGACAAACCTTAACTTCAACAGATGTGAGACAAACCATATAAGCCAGGTATGAAGAAGGTTGTGGTTTAACATTTTGTTTGATAAAAAAGCAAGTGATAAAATTACTAGAGTCCATTGGTCCAATAACAAAATTTGCATTGGTCCAACAGCAAATTTTATCCATGATCAACACCAATGTTTAAATTCCTTTATATGTTTAAATTCTTTCATAATTTGGAAGCCCCTACTTCTCTTGTTTGGTGGTGTAAAGCTGTTTTGCAAAAATGTCAATTGTTAAAAGTGTTATACAAATAAAACTGAATTGCATTGAATTGAATCGTCTTGGACTGGGGTCAGGTTGCGGCAGCAGCAGCTCAAGAAGTAAGGTCCACACATCCAGTTCTTCAATGGGGACATTGAAGCATTCCCAGACCAGCTTATGAATGGCCTGTAGTCCAGTACGCTGTATTCCCGGAGCACACCACACAAGACAGCCCAAGGGATTGAAAGCATTCTTTAAGTCTACAAAGCACATGTGAACAGATTTGGGGGAACTTTCCCTTTCCAGGATCCTGAAGTGTGTAAAATTAGTTGCGAGTTCTGCGACTGGAACAGGAACCACCTCTATCTGAACCTGACGTTCTTCCATTGGACAGATCATCCACTCCAATACTCATAAATATATTTTTCTGTGTTTTCTGAAGAATGTGATTCCACAATAGTTCGAACACAACCTCCGGCCTTCCTTTTCAAAAGGGGAACTACCACTCCAAGTTTCCAATCTAGGCGTATGACACTTGATGGCCATACAATGCTGCAGAGACATATCAACCAAGACAGTCCTATGACATCCAGAGCCCTGAGGTATATAGGATGGATCTGATCCACACCCCAACATCCTACCTCAGCAGCCTCACATATAGGGTCTTCCATGTCCAAATGGGGTTAGATTGAAGAGGTCCTTGAAGTATTCTTTTCACCTTCTGACAACAACATCCCCAAAGGTGAGCAGTTCCCCACTCTAATCTATACAGTGTTTATCAAGTTCTGCTTACATCTGCTTGGTAAGTCTCCTTAATCGCCAACAACTTGATTGTTTCTCTTAGCTAATGAAAAATAGAAATAGCTGGATCGCAAAATAATGGCAACAGTAAAGGAATATTTGCTAGGCTTTCACTTAACACTTACTAGTATAAGAAGCAGGCTTTATACAACAGAGTTTGAAAGCTTTGAGGACATCACATTAGATGGGACATTTACATATGACTTTTTAGAGAGAAATCTTGAACAGATCTTTCATGTTCTTGTTACCAAAAACATCAGGAATTCCGTTATTGGATTCTACCCATTAGTGAGTGCTCATACACTGAAGGACTGAGGAGAACCCTTTACTGATCCTGAAGGAAATTTTGTGCACACAGTTGCTCCATACAAAATAAGAATGAGAGAAATATAATGCATTGATAAAGGAAAAATAGGAAAAATACAAATTATATATATATATATATATATATATATATATATATATATATATATATATATATATATATATATATATATATATATATATATGTATGTCACAGTAGAGATTGCAATTCAATAAAATTGGCAATTCTCCTAGAATTCTCAACTAGGAGAATTGCCAACTCTTCTAGTAGAGATTGCAATTGTCCTCCCCCTTAAGAGATCCTAACTAAATACAATCTCAGCTGCTATCTCACCTAGAAGATGAATGAAAACCATCCCTAGTAACAATAATTTTACTTAACATATCAAATTTACAGAATTCAATAATAGTGGACAATATAAATGACAAGACCAAATATTTTGTTAAAATATAGTGCTTTTATTTTCTTCCACACAACATATTTTTCACAACGCATGATTTCCCTTGATGAATGTTCATGGCACCCATATAAGAACACAATATTAAACAATTATGAACTTCACATTTTAAATGGAAATCTTGCTTACAGGTTGCAATTACAATTTTCTAATTATATAACATCAATTTGCTTGTCTGCAATCTGTTTTAATGTTCGTAGAAATCATTTAAGAACACAATTGTCCTAGGAGAATTAAAAATTGTCCTAGGGGAGATGTCAATTGCAATATATATATATACGAAGTAGCTTCACTATATATATATATATATATATATATATATATATATATATATATATATATATAGTGATCATATACATATATAGTGATCCCTCCAATTATGCAAAAAAAAAAAACTCTGAATATGTTGAATATGTATTTGTTGAAATTATATATACATATGCATGTACGTGTACGTCAGTCAGGGGGGACAATTCTACTTAGCAGAAATCGGTGGTTGCATGGGGAGGTGTCGGTCTGCATTAACCATGGAAAGTGAGGGATCCTTGTATATACTAGTATGCAAATGTATAACAGTGACTGTTGTTGCTGTATGGTAGAGTTGTACAATTTAATGGCCTTGGATAGATTGGGAATGATATTGTGTCATTCAGAGATTTATTTAGGTGATATCAGTCTCTCACCAAACCTGCTTCTGTGACTGATCAGGAGGTTGTGAGTGGGTGGGAGGCATTGTTCAATATTATCTTTACTTTGGACAACATTTGCCTTTCCAACACTACCGGCAGAGAGTTCATCAGCACGTCACTGGCCTTGCAGATAAATTTGCACTTATAAAATGTTCTTGAATTAATTTAATTGTTTAAGATAAAGAGAAATCATAGACTTAACAGGTTAAAGTCGACAGAAAATGTGCATCAGTGATGGATAGGGTAAGTTCTCTTCTTCTTTTCCTTTTGGCTGTTCCCTTCAGGGGTCGCCACAGCGAATCATCTGCCTTCATCACACCCTGTCCTCTGCATCTTCTTCTCTTACACCAACTACCTTCATGTCCTCCTTCACCACATCCATGAATCTTCTCTTTGGTCTTCCTCTCAGCCTTCTGCCTGGTAGTTCCAACCTCAGCATCCTACTACCAATATATTCACTATCCCTCCTCAGTACATGTCCAAACCATCTCAATCTAGCCTTTCTGACTTTGTTTCCAAAACCTCTTACATGTGCTGTCCCTCTGATGTACTCATTCCTGATTCTATCCATCCTCGTTACTCCCAAAGAGAACCTCAACATCGTTGGCCTCACCACCGTCTTGTACACTTTTCCCTTCATTCTTGCCAATACCTTCCTATCACACATCGCACCGGACACTTTTCTACAACCATTCCAACCAGCCTGCACACGCTTCTTCACCTATTTTCGACACTCTCTATTGCTCTGGATTGTTGAACCTAAGTACTTAAAATCCTCCACCTTCTTTATCTCTGCTCCCTGTAACCTTGGATGATGTTGTCCTTTTGGCTTCCTCAGGCCAGGACCTTCAGCTCTCATTAGAGAAATTCACAGTCGAGCGTGACGCGGCCAAGATGAAAATCAGCACCTCCAATTCTGAGGACATGGTTCTCAGTCAGACAAGGGTGGAATGCACCCTCCATGTCAGCAATGAAGTCCTGCCCCAGGTGGAGGAGTTTAAGTATATCGGGGTCTTGTTCATGAGTGAGAGAAGGATGGAGTGGGAGATCGACAGATGGATCGCTGCAGCCTCTGCTGTTAAACGGAGCGTGTACCAGTCCGTCGTGGTGAAGAAGGAGCTGAGCCAAAAGGCAAAGCTCTCAATTTACCAGTCGATCTACGTTCTAACCTCACCTATGGTCAAGAGCTTTAGATAGTGACCAAAGGAACAAGATTGAAGATACAAATGGCTGAAATGAGCTTCCTTTGCCGGGTGGTGGGCCTCTCCCTTGGAGATAAGGTGAGAAGCTCTACCATCCAGGGAGTAGATCCACTGCTCCTCCACATTGAGAGGGGCCATTTGAGTTGAATTGGGCATCTGGTTAGAATGCCTCCCGAACACCTCCCTGGTGTGGTGTTTCAGGCATGTCCAACCAGGAAGAGACCCCTGGGTCAACCTAGAACACGCTGGAGGGACTATGTCTCTTGGTTTGTCTGGGAATGCTTTCGTGTCCCACCGGAAGAGCTGGAGGAAGTGCCTGGGAGAGGGATGTCTGGACCTCTTTGCTGAGGTTGCTTCCCCTGCGACCCGACCTTGGAAGAAGTGGAAGACGATGAATGAATGAAAATATAAATCTATAAATATATAATAAGTTAAAGTCAAATTGTTCCAATACCCTCAGTAATCATAGGATAACGGTTGGTTTAGAGAGATAGAAGGACATCTAGTGGATGGAAAGACAAGATTGATTAACTCTTTCCCTCATATAACGTGTTTTGACGTCCTGTCTTCCACAATGTATTACACGATCTAGATACACTGTGTACATATTTATTTAGAGCTACATGAAAATTACATTTTGTGGGTTGAATAGTAACTCAAGCGGTTTTTCTATATTTTTTCCTATTGAATCATATAATACATTGTGCTTCTTCCTTGACTATGAGGCAAAGAGTTAACTTAATACACGTGCGAACAATGTGGTCATGATCTTGGGTTTTCCTTTGCAATAAATATTATGTTTGATTTCAGTAGAATTGGCTTCCTTAACCTTGAACCTACTGAGGTAACTGGAAAAACGTGAACAGAACAATAGGAACTGAGGGGGAAAATGCTGAGCTAGTCAAGTAGGTAATATCCCACAGGAGTGGAACACATAGTCCCAGGCTGGAGAAGGGAAACATTTTTCGGCTAATTTTACATCAGCAACTGTAACTCGTAATAATAATAATAATAATAATAATAATAATAATAATAATAATAATAATAATAATAATAACAATTTGGGGGGCAGTGGTGGTCTAGCGGTATAAGGCGCTGGATCGCTGATCCAAGGGTTGGGGGTTCGAGTCCCACTCTCCACAAGGTTGTCACTGTCCCCCCCAGTGCAGCTAACTGGGTTATCAAAGGCCGGCCATGTCTCTCACTGTCTATGGTGTGGGACATGTAAAAGAACCATTACTGACTTTCGGCAAGAGTAGGCTGCAAAGCCGTCAGCGTGTTTCCGCCCTGCGATGGCCTGGCGAGCTGTCCAGGGTGTACTCTACCCTCGCCCTGAGTTGGCTGGGATGGGCACCAGCCTCCCCGCAACCCTAATTAGGATGAAGCAGTTACAGAAAATGAACTGAACTGAATAATAATTTGGTTGTTTGTTTTCCCACTTTTTCACATAATAACAGATGGGTATTTTTTGTGATATCATCAGTGTGTAAAACCTACAGAGCTTTATGATGACAATTTTGGTGATTGCATGCCAATCATAAAGATTTCAAATTGATCTGTTGAAAATATGGAAGTTGAAAAATGACGGACAAACAAACGCCAGAGGTAATAAACAGGCACAGGTTGAGCAATCAGATGAACAGCATATCAAAAAGAGTTCCATGGACAGGTGGAGATATACAGTAGATATACAGTCGAACAAAGGCAAAGGTCAGAAAGGTCAGCATAAATGCTATGTGAAACTTGTCAAACACAGAATGATTAAAACAGAGAAAAATGTCTTGTTAGTTTTCTATACCAAAAAGCTACATGAGTGATATACAGTATGGTGCGATGTCAACCAACAATCAGAAATACTGTATAATCTTCTTCTGTAAACAAATGCACTTCCTTGTGTTGAACACTGGAGGGCAGCATGTAAGCTCCTGAGTTGTTGAATTTGATTTCCCATTTTGAATTGCCACTAAATGCATAATCAGACTCCGAGCTTGATGAACTTGGCCTGGCAAGCTGTTTACACTGTACCCTGACATTACCCAACGTCAGCTGATATAGGCTCCAGCCTGCCTGTGGCCCTAAAAGGATTGAGTAGTTCTGGAAATAAGTGAGTAATTAAGTACAAGTGTATAAGTGATACATACATTGTAAGGGATGCAAACATTTTTTTCTTTCTGAAATTTTTTATTAATTTTATTTATTTATTTATTTTTGACATTTGAAAATTTTATTCATATATTATAATATAATATATTATATTATAAATATAATATATTATATGAAATATATTATATTATATATAATAATATACTAATAATAAATTACAAATTATATATTGTCTCACACACACACACACACACACACACATATATATATATATATATATATATATATATATATATATATATATATATATATATATATATATATATATATATATATATATATATATATATATATATATATGTGTGTGTGTGTGTGTGTGTGTGTGTGTGTATATATATATATATATATATATATATATATATGCATGCACTCAAGCATTTTCAATGTAACTGGAAAGGCAAACAAAATGTTGTGGGTGAGATAAAAAAAATCTTTAGTAACAAGGTTGCAGGTCTGTAGTGAAGTAATGGAGGTATAGGAATAGAAATGTAATAGGCATGTAGTCTTGTGTCAACAATACAATTTAGATTTATGCTTCCTCTAATAATAAATTACAAATGATTATAAATACAAGGTTCCCTGGCTACTTCACGCTTCAATTAATGCGGCTTTAGTGCATCGCATTTTTTTTTAAATAAATATATATTCATCGAATTAAAAGATAAGGAAATGAAGAAAGAATAGGTGGAAAAATTAAGGAAAATGTCACATAAACAAGGCCAATTATTAAAAAAAAAAAAACCTAAACCAACACAAAACAAAAAACAACCTAAAATCTCCCATCAAAACTGGATACATTGTTGCATCTGTGTGTCCCTTTCACTTTCGACCTCGGTCTCCAGATGTTTGCAAAACGAATTTTGGTGAGTTGGAGAGCGTCTGTATTTATATTTTATTTACATCGTATGTTTTTTTTTCAATGTTTAATTGTTATTATAAGCATTTATAGCATTAGATATGTATTTATTGATATTATACACATATACAACAGTCTGGGGTGGGAGGTGAGATAATCCTACTTCACCGATTTCGATGGTCCCGTCAGGATCTAGGTCCCAATTAACCATGGAAAGTGAGGGATCCCTGTAATAAATTGCCGAAATCGCTTTCTTACACATGCAGCCCTTCAGTAATGCTAATTATTGAGGCAACTGCCTTTCATTCATTCATTTTCTGAACCGCTTAATCCTAATTAGGTTTGAGTGGAGGCTGGTGCCAATCTCAGCAACTTTGGGAGAGGGCAGAGTACACAGTGGACAGCTTGCCAGGTCACTGCAGGGCAGAAACACGCTGGTGGCTATGCAGCTACTCTTGAAAAAAGTCAGCAATGGTTCTTTGGCATGAACCTCCCACCATAGACAGTGAGAGACATGGCCGACCTTTGATAGCCCACTCAGCTGTACCGGGGGAGAACAACTTTGGGGTTTGTAATCCAGCACCTCACCACCAGATCACCACTGGCAACTGCCCTTCATTTCCTTTATTTTTTATTTTTATTTTTAAAAAAGAATGGCATCTTATTTATCATTCAGGTTAATTATTTAAAAGTTATGAGTAAATTATTCAAACAAATGACAGGGCAGTAAAATGTTTCTTTATTTATTGAAATATCAGCTGGAATAATAACACCAATAACATTAAATTGTTTTGTGTTTTCACCTCATAATTATGTACAAAGTCTGTATCAGTACAGCCCAAAACACAGTAAACTCAAGAATCAATAAATCTCATTTCACTGAAAGTTTTATACATAAAACCTTGCAATGTCAACACAGATAGTTTTGATGACTATTGTGAGAGTAAAATGTAGAGTGTTATTATGTTTTGAATAATGTGTTGTTAGTGCAGTGCTTCTCAAATAGTGAGGCGCACGATATGATGCCAGGGTGGCATGCGGTGCCGAGGGAAGCGCGTATGACCCTGGGGAACATGCTTTTCTGTAATAGTGTATGAGAATTAAGTGTAATTGCACCTCCACTCCACTAGTTGGCAGTGACGCTTTCATTTTCACACTATGTTGTAGCAGTTTTTTACATGCTTGAAAGATATGAAGTGCAGTAAACGACCCCTCAAGAAACGACACGGGAAAATTTCTAACAGGAACGAAGAGAAAGGTGGAGAGAGAGACGGAGATATTAAGACATACATAAGTTGAATGAGTTTAAAAGGATGTATTTTTTTTATTATTTCAGGCACATTGGTGCACTTTAAATCTTTTCTGTTACAGATTAAAAATCAATGTTCATGAAGTTTTTATTTATTGTAAGTTGAACTATATTTCTTTCTTTTTGTTTTAAATGTTAATAAAATACAACGTAATGCAGAGGTGTAGTAATAATTTTATAAACAAATAATACTATTTATAGTCGCTTATGGGGCGGTGGGGAGGGGTGAAATGTTTTTTTTTCTTTCTAGAAGGGGCACCACACAAAATAATTGAGAAGCACTGTGTTAGAGAGATGGATCCTGCACGTTATCCACGCCCGCTTACATCACAAATATACATAGAAACTCTACTACAGTACACCAGGAATATAATTATTAGTTCATAGTGATAAGAAAAGCATTTTTTGTTTGTTTGTTAAATAGAACTCAGATACAGTTTTGAATCATAAATTGTCTGAAGTGAGTATATAAAGATTGAGGTGTATATTTACACAAAGAGTTTTCATTATGTTTCAGCCACATTAGCATTTTAAGCGCAAACCGGAAGACAAACTTTGCAACACATCTTAGCTTCTCGACTACATTTTGAAAGAGACAGTGCTGACGGCTCAGGGATAAATACAAATTTTACCTGAGAAATTAACTAAAACCTCCTCGCCCCATCACCATCCCTTTAATAGTGAACTACATCTCATTATGTTTTCCAGACTGAACACGTAACTCTCGAAAAATGAAGATTAGAGTTTGTCTCTTGTCTCTGTAGTCTACTTTTTTGTCTTCTTGTGAAACACATTTCCATCTGGTTGCACTTTCCATTTCACGTTGATGACCTCTGCCAGTCCATGCTCCCTCAGTTTGTTCTTGACCTGAAAAACGTATTAATAAAACAATTCATACTGAACAATTCAGGATAATGAGATTATTCTCCTGTGAAAATGCTTTTAAAAATGCTCCTGAAACTGGCGTGTAAGTGTCAGACCTAGATGAAGACCCAAGTTCTGGATGGATTCGTGAGGAGAACAAGGTATATTTGAAGTGGAGTCTTGTGGAGCAGGGGTGTCAAACTCATGCCATCATGGGCCATGTGGCTACAGGTTTTTCTTTCAAACAAGCAGCAGCACACCTAACTTCTCTCATTTCAACAAATGATTTGACTCTTCAGGCAGTTCATTGGTCAATCTGTGTGCTCTGGACAGAGACTGACCAATCAACTGCCTGAAAACTCAGATCAGTTGTTTAAATGCGCCAGTTGAAACAAAACCTGCAACCACATGGCCCGTTGTGGGATGAGGTTGACACTCGTGTTGTAGAGGATGATACTCACCTTCTCCAAGATGGCGTCCATTACTGCGGGATCATTCGGATCGTTATGAGACCTCACGTCCATCCTCACAATTTGTTGCTTTCCTGTAGATTGTGAAATTAGAAATGTTAACACGTGCAATATGAACACAATTAAACTGCCATCTTTATATATGTCATTTGTAAGTGTGGTTTAGAACTTTATCTCACCTGAGTAACAGAGGAAAGGCAATATGTCTGAGCACCGTGTATCAGCAACCTCAGTATTATTTAAATAACCACAAATTGGATCCCCATTCACAATATCTGGGTTTCCAATCATCCAGCTGATGTGAGAAAAGTTGGTGTGGTCAATCCACTTCCAGTATTCTCTGTTCAGACCAATCCAAGTATACCCAGATACAAAACCCTGTATAGCTGAGATTTCTGTCTCAGTTCTTGCACTGGCCAGATCTGTGTAATTGGTTCTGCAGTAAGACTGGGCTTCATGCCATGTCATAGTGGTAGTGATGTAAATGTACCTCTGATCACCAACTTTAGTGTCTGTGAGGATGAAACCACATGATCACCACTTAAACAAGTTAACAGTGTCAAACAAAATCATCACTACATCGTTTACTAAGTACACATAATTGTCTGTCTTCCTTGCGGCTTTTTCCCTTTTCTCGGGAGTCGCCACAGCAAATCATCTGATTCGCACATTTGATTTGGCAGAGGTTTTTATGTCGGATGCTCTTCCTGTCACAACCCTTTTAGCAAGGGACAGAAACACAGTGATGACTTTGCAGCTACTCTTTACGAAAGTCAGCAAAGGTTCTTTTACATGCCTCTCACCATAGACAGTGACAGACATGGCCCGCCTTTGATCACCCAGTTAGCCATACTGGGGGGACAGTGGCAACCCTGTGGGGACTCGAACCCCCAACCTTAGGATCAGTGATCCTGTGCCCTATCCACTAGGCCACCACTGCCCCACTAAGTACACATAATAGAGGGACAAAATTCAAGATCAAGCCTGTTTATCCATTGTTTCCAATAAGATCGCTTAGTTATTATGTTTGGTATTTAAGAGTAAAGTTAAGTTTAATGAGAACACTAAGAGCACTCAGTCTACAATGGAAACAATAAATAAATAAATAAATAAACAAGCAAAAACCCCACACATTTTTACTGATAAAATGAATAATTCCTTACCATCATAACACACAGAGGGATATTTTTTGGTACAGGTTCTATCATACCAACCACTTGGATACATTGCACCACACGCTTCATTTCCATTTTGGTTATTCGGCTGGTTTGAGCCCCAATGTGTCTCAGTTCCCACTGGTTCATTTCCAATGGACCAATAGAAATGTTTGTACAGACCAATCCAGGCACTGGAAGCAAAGTTTTGCGTTTGCATTTCATTCTGAATTTCAACCATATCATCATCACTTTGGATGACAGCTAGGTCACCGTGACTGGCTCTGCAGTATATCTGAGCATCGTTCCACGATTTGGCCAGCTGGATTAGATAGTATTTGCGAGGGACAGAAGGGACGAGAGAGATGAATCCTGTGGAGGACAGTTTTACGTAATTTCAGTTCATTTTAATTCATTTTAATTTAATATTTACATAAACCTGATATACATGTAACCAGTGACAGTGCTGCATCTCCTATTATCATTTATATCATTGTCCTGTACTGTAGTGCTATGAGCTTAGTAGAATGAACACCACCACCACCACCACCACCACACACCCCCACACCCCCCCACACACACACAAATACAAACAAAACAAAATTAATTAAAAAATAAATAAATAAAATAAAATAAAAACTATAATGTGTGGTAGCTGGTAGTAATTTTTAAAGGAGCACAGTTTAGATTAAATGTTTGAATATTGCTAGCTTTATTAATTTATTGTTATGATTCATCGGAATGAAATTTTCCTTAAACTTTCCTTTAAGTGTCTATCTTTTTAAATCTCTCACCTGTAAAAAACAGGAATATAAAGAGACGCTTCTCCATGACTGATGTACTGAAATGCATTCAGAAAAAAAGAATATAGATTAGAACAATGATTTTAACAAAACCATTAACTGATAAGATATCATTTAACATCACCATGCAGCATGCATTAGCATTACTACACGCCACTATAAATCATCACACATAGTAAAAAAAAAAAAAAAAAAAAAAACATTACATGTCATGATTCAAACTTGAAGAACTTTTGTCTGAAGTTAAACTTGTGAGATGTTTCCAATGCAACTTTATTCAAGATTGTTAAGTTTGTTGTCGATTTTCCACAAGAGTCTACAAGGTGTTTCTGGTTCTATTTTGTATTTATGACTCCCTTTAACTGGGTGACCAAAGGCTGGCCATGTCTCTCACTGTCTATGGTGTGAGGTTCATGTAAAAGAACCATTGGTGACTTTCGACAAAAGTAGCTGCATAGCTGTCAACATGTTTCTGCCCTGCAATGGCCTGGTGAGCTGTCCAGCCCTCGCCCGGAGTTGGCTGGGATGGGTGTCAGTCTCTCTGTGACCATAATTAGGATTACAGAAATTGAATGGATGTAGGGGCAGTGGTGGTCTAGTGGTATAAGGCGCCGGATCGCTGATCCAAAGGTTGGGGGTTCGAGTCCCACTCTCCACAAGGTTGTCAATGTCCCCCCCCCCAGTGCAGCTAACTGGGTTATCAAAGGCGGGCCATGTCTGTCACTGTCTATGGTGTGAGGCATGTAAAAGAACCATTGCTGACTTTCGACAAGAGTAGCTGCAAAGCCGTCAGCGTGTTTCCGCCCTGCGATGGCCTGGCGAGCTGTCCAGGGTGTACTCTGCCCTCGCCCTGAGTTGGCTGGGATGGGCACCAGCCTCCCCGTGACCCTAATTAGGATGAAGCGGTTACAGAAAATGAACTGATGAATGAATGGATGTATTTCTTTTTTTTTTTTTTTTTTTTTCGGTAAAAGATGGTGAGAAACTCACAACTGTTATTTAGGCCCTGAGACTTAAAAACTCAGCCTTGAAGGATTTGTTTTTTTTCCTTAAATGTGTTTTTAGATGTAGAGAACCATTAAAACATCTTTGCCACCTTTACTGGTTTCCTTTTTTCTAGTTTTCAGTCATTTGTGTACTCCAAATGAAATAATTATGAAAAAAAAACAAAAAAAAACCTCCAATGCAATCCAAGAGAAGACAAATAAAAACACATTTTACAAATAATTTTGTGATATATTACCTGAAAATAGCAACAGTGATAGCTCGTTTCCCCAGAATAATCTTTATGAGCACAAAATTTATCAGTGATATTTATAGTTATATTTATAGTTATTTAGATTAGATTTATCGTATATTTAAAGGTTTCACCTTTATTAAAAATGCCATAAGCCAGTTCAAAGCCAAATAACTATTTAAATTTTAAAGCCACTGAAAGTGACCAGGCAATAATTGGTATATTTTCTAAAATAAATTATTATGGAAGTAAAACAACCCCTTAAATTGCACCTGTGCTTTATTTTATAATCTGTGCAAAGCATGCCACTCAGATTGTTATGAAGCAGAACAGTTCTACAGACTAGGATACCTTTATACGGAATGAAACCCATATAAAATCATACGACTTATCATTAAAAAGAAAAAAAAAAATCCCTTACAACATTTTTTTTTTTTTTTTTTTTTTTTTTTTTAAGCAGGGATTATAATTTCTGTATAAATTTTATAAAATGCACTATATGCTCAGTGGAAATTACACTGAACTCAGTATCATGTCTCTAATGTTTTTATATTTAATATTAACAGTAGTACCATGTTCAGTCTTCCTAATAGTTAAAAGTTCATCATTCAGACATCTTCCTGGACAATGCGATACTACTCTTCGAAGTGCAATACTCATGTTTACGTGTAATACTATTTCTAAGTGTCGATTCATATTCAGAGCAGGTCTTAAACACCATAGAACAATATAGCACCGTGCATCATGTATACAGGAGCTCAGCTTGACGCGAATATTTTCTACGTTACATCTCTTTACAGCTGATCATTTAGGATCATTGAAGCAATTCATGACTTACAGCACTGCCGGTGAAAAATATTTTTCTTTATTCACTTCTGAACTCATTAGTAGTGTTCTAATAAAAACATGAAATACTTTCAGGTAATACTGATCTTCATGACTGCAATCATCCTGACAATGAGTATAGTTAGTATGTTATTGCTTATTGAATGCACTGAATCTTCAGTTGTTTTCATTTTCTAATATTTTTAAAATACCAAACCATTTCAAATTTCAAATTTAACTTAGAAATTTTTATACAAATTAAAAAAAAAAATCACACAGTATTCAACTATCTATTGAAAAGTACTCAGTGATTGTTATTATAGTGCTGACTGTGCTTCTAAAACATAAGTTCATTAATATGTTTTCAACCGTAATTGCCTGCTGATGTAAACATTTTTGCACAGCCCTGTTCTAAACGACACAGTTGTCCTAAACACATTAAATATCTCACACATTAGGCTCAATAGCAAATTTTCCTTATTACGTATATATGTCAGGAAATAAGTGACGTTTTACACTTAGGTACTGAAACATACCTGAAGTATGAAGGATGTGTCTTTCAGAGAAATCTGTCAGTTTCCGACAGAATGAGTTACTATTTATCTTCTTTTAAACTTGATGATTAAATGCAAATTACCTCTTTTTCCTCCTCCTGCTTTTTACTTTACAAAACAGATTGGATGGAAATCAGAGATGGGCGAAGCACTTGTGAAAACACACACACACACACACACACACACACACACACACACACACTCACACACACACACACACACACACACACACACACACACACACACACACACACACACACACACACACACACACACACACACACACACACTCACACACACACACACACACTCACACACACACACACACACACACACACACAAACACTCACACACACACACACACACACATGTGCAAGAGTGGAGATGTTTACAGAGATTTATTTTTTTGTGTGAAATAAAAAAAAAAGTTGACTGCAGTTTTATTGTGATAATTATATCGAACAGAGGGACAGTTGTGTGAAACTGTTGCTATAGATACGGAATCATCAGGACAGGTTTGGAAATCAGGAACACTGCTGAGTTTTTTTTACACCAACAGGGTCAGGACTGACCCAAGTCTAAGGTTAAAGTTGTTCTATCATGAATCTACACTAATTATTCCATATTAATGACAAAGGGATTAACAAATGAACGGCTGAGGACCATCAGCGTGGACTAACCAACAGAAAGATGTTTTTTTTTCCTTTGATAAAAATGACATGAACGTTTTTGCAATAAAAAACTAAAAAATTAAAAAATAAATAAAAAAACAACCTCTCAGGGATAATGCTCACAATATGATTCATGATAATATGAAGGTTGAAGGGCCATTCAGTCACATAGCTCATCTAGGTCTGTAAAATTATGACCTTATCTCATTTTTATGTCTTTGTAGGTTAGTCTATTGTAGCTGTCAGCCCTTCAAATATACACTGCAATTCTTCACAAAATTATAACAAATTTTAAAAAATAATAAATAAAATTAAAAAAAAATAAAAAAAACATGTTATTTACAAACTAAAAATCAGTAAAAAAAACCAGACTGTATAAGTTTTTAACCTCCCATTAGTTCGAAAGTAAATAAAATATGGTGTGAGTGTTGTGCAAGAAAAGGCACTGTACACCCAGAACTTTATTTATTTTATTATTAAAACAAATTAAATATAATGTCGAGCAAATCTGACAAGATCTGTTCTGAAACAGTTCATTAAAAATGGTCATCAGGGATACTGAAGTTTCAGACGATAAATTTCAAACACAACATACTTCAACAGTTGCCGTATGAAGCCCTTTATTTTTACTACATGAAATATGTGATTTTATATATATATATATATATATATATATATATATATATATATATATATATATATATATAGGTTATAGTGAGGCTTTGTGAATAAATGAGCTATTAAAGAAAAAAATTTCAATCTATGGTTTAATATTCTCTGGCAGGTGGGTGCTGATCTGATTTTGGTTTTGTGAGGGAGTTGGTCCATTTATGTGCACAAGTCTGAACTATTGTGTGGCTCGAATAGGCTATTTGACTGGAGTACTGTCACTATCCCAATATACATGAACTGGATCGAATTTTTGGTCAAAGTATGTCTGACCCACCTTGAATTGTAACGATATGACTCCTTTCAGCTTGTCAGCATTTTGTCTTTGTGTGTGTGTGTGTGTGTGTGTGTGTGTGTGTGTGTGTGTGTGTGTGTGTGTGTGTGTGTGTGTGTGTGTGTGTGTGTGTGTGTGTCTTCCTATTACATCACAGACCAAAACAGCTAACTGGCAGCAAATTGATACCAAGCCATATTGTGAACTGGAACAATGTACACAAAAATATACATTTTGGACATACAGTACATGCTCCTATTTTTAAGCATTTTTATTTGTTTTTTTGTTTGTGGTTTTTTTTTTTTTTTTTGAAATAATAGGTATGGAGATTAGTTCTGTGCTCTATCCAGGGCTCCAGTACATGCGTTGGATATATCACTAAACACATATAGCTATTTACAAAATGTTTATCAAAATTTGGACATTAGAGTTTTCACGTGTGTCATTTTTTCATGTAATTGTTGTAAATAAACACAATGAAATTGTGATGCTTTCAGGGTCTTTTTATTTATGTTTCTTGCAACAGAGAAGTTTTCAAAAAAGCTTTCAAATAAAATTTAAAATATACAATTTAAGACTTTTAAATGTGGTCTTCCAGAGTCAGAGAGATAGAACGTAACTTTTAATGCAAAGAAGAAGTCTAAAAAAATTAAAAAAAAAAAAAACAAACATTATTCTGTATGTTCCTATCATCCACACATTTTAAAATATTTAACTCTTTTTGCTGCCACTGCATGAACTATGTCTCTTCATGGCATAGAAGTTGACATGTTAGCCTCACAGCAAGAAGTCCCTGTATTCAGTTCCCAGGCGAGGACATCACTGTGTGGCGTTTGTATGTTCTCCCCAGAGCTTGAATTGTTTCTTCCCACATTCCAAAGACATGCATATTAGGCTAACTGGCAATTACAAACTGACCCAAGTTTCGAGTATGTGTTGCCATGCGATGGTCTGGCAAGCTGTTCAAGGTGTACCTTTGCCCAGTCTTGGCTAAGGGTGGCAATAGCCTCCATGACCCTAGTAGGATTAAACTGTACAGTAAATGAGTGAAGTGCACATAGCTATATAAAAAATGTTAATTATTACAAATACAGCATGGCCGCATTGTGATTTTATTGAAGGTCTCAACACACACACACACACACACACACACACACACACACACACACACACACACACACACACACACACACACACACACACAAATAAGAATAATTAATCAATTATTTAATTATCTGTACAGTGTCTCAAGAAACGATTATATAAATCAGGTAGTTTATGTGCTGTGCTATGTTCTTCTGCGGTTTCTGTCTTCGGTGTATGACAAAGCCATGATGGCATCAGTCGGGACAAGAAACACTCACACTCACATACACACCTAGTGGCAATTAAAACTATCCAATTACTGTAATATGCATGTTTTTGGAGGGTGGAAGGAAACCAAAGCACCTGAAGGAAACCTACACAAGCATGGGAAGAGCATATAAATTCCACACAGAAATGCTCTATGGCTCGAATTCAGAAGCTCCTTCCTCTGAGGTGAAAGTCATTTCTACTATGTAACAATAATTGCATAATTATTCTATTGAAATATTGATCACCAAAATCAGAGCGATTTTGATATCAAAAGCCAACATTAACAAAAAACGTGCTGCTAATTAATACAAATAATAATAATAATAATAATAATAATAATAATAATAATAATAATAATAATAATAAACTATCATTTCGTACACGCAGAACTCCATGTAAGCAAAACATCAGAATAATTTACATTGGTTTTAAATGTGTCAGTTTCTGACCTTTTTTCTCTCTCCATACTTTTCCCATTCACCTCTCTCTCTCTCTCTCTTCCATCCTTGCAGTCTGAATGACAGAAAAGTGACTGAGATTGGTGATCGACCGTGTAGCATTTAAGGAAACCTGTTGACAGAATAAAAAGAAAACAACCTTATTTATGTTCTCTATATTTTAGAAAAACCTTTGAAATTGTTAATAAAACAACAAGTTAACAAAATAGATGAAACATAAGTTAACAAACATAGATGAAAAAAGTTGCTGTTATTTGGGCCCACTTTCACCACTTTCAACCCTTGTTATTAGTGTTCTGGTTTTTTGTTGCTTTAATATTATGGAAAGTGACATGCAGTTTGAACAATATTTACATAGATTACAAAGAGCGGGGGACCTAGGTGAACCCCCTGAGGGACACCTTACCTAGATTGGAATTTCCCGGATTTTTGGCCAATGATAGATGCTGATAGAAGTAGGAGAAAGTACCCAACCTGTGAGTCCATATTCAGAATGCAGATGATTTATTAGTATAGTGTTCTCAACAGTATGAAAGGTGCTGCTAAGAGAGTAAGGTGTTGTCTATTCATGTTTAGTGTTATATATTATTCTTAACCTGAAGGACTGTAGTATAGAGTTCTGTGATACTCGGTATGAGAAGACTGGACTTTAGGGAAAAGATTATTCAAAGATAAATAATCTTGTGTTTATTTAATGACAGTTGGTTTGGTTAGTTTGGAGACAAAAGTGACATTGCATACAGTCCAATACTGTCAAGAGGCCTGTGAAATTTTAGCGGATCAAAATAAACATCATCCACATGGATATTACATTTTCGGGGAAATTACAGGCTGCACAGGACTGCAGATTCCAGATAGTCAGCAAACTCAGACACGAATATGCTTGCAGTGATAGAATGAGCTTCTGCACATGGTATTATGTAAAAATTAAATGTGAATATTCCAAGTTCCAGATGTTCTTCTATTCTGAAGCTGGGACTGAAGCAAGGTGGATGGTAGCAGATAGGTCACCCTCTAATGTGCATTTGAAAAGATCAGTATAGGGAAATGAGTCCAGTGTGTTGTGAACTCTGCTTTTTTTTTTTTTTTTTTTTTTTTTTTTTGTGATAAGCTTCTTAAAGCAATCACTCTAGCAGCACTCTGGCACAACGCAGATTAATTATTTGGCATTGAAATGATTCTGATAGAGCACAGGAACTACTGCTTGCCTCACAGGGATCTTGAAATTACCACATAAGCCATGTGTAAACTGATGCGCACAAAGCCAGGTAATCTGTCAACACCTACAAGTGTCTGCCAGCTTCTAAAACTATGTAACATCAACTGCAGACAGACTACGTAGTCAATCAGTGTGGGTTTAATTGGTCTCCCATTCTAGCATGTTGCTCTGGGCTTTAAAATATGTAAAAAAAAATAAATAAAAAAAAATGTTTGATGTGTCTGGGAAATAAATATCATCATTTTGACAAGTAGAGTATTTTTATGGTTGGTGATCTCCAGAGCAATATTTTTGGCAGCTTTGTTAGTTATGATTCTTCCTTATTATGTTTTATGAGAAGGGCTTTGTTATCCACCCTTGGAAAAGCAGAACCCACCCCTACATCTATGTAACTGATCACGACTTGTCCATCCTAGATGACATCGTAGTACAAAATCCAAAACTTTATGCACTGAAAGAAGCTGCAGGATGTGACTAAAAATTAAAAGATGTTAAAACCTGATGAGATGCCTAAAACATAATAGGCTACATCAGAACAAGCAACATATTGAATAAAATAGATAATGGCTTCTTTGAAGAAAAAAAGAAAACAACTAAACACACACACACACGTATGTGAGAATCAACATAATATAGATGTGGACATATCAGCCAAGGTGAGAGCAGGATGCAGCCAGGTAAGTACTGAATGTTTACATAGTCGAGGTAAAAAGTCTTTGTTCAAGAGGTTTTCTCTGCCGACTTCAGGTTTGAAAGAGTAAAATCCCCCGTGACAATAAAAATACCAATGGGGTGAACGATCTGTAAGTTTGGAGCTCTGTACCGTTCACGTAGCACTTCCTTTGTGTTAGCAAAAGCTAGAAGTACACTAGCGCACTCGTGTATACTCACTGTTTGAGTAAACATACACACACACACACACACACACACACACACATACCACCACTGCAACTTCAGGCAACACTGCTGTCTGTTTATTATTTATTTATTGTCTGAATGTCACTGTTGGGCTAATGGTGGCCAGTATTAGGATGCTGGATTATTGATCCCAAAGTCAGGAGTTCCAGCCCCACTATCAATGTGTTGTGACTGCTGTCCCCCAGTGCAGATAACGGTCTGTGGTGAGAGGAATGTAAGAGGACCGTTGCTGACTTTTTTCAAGAGTAGGCAGCATAGCCATCCACGTGCGTCTGCCTGTGATGTCTGGCAAGCTGTCCATGATGTTTTCTGCCCTCGCACAGAGTCGGCTGAGATGGGCATCACCCTCCGCATGACCCTAAATGGGATTAAACGGTTCAGAAAATGAATGAATCTCTGCTTCCAGACTAATCTACTCATTTGACATTATACAAATTTCCAATTGTGCAAATAAAAGTAAATCCAGAAAGAACATACTTATGTTGCTGGTAAAAAAAAATAAATTGGCAAATGTTGATCACTTTCTAGTTTTATATATATTCGGGACAGTGGTGGTCTAGTGGATAGGGAACAGGATCGCTGATCCTAAGGTTGGGGGTTCAAGTCCCCAAAGGGTTGTCACTGTCCACCCAGTGCCGCTAACTGGGTTATCGAAGGCGGGCCATGTCTCGCATGGTCTATGGCGAGAGGCGTCTAAAAGAACCATTGCTGACTTTCGTAAAGAGTAGCTGCAAAGCCGTCAGCGTGTTTCTGTCCCTTGCTAAAAGGGTTGTGACAGGAAGGGCATCCGACGTTAAAACCTCTGCCAAATCAAATGTGCGAATCAGTTGATTCACTGTGGCGACTCTCAAGAACGTGAAAAAGCCAAAAAGAAAAGAATATATATATATATATATATATATATATATATATATATATATACAACCCTTAACAAGGGACAGAAACACACTGACGGCTTTGCAGCTACTCTTTACGAAAGTCAGCAATGGTTCTTTTACATGCCTCTCACTATAGACAGTGAGAGACATGGCCCGCCTTTGATAACTCAGTTAGCTGCACTGGGGGGACAGTGGCAACCCTGTGGGGACTCGAACCCCCAACCTTAGGTTCCTTACGATCCTGTGCCCTATCCACTAGACCACCACTGCCCCCATATATATATATATATATATATATATATATATATATATATATATATATATATATATATATATATATATATATATGTGTGTGTGTGTGTGTGTGTGTGTGTGTGTGTGTGTGTGTGTGTGTCAAAAACACAATAAATAACCCCAAAACAGGTTTACAGGTAAAATGCCCTTGAGAACTTATGCCTGAGTTGTAAACACTGATGTGCTCAGTGCCAGTATTAAATCCTTACCAGACATTGAACTCAGTATTGGCCAAGGTCCATAAATTCCCTTAAGTTTATAATCTTGTCCTGCGTTCATTTCACATTCTGAGAGGGACTCTTGCAGAATGGCACAAATACACTTCTGGCTTGGAAATGACATCAATAGCATAGACATTTGGTGCGTCTGAGAGCGGATTCTAGAGTAAACATGCAAGGGAACATGCAAAGAGAAGTCAGCAATGGATTTGTCAAATTAACACACAGATAAACACAAATAATTAAAGGACAGATCACATTTCTGAAAGCCATGAATTATACCTGAAAGTCTAGTTTTACCTTTCAGATATCACACACACACACACACACACACACACACACACACACACACACACACACACACACACACACACACACACACACACACAAATACATAAAAGCTGGGGAATTAATGAGCTATGTAAGAGAATTACAAATGGTATTTTTATTGTTATACCAAATGCTGCAAATATAGATCAAGTTTAAAGGTTGTGTGTTTTGCATATAACTGAAATTTTGAGGTAAATCATCGGTGTTATGATTTTATTTTTGTTTCTGTAACATGACCTTTACAGGCGTTTTTTTTTTTTTTTTTTTTATAATCAAGTGATGAAGTCAGCTGGATATGTGTCATCTTTCAGGCAAATTGTTTAATGCAAACCCTTGTGTCCCTTTTGTCCTATTTTACATTAACTCTGATTAAACCAAATCACAATGAATGACACACTGACTGAGTAGAGTGAAAACGTTTTCACACCTTCATGACACAGCATTTAGTGTGTTTGGCTAAACAGGCATTTCTCCATTACACTCTTTAGAAATCTCCTTGGAATTGAGGCAGAAAATCAAATGATGAAATATAAAATAAAATGACATTTTTGCTTTTTTTTTTCATTCAGTCACAGGGAGACCCGGACAGATGGAATTTATGGAAAGTCTTTCTGTGTATTGCTTTTACATATTTTGCAAATACTTTTTCACAAGGACATGATTTACAATTAATAATAATAAAAATTAAATAAATAAATTAAATAAAATAAACTTACCACATCTATGAACATGTGATAGATGGCTATCATCAGCTTTAGAGGACAGGTCACCTGCAGCTCTGATTACAGGCCACCTAGATCCAAGATGCAAAAGAGGGCCAACATGATATTCGTTTAATGTAAAATGTGGAGAAAGGCATGATGACAAGGTTCTTATAATACATCCTCTATCACACTCACTGTGTGAATTTGTTGAATGTCTCTGCATAGCACACACACTCAAGGATATCCTCCATGCTTGGCTGTTTTAAAGGGGTGAATTAGAGAAAAGGTAGGAAAGATTTACATTTACAGCATTTGGCAGATGCTGTTATCCAGAGCGACTTACAATTATCTTTTTCATACAACTTGAGCAATTGAGGGTTACGGGCCTTACTCAAGAGCTCAGACAGTAAGGATTAAACCACTGACCTTCAGATTAGTAACCTGTCACATAAACCACTAAGCCACCACTGCCCTACCTTTTAAGATATTTTATGCTCTATAGTGAATAATATTAATAAATGATTAACTTAATCTGAATAAAGAGTTTAAAGGGCAAAGGCACAAACCTAAGCTGAAAACCCACGATCCCCAATCTCTTAGATGCCACTGCATCAAGAACAATCATTGTATATCATCTATAGTTCATATAACCAAATGTGCTCAGGATCACATTGTAAACACTTTTGGAGCACAACAATGCGGAGTTACAGCTACACATGCCAGTTCAAATTTTACTGTGCAAATAGAAAGTTTTCTCTTAACTGTGTCTATGAATACCATTGACATCTCTGAGCTAATAGGCATCTGGGACCATCTGACAGTAGAAATGTGTACGAGGTATGAGGTCAAACAAAGTGTTCCAAGTCTTTTTTTGGAAGAAATATATGCAATGTGCTCAGGATCAAGAAAAAAAAAAGTTATTACCATCTACAAGTCCAAAAGCAAAGGTACCATCATATGGGTTTGTATCAGTGGCCTTGACAAAGGTAACATGGCTCTGTGGTACAGCATAAGTGCAGAAAAGTAACGAAGATATTGACACAACATCGTTTCCAGTCATCAGTATAGATAGATAGATAGATAGATAGATAGATAGGTGCATATATACATATATATATATATATATATATATATATATATATATATATATATATATATATATATATATATATATACATATATATATATATATATATATATATATATATATATATATATATATATAGATAGATAGATATAGATAGAGAGAGAGAGAGAGAGAGAGAGAGAGAGAGAGGAGGGGGTGCACACATATATTATAACATTTCTAATGTTAATGCAGAGATAATATGATGATGTATAGTTTTGAGTGCAACACAGGTCAAAGATTATTTACACAATATTTCTTTTTAGTTTTAGATGTAATTTTATTTCAACATCCCAGACCATTTTTTATGCTGAGTTTTGTGTGTGTTTTCATCAGTGCATAATTATTTTTAACACTGAATTCTTGTGTTTTTGTAAACATATATAATGAAGTTTTCATATCTTTACACAATCCTCTTCCATGAAGCCACCATGTTTCTGCAGAAGCCCAGAAGAGACAAACCTGTACAGATCAACATTCATATTTTGTGTTTTGTTTTGTTTTTTACAAATGGCAGTGGTCATCTGTGCAGAAACACAAAAAGGGTAGAAAAACAAGAAGAGAAAAAGGAGGAAAGAAAAGAAATCAGTTTTTACTGGTCCTGCCTAACAGATTTGGGAACTACATTTTATGTTAAGAGGAAAAGGAGGATGAGGTGAAGGGGACAAAATCAAGTTATTCATATGCATCCTCAATTAAATTACTTTATAGCAATACAACATATTTGAATTCCATGCCAACAAGCTTCACTTCTATGTAGAATTTGAGTTTTTTTAGGAAAAAAAAAAACAAAAGATAAAGTTGTGAGCTTTTGCTCTTTTTCTGACTGAGAACAAAGAGTAAACCACAACAAAAAGGAAGGATGCAAGAAGAACCACACAAGCTTCATACCACACAAGCCAGACAAGTTTTCCATTAAAAATGCTTAAATTTGTTGATTCTTTATTACAGGCTTATAATTTGGCTTCAACTTCCAACAGGATTATACCACGGTAAACGTACATATTGATTATTCCCCCTTTTTGGTATTGGAAAAAAACAAGATTTCTTGTTTATTCATTTCCTCTGTGGGGTAAAAGTCTGCAAATATAACGGGGGCAGATCCTCATGGAGAACCCTCTCACCTCTTCAGCCTGGGACAATGTCAAACAGTGCACGCACATCTGATATTTTTCTCCTGTTCCAGATGATTGCATTATACAAGAGGGTAACTTTGAGCATATGGACATCATTATGACCATTATAATCATGAAAATATATAAAAAACTGAAATTAGCCATTACAATGTGTGAATGATCAACATATCTAACATATATGGAAAGGTCACTGTTCTAGTTGCCAGATCTTTTGGGCTTTTTACACCCAAGCCATAGTGGCTCATCAGGCCAGTGCTTAATCCCATTTTCCATAGCGTGAAGCTATCAGGAGTTCAACTCCTCTTAGATGGAATGCTAGTCCATCACAGGTTACCTTCCAAGTATATTTTTACTGGCACCTATTTATACTGCTGGGTGAACAGAGGCACACTTGTGGTTAAGACCTTGCCCAGGGGTGTGCCTTAGATAATGAGCCCAGCACCCTAACCACTACGCCACTGTCCCCAAGTTGCCAGATAATGGCATACAGGGATCTCTTACTTTCCGCAGTTAATTGGGACCAAGACACCCCCCCCACACACACACATACACACACAACCGCCGAATTCCGGAAAGTAGGATGGGACCCCCCCACCACCACCACCACCACCACCACCACCCACCCCTGACTGATGTATATGTATATGTATGAGATGAGAGATTTCCTCTCAGCTTTTTCTCTTTATCAAGGGTTTCCACAGCAAATGATTCGCATGTTTGATTTGGCATAGGTTTTTACGTCGGATGCCCTTCCTGACACAACCCTTTTAGCAAGGGACAGCAACACGCTGACGGTTTTGCAGCTACTCTTTACGAAAGTCAGCAATGGTTCTTTTACATGAACCTCTCACCATAGACAGTGAGAGACATGACCAGCTTTTGAAAACCTAGTTAGCTGCACTGGGCGGACAGTGACAACCCCTGTGGAGAGTGGGACTCAAACCCTGAACCTTAGGATCAGCAATCCTGCTCCCTATACCACCAGGCCACCACTGTACTTGTATACGTACATGTATATGTGTATATATTATCAATAAATACATATTCCATGCTATAAATGCTTATAATAAAAATTAACCATTCAAAAATAACGCATAAGATGTAAATAAAATATAAATACACACAAATACAGATGTGCGCAAACAGATGTGCGTGCATGCACTCAGATGTGCACCTCACATAAAAATGTAAGTAGTTTTGATGGGGGGGGTTGTTTTTTTGTTTGTTTTTGTTTGTTTGGGGCTTTTTTTTTTGCATATTTGGCCTTGTTTTGAGACATTTTCTTTAACTTTTTCCCCCATTCTTCCTTAATTTACTTATTTTTTTATTTCAATGAATATTTTTTAAAAAAGGCAATGCATTGAAGCCGCATGAATTGAAGCACGAAATTCCCTGTTTATTTATAATTACACCAGTATATCCAAGAACTATTCCAAACCTGATGTGAACCAGGAGGAGTTATGAATGATCAATATATTCAAAATCAATTTATTTTTTTTTATTTTATTTTACCTGTTACCTCATGGTGGCATTATACCATATGATCAATGTAGGCCTGTAGATATTATAAGTACAGTATCATCATACGTAATGACCTGTGAAGATGAAGTTGTATCACTGAGTGCATTCAGAAGTTTCGAGTCATGTTCTGTTTACAGGACAAGATATATACATTTAATGTCAAATTGTTAACACTGTGGAAGATATAAGAAATCCCTTCATAATTTAATATCAGCATCATCTTAATATAATGAATGCCTCATCTGACATATATCAGAAAATTTCTCTCGGAGAAATTCTCTATGGCAAAGAATCATCAAAAGTCAGATATTGGTGTAAAAATTAAGTCATGAACAATATGTATAGCAAACCTGACAGGAATCCAATGAACTTTCGGGTATCAACATTTCCAAGATGGATGAAAATGCCATTATTTTTGTTGCCAGATGGTGGCACTATTCCATATGGTCACTTTGGACATATGTTAACCATATTATACAGGGTGACCCCAAAAAATGGGAACTTTTTAATAATACTATAAAACCAAGAGTGATGGAAGAAACCTTAAAACATGCCATTTAAGAATAAATGACTAACCTTTCACGGCGAAGTAGTTACTTGTTCAAGGTCACTGTCTCGCAGTGTTGCCACTTGCTCATGTCTAGCAATATGCAATTCAAAAATTCCCATTTTTTGGATCATCTTGTACAATGCATGAATAAGTTGTGAGGTATTTGCTGCCCCTTTTATGCAGTGGACAGGGTCAGAAATCCCTTTGCTATTTAACATCTGCAATATCTAAACACCACGTCTCTAAAACCTAGCATAAATTGGATGAACTGTCTAGGGTGAGGATGAAAAATATATCTCATATTAAAACATACAACATGCAAAATATACCACTTCCTGTTTCGTGTAGTTAAATGCAATATACGCGGTGTTACATCATTTATCACCCATATCTGTGTTACGTCTTTCTCTTCCTGGCTAATCGTAATAAGTCCACTTTTTCCTTCCTTCGTGTTCATCTTCTTATACAACTCAATATATGTCTCTTACTTATTTTATTTCCACCCCTGTCTTCACCTTGCACTACATCTCATCCTACTCCTGTCTACTTTCTTCAGCTTTTTATGTCCCATTTCTTTTTTTATTGCTAATCCCCTCCCTATGATACTTTACTGGACGCCCTTATTTCACCACCAAAATCTATTTGTCCTCTTTCGTCTGTCCAAATGGGACCCCAAGTACTTTCATAATGTTCTCCTTACCACAACTACTTGCAGCTGTATAGTCCTCTAACATTCCCTGGCTGCTACTTAGTGCCTCCTCTGTGAATGTCTCATAACAGTCTTCCTTCTTTGGTGTCCACCATCTGATAATTGGCTCACTTCTAATTATCCTTTTTTTTTTCTTCACCTACAGCATCATCCAACACAAAATCATCCAATGCTGTCGAGCAACCACCTGAACCACCCATCATCTTATAGTCATCAATTTCCTTGAGGTTCTGTTTAAGCAATTTTTTCCAAATTTGTTTTTTTTTTTTTTTTGTCGTTGTTACACCTTCTTGCTGTATTCAGGGTAAAGTTTAAAAATACTACCTCAATGTATTTCTCATTTGGTAGTGTGTGTTCTCACGAGTGTATAATTGCCCGTAGCTATAAAGTGATGTTTTGTGTAAATTAAGAATAAATAATATCTAATTTTATAGCCGCTTCCATTCAAGGTGAAGGTGACTTGGTGGTCAGAAGGTTGGTGGTTCAAGCCTCAGTACTATGCTGCTATTATTGGGTCTTTGAGCAACGCCCTTAGTCTGCAACTGCTGACTTGTCTTTTTCTTTTCCTTTCGGCTTTTTCACTTTCTCGGGAGTCGCCACAGCGAATCATCTGATTCACACGTTTGATTTGGCATGGGGTTTTTACGTCGGATGCCCTTCCTGTCACAACTCTTCAGCAAGGGACAGAAACACGCTGACGGCTTTGCAGCCTACACTTTACGAAAGTCAGCAATGGTTCTTTTACATGAACCTCTCGCCATAGACAGTGAAAGACATGGCCCGCCTTTGATAACCCAGTTAGCTGCACTGGGGGGACAGTGACAACCCTGTGGGGACTCAAACCCCTAACCTTAGGATCAGCGATCCACTAGACCACTACTGCCCGGGCAACTGCTGAGTTGTGTCAATGAGATAAAAACTTTAAGTCTCTCTATATAAGGACATCTGCCCACTGTCATAAATTAAATTGTTTAAATCAGAGTAAGAGATCAGCTTCCACACTTTTTGAGCGACATTTTCATAAATGTTTTCGTGAGTCTGGGTGGAAGCATAAGAAAGAAGGCAGGAACTGTCTTCCTTTCGGGTTTTTCCCTTTTACTCGGGAGTCGCCACAGCGAATCATTTTGATTCGCACGTTTAATTTGGCAGAGGTTTTTACGTCGGATGCCCTTCCTGTCACAACCCTTTTAGCAAGGGACAGAAACACGCTGACGACTTTGCAGCTACTCTTTACGAAAGTCAGCAATGGTTCTTTTACATACCTCTCACCATAGACAGTGACAGACATGGCCCACCTTTGATAACCCAGTTAGCTGCACTGGGGGGACAGTGACAACCTTGTGGAGAGTGGGACTCGAACCCCCAACCTTTGGATCAGCGATCCAGTGCCCTATACCACTAGACCACCACTGCATGTAAAAATAAATAAATAAATAAATAATAATAATAATAATAATAATAATAATAATAATAATAATAATAATAATAATAATAATAATAATAATAAATAAAAGCAGTTAGCATTTCCTGGTGCTTGATAAAATGTTTCTGAAAATACATTTTAAAGTGAGAGGATGAGATGAGATAAGATACGTAAGGGCTTGTAGTGGATGACGGAGAGAAGCTTCGGGAGAAAAACTGGCAAGGAAAAGAGGAAAAAACACAATGTACACACTCAGATGGATTCCATAAATTAATATACATGCACAAGCAATACATTTATAATAAATGTACACATTTTCTGAAAGCCAAATTGTAGATCTGTAATAAAACACACACACACACACACACACACACACACACACACACACACACACACCCACACACACACACACCCACACACACACACACGCGCGCATGCACACACACACACACACACGCACGCACACACACACACACACACATACACACACACACACACACACACATACACACACACACACACACACACACACACACACACACACACACACACACACACACACACTAACTTCACAAAATGAGTGTGAAGCTGGGACATGGATGAACTATTCAAAAAAATTGAAGTACAAAGAATACATTACAATATAAATACAGTTAAAGTGTTAAAGTAGTGCATTGGCAGGCAGCTGATATTTTTAGGTAAATCATCAGTGTTATGGTTTTGTTTTGCTTCTGTGACCTTCACAGCAGTTTAAGTATTAAGTGATAAACTCAGCTGTTTGTGTGTGTCATCCTTCAGGCAAATTGTCTCATGCAAACCCCTCTGTCCCTTTTGTCCTATTTTACATTAACTCTGATTAAACCAAATCACAGTGAAAGACACACTAACTGAGGTGAGTGAAAAAGTTTTCACACCCTCAGGACACAGCATATAGTGTGTTTGGTTACACAGGTATTCCTTCATTACGCTGAACTTTAAGTAAAATCTTTTCAGACTTCAGCAATAAAATTAAAAGGTAAACTTGACAACAGAGAAATTTGTTCAAGGGTGTCACTCAGTGTGCAAGGAGACACAGACAGACAGATTGACTGAGTGAAAGGTCTGTACGGGGAATTTCATTTACATTATCTGCAAATACATAAAGGTTCACCAGAAAAAAGAAAAAAAAAAGAGAGATTAACGAATTATTCTAATTTTAAAAAGTGCACTTACTTACCTCAGCCATGATTAATGCTAGAGTGAGATGATAGGTGTCTCTCACCAGCTTTAGAGGACAGGTCACCTGCAGCTCTCACCACAGGCCACCTAGATCCAAGATGCAAAAGAGGGCCAACATCTTACAAGAGGAGAAGTGTAAAATGTGTAGCGAGACATGATGACAAGGTTCTTATAATAAATCTTGCATCACGCTCACTGTGTTAACTTGATGAAGGTCTCTGCATAGTGTACACTCTCAAGGATACCTAGAAGTTATACTCACTCCACCCTTGTCAGTTTAGAAAAGGTGAAGAATAAAAGGAAGGATATTTTACCTGCCTACAGTGTATAATATCAACAAATAATTCAATGAATATGCAGAACTTTCAGAGCCAATAGGGCAAGGGTAAAAGCCTAAGCTGAACATGCAAGATGTCCGATCCTTCAAATGAAACGGTATGAAGAGCAGTGATTTAGTTATTTTTGATATAACCAAGTGAACTCGAGATTGCTTCGCAAACCTTTTTCGAGCACTACAGTGTGGAGTTACATCTACAAATGCCAATTTTATTGTACAAAATGTGGCATTTACTTCTCTGAGCACAGAGGCATATGGGATCATTGCACAGTAAAAATGTGAATTGGTCAAAAAAAAAAAAATTAGTGTTCCAGATGTGCTCTGGATCAAAGATTAAAAGGATCAACTAGACTCTTACCAGTAGCTTGTCTGAGAGCCAGGGCATATCATGATTCTGACTTGTTTCGGTGCCCTTGGTAAATGTAATTTGCAGAAATTTCTTTTCCAGGTATGCACGTGTATATATTATTCCAAAATTCCTGGTTTGGAGCTGTAAAATCCAGGCCTTTGGATTAACTTCTTTGCACAGAGGAAATTTAGCACATACGCTTGCACGTTATTGGGAAAACCATTTATCTTTTAGAATATCTTGCATATTTACAGCCTGAAGTTCTCAACCATTTTTTTGTTTGTTTAAGATTTCTGTGACCGAATGACTGGGAAGATCCCCCACATCCTGGTTCCAAATGTACATCACTTCATGTCAACAAACTGATATGTGTTATGCTTTCTGGGGATTTAGCTCAGTTGGTAGAGCGTCCGCTTTATCCTTCGGAAGGTCGGAGTTCGAATCCAGCCTCGTTATACCATAAGACGTTAAAATTTGTGAGTTGTTGCTTCCTGCTTAGCGCTCAGCATCAAAAGGATAGAACAACGCAATATTCTCATGCGCATTGAGCAAACGCTTGGATGAATAATGCGCGATACAAGCTTCCATAGAATAATAATAATAATAATAATGCTTTCCAGAATGACCAGATGGCTTGTCAACAAGCAGCCCACAAACATTCGGAATAACAAAGATTCCTATTCTCCTATCTCTGAAGGCATCCATGCAGAGTTTCTACAACTTACAGGATATCACATCTGGATTTATAGCCGATATAATATTGCACTAAAGGTGAGAATGTCCCTAAAGCTTCTGTTTATAAATTCTGAGAACAGTCTGAGGTCAACCTGCAGAGTTATGGCGCTTAAGTCCCTAGACACAATTTTATAACTTTTATGTCTGAGGACTCCAGCTTCACCCTGGAGAGAGATATCTCCTGACGCCATGAGGGATTTTAATCAGATAAAAACGACAATGATTAACACCTACTGAATGTTCATCTGCATTGCAGTGGTGGCACAATGGTTAAAGTGCTGATCCATAGGTTGGGAGTTCAAGCCCCACTATCACCGAGTTGTAACTGCTGGCTGCCCCTCTAGAGCAGCTAACTGCTTTATCAACGGCCAGCCTTGTCTCGCACTGTCTGTGTTGAGAGACATGTAAAAAATAATAAGCAACAAGAAATAAGAAATATGTGTTTCTGTGTTTCAAACCAGGATGCAATCTAACCTCACCCATAGTTGGCTGAGATGGGTGCCAGCCTCTCCGTAACCCTAATTAAGATTAATTAGTTCAGAAAATGAATGAATGAATGAATGATTATTCTGCTTTCCGATCACTTTTCCATTTGATTTCACTGCCCAAGTGCTCTAAATTCCCCTTCTGTTTTATTTTATTTTTAACGTACTCTATTAATCCTGCAAGGGGAAATTATTACCTCTGCATTAGATCAAAAGATTAGATCACACATGTAAATCGTAAACCCATACACTCGGGGCAGTGGGTCTCCATACACTGGGGCGCCTGGAGAGCAGTTGTGGATAAGTTGCCCTGCTCAATGGTGCGTCATCCGTGAAGGTGGATGAAGGGATGGTTGCTCAATAATTTTTTATCTTGACTTAATATTGTTTAATACTGTAAATGCTTACGTTCCCTTTAAAATCAACAACCGAAGTGTATAATTACTTGTAATGAATGAATTATTTTGTTTTTGTAAGCTTAGAATGTACCTTTCATGTTTTTATAGAATCCTCTTCCATAGAGCACAATGTTGCTGCAGTAGTCCGTAACAGACAAACCTCAACAAGTCTGCTTGCAAAGCTTGATATCCTTGTATTTTCACAAATGTGGTATGACTCTGGAAGGAGGCCTAATAAGGAAGACAAAGACAAAAAGAGACAAAAGAAAAAACAAAAAATACTCAGTGTTTGGTGGTACTGGCTTACAATTTGAGAACATACATTTTGAACAACGAGGAAAGGAAAGAGGAGGTGAGAGGAGGAAAACAAGCTGTTCTTTTTTCATCCACAATTAAGTAATTTTTTTTAGCAACATGGTGTCATCTGTGAATTTTATGTCATTTTTTAAGAAACTTCACTTCAAGGTTGCACTTGGATTTTCTAGAAAATGAGGTAAAGGCCTGAGCTTCTGTCCCATATTCTGCTTGAGAACAAAGTGTAAGCCCACAACAAAAGGGCGCAGGTTATCTGGCTGTAGAACTCCAGGTCTCACATCAAATTTCACAAACATTGCTTCAACTATGATATGGTTGTTGGACCCTTATATTACATCAACAATAGAGCTTGGGACCACTGTACCTTCAAATTATGAGCATTATACAGTGATCCCTCGCTACTTCCTGCTTCAGTTTCTGCGGCTTCAGTGCATCGCGGATTTTTCAAAAGTATTCATCGAAAATTTTTAAAAATAAGGAAATTTTGGGAAAATAGAGGAAAAGTAAACTTAAGGAAAATGCCACAAAACAAGGCCAAGTATGCAAAAAAAAAAAAAAAAAAAAAAAAAAAACCAAGCAAACATAAACAAAAAAAAGCAATCCAACAAAACTATTTACATTTTTATGTGAAATGCGCATCTGCATGTGTGCGTGTGTGCATCTGCATGTGTTTGTATATATATTTTATTTATATCTCATGTGTTATTTTAAATGTTTAATTGGTATTATAAGAATTTATAGCATTGAATATGCATTTATTGATATTATATACACATATACATGCACGGAAATCAGCGGCTGCCGGGGGGTTTTCTGTTGGAAAGTGAGAGATTCCTGTATTTCTCTCATACTAACAAACTTTTTGAAAGTTGATGACTCTCGCAATAAGAGGATGCTTTTTGTCTGCTCCACCTTCTATAAACTTCAGAATGTGTATGTGCTAAGAATAAGGCTGGCAGAACCCTGATGTATTAAATTACAGTGTATTGTAGAGAATTGCATAGATTTGGCTTCAACGAATATCAGGGTGATACCATGGTATACCATGCTACAGATTGGTTCTGTCCCCCGTTAAGATGTCAACAAAGCAAAAGTCTATGTACGATCATTTGCGTTGGTTTTCACTGTACAGTGCAAGTTAGGAAATATAGCCTCAGACAGAGCTAAAAAAATAAACCCTATGTAAATTTTTACTCAACAAGTTGTAACATTTATTGAAAAATATTTTGCGACAAGTTTCAAAAAGTTAGCTGGTAAAGCAGTTGCCACTTTATAATATTGTCACTCCTTCTGTTAACACTTACAAAGTGTTAAAAGGACAGGGGACACCAAGTAACAAAATATTTCAGCTGTTACTTTGTCCGACTCTCCCAGGATCATAGGGTTCATCATTCCACTTCCTAAAACACATTCGGACTGTTAGAGCAGCCACAATACTCCCCCAATCAACGGATTTTGATGTTTCTAAGATGAATGGATGAAATTCTTTGGCAAATAAATTAATGGGTGAATAATTAAAATGACTCAATACTTTTAATTAAAATTTTGACATTCTACTTCTTCCCATTTGGAGTTACCAAAGTGGATCATCCACCCCTTTTTGTTATGTCCTTAGCATTCCTCTTTGTCATGCCAATCATCTACATGTCCTCTCTCATCACACCCATAAATCTGACCCTAACCCTAGCTCTCTTTGGTCTTCTTCTTCTCCTCCTACTAAGTAGCTTGATCCTTAACACTCTTTTACCAATATAACATCTGTTCATTCTTTGCACAAACAATCTCGATCTGGCTTCTCTCACTTAATCCTCAAACATTCCTTCCTGAGCTATTCTTCTGGCATGTTCATTTCTAAGTCTGTCCATCTTGTCACTCTCAGAGAAAATCACAGCATTTTCATCTCTGCCACTTTCAGATCTGTCACCTGCCTTTTTGTCAGCTCTACCATCTTCACACTGTTCAGCATATCTGAACACTCTTGCAGATACACTTCTATCACAAATCACTTCAGCCACATGTCTCCTCTAGTTCCACCCCGCCTGCACTTTGTTCTTCTCTTCTCTACCACACTTTCCATTACCTTGAAAAGTTGACCCCAAGTATTTAAATTCAACTACCTTTATCACCTCTATTCCTTGAAGTTGCACTCTTCCATCACCCTCCCTCTTGTTCCTGCTCATTTACTTTGTCTTATTCCTGATCGCTTCCATTCGTCTTCTTTTCAGTGCATACCATGATGCTCCACACCCCTCTTCACCTTTTCCCTGCTCTCACTATAGATCATAATGTCATTCGCAAAAAAATAACAGTCCACAGAGCCTCACCTAAATTTATCAGTTAACCTGTTAATGATCATTGAAAATAAGAAAGGACTCAGCACTGATCCTTGATGCAATCCCACGTAAACCTTCAACCAGGCTGTCATTTCTATCACACATCTTACCATTGTCATACTATCATCATATATATCCTATATGACCCTCACATGATTTCCTGTGACTCCTGACTTCCTCATAGAGTGCCAAACTCCTCTCTTCACACTCTCTCACAAATTTTCTTCTAAATTCACAAGCAAGCAGTGCAACTCCTTCTGACCTTCCCCTACTTCTTCATCAACATTCTCAAAGCAAATGTGGCATCTGTGGTGTTTTTCTGTGGCAGGAAACCATACTACGGTATACAACTGGAAATCAATAGGTCATATCCTAGCCTGCATTCCACTACTTTTTTTCTCAAACTTCGTGTCATGACTCAACAACTTTATGTCTCTGTATTTACTGCAGCTCTGCACATCTCTCTCACACGTGTTCTTAAAATTGGTACAAGAACACTTGTTATCCACTCCTCAGGACTGGTTAATCCTGCTATCTCAGTCAATTATCCACATACGCCCACTAGTATAACTTCGAGTCCAACTGCTTTTCCAGAGACTGGTGGCCCAGTGGTAAGGTGTTGGATTACTGATTCCAGGATTGGGGGTTCAAGCCACACTATCAATGAGTTGTCACTGCTGTTCCCCCAGTGCAGCTAACTGGGTTATCAAAGGCTTCCCAGGTTTATGGTAAGAGACATGTAAAAGACCTACTGCTGACTTTCATAAAGAGTAGGCTGCATCACTGTCAACATCTTTCGGTTGAGATGACCGATAGCCTCCCAATGACTCTAGTTAGGATTAAACAGTTCAGAAATTTAATGAATGAACTGCTTTTCCACTCTTCATCCTCTTACTATCACTTCTTGGTCCACTCTCGGCACACCCTACAGTTGTCTTTCTCTCTCGCATCGGTTTCCTTGGTGCATTCTTTGTCACCCTAGCTTGCAGTATAGCATCTTTTCTTGCTCAATCCCAAAACAACTCATTATATCCCTCTTACTTAACATTTGCCACATTATCTTCACCCTGCTATGTACTCTTGTCTACTTTCTTCATAAGTGTTCCACTTTTTGTTTGGCTAATCTGTTTCCCTTGATGCTTTCTTGAACATCCTGATTCGACTACCAAGTGTCTTTGTCTGCCTTCCTCTGTCCAGTTGTTACCTTAAGTTTCTTCCGGCTTTGTGCTTCACCCTCTAATTGCTATCCGCTGCTTCTTTTAACTCCTTTCTGAATTTCACATCAAAAAAGTCTTCCTCCACAACGATCTGGCAAGCTGTTCAGACCCCTAACCCCTTTCCCACAGTGTCATGTGAGATAGGATCCAGCCACCCCATGATCCTGATAGGATTAAGTGGTTTAACAAATCAAATCAATCTTCATCCTTTATCGTTCACAATCTGATCATTTGTTCATTGCTAAATCTCCTGCTCTTCCTTACCACGACCACTATCCTACAGACTACCATCTGATGCCACCATCACCTTGTAGTCCTTGAAGGTGCATCTCCTGCAACAGGACATTGTCCACCTATGACTACCTCTCTACTCTCTTATGTCACCCTGTGTTCCTTCCTCTTTTTAAGCTATGTACTCAATATTTAAATTTATATCTATATAAGCTGATAATTAATGTATATGATCTTCATCCATTTAGTCACTGTTTCCATATTAGTCCAGAGCCAAGGGATCAGCTTCCACATTTCAGATTTTTTACAAATGATGGTGTGAGTCTAGATGAAAGCACAAGGACAATTAAAAAAAAGAGAGAGAGAACCAGGAATTTCTGTTTGTTGGAGTTGTTGAAAATATTTGAGAATGAACATTTTAAAGTGAGAGGAAACAGAGAAGAAGGTAAGCGAAGAGGGAGAATGACATAAATATTGCTTGGTGAAGGAAAGACATATAGTATGGGCATGTGGTGGGTGCCTGAAAGGTGCAGCTTGGATGAAACTGGGAAGGTAAGGGAGAGGGGAAAAATTAAAATAAAAACTGAGATGGATTCTCCAAATGAATACATGTACAAGCAGCAAATGAAAGATGATCAGTGATGTGCAGATATTCTGAAGTCTATGAACCGTACTGGAAACAACCAATTTAAGTGACAGATTGCATCTTCTGAAAGCCATAAATTATACCTGAAAGTCTAGTTGTACCTTGCAGACACCACACGCACACACACACACACACACACACACACACACACACACACACACACGCGCAATCCATAAAGAGAGGGAAACTGGGAAATGAATGAACTACAGTTACGCATTCATTTATTCATTTTCTGAACATCTTAATCCTAGTTAGGGTAGCGAGGAGGCTGGCGCCCATCCCAACCGACTCCGGGCAAGGGCGAAGTGCACTCTAGACAACTCGCCAGGCCATTGCAGGACATAAACACGCTGATGGCTATGCAGCCTACTCTTGTCGAAAATCAGCAATGTTTTTTTTTACCTGCCTCTCACCATAGACAGTGAGACACATGGCCAGCCTTTGATACCCAGTTAGCTGCACATGGAGAACTACATTTAGTAATATAACAAATGATTGCAAATACAGTTTGAGTGTTGAGGTAATGTTTTAGCAGGCAGCTGAAATTTGGAGGTAAACAATAAGTCTAATGATTTTGTTTTGTTTCTGTGACCTTCGCAGACTTCTTGATTATTAAGTGATGAACTCAGCTGCTTGTGTGTCATCCTTCAGGCAAATTGTCTCATGCAAACCTTCTGTCCCTTTTGTCCTACTTTACATTAACTCCAATTAAACCAAATCACAATGAAAGACACACTGACTGCTGTGAGTGAAAAAGTTTTCACACCCTCAGGACACAGCATTTAGTGTGTTTGGTGAAACAGATTTTCCTTCATTACTGTGAAATAGTTTTAAGATTTAGCTACAGATTAAAATGTTGAATTATAAAACAGATACATTATCCTATTTTTACTGAAATCACAGAGGAATTATAGACAGGTAGATACACCGTGTTGAAGGTCAGTGTGTGTATATTTCCTTTACATCACCTGCTTAAATGAATAATTTCACAAAAATAAACAGAATCACAAATAATAATAATAAGAATAATAAAAACAACAATCATAATAACAATAATACACACAAACACATGCACACTCACCACAGCCATGAAGAAACATGAACAGTCTGGCAAGCGCTTTAGAGGACAGGTCACCTGCAGCTCCGACCATAATCCAGATAGATCTGAGATGCAAAAGAGGGCCAACATGGTACAAGGTGAGTAGTCTAAAAATGTACAGGGAGACATGACGACAAGGTTTTTATAATAAATCCTGCATCATGCTCACTCTGTGACTTTGTAGAAGGTGTCTACAATGGTACACACATTCAAGGATATCCAGGTGTTTCACTCCACCCTTGGCAATTTTGAAGAGGTGAATTAGAACACAAAACAAACCTTTTAAAGTGTGTGTGTGTGTATATTAATAAGTAAATAAGGGAATTTTAAAATGTTGAGCTTAACATTTGTAGTGTTTACTATGCTCTGTGTGACAAAACCTGTATAGTTTTCAGCCAAGTGCACAGCATTCAATTTAGATTTATTTGCAGAAATTAAATACACACACACACACACACACACACACACACACACACACACACACACATATATATGCATATATATAGTGGGGAAAAAAGTTGTTCTATAATATTACACACAAAATAGCCAACAGTTTAAATAATTGGATTTAAGGGAATACAATGATTACATTTGGTTTAGTCATTTTGTTTTAATTCTGGATATTCTTTTTGTCATAACAAGAAGTTCATGCAAGAACTTCTTCAAAAAGTAGTAACAAGATTTATTTTTATTATTTATTTTTATTGACTCTTTCATTTTTTTTTAATTTTATCATCTGAAATATTTACTAAGAATGATGATTCTTGAAAGCACATGGTTTACCACACATTGTATGTAATCACTGAAGTTTTACCAAAGAACACTTGCACTTGAGTTCAACTTGAAATTCAATTTGAAAACTCTGAATGTTTTATGAACATCGATGAGAGTTCCTACAGAGGGGTTGCAATCTATACAAGGAAGGATCTAAGAGCTATGCCTATACAGTTCATGACTAATGAAATGGAGTGGAGAGAAAAACTAACATAGGACAGAGTGAGCTATCAGTGATATCATCAGAGAAGCAGTGAAAGGGCATTCATATGCTCTAATTACAGGAGACTTCAACTATCCCAATATACACTGGAGGGAGGGAACAAGCACGAAAGACACTTCCGAAAGTGCCCTTAAATTTATGGAGTGCTTGAGAGACATCTTCATGTACCAGTTTGTATCCGAACCAACACCTTGCAGATTGGACCAGAGACCAAACACACTAGACCTAATTATAGCCACAGAAGAGGGTATGGTCACAGATCTGGAACACAAAGCCCTATAGGGAAAAGTCATCATCAACTTCTGAAGTTTTCCTTCAAAACCCAAGAAAGTATGGAATCCAAAGCAAGAGAGGCCTGTTTCATGTATAAAAGAGGAGATTATGACAATGACAATGATGACAATGACAATGACAATACTTTATTGCCCGAGGAGGGAATTTGTCTTGCACGTACATAAGCTCCATAAAACATACATACATAAGAACATATTACAAACATGAAGACATAATACATATAACATTAAATATTAAATATTAAATATCTTAAGGTGCAATGTAAGAAACTAGCACTAAAATTTCAAAAATAAAATGTAAAAATACTTTAAAGAATACTGTATGTTAAACGGACATGTAACGACTTAAGACATAAAACTGAGTTTTTAAATTAGATAACGCAACAGATAAAAACAGTGGTACAAAATGTAACAATATACAAGAGACTAAAGGTGGAGGCTACTTATTTAAAAGGAAAATGCTAGTTGGTATATAGGATGTACGGGCTCTCTTTGATTTAAGTTTGGGTAATTGATATCTGCAGCCGGAAGGAAGAAGGATATATTCAGAATGAAGAACATGAGTTTCGTCGTTAATAATTTTGGATGCTAAATTTAGTACACGAGATTCATAAAAGTAGTCAATAGGGTCTAAAGGAGTTCCAATGATTTTGCTGCTTACGTTTACAATTTTGCCAAGTTTGTTTTTGTTTTTGAGAGAGAGGGTGCCGTACCAACATTGTACACTAAAAAGTAAAACAGGTTGCACACATGATTTGAAAAATAACAACATAATGGTTTTATCAATATGAAAAGATCTGAGTTTGCGAAGGAAGAACAGTCTTTGTTGACACTTGTTGTACACGGCATCAGTATTCAATAAAGGAAATCCTTGAGAAGAAGGATTGGAGCCAGGAGATGAGGGGAATGGACACAGAGCAAGCGTGGAACTTCTTTGAGCATAAAACCCTCAATAAGACAATTTTTAAGACGAACCCAGGAAAGGTCCAACGTACAATAATGAGGTTATTGACAAAATAAAAGAAAAGAACAAGTGGTATAGAAAGTATATGAGGACCAGAGAGGGTACAGATTAAAGAAAATATGCCAGAGCGAGGAACCAAGTGTGAAGAGCCAGTCGAAAAGCCCTCAAGAAATTTGAAAAGGAAATTGCAAAAGAGGCAAAGAATAACCCAAAGGCATTTTTTTATTCATTCAAGCTCCAAAACAAAGACAAAAGTGGGAGTTGCAGACTTGCAGAAGAAAGATGGTAATAAAGCTACAGAAGATATCTACAAGGCAGATGAACTCAACTCCTTTTTCTGCAGTGTGTTCAGTGACGTACCTAACTTTGTAGAGAGAAGTACAGTATCTCAATTATAAAATCTAGACTTCACAGAGGAGGAGATAAAAAAAAAAATCATGCTTGGCAAATTGAAACCAAACAAATCACCTGGTCCTGATAACATTCATCCATATATGCTCTGTGAATTAGCAAATATTGTAGCAGAACCATTATGTATTATCTACAAGAAATCCATGGAAGAGTCCCATGTTCCTCAAAGCTGGAAAGATACATGTATCACTTCTATTTTCAAGAAAGGGCAAAGAGAAAAAAAAAAGCCGACCAGTCAGCTTAAAAAGTATAATCTGCAAACTTTTGGAATTGCTTATAAGCGATAGTATCATGAAACATATGGAAGAAAATAAACTTCTCTCAATGCACCAACACGGATTTGTACATGGCAAATGTTGTACAACTAATCTACTTAAGGTCCTTGACGACTGGACCCTGGCAATTGATGAGGGAGTACCAACAGGCAGCATCTACCTTGACTTTGCAAAGGCTTCGGCACAGTCCCACATCAGCTACTTTTGTCCAAGCTGTCAGGCTACGGTATCAAAGGTAAAGTCCACAGATAGGTATCAGCATTCAGTCAGTGATAAAAGACTGTGTGAAAGTGAATGGATCAAGCTCCACATGGGGAAAGGTGACAAGTGGTATACCACAGGGCAGTGCCCTTGGACCTACCCTGTTTGTTGTATTTATTATCAAACTCCCTGATTCCATGGTTTCACCTACTGAGATGTTTGCAGATGACATAAAGCTGTATAGAAGGATTGATCAAGGCACAGACAAGGAGAAAGAGATATCAACCATCTTACTTCATGGACCAACTCCGTTTCAACACAGACAAATGTAAGGTACTCCATATAGGAACCCTAAGTATAAGTATGCCATGCAGACATATATATAGAAGTCGAACAAAATTCGGAAGCCAAACGCAAAACAAACAAGAGATGCAAAGAGAAAAGTCTGGGGAACGAGTGTGACGAATGCGGTACATTTCCTGTTGAGATTGGTATTGCGTCATCTTTTCCCGCGCTTTTTTCAGTTAGGCTCGAGACATCGTGACTGGGTGACGTCCATGAGTCATCATTCAGATTGTCAGTCCTAAAAAGCACAATGGATCAAATACCAGGTGAGATTCATGCACATTAAAAAATCGTCATTGAAAAATAATGTTAGTTTTGTAATTTTATGAGGTAGAAATAGTTTACTGAGTTCATTTTCCAAAAAAAAAAGAAAGAAAAAAACAAAAACATTTTATATGAGTGACATTTTTGTCACATCAGGGGCATGAACAAGCTTGGCTGTCAACAGCGATTATTTACAACATAGTTTACAAATAGTAGAATTCCTGCAAAAAAATTAGTGTTTTTATACCAATATGCTTATCATTTTTATGGAAACTCAATACGAGCATCAATTATAAATATTATTGTTTTCTGTGAGGAAAATCTTGGTATTATTTATCGATTCAAAGTGAGTCATCATGATGTAAAGTCTGACCCAATTAAGTCTGACCCAATTTTGTCATTTAGAAAACATAATCATTGAGTCATTTTGACTGATGAATGTCTCTCATTATTCACTTTCACCACAGGTATATTAATTGCCCCCAGAACTTTTTATGGCAGGAAAAATATTGTCGAAACTGCTGAGCTGGTCACTTGTGAAGATAGTGACAAATCTGAGACAGAAATGGATTCTGATGATGAGTTGGCTGATCCTAACTTCATCCCTGATGGTGTGAATATGGAAAAGGAAATAGATCTAGATGAAGAGACTCCTCCAAATGATGTCAGTGTCACCATTGAGCTCAATGGAGATTCGGCCATAATCATAGATGAACAAGCCCTAATGCCACCCGCAGATGATTCTAGGGCAAGCACTAGAATTAAGCAACAAGACGAAATCTCACTCAAAAGTGGTCAGTCCTTCAAAATGAAAATCCTTCAGTTACGGTGCTCTTCCTTGGTCCTGACCTACCTTGTTTTACTGAAATTCTCTCTTCGGTCGTAGGATATTTTGCTGCAGGACTGTCAGACCATCAACATTACCTGGATTATCAAAGGATATGAAATGTCAAAAGGCAATAACGAAAAAAGAACGAGGTGCAATCGAGACTGAGAACTCAGAAGCAGAATACATATGTAAAATGGTTCAACAATAAAGTCGTGAACATGTTATCTACGTTCGCAAAAGTTGACCCCGTTCCTACAGTACATCGCTTCGATTCCAGAGCAAAGAAGATAGTTGAAGTTGATTGTCCTGATATCATAAAGCAGTACAATTAAATCAACGGGAGGAGTAGATTTAGCTGGTCAACTAGTCTCACTTTATAGGAATCCCACCAGATCGAAGAAATATTATATGAGACTAGTGTTCCATATGATTGACATGACTATTGTTAATGCTTGGCTTCTGTACAGAAGAGATGCTTCTAGTCTCGATTTGCCAAAAAAAGATGTCTTGCCTCCAACATCATTCAAACTTCTCTTGTCATTTGACCTGATGAAGGCTGGTAAAGTGTGCGGGAAGAAGAGGGGACACCGTTATTTTCATACCAAAAGATTTTTTTATAAGTTTTTTTATTTCAACGTGATCCATTTTATTTTACATACATTTATAATATACCATGTGTGCCAGTATTGCTATGCCAAAATATTCTTATAAGGCTCGTTTTATATCGTTATTTTTGTAAAAGAGGATTTGTTTCAAGGTTTGTGATATATTGTGATATGTTATTGATAATGCAATAAAGGATATATGGTAAAAAATATATATTTTACTTTTCACTTAACAAAATTTACACGTTTCCTACGGATGTGACGAGTTCGTCACCCATTATTATTAATATTTATTCAATCTTTCCAACAGGATGTGACTAATTAGACATGTGTTATTATTTTTTTTATAATTAATGCAAAACTCATATTTTCAGTACATATTATCTTTAACCAGCTTACCTAAGTCCCAAAAACAGCATGAATTAATATTTTTTACCGCTAGAAAGTAATTCAGGGTGTAAAGGGTTAACATACAATTTGATATATAAATGACATTATGAAATAACATATTATGTTTAAAAATGGGAGTTTTCTAGCTCTTGGAATGGATTAGGACCATTTACATTATTTGTAATTCGGAAAATAAATTCGGAATTCAACCAAATCACAATTCGAACAGCCTTTTGGAACAAATTGTGGTCGGAAACCAAGGTTTGCTTGTACTTCAATTCTTTGGATAACACCAACAAAACACTACTGTCTGACTTCCTTTCGGCTTTTTCCCTTTTACTTGGGAGTCGCCACAGCGAATCATCTGATTCGCACGTTTGATTTGGCAGAGGTTTTTACGTCGGATGCCCTTTCTGTCACAACCCTTTTTTTTAGCAAGGGACAGAAACACGCTGACGGCTTTGCAGCTACTCTTTACGAAAGTCAGCAATGGTTCTTTTACATGCCTCTCACCATAGACAGTGAGAGACATGGCCCGCCTTTGATAACCCAGTTAGCTGCACTGGGGGGGGGGGGCAGTGACAACTCTGTGGAGAGTGGGACTCGAACCCCCAACCTTTGGATCAGCGATCCAGCGCCCTATACCACTAGACCACCACTGCCCCTGCCAACAAAACACTACTCTATATTATAAAATAAACCCATATACATCAAACCAGGAAGGTTTTGTTTTTTCATCTGATGGGAATAAATAGCCATTAAGCTCTTAGCCTGATTTCTATAACGTCTTCATAAGTAGCTGGGTGAAGGATTTATTAATCAAGGCATTGGAAATCAAATCCTGCATGTTATTGCCTCGGGAGTTTGTGCTCTTATGGTATGTTGCTAAAATGGATGCGGAAGAGTATTGATGTATAAATAAGGCTTTAAATGCTCATCAATTCACTTGCTATTTGTATTGTCTGTTTGTTTGTTTTTTCATTTGGATTAAGCTAGTCTTAGTCTAAGCAATAATAAAATATTATTGCTGCCCATCATCATTCAAGTCATGGCTGCCTGATTGGGTTTCCTGTTGCAGGTAAATGTGGACACCAGACAAACACACATATCCATTTAAGCTCTATTCTGTGACAATGATGCTCCACTCAGGAACTCTGCTAAAAACTTGGTCAAGAACCAACAAAATTATTGCATAATTTTTACTCAATAAGTTTGAGGCAGCTCGTTCGTATGTGACTTAAAGCAGGTGATATTAGCCAATGATAGTAATCATGATTTGGCACGAAAGGAGAATCCAGGAAAAGCTTAATTTCTGAGAAACAAATTTCTGGTTTAACAAAAGACAAAAATCACTTCAAGTTTCAAAGCAATATGAAGTAATTTATTTTTTTCACCCGCTACAGTCCATAATATCTTTCAATGATTTTTGATGAGTTTACTGTTACTGTTCCTAGAAGTGCCATTGACATCTCTAGGCTTAGTGAACATCTGTGACCATCACATGGTAGAAATGTGAATTGTGGTCAGACAAATCAGTATCAAGCAATGCATTTGCCTCTGAACCCCCAAAAAATGCACCATCCTGACTGTTTGGAGTAACAAGTACAAAATCCAGGGTGTGTTATGATTAAAGGTCATGTTGGTGCCTTGGTAAGATGTCTTACACTTAGATTGTGCAGCATTAATGCAGAAAAGTACACCAAGACACAAAAACACATTCTTTTCACAATAAAAGGCGGAAATGAAGGCTTCAACGCGAGGCTGATCTGCATGTCAGCAGTCCCATCCTGTTTCCAAAAGAGAGTGAAATCAAAATAACACCTAAAATACATCATCACTTGGTGTCTTCAGTCCCGACATATACGTATTTTTAAGTGTTATGAAAAGTGACACTGCAACATGATAAATACTTTCCTGTAAAAAAAATAAATAAATAAAAATGATTTTTTTTTTAAATGAATTTAAAAAAAACAAAAAGGTACTAAATACATGTATTTTGAAAAAAAATAAAAGTACAGTATAAGATTTGGCAACTGCATAAACGCAGAGCTCCCAATAGATGTCACTGTTGCAGTCCTTCAAGGAGTAAGGGCCTCAAAGTCTGGGGTCTCTTTGTGAAGACCAGAATGAACTACTGTGTATTCATTAATTTTCTGAATGGCTTATTCCTAGTTAGAGTGACGGGAAGGTTGACGCCCATCTCGGCAAACTCTGATTGAGAGCAGAGTGCACCCTGGACATCTTGCTAGGCCATCACAAGGTAGAAATTAATGTGTCATATTTTTAATTAAAGTGTTTGTTAAGCAGTTTAAAAATACCCTAAGGTGTATTGTAATGTATTTATTCCACAAGGGAAATTACTGCCTCTGCATTTAACCCATCCAGAGTGAGCACACATAGACGTAATCAGTGAACACTGACACACACACACAAAAAAAGGCTGATTGCACAGAAACTGTTTTATGGCACCAAGGTCAACTGTCCAAATGGATCAATGTCTCAAGGCAGGGTAATACAAATAATAAGTAATTAAATTATAATAAGTACATCAGGCAAAAGTCATCGTCTGGTGGTAAGGTGCTGGATTTCCGATCCTAAGGTTAGAGGTTCACGCCCCACTATCAACAGGTTGTCACTATCCCCCCAGTCCAGCTAACTGGGTTATCAAAGACTGGTTATGTCTCTCACTGTCTGTGGAGAGAGGCTATAAAGGAACCGTCCCTGACCTTCATAAAGGGTCGACTGCACAGCCGTCAGTGTGTTTCTGCTTTTGATGTCCTGGAAAGCTGTCCAAGTTATACTCTGCCCTCACCCAGAGTCGGCTGAGATGGGCACCGGCCTCCAAGAAATCCTAATTAGGATTAAGCAGTTCAGAAGATGAATGAATGGATGAATGGATTCATCGGGTAAGACACACCATTCTGGCAATAATGATGGGCTTGAATCACAGAGTGAGATTTTTGTTGTTTTAGAACAAAAGAGGTTATTACAAATAAATAAGATTATTCACAAATCATTGTTTTCAGTTTTAATTTAAATTCGGACATGCTTACCTATTTTTTCTGATTAGTGTGATATGTTTTCTTTGGTGGATGCATTGGTGGTAATGGTAGCATCTGCTTCACAGCAAGTGATCCTGGGCTCCAGTCACAGGCTCATCAAGGACGTTTTTGTGTGTTCACATGTTCTCTGCCTGCTTGTGTGGGTTTCCTCCAGGTACTCTGGTTTCCTCCCACAGTCTAAAGACATGCACACTCGGCTGATTGGCTGTTTCAAATTGCCCTTAAGTGTGAATATGAGAGGGAATGGTAGTGTGACTCTTGGCCCTTCAGTGGACTGGTGAGCTGTTCAAGGTGTACGCCACCTTCTCTCGTAGTCAGTTCAAAGTCTCCCTGTGACCATAGTAGGGTAAATTGGTTCTGAAAGTAAATAAATGAATGAATGCATTGCTTTCATTGGTGCATAATTATGTATGAATAATTGTCCCTTTGTAGATTTTGAAGAAGAATCAGCTGAGAGGAGGAGGTGAGAGAAGAGGGAGGAGAATGCAAGAGGAGAAGAAGGCGAGAGGAGAGGGAGAAGATTGCGAGATGAGAAGAAGGTGAGAGGAGAGGGAGGGAGAAGGTGAGAGAAGAAAGGAGGTGAGAGTAGAGGGAGAATGAAAGGAGAGAGGGAGGTGAGATGAGAAGGAGAAGGAGGAGAAAGAGGTGAAAGGAGATGAAAAAGAAGAAAAGAGGGAGAGATAGGTTAGGAAAGGGGGAAGACAGTAAAGGAAGAGGAAGAAGCAGATGAGAAGAGATGGAAAAGAAAGAGAGAGGAGATGAAGGAAAGATGAAAAGGAAGTAGAGGAAATGAAGGAGAAGAAGGTGAAAGGAGATCGAAAATCAAGGTGAACGGTGAGAGGGAGGATGTGAGAGTAGATGGAGAAAGACCCTTAAAAAAGTAAAGATGAAGTGTGAGGAGAAAGGAGATGAGAAGAGAAGGAGGTGAGACGAGAGGGAGGAAAAGCGAAGAGGAGAAGGAGGAGAAGGAACAAGGAGAGCGTCACCTGCATAATCATGATGACCACATGCACTAGAGAATTTGGGGATGGCTGCAATCACAGCCTTGTCGGATGGTGACAGGTGTGGTTTTTATTATTATTATTATTATTATTATTATTATTATTATTATTATTATTATTTGGTTATTTGGATGTGGTGAAGGAGGACATGAAGGCAGTTGGTGTAAGAGAAAAAGATGCAGAGGATAGGGTGAGATGGAGGCAGATGATTCGCTGTGGCGACCCCTGAAGGGGAAAAGCCGAAAGGACAAGAAGAAGAAGATTATTATTGTTTTAGGTGTACGTAGTAATAAATAAATATAAAGCAGTGTAAATGTCTCCGATAAAGAATCTGGAGTTGTGTGGACAGGAAGGTTTGGAAAGGTTGGGACCGCACCTCTCCCATTTAAATTCTGTTTGGTGTTTTTAAGTGTTTATGCCTGAGGTCTGAAGACTAATGTGCACAATGTCAACATTAAAAACTCAACACATATTTAACCTTAACTTAATTTAACCTGGGCCGAGTTTTCTTTTTAAATCATTTGATCCTTTAATTTGGCTCTGCATGTCTTTTACATTCCATGAGAAATTCCTAAAGAATGATTTTAACACCCTATTATCCGGCTGGGGAAGTGCATACAGTAAACCCCATGGATATGTGTGTGTGTGTGTGTGTGTGTGTGTGTGTGTGTGTGTGTGCGCGTGTGTGTGTGTGTGTGTGTGTGTGTGTGTGTGTGTGTGTGTGTGTGTGTGTGTGTGTGTGTGTGTGTGTGTGTGTGTGTGTGTGTGTGTGAGAGAGAGAGAGAGAGTGAGAGAGAGACAGAGAAAGAGAGAGAGAGAGAGAGAGAGAGAGAGAGAGAGAGAGAGAGAGAGAGAGAGTGACTTGCTTCCTGAGTAAAAGTGGCAAAGAAAAAACAAAATAAAAAATAAATTCTCCACAAATGAACACACAGGTACAGCACAAGAAAACGACGACTGATGAACATATCTTCTAAAGACCATGAAGCATATCTGAAAGTCTGCATGTAGCTCTCGGATGAACAAACAAACACACACACACACACACACACACACACACACACACACACACACACACACACACACACACACACACACACACACACACACACACACATTAACCACATTACAAATACAGCTTCAGTGTTGGACTAGTGTATTATCACACAGCAAATAGGTGGAGGTAAATCATCAATGTTATTAACTAATCTTCTTTCTGTGACCTTCAGAGGCCTTTTTATTATTTTGTGATGAATTCAGCTGCATGTGTGTCATCCTTCAGGCAAATTGTCTCATGCAAACCTCTCTGTCCCTTTTGTCCTACTTTACATTAATTCCGATGAAATCAAAACCCAGTGAAAGACACACTGACTGAGGTGAGTAGAAAAAGTTTGTACAGCCTCAGGACACAGCATTTAGTGTGTTTGGTTATACATGCATTCTTTCATTACCCTGAAATCTCTTTTATTGAAATATCTTTGGAATTAAACCAGAAATTTAAACCCTGAGATTTATAACAGTTCGACATTTTTCTTTTTTTTTACTAAGAGTAAAGACAGGTAGGCTGTATGAAAGTTCTGCATGGGTATTTCTTTAAGATATATATATGTACCATATGTATACCATATATATATATATATATATATCCTCTATCCTATATATATATATATCCTCTATCCTATATATATATATATATCCTCTGCACATACCAGAAGTTCAACAAAAATAAAGAGGTCTTCATATAAAAAAAAAAACACTCACCGCAGCCATGAAGAGATGAGAGGAGTCTGTCAACCGCTTTAGAGGACAGGTCACCTGCAGCTCCGACCATAGCCAGATAGAGCCAAGATGCAAAAACCGGCCAACATGGTACAAGGTGAGTAGCTGAAAAATCTGCAGGGAGACACGTCCACAAGGTTTTTTATAATAAATCCTGCATCATGCTCACTGTGTGACTTTGTTGAAGGTCCCTGTATGGTGCACACATTCAAGGATATCTAGGTGTTATATTTCAAACTTGGCTATTTAGAAGGAGTGAATTAGACCACAACGCAAACTCTTTACAGTGTATATATTAATTACAGAATAAGCCAGGTTAATAATAGAGCTGTTAAACATGTGTAGGCAAAACTGGTGGCTTGATGGTAGGGTGCTGGCTTACTGAGCAGAAGGTCAGGAGTCCATCACCGAGTTCTCACTGCGAGTGCTCTCTCAGTGCAGCTAACTGAGTTATCAAAGGCCAGCCATGTCTCTCCCTGTTTGTGGTGACAGGCATGTAATAAGAACCATTGCTGACTTTTGTCAATAGTAGGCCATTGAGTTGCTGCTGTTTTTGCCCCGCTATGGTCTGGTCAGCTGTCCAACGTACACTCTGTCTTAGCCTAGAGTTTGTTGAGATGGGTGCCAACTTTCCCGTAACCCTAATTAGGATTAAATGATCCACAAACATGCATTCTAATACCCCCATTTCAGTGGAGCACGGAATGCAATGATCGTGGCGGAAAGGCGCTGAATGCAGTCTACGAAAGAGCTTCGGTATTTTTACACGGAAAATGCGTCAAAATCCTACGAAAAATTGTAAAGTCGGAACACTTTCGGAATGTTCACAGCATGTGCAGAAGAGGCACGGAAAGACTACGGTACAATTTAGGAATAAATATGGAAAAGCTCACGGATTAACTGCGGAACAAGTACAAATAGCTACGGATTGCAAAGGAACACTTTCGCATAATTCACGGATCCTTCACGGAAAGCTCAGAACACTCGAGGAATAACTACCGCACTACTCCATTTGAGAAGGAAGAGCTTCGGAATGATTGCGGAAATGCGGAATGAAAGCGAAACGTTTATGTTCAACACGAAATGACTGAATAATACCCGGTGTAACCACATTTCAATCTGGAAAACTCGGCAAAGATCAAAGGATTTGCTTCTGATTCTGCCTATAAATTCGTGCATTCGAAAAAGGAATCTCATTCTGCCAATATGTTCCTATTATTTGCACCATCAATAAATCATTCCTAACTACAAAAAATGCACAGAAGTCAAAACCACAGTGATTATAACTTCAAAACTTTATTACATATTAAACATTAACAAACAGAAAACAGAAAAAAATAAATTGAAATCAAAAACACAACAGTGTCACAGTTCACTGGCAGAGTTTGAGTCCTGTAAGTCATCACAACACCGTCTGAGCACACTGGAAATGTTCAACGAGCTGAGCTCACTTCCACTTGTGTCTCTAGCTGCTGGGGTGGTTGCAGGTGTCAATGTACATGTAACCGGCGGGCAACTAACTGGTCTGCTGGGTTGTGGTTGCTTCTCTCCTGCAGATGACGTAGATTGTTGTGTGCATTGTTGTGTTGCCCACCTCGTGTCTTGAGTCTCCCCAAACAGACATGTGTGGACCAGACAGATGTGTGGGCCACTGCGTCGGTGGAGGCTGCCAGTAATGTTGCTGATGCCACTGGTGGTGCAGAGGTGGGGATTAATCTTGCTGAGAAAGCTGCTGGTGGTGTTGCCGCTGTGGCTGGAGCTGCTGCGACTGCTGCTATGTAGGAGGTGGTTGCTCTTGCTGCTGCATCTCCAAGGCTTCAGCTCTATCCAAGAAGTAATTCAGCAGCTCTTGTATCTTTAGCTTTGCATGCCTGTACACAGGTTTTGGGAAATTCTTCAGGACAACTGCTGCCCAACTCGTGAAACTCGCCCTCTCCGATTCATCGGCCGTTATCATTTCCTTTCTCTGGTTCACCAGCTGTTTGGCTGCTTGGTCCTGTTCGCTCTGTTGTCGAGGGTGGACATTTCAGATCCAGACTTTGCCTTCCCACAGCTGGTCTGATTTAAGGTGGAGCTGGATGCTGTTGTAACAGGCGTTGTGGCAAGGGGGATGATGGGTGTTGCTTCTTCTGCCAGCAGGAGGTCGATATGTGCAATGTCCTCTGCCTCCTCTGACGTTGATGGTAGTGGAGGTTCTCCAGTGGTCGTGGACATGGAATCGCCGGAGCCAGCTGCAGCAGCAATATTGGCCTTCAGAGAAACAATGTTCTTCCTCTGTGCCTCGACAATATCTGGACATAGGAAGCTAAAGCTGTCGCAGATCCACTGGTCCCTCTGAGACATGTTCATGTCAGCTTGCCCCGACTTCCAACGTCTCAGTTTCCCCAGCCTTGTCCGCACACTCTGGAACCACTGCTTCAGCTCGTCGTTTTCCATACATGATGGCTAATCAGCCCAGAACTTGGCCTTCAGATGTTTGTCCTTCCAGGATCAGAGCTTCTTGTTGTAAAGGCACTCATTCGCCCTTAGCCTAGCTTCCACTATTCTTTCCCATAACTTCCTCCGGCATATTCTCACTCTCTAAGACCTTGTTGAATATTCTTGTGAGAAAATCTACTGCTACCTCACCTAAACACTTCCATACCTCCACCGGTATGTCATCAGGACCAACTGCCTTTCCACTCTTCATCCTCTTCAATGCCCTCCTCTCTGTCCTAAAGCACTCTAACTTGCCGCACATGCTTCCCATCTCTATTTCTCCACTGTGCCAATCTGTATAAATCATTTTCTCCCTCCTTACTGACCAACCTAACATACAAGTCATCATACACCCTCTGTTTGGCTTTTGACACCGCTACCTTCGCCTTCCACTGTGTCTCCCTGTACTCCTGTTTACTCTCTTTGGTCCTCTCAATGTCTCACTTCTTCTTCGCTAACCTCTTCCTTTGTACACACTCCTGCACTTTCTCATTCCACCACCAAGTCTCCTTATCTACTTTCCTTCCAGAGGACACACCAAGTACTCTCCTACCGGTCTCGAGGACAGCCCAAGAATTCTCCTACTTGTCTCCCCGATCACATTTGCTGTGGTTGTCCAGTCTTCTGGAAGCACTTCATGACCACCCAAAGCCTGTTTCAACTCCTTGAAGACAACACAACACTCTTCCTTTTTCAACTTCCACCTACCAACATCTCTCCTTCTGTGTTCCTGTCCTGGATACCAAACCCACTCAGCACTTCCTCGTCCCCTCTGTTGCTTGCACCAACATGTCCATTGAAGTCTGCCCCAATGATCACTCCTTCTGCTCTGGGGGTACTCTGCATCACTTCATCTAACTCACTCGAGAATTTCTCCTTCTCTTCTAGCTCACATCCTGCCTGTGGAGCATAAGCACTAACAATATTGAACATCAGGCCTTCAATATCTAACTTGAGACTCATCACTCTGTCTGACACTCTTCTCACTTCTTGAACATTCCTGTTGGCGGTCGTGGTTAACCCGGGCCTCTCCCGATCCAGTATGAAATTTTCTTTTTGATTTGTATTTTTATATGTGGCATTGGTTTTACCACACACACACACACACACACACACACACACACACACACACACACACACACACACACACACACACACACACAGCTGTTATGATTGTGGAAGTAAACTCCCTTGGCAGATAAAATTGTCGACACTTAACCATAAGAAACTCTAGGTTAGCTGACCAGTGTCTTCCAACAATGTCAGAGTTTGTTCACCAAACCTTGTTGACATAAATGCACAATCCTCCACCTTTTGTTTTACCAGAGTCCTCCGATGTCCTCTTTGCCCGAAGAATGTGGCGCCTGGCTAGCTCAATAGTATTATCAAGTATTTCTCTGTGTAGCCATGGTTCTGTGAATATCATCACATTCCAGTTCATAAGTCTGGTGAGGGTCAGTGGTGGTCTAGTGGTATAGGGTGCAGGATCACTGATGCAAAGGTTGGGGGTTCGAGTCCCACTCTCCACAAGGTTGCCACTGTCCCCCCCAGTGCAGCGAACTGGGTTATAAAAGGCCGACCAAGTCTCTCACTGTGTGAGGCATGTAAAAGAACCATTCCTGACTTTCGACAAGAGTAGGCTGCAAAACCGTCAGCGTGTTTCTAATCAGGAGTCGGAGTTCCCTGAGGCAGTTTGTTCACAGTAACGTTCTGGCAACTCCTGCAGAGGCACTGGAACCCAGTCGTATCGGCACTTGACCTTCCATTGGATTCTTCCAGTGGTGCTGACAGGGGGGACTTGCTGCTGGGGTAACACCCTGTCCTCCATTACTCCCTGCCCAGGCTCTGTGCACTGGAGAGTATCACCAGCCGGGATACCAGTCAGAGCACAGCCAGAGCACAGCCATAGTCCTTCGGGACTGACAGAGGCCTACCTATAGTTCTTAAGTCTCCTGTTGTCTGTGATCCAAAGTTGTATCTCATTCATCTTATTCACCAAGAGGTTGGATTAATTTCAACTAACGTAACTGTCAGGCTTTACAACATGCATTTAACATGAGAATTGATGCAAGGAGTCAAATTTATAATAATAATTTTATTAATAATAATAATAATAATAATAATAATAATAATAATAATAATCTTCTTCTTCTTTTCCTTTCGGCTTTTCCCTTCAGGGGTCGCCACAGAGAATCATCTGCCTCCATCTCACCCTATCCTTTGCATCTTCTTCTCTTACACCAACGACCTTCATGTCCTCCTTCACCACATCCATGAATCGTCTCTTTGGTCTTCCTCTAGGCCTTTTGCCTGGTAGTTCCAGCCTCAGCATCCTATTACCAATATGCTCACTATCCCTCCTCTGTACATGTCCAAACCATCTCAATCTAACCTCTCTGACTTTGTCTCCAAAACGTCTTACATGTGCTGTCCCTCTGATGTGCTCATTCCTAATCCTATCCATCCTCGTTACTCCCAAAGAGAACCTCAACATTTTCATCTTTGCTACCTCCAGCTCTGCCTCCTGTCTTTTCCCCAGGGCCACTGTTTCTAACCCATACAACATCGTTGGCCTCAACACCGTCTTGTACACTTTTCCTTTCATTCTTGCCGATACCCTCCTATCACACATTACACCGGACACTTTTCTCCAACCATTCCAACCTGCCTGCACATGCTTCTTGACCTCTTTTCCACACTCTCCATTGCTCTGGATTGTTGAGCCTAAGTACTTAAAATCCTCCACCTTTCTTATCTCTGCTCCCTGTAATCTCACCGTTCCTCTTGGGTCCTTGTCATTCATGCACATGTATTCTGTCTTACTGAGGCTAATCTTCATTCCCCTCCTTTCCAGGGCATACCTCCACCTCTCTAGATATTCCTGCACTTGTTCTCTGCTCTCACTACAGATCACAAGGTCATCTGCAAACATCATAGTCCATGGGGAATCTTGTCTAACCTCATCTGTCAGCCTGTCCATCACCATAGCAAACAAGAAGGGGCTGAGAGTTGACCCTTGATGCAGTCCCACCTCCACCTTGAACTCTTGTGTCACACCGACAGCACACCTCACCCCTGTCTTACATCTCTCATACATGTCCTGCACCACTCTAACATACTTCTCTGCCACTCCAGACTTCCTCATGCAATACCACAGTTCTTCTCTCGGCACCCTGTCATATGCTTTCTCCAGATCCACAAAGGCACAATGCAGCTCCCTCTGACCTTCTCTGTACTTCTCCATTAACATCCTCAAGGCAAACACTTCATCTGTGGTGCTCTTTCTTGGCATGAAACCAAACTGTTGTTCACAAATGCTGACCTCTGCCCTTAGTCTAACTTCCACTATTCTTTCCCATAACTTCATCGCATGGCTCATCAACTTTATCCCTCTGTAGTTGCCACAACTCTGCACGTCTCCCTTGTTCTTAAAAATGGGCACCAGCACACTTATCCTCCATTCCTCTGGTATCCTCTCACTCTCTAAAACCTTGTTAAATGTTCTTGTCAGAAAATCTACTGCTACCTCTCCTAGACACTTCCATACCTCCACCAGTATGTCATCAGGACCAACTGCCTTTCCATTCTTCATCCTCTTCAATGCCCTCCTCACTTCACCCTTACTAATCTTTGCTACTTCCTGGTCCTCAACAGTCACCTCTTCTACGCTTTTTTCTCTCTCATTTTCCTCATTCATCAGCTCTTCAAAGTACTCTTTCCATCTTCCCAGCACACTTCTGTCATCAGTCAATACATTTCCCTCTCTGTCCTTTATCAATCTCACTTGCTGCACGTCCTTCCCATCTCTATTTCTCTGCTGTGCCAACCTGTATAAATCATTTTCTCCCTCTATACTTTCCAACCGAGCATACAAGTCATCAAACGCGCTCTGTTTGGCCTTTGACACTGCTACCTTTGCCTTACGCTGTGTCTCCCTGTACTCCTGTTTACTCTCTTCGGTTTTCTCAATGTCCCACTTCTTCTTAGCTAACCTCTTACTTTGTACACACTCCTGCACTTCCTCATTCCACCACCAAGTTTCCTTATCTACTTTCCTTCCAGATGACACACCAAGTATTCTCCTACCTGTATCCCTGATCACATTAGCTGTAGTTGTCCAGTCATCTGGAAGCACTTCCTGACCACCCAAAGCCTGTTTCAACTCCTCCTTGAAGACAACCCGACACTCTTCCTTTTTCAACTTCCACCACTTTGTCTTCTGCTCTGCCTTTGCCTTCTTCACCTTCCTCACCATCAGCATCATCCTGCACACCACCATCCTATGCTGTTTGGCAACACTCTCACCCGCTATTACTTTGCAGTCACTGACTTCCTTTAAATTACATCGCCTGCACAAGATGTAGTCTACCTGTGTGCTCCTACCTCCACTTTTATAAGTCACCCTATGCTCCTCTCTCTTCTGGAAGAAAGTATTCACCACAGCCATTTCCATCCTTTTTGCAAAATCTACCAACATCTGGCCTTCATGTTCCTGTCCTGGATACCAAACCTACCCATCACTTCCTCGTCCCCTCTGTTTCCTGCACCAACATGTCCATTGAAGTCTGCCCCAATGACCACTCTTTCACCTCTGGGGGTACTCTGCATCACTTCATCTAACTCCCTCCAGAATCTCTCCTTCTCCTCTCGCTCACATCCTGTCTGTGGGGCATAAGCACTAACAACATTGACCATCACACCTTCAATTTCTAACTTGAGACTCATCACTCTGTCTGACACTCTTTTCACTTCTAAAACATTCCTGACAAACTCCTCCTTCAAGATGACTCCGACTCCATTTCTCGTCCCATCCACACCATGATAAAAAAGCTTAAACCCTGCTCCTATGCTTCTAGCCTTGTTACCTTTCCACCTGGTCTCCTGAACACACAGTATGTCCACCTTCCTCCTCTGCATCATGTCAGCCAGCTCTCTACCTTTTTCTGTCATAGTTCCAACATTCAAAGTCCCTACTTTCAGTCCTAGACTCATGCTTTTCCTCTTCTCTCTCTGGCAACGGACACGCCTCCCGCCTCTCCTTCTTCGACGTCTTCGACCAACAGTAATCCAATTTCCATCAGCACCCTGTTGGTTGACGGCATTGATGGCGGTCGTTGTTAACCCGGGCCTCGACCGATCCGGTATGTCATTCTTTCTTGTGATTCGCATAGTTTATTTGGCATTTATTTTATGCCGGATGCCCTTCCTGACGCAACCTTCTGCATTTATCCGGGCTTGGGACCGGCGTGAGGGAAAGACACTGGTTTGTGCCCCCCCCTCACGGCTGCATTAATAATAATAATAATAATAATAATAATAATAATAATATATAACATTAGCAAAAAAAGAAAGAAAATATGTCTTCAAAAAGTACACTCCAGACAGAGTCCAAAAATGCAGGTGCATGAGCACCACCTGGAGTCTATCTGGGATGTGTATGTGTACAACAGAAGACTTGTCTGGACGTAATAGTTTCTGTTTTCTTGGTAATATGACAGGTAGAGGGGGCAGTGGTGGCCTGCTGGTAGGGTAGAGGATTACTGATCCCAAGGTCCCTCATCAAATTAACTGCAAATAATCTTTTAAATGAGTGCCTAAAATTGTCAAATTAAATTAATGTCAAAAAAAAATGTCAAATAAAAGAAAAACATTTTGTTTCGTATGATGACGTCCACTAATAATGTTGCCTACATTACTGTGGTGGTTTTGGTGTCGGGAACTATTGGAGAATTTGAATTTCTGTTGTGAGCAAAGACAGGCTGAGTGATACAAACACTGAAATTTCCCACTGACGTGGTGTATTAAATATAAATATAAATCTCTTGGAATACTGGTCATCCAATCAGTTTAGAAGTAATTAGGAAGCACTTAGTAAACAAATTCCTCTAAACTGATTTTCCGCATGTGTTGGTTCATGATCACTGATTTTTGGGCAGCTCAGTAGTGCAGTGGTTAGTATGTATGCCTCACAACAATAAGGTCTGGATTCAATTCCCAGATTCAAGTGTTTCTGTGTGGAGTTTGCATGTTCTCGCTGTGCTTATGTGTGTTTCTTTCAGGTACTTTGGTTTCCTCCCACACTCCAAAAACAAAAATAGTTGGCTGATCAACTGTTTCAAATTGCCATAGGAGTGAATGTGCATGTGAAAGGTTGTGTGTGTGCTGGACTGGCAATGGTTTGTTCAGGGGCATGCTGTCTTTGCCCAGAGTTGGCTGAGAAGCATGTGAATGGTTGTGTGTGTGCTGGCCTGGCAATGGTTTGGCAAACTGTTCAGGGGCATGCTGTCTTTGTCCAGAGTTGGCTGAGATAGGTGCCAGCATGCCTGTGACCATCTTGATTATATATCAGTATTATAAAAAAGCAAAAAATGAAATGAGTAACTTACTGAGAAATTGTGTGTGTGTGTGTGTGTGTGTGAGTGTGTGTGTGCATTCTTCCGTGCATGTGTACACATAGGTATGGTTGTGGGTATATGTGAGTATATGTGTAAGTGAGTGTGTGTGTGTGCATTCTTCCGTGCATGTGTACACATAGATATGGTTGTGGGTATATGTGGGTATATGTGTAACTACATGTTTTCACATATGCCTGCGTTAGACGTACATGTGTGACTGGCCACATTTTACCCACAGACATGATAGGATACAAATAAGCAGAAATAGGCAGATGAAAACTTTTACCACACTCAACAAATTCACATGCATATAGAAATCCACATTCTAAACCACAAACTGCCAAAATATGAATGCCATATTAGCTATCTTATCACAGTTCTTTAGAAAGATTGTTTTTCATCTTTGCAGATGTGAAGGCAGAGAGCGCTGGATCGCTGATCCAAAGGTTTGGGGTTCGAGTCCCACTCTTCACAAGGTTGGCACTGCCCCCCCCCAGTGCAGCTAACTGGGTTATCAAAGGCCAGCCATGTCTCCCACTGTCTATGGTGTGAGGCATGTAAAAGAACCATTGCTGTCTTCTTGACTTTCGTAAAGAGTAGGCTGCAAAGCCGTCGGTGCCTGCAATGGCCTGGCGAGCTGTCCAGGGTGTACTCTGCCCTTGCCCGAAGTTGGCTGGGATGGGCACCAGCCTCCCCGCGACCCAAATTCAGATTAAGCGGATACAGAAAATGAACTGATGAACTGAAGCTTTGCAGATTTGGTGCACTTTAGTCCATTTATTAACAATTAAATTCAGCAATTAAAATCTGCAAATCCTGAGGTTTCAACAATGATGAAATTGACCAGTAAGACAAAACATTAACTGCATGATTGTTTTGACTAGACTGATTGAAGTCTTTTTGTAGCTGCAAACCCTGACTTAGGAAATCAGAGAGGAGAAGAGACACAAAATTGGAAGGATGAAATCAATATTTTTCTACCTCCAGGAGAACAACCTCCTGCTGAAGTGAACAAAGGCCTGGCTACTACCTGAATGTCTTCTCTCGAGCTTGTGTGATCATCTAGCTAAAGTAGAACAGTAAATATTGGCACTTTGGATGCAAAGCAAAAGACATGCATTCCCACAGTTTACTTTTCACAAATTAACTTGAGATTTGCATGAAAAAGTCAATCCAGTTCATTTTCTGTAACCGCATAATCCTAATTAGGGTCGCGGGGAGGCTGGCGCCCATCCCAGCCAACTTCGGGCGAAGGCAGAGTACACCCTGGACAGCTCACCAGGCCAGAAACACACCGACGGCTTTGCAGCCTACTGTTGTCGAAAGTCAGCAATGGTTCTTTTACATGCCTCACACCATAGACAGTGAGAGACATGGCCGGCCTTTGATAACCCAGTTAGCTGCACTGGGGAGGACAGTGACAACCTTGTGTAGAGTGGGACTCAAACCCCCAACCTTTGGATCAGCTATCCAGTGCCCTATACCACTAGACCACCACTGTCCCCTGTTTTCTGTCTATTAGCACATTACGCATTTTACATTAGTCACAGTTTTTTTTCTTTTGCACAAAACTCACGATTGCTTCAGATCTTCCAGTTGAATTTGGCAAGTTAGCAACTGTATTTTTTGTTTGATGTCCAATATGACGGAATTCAAATTTTCGCCATTTTACTGTAATCATGCCTTTGTGTATGTTTAACATGTAAAATCCATGCAACTGTGCATTTTAAGTCTGTTCATTGTAAAAACATAAGAGAGGATCTTGGGTATATAAACCCCTAGTCATATGTAAACTCCACACAGATATGACCGAGCCCAAGATTTAAATCTAGGACCTTTCTGCTGTGAGGCAGACATGAGAAACATTATGTCACCGTGCCACCTGAGTAAATGATTGTTGGTCACTATCCCAAGATAGTGTTCCAGTTCCTTCTCACAGTCCAAAGACATGAAAATTAGTATGAGTGGATATTATTGAATGCACCTTGATGTGAATGTGAATGTAAATGGTGTTGTGTTGGCTCTGTAATGGTCAAGTGAGCTGTGAAGCATGTGAGCCACCTTCGCCTCATTGGTTCCCTGCAAGTCTAAAAAAGAACAAAGCAGTTTGGGAAATACAAGGAAAAATAAGCAAGGCAAAATATGACATAAAGAATAATCCAGTCAATTAGGTATTATCCTGGATTTGGGGCAGTGGTGGTCTAGTGGTATAGGGCGCTGGATCACTGATCCAAAGGTTGGGGGTTCAAGTCCCACTCTCCACAAGGTTGTCACTGTCCCCCCCAGTGCAGCTAACTGGGTTATCAAAGGCGGGCCATGTCTCTCACTGTCTATGGTGAGAGGCATGTAAAAGAACCATTGCTGACTTTCGTAAAGAGTAGCTGCAAAGTCGTCAGCGTGTTTCTGTCCCTTGCTATAAAGGGTTGTGACAGGAAGGGCATCCGACGTAAAAACCTCTGCCAAATCAAACATGCGAATCAGATGATTCGCTGTGGTGACTCCCGAGTGAAAGCCGAAAGGAAGACAGACAGGTATTATCCTGGATAACATCATCTGAGCTCTGAATAATTTTCTGTATCATTCAAAAGATGAATTTATTAATTCTTTTATTATTCATCCAAAATAATTTAATGGTATACAGTCAAGTTATCATGCTAGTGATAAGTGAATTGTCAGTGTAGCGTAGCATAATGAGTAGTGGTTTGCATGTCTGCCGCACAGCAAGAAGGTCCTGGTGTTGATTCCAAGTTCAGGTGTTTCTGTGTGGAGCTTGCATGTAATCACTGCGCTTGTATGGGTTTTCTCCGGGTACTCCAGTTTCCTCTCACAGACCAAAAACATGCACAGTGGGTTAATTGTCTGCTCCAAATCACCCATAGATGTCTGTATGAAAGGTTGTGTGAGTGGAGGTCCTGGGATGGTGAGTTGTCTAGGGTGTACCCAGCCCTTGTTTAGAGTTGGCGGAGATGGGCACCAGCCTCCCCGCAACCCTAATTAGGATTAAGCAATTCAGAAAATGAATGAAGCTCGAGCATAATGAGAGTGTCCAGTGAAACATGCATAATAGATGCTCTGAGTCAGCCGGGACTGCTGCTAGCCATAGCACGATTCACAAATGTCATTTCAGAAACATTTCCGATAATTTCAACAAGAAGCAACAAAATATGGAATTAACGAATTTGACGGTAAGGATTTTTTCCCAACAAATATCACTATAAGATTGTTGTGAATATCAGACCTTTAGTTAGCAAAATAACATACTCACTTACTTTTTATAAAGGCCTCAGTCAACAGAGTTTCCAAGGAGGGGTGAAACACTGGCAAAGGGTTTTTGTTTGTTTGTTTGTTTTTTTATGATTTTGCTGGAAATTACAGGACACTTATTTAGCTGAGCTTGTCGAAGCGAAGTCTTCACAGGCACCTGTGCAGCATAGAAGCGATGAATTGTGCAAAGCTTGAGCTGCTTCCACTCCCATCGCAGCACCCACCCACACATGTCCTGTGTGTGAGCGAGCATTTTAGGCTCTGATTGGCCTTACTAGCCATCTCCAGACCCACATGAATCACAGATCTGATATGAGGTCATGGTCATCTTCAACCTCGAAAGACGAATGACAACAGCTGTACTAGGGAGACAGCAGTGACAACTTGGTGATAGAGGGACTTGAACCCCCAACCTTCGGATCAGTAACCCAGCATCCAGGCCACCACTGCATCACTATAATAATTTATTTGCAATTAAGTAATTCAGATATACTGACATCTCAAATTTGCTTTATTCACATATTTGGACCAATGTTGAATACTTAAAAACACACACAAACTGAGTGCTAATACAAAAGTTAATATCAGTGAAACTTCTTCTTCTTCTTTTCCTTTCGGCTGTTCCCTTCAGGGGTCGCCACAGCAAATGATCTGCCTCCCTCTCACCCTATCCTCTGCATCTTCTACTCTTACTCCAATGACCTTCATGTCCGCCTTCACCACGTCCATAAATCTTCTCTTTGGTCTTCCTCTGGGCCTTCTGTCTGGTAGTTCCAACCTCAGCATCCTACTACCAATATATTCACTATCCCTCCTCTGTATATGTCCAAACAATCTCAATCTAGCCTCTCTGACTTTGTCTCCAAGACATCTAACATGTGCTGTGTTAATGCATAAACTCGGAAAAAATTCTCAGTAAAAGCTGTCCTAGAATATCTATCAGAAGTAGATTATTAAAAAAGAAAAATCTGTATAAGTCACTACGTGGTCTGCATCACATACATGTATGGCACATTAGCAGAAAATAATTCCATACATCCCTGATCTTCACAAATAATTAGATACCATCTGTTTTTAGAACTGTAACATATTTAGCAACATGGTCTATCTATCAAGTCACATTTTGACCATATATAAATACATGCAGATGCATTGTAAAATACAGTATTTTCATTAATAATTTCTTTTAGGAATCTCGCTAATTGTTAAAAATCGTAATAAATAAAATAAAAATCAATTGCAAGGCACACACAAGGATTCAAGCTCACACCTGAATTCAAGGCACACAGTGCAGCTAACTGGGTTATCAAAGGCCGGCCATGTCTCTCACTGTCTATGGTGTGAGGCATGTAAAAGAACCATTGCTGACTTTCGATAAGAGTAGCTGCAAAGCCGTCAGCGTATTTCCGCCCTGCGATGGCCTGGCGAGCTGTCCAGGGTGTACTCTGCCCTCGCCCTGAGTTGGCTGGGATGTACACCAGCCTCCCCGTGACCCTAATTAGGATTAAGCGGTTACAGAAAATGATGATGAACCTGAGCAAAATTTGGAACAACTAATTAGCTAATTGTAAAAGTCTTTGAACAATTGGAGGAAATGAGAAACCGAAGGAATCTCAGTCAAGCACAATAAGATGTTATGGTCTGTGCTAGTTGGCGGCTTTTAACTCTTCTCTCTCCCTATGCACTGCAGGCGCTGGCGAGGGGCGTGGCTGTCACACGCAGGCGGAATCCGGAGAGCACACCTGATTCCACTCAGTCATCAACGGGCTATAAAGATATGTCAGCCCCCACCGCGCTAGAAGATTGTTCCTTCCATGCGATCCCGTCTCCTCGTAATCTCTCTAGCTCAGGGGTCGGGAACCTTTTTGACTAAGAGAGCCAAAAAAAAAAAGAAAAAGAAAAAAAATTAAAATTCAATCCTCTGAGAGCCAAATATACTTTTTAATACTGAGACCAACAATTTTAGAGTATAATAAGACTTTGAATTTATTTTAAACAACATTGTTATAACCAAGTTATTTATTAATAAGAAATGTACTTCTTACTATTAATGTGACTTCTGGTGCTGCATGGTGTTTCTGATGGCTTTTGATACGTGCTGTGATTCAGCTTCATGCTAGGTGTTTAGGCTTCCATCTATTAAACGTGACCACAGGTTGGTCTTGATGCTTTTCAGGTGTGAGAAGGACTGCTCGCGTGTGCATATGGAGCCAAACATGGTCAATACGACAGGACTCACTGTGCAGTGTTTATGTAACAGGAAGCGTGTCCCAAGTTTTGGCAGTCAGCTGGTCTGCGGGTTGAAGTTTTTTCATTCTGTCCATTTGTGTTTTGCTTGCCAGCTCTGCTTGGCTTCTTGCACATGAGCTGATCAAAATGAGGGAAATTTACCGCTTTACCTAAAAACAACTTGCACAGGCTGTTGCATATAATCCAATAAAATTAGAGTTTCAAGGTATCGGCCCTGCCCACACACTGGCGTACAGAAAGGATTGACTCTCCGCTGCGCGCCACAGCAACAAGTGGCATTGAAAATAGATGCATAGATTGAAATGCGTGAGATTTATTTATGTTTTTGTTTTATATATATATATATATATATATATATATATATATATATATATATATATATATATATATATATATATATAAAGTTTATTTAGACAGGTTTTCGGTACAGTTGTTATGTTCCCAAATTTTTACCATTAAGAACAAATTAAGAAAATTTTATCTGAAAATATATTTTTTTTAAGGTTTGAATTTTGTATTCCCTGTATGCAACATCATGTATTTCACCCATCAAAGAGCTGCTTAAGTGATGAACTGCAAACTTGTGGTTATTTTTAGAGATGGTGAGAGATGTTCTGCACTCTTGCTACAATTTTGTGGCCTGTGCTAAAAAAAAAACAGTCAACTTCTGTAAACATATTCGATACACAAAGAGCTTAATATACTGTCCTGAATGATTTATAATATAATTTCAATAAAACAATTTGTTAAATGGTTCATCTTTGAGGGATTTTATACAGAAAGGTTTAAAAAGTTCTATATTTACAAACATTATTCAACAGGTTAATAAATGTAATATTTATCTGAATGTATAGAATGAAAAAAAAAATAAAAGCAAAGTTACATAATTGGTAAAGTTTTAAAACTCATCTGTGAGGAACCTAGTCACTAAACTTTGTTCCATTTAAATTGATCTCTGGCCGCTGCTCAACTCTGTGTTTATTTGTGGTTTATCAGTCTTGAACTGCTTGTTATATACCAGCACACACAGCAAAGGATCAGCGAGCACTCTCAAACTTATTGAAAAGGCAGGGATAAGTTGATGCCATTTTATGTAATCTTCTCGACTTAACAAAATCAAGATAAACACAGGACCAGCTGTTGCACAGAAACTGATAAGTGTGAGTATAGAAATAAGCAGCACTGCTGAGTCAGGATTGTTATGATCAGGTGAGCGAGAGGATTTGTGTGTGAGTATGATAGTGATGGCTAAAATTCCACAAGTTAAAAAACTTAAACAAATAAATAACACATCATCAAAAAGCTGACTTAGAAATGTAAGTAGCCACAGAATTACACAGGAGATGGTGATGCAGAGAGGAGAGAAAACATTAACAGAGCAGCGCTGGATTTTGAGAGAAAGTATCCTCTGCAGAGCCACAAGCTGGTGGAGGTAAATACCACCAAGTCTAAATGTAATCAATAACTGAATAAGAGTTGATAGTCTCGACTGAACCAACATAAACATCATCTCCCATTCTTCTATGTATTGTTTTAAAGTTGTTGCACTGGACTTCACAAGCTTGTCGCATACAAATGATGTTAAAATGGCACTCAGGAGCAACTCAACAAAGTCGTTGATGATGAGGAGGAGGACAAAGGATAAAATTTGGCTTCCATGTTTTCGAAGAGTGTATAAAAAATACAACATAAAAATCAGAGCTGGTAGACTGGCACACATATTAATGACAAATGGAATAAAGAACATCATGTTGGAATAATCAGAATTTAAATAAATAAAATCGTCATGATAATTATAATAAGAGTCTGTATGTAGCACGGAAGTATTTGTGAAATTCATGATCAGTCTCAGATGTTAAGTAGCATCCGAAAAGAGTAGCCTTGAAAAAAATTAAAAATAAAAATAAAATTAGACAGATTGTGTATATGGGTGAAATGAATCTTTTAGTTTTATCACTTACTGAAGTCACAGACCAGACACTGGCTACTAAAGACACTTGAAGAACTGCACAAGGAAGCCTGGAAGGAAAAATAATGGGGAACGAGTTGAAATTGGAATTTTCTTTCTTTATGTTTTTGGCTAAGGTAAATGAATAAGGTGCTTATGAAAGGTCTATGTACGAAGAAGTATTATCAACATGAATAATTACAAGAAATCACAAGACAAAAAGTTGATAATCTACAGAATACTTTGTATCTATGTGCACCTACATTCAACACAAATTTTTATATTATTTTGGTATTTACGGATGACAAAAATAAACTTATTCAAACATTCAGTCAATTACAAATCAATAAAATATTAATATAATAATAATAACTATATATATGTATTATATATAAATTATAATAAATATATATATATTTATTTATTTTTTTTTTTTATTTTTTTTTTTAAATATTATTCATTTTCTGTCACCACTTAATCCTAATTAGGGTCTTGGGGAGGCTGGCGGCTGGCACCCATCCCAGCCGACTCCGGTCAAGAGCAGAGTACACTCTGGACAAGCTCGCCAGGCCATCACAGGGCTGAAACACGCTGATGGCTTTGCAGCATGCTCTTGTCAAGTCAGCAATGGTTCTTTTATATGCCTCACACCATAGACACCATAGACAGTGAGAGACGTGGTCGGCCTTTGACTGGTAGATGCACTGGGGTAACAGTGACAACCCATGGACAGTGGGGCTTAAACCCCCAACTAGCATCTTTACCCCCAGGCCACCACTTCTTATTCTTCTTATTATTATTATTATTATTATTATTAGGCTGTGGGAGGAAAACAGAGAAACAAGAGGACACCCATGTAACCATGGGGAGAACAAAACTACACACAGAAACGCCCGAGCCTGGGAATCAAACCCAGGGTGTCTTGCCATGATGCAGAAGAGCTAACCATTGCACCATCGTGTCACACGTGAAAACATAGATGTAACAGGTTGCACACGGGAACATCAGCAGAACGTTTAATGCTAGCAACCCAACCCACCTCATTGTTTTATGAAACATATTTTAAAATGAAATTATTTTGATTTTGATAGGAGAAGGGACATGCTTTATAATTATGTATGTTTATATTTTCATGTCCCATTATGAAAGTGATCTGGATGATTTATGTATTTAATGTTGTGCATCTAGTCCCTTATTATCAAACTTTTATGAGTTGAGGTCTAGATTGCAACCAAGGGGTTTACATCAATTGTAAACTGTGTGATTGCTGTCAATTTCAATAAAATACTCTTACCAAATTAAGTTGGTAAATTCTGTGTTACTATCAGTAAAATGTTTTTAGAGTCATTATCAATATATTTCTACTCAATATAAATATTTCAAGCTTCTGAAAAATTATCCAATCAGCATTCAGTACTGCTAAAAATTATTATAAAATTTAAATAAAGGGCAGTGGTTGTGTGGTAGTGGGGTGATAAATTACTGATCCCAATGTCTGTGGTTCAAGCCGAACAATCAGCGGGTTGTTACTATTACTCCTCTATCAACAGGTAATCCAAGACCAGCCACAGCTCTCCCCCTCTACGGTGAGAGCTATGTTAAATAACCATTGCTGACTTTCATCAAGAGTAGGTGTATTTCTGTCCAGCAAAAGCCTGCTGAGCTCTCCAGGGTGTACGATGCCCTCACTCAGAGTTAGATGGCATTGGTGACAGCCTCCCTGCGACCCAAATTAGGATTAAACAGTTCAGAAAATTGATAATAAATAAATAAACAATAAATCGGTTTGCATAATACTACTTAATTTTCAGATTATTCCATGTGAGTGAATTTGTCCAATATCATTCTAATGCAACCATAATAAACTTCATATATAACACAAGAAATAACTACTGAAAATTCTTTCTTAGGTAAATATTTACATGCTGAAAAAATACAGAAAGTTCTTTAACAACAGAAAAAAATCAACATTTTCTCTTACCTGAATAAGTGATATTCTAAAAACGAACACACTCTCTTCCCTTATTTTTCTTTCTTTCTCGGGTGTTTGGTTTCTTTTTTCCGTTTTTTTTTTTTTTTTTTTTTGTTAATAACTCAGCTGTGACTAGGCTTAAAGTTAGATTAAACTATTTGAAATTGCTGCACTCTAAAACACTCATTATATATTGGAGGGGGAAATGATGGTAAGTGATACAAAGTGGGGTATTTATGTCTGCGTATGTAACTTAGCATATCTTATCTGTGCCTGATAATCAGCTGAAATGCTGCAACACCTCCCTTCCAAATATAAACCCCTTCTCATACATCTCATACACTCATCAAAAAAACTGATTTAAACCAGAAACAAAAATAATTATTCATTCTCTTTATGTCCTCAATTAATGATGATGAATATTTTTTATCTGTGCTTGAATTTTCCAATTATCTCTGCAAGTTGCAACGCATGAGGATGAGCAGAGCAACAGTTTGAAAATCAAAGACACTGCAGGGAATTGAATCCTGTGTTACGGTGCTGACCCTTTTCTACTTCAGTTGAATTGAGACACTTTCACAGAAGCATATAGGCACATAAATAGCCTTAACCCCAGGTTCATAAAACACTCAGCTTGTTAACTTGGTTATACTAAGTGTTCAAAGGACAACTCCAATAAACAGTTTGATCCAAAATTTATTGCACCCAAACTAATATAAGTTATATACTAACATTTACAAGATTCACAATAAACAAAGGCTGATTTCAATTGTAAGAGAGTTGATAGCTGAGTTACTTTCTGATAACAGCATAGTCTTCCAGCATAGTCCTAGATTTTCTTGCACTTGTTCTCTGCTCTCACTATAGATCACAATGTCATCTGCAAACATCATAGGCCACGGACATTCTTGTCTAACCTCGTCTGTCAGCCTTTCCATCACCATAGCAAAAAATGAAGGGGCTCAGAGCTGACCCTTGATGCAGTCCCACCTTCACCTTGAACTTTTCTGTCACACCGACAGCACACCTCACCACTGTCTTACATCTCTCATACATATCCTGCACCACTCTAACATACTTCTCTGTCACTCCAGACTTTCTCATGCAATACCACAGTTCCTCTCTCGGCACCCTGTCATATGCTTTCTCCAGATCCACAAAGGCACAATGCAGCTCCCTCTGACCTTCTCTGTACTTCCCTATTAACATCCTCAAATCAAACACTGCATTGGTGGTGCTCTTTCTTGGCATGAAACCAAACTTTTGTTCACAAATGCTGAGCTCTGAAAATCTATTGCTACCTGCCCTAGACACTTCCATACCTCCACAGGTATGTAATCAGGACCAACTGCCTTTCCACTCTTCATCCTCTTCAATGCCCTCCTCACTTTACCCTTACTAATGTTTGCTACTTCCTGGTCCTCAATGGTCACCCCTTCAACTTTTTTCTCTCTCATTTTCCTCATTCATCAGCTCTTCAAAGTACTCTTTCCATCCACCCAGCACACTTCTGTCATCAGTCAATACATTTCCCTATCTGTCTTTTATCACTCTAACTTGCTGCATGTCCTTCCCATCTCTATTTCTCTGTTGTGCCACCAAGTATAAATCATTTTCTCCCTCATCACTGTCCAACCTAGCATACAAGTCATCATACGCCCTCTGTTTGGCCTTTGACACCACTACCTTTGCATTATGCTGTGTCTCACTTCTTCTTAGCTAACCTCTTCCTTTGTACACACTCCTGCACTTCCTCATTCCACCACCAAGTCTGATTATCTATTTTCCTTCCAGATGACACACCAAGTATTCTCCTACCTGTCTCCCTGATCACATTTGCTGTGATTGTCCAGTCATCTGGAAGCACTTCCTGACCACCCAAAGCCTGTTTCAACTCCTCCTTGAAGACAACACAACACTCTTCCTTTGTCAGTTTCCACCACTTTGTCTTCAGCTCTGCCTTTGCCTTCTTCACCTTCCTCACCATCAGCATCATCCTGTACACCTCCATGCTATGCTGTTTGGTAACACCCAGTCAGCACGGAGACATGGGGCCCAGCTGGGGGCCATATGGGCCAAAATATGGGCCCCAGTTAGTCTACCCATCTGGGCCCCAGAAGATTTTGTCCATGGGTTCTATGTGGGCCCTATCTGGCTTGCCCATATGGGCTAAAATATGGGTCCCACACAGGCAACACATGGGCTTTTACCAGATGGGCTAAAATATCAGTCCCTCACAGGCGACACATGGGCTTTGCCAGATAGGCTAAAATATGGGTTCCTCATGGGTGAGACATGGGCTTGCCAAAATGGTCTAAAGCATGGGTCCCATATGGGTAAAAAATGGGCTTGCCCAGATGGGCTAAAATGTGTGTCCCATATGTGCAACACATGGGAACACATGGGCCTTGTACCAAAACAGTTTAAATGCTGGGTCCTGCATGAGCTTTTCCTTGAAAAGCAAGGTAATGGGTCCAACATTCCTGAGCTTTAATTCTAATTCTTTAATTCTCAGAAATTATAAATGCTTCAATGTATTAATTATTTTAAATCAAATTATAATTCTGGAACGGGTACAAAGTCACCGTTTTGTGTGCTTTGTATTATTACCTTTTCATGGGGCAATTGTATTTTTGGTATTACAAAATAAATGTAATGAAATGGTACATCTAGTTTTTTATTTGATTGTTTCACTTTGTTGGCTTTGGAATTAGTACACTTGATAATTGAAAGTAATGCCATTTGAAATGGTGAAAATTTCATGTAGCATTTAAACAGAGGATCTTGCATAACAAGCTTCAAGCGAGACCCATACTTTATTATCAAGCCCATGTGTCTACTATAGATCGAAGACTCACTACAGGGTGTTATGTGCGGAACATGTTTCATGTCAATAATAAATTATAGGCCAATACTCTAGACCTGCCCATAATACTGTTATTAGGCCTACTAATTTACTGGTAAGCCTGATATTTAATGGCGGATTGACAGGATAGTGCATGCTGCCCGGCATGCTGTTTAGCCTTTAGCCAGCGACTAAAATTTTATCATGACATTGCTAGTTTAAAATAAATGCAGCAAAACGTGTATTCCGTTCAAACCATTCTACAGAATAAATACGTATAATATGATATGAAAAACTGACCGATTCCATCACTAAACAACTTGAAATTAGAGTAATCAAGAACTTTGTATTTACACATGCTTCTTCTTTCTCCAAATCACTTTGAAAATGGCTCAGTATAGGTCACGTGCTTTCGCGAGATTTACGGGAGCCAACAAGGGGCCCAGCAGTAATCCACTTTGAAACACAAGCTGAGCCAGTGCCCGGATCCGCCCAGCTGGTCCGGTTTTTACCCACGTGGGCCCCACATGGGTGTGCTGGCCGGGCACTCTCACCCGCTACTACTTTGCAGTCACTGACTTCCTTCAAATTGCATCATCTATACAAGATGTAGTCTGCCTGTGTGCTCCTACCTCCGCTTTTATAAGTCAGCCTATGCTCATGTCTCTTCTGGAAGAAAGTATTCACCACAGCCATTTCCATCCTTTTTGCAGAACCTATCAACAACTGTCCTTCTGTGTTCCTGTCCTGGATACCAAACCTGCCCATCACTTCCTCATCCCCTCTGTTGCCTTCACCAAGATGTCCATTGAAGTCTGCACCAATGACCACTCTTTCATCTCTGGGGGTACTCTGCATCACTTCATCTAACTCATTCCAGAATCTCTCCTCTTCTAGCTCACATCCTGCCTGTGGGGCATAAGCACTAACAATACTGAACATCACGCCTTCAATTTCTAACTTGAGACTCATAACTCTGTCTGACACTCTTCTCAATTCTGGAACATTCCTGATAAACCCCTTCTTCAAGATGACTCCTACTCTATTTCTCTTCCCATACACACCATGATAAAATAGCTTAAACCCTGCTCCTAAGCTTCTAGCCTTGCTACCTTTCCATCTGGTCTCCTGAACACAAAGTATGTCCACCTTCCTCCTCTGCATCATGTCAGCCAGCTCTCTACCTTTTTCTTTCATAATTCCAACATTCAATGTCCCTACTCTCAGTCTTAGACTCATGCTTTTCCTCTTCTCGCTCCGCCTACGGACACGCCTCCCACCTCTCCTTCTTCGACCAACAGTAGTCCAATTTCCACCAGCACCCTGCTGGTTAGCAGCACTGATAGTGGTTGTTGTTTACCCAGTCCTCGACCGATCCGGTATGGATGTAATGTTTGGGATTTGCATATTTTATCTGACTCAGGTTTTAGGTGGATGCCCTTCTTGACACAACCCTCTGCATTTATCCGGGCTTGGGACTGGCATGATTGAAATGCAGCCGTGAGGGGGGGGGGGCACAAACCAGTGTCTCTCCCTCACGCCGGTCCCAAGCCCGGATAAATGCAGAGGGTTGCGTCAGGAAGGGCATCCGGCGTAAAACAAATGCCAAATAAACTATGCGAATCACAAGAAAAAATCACATACCGGATCGGTCGAGGCCCGGGTTAACAACGACCGCCATCAGTGCCGTCAACCAAAAGGGTGCTGATGGAAATTGGACTACTGTTGGTCGAAGACGTCGAAGAAGGAGAGGCGGGAGGCGTGTCCGTTGCCAGAGAGAGAAGAGGAGAGGCATGAGTCTAGGACTGAAAGTAGGGACTTTGAATGTTGGAACTATGACAGGAAAAGGTAGAGAGCTGGCTGACATGATGCAGAGGAGGAAGGTGGACATACTGTGTGTTCAGGAGACCAGGTGGAAAGGTCGCAAGGCTAGAAGCATAGGAGCAGGGTTTAAACTGTTTTATCACGGTGTGGATGGGAAGAGAAATGGAGTCGGAGTCATCTTGAAGGAGGAGTTTGCCAGGAATGTTCTAGAAGTGAAAAGAGTGTCAGACAGAGTGATGAGTCTCAAGTTAGAAATTAAAGGTGTGATGGTCAATGTTGTTAGTGCTTATGCCCCACAGACAGGATGTGAGCGAGAAGAGAAGGAGAGATTCTGGAGGGAGTTAGATGAAGTGATGCAGAGTACCCCCAGTGGTGAAAGAGTGGTCATTGGGGCAGACTTCAATGGACATGTTGGTGCAGGAAACAGAGGGGATGAGGAAGTGATGGGTAGGTTTGGTATCCAGGACAGGAACGCAGAAGGACAGATGTTGGTAGATTTTGCAAAAAGGATGGAAATGGCTGTGGTGAATACTTTCTTCCAGAAGAGAGAGGAGCATAGGGTGACTTATAAAAGTGGAGGTAGGAGCACACAGGTAGACTACATCTTGTGCAGGCGATGTAATTTAAAGGAAGTCAGTGACTGCAAAGTAGTAGCGGGTGAGAGTGTTGCCAAACAGCATAGGATGGTGGTGTGCAGGATGATGCTGATGGTGAGGAAGGTGAAGAAGGCAAAGGCAGAGCAGAAGACAAAGTGGTGGAAGTTGAAAAAGGAAGAGTGTCGGGTTGTCTTCAAGGAGGACTTGAAACAGGCTTTGGGTGGTCAGGAAGTGCTTCCAGATGACTGGACAACTACAGCTAATGTGATCAGGGAGACAGGTAGGAGAATACTTGGTGTGTCATCTGGAAGGAAAGTAGATAAGGAGACTTGGTGGTGGAATGAGGAAGTGCAGGAGTGTGTACAAAGGAAGAGGTTAGCTAAGAAGAAGTGGGACATTGAGAAAACCGAAGAGAGTAAACAGGAGTACAGGGAGACACAGCGTAAGGCAAAGGTGGCAGTGTCAAAGGCCAAACAGAGCGCGTTTGATGACTTGTATGCTCGGTTGGAAAGTAAGGAGGAAGAAAATGATTTATACAGGTTGGCACAGCAGAGAAATAGAGATGGGAAGGACGTGCAGCAAGTTAGATTGATAAAGGACAGAGAGGGAAATGTATTGACTGATGATAGAAGTGTGCTGGGAAGATGGAAAGAGTACTTTGAAGAGCTGATGAATGAGGAAAATGAGAGAGAAAAAAGAGTAGAAGAGGTTACTGTTGAGGACCAGGAAGTAGCAAAGATTAGTAAGGGTGAAGTGAGGAGGGCATTGAAGAGGATGAAGAATGGAAAGGCAGTTGGTCCTGATGACATACCGGTGGAGGTATGGAAGTGTCTAGGAGAGGTAGCAGTAGATTTTCTGACAAGAACATTTAACAAGGTCTTAGAGAGTGAGAGGATGCCAGAGGAATGGAGGAGAAGTGTGCTGGTGCCCATTTTTAAGAACAAGGGAGACGTGCAGAGTTGTGGCAACTACAGAGGGATAAAGTTGATGAGCCATACGATGAAGTTATGGGAAAGAATAGTGGAAGCTAGACTAAGGGCAGAAGTCAGCATTTGTGAACAACAGTTTGGTTTCATGCCAAGAAAGAGCACCACAGATGCAGTGTTTGCCTTGAGGATGTTAATGGAGAAGTACAGAGAAGGTCAGAGGGAGCTGCATTGTGCCTTTGTGGATCTGGAGAAAGCATATGACAGGGTGCCGAGAGAAGAACTATGGTATTGCATGAGGAAGTCTGGAGTGGCAGAGAAGTATGTTAGAGTGGTGCAGGACATGTATGAGAGATCTCAGACAGTGGTGAGGTGTGCTGTCGGTGTGACAGAAGAGTTCAAGGTGGAGGTCGGACTGCATCAAGGGTCAGCTCTCAGCCCCTTCTTGTTTGCTATGGTGATGGACAGGCTGACAGACGAGGTTAGACAAGATTCCCCATGGACTATGATGTTTGCAGATGACATTGTGATCTGTAGTGAGAGCAGAGAACAAGTGCAGGAAAACCTAGAGAGGTGGAGGTATGGCCTAGAAAGGAGGGGAATGAAGATTAGCCTCAGTAAGACAGAATACATGTGCATGAATGACAAGGACCCAAGAGGAACGGTGAGATTACAGGGAGCAGAGATAAGAAAGGTGGAGGATTTTAAGTACTTAGGCTCAACAATCCAGAGCAATGGAGAGTGTGGAAAAGAGGTCAAGAAGCGTGTGCAGGCAGGTTGGAATAGTTGGAGAAAAGTGTCCGGTGTGATGTGTGATAGGAGGGTATCGGCAAAAATGAAAGGAAAAGTGTACAAGACGGTGTTGAGGCCAACAATGTTGTATGGCTTAGAAACAGTGGCCCTGGGGAAAAGACAGGAGGCAGAGCTGGAGGTAGCAGAGATGAAAATGTTGAGGTTCTCTTTGGGAGTAACGAGGATGGATAGGATTAGGAATGAGCACATCAGAGGGACAGCACATGTAAGTCGTTTCAGAGACAAAGTCAGAGAGGCTAGATTGAGATGGTTTGGACATGTACAGAGGAGGGATAGTGAGTATATTGGTAATAGGATGCTGAGGCTGGAACTACCAGGCAGAAGGCCTAGGGGAAGACCCAAGCGACGATTCATGGATGTGGTGAAAGAGGACATGAAGGTCGTTAGTGTAAGAGAAGAAGATGCAAAGGATAGGGTGAGATGGAGGCAGATGATTCGCTGTGGCGACCCCTGAAGGGAAAAGCCGAAAGGAAAAGAACAAGAAGGACTGGCATGATTGAGAGCACTGGCTTGTGCCCCCCTCAGGGCTGCATTATTTAATTAATAAGAGATATAGAAAAAAATAATAGCCTAGACTGCTAAACACCCGGTTCAAAATGGCGGTAAACCGTACTCAACCCACCAAAATCACCATTCAGGAATTTTAATATCTCCACGGAAAGAACGAAGTTCTTTTCACTGATCAGTCAGTAGGTCACTGTCGCTTCTTCAGCATAGAACGGTGATAACACATTCCTGTCTTCTATTCTTTACGCCAAAAGGTTAAGGAAACACCCAACTTCATAAGTCTTTAGTGTACTGTCTTGCCAGGCTGGTAGCCGATCTAGCTAGCACATCCTTACAATATGAGTTACAGTCCTGTCGAGCAAGTCCAGCACTTACACACCAGCGCGCTTACGCTTAAATAGCGTTGGAGCGGACGTCATTGAAAACACCCCACATCATCTAGCTCTGAAATTTTCATGAACAAGGTGAATTTGTGTTTTCTCCAATACCTATAAACTAACATAGCACAATAACGACAGGTCATAGCAGCATAAACTATGCATCAAAATAAACCTACCGACCTAAGGAATACAATGATGTCAATTGTATTGGCTGAAAATTTTGCAATGAAGCATGAAAATTACAAGACTGCAGCGAGACCACCCAAAATTAGTGTTTCATGAACTTTGAGAATTTATCCTGATGCCAGAAGTTATTCATTGGGGCTAAACTAAGTCTAGTCATTTAGAACTGATCATAAGCTAACTGCTGATATATAATTTCACAAATCAGAACAAAAGATTGATTCAATACAAAGCAAAAAGTGAATCTGACAAAATCGGCTATTTGCATTACATAGCCGAGGCAATTAAAATGGCCGTAAAATCACCATGTACAAGAAATTTTACACATCAGAACTGTGGATATATTCACAAGTATACCCAGTTTCGTAACACCCTGTCCTGGATAAACCCGGACAGCCACCAACAGAGTATTGTGCTATGTTTGTTTGTTTGTTTGTTTGTTTTTCTGTTTTTCTGTGTTTTTTTTTTTTTCTTTTAAGACTAAACAGCAAAATCTAAAATACATTGTTTTGTTTTGGGTTTTTTTTTCAAGAAAAAAAAACTTACAAGTGCTGCTTTCTGACATTGAGGCTTTTCTTAACAAGACTTGATTTTTTTTCCTAAAATAAAACAAAAGATGGAGGATTTCCCCATGAAGCTGTAGCAGTGCAGTCATGCAGATCAATTTCTACTCCAAACAATCATTTGCATAGCTTGCACCTATTGTTCGACCTAATGGAGTAAAACATAGGACAGACAGAAATGCATGCATGAAATGCAGAAATGCAGAAATGCAGAAATACAGAAATGCATGCTTGTTTGATTAATGAAAATCATCTTAGCAGAAGCCCGACTTGACCAAAAACATGGTAGATCACATATTGGGGAATTACATTCATTCACAATGCAGGAAATGCAAGAGCAGCATTGCATGCAAGTTCATTATCCAAAGCTCTGAGTTTTCAAAATTTTCAACTTTAACTTATATTAATACTGACAACTTCTGTAGAAACAAAACAACCTTTCAATGAACTGCCATGCTGTGTATATAACCCAGGAATGATACACCTTCTGCAGTGAATCTTCAAGGGATGTCAGTCTGTCTGCCCTGTTATTTTCCGCTACCCAGGAAGAGAATACATTTCTTAGAGGTTGCGAGTCAAGGCCCACGGAAGGGCATCAGCATTGCTAAGATACAACTGACAGTGGAGCAGATTTTAGAAATGGCGAACTGTGATAATGAACAGTGGATACACTACACACTTTGTTTTTACTATTAACGTTAATCTGCATCATATTTAATGTTTATAGAATAGCAACTAAGAATGAATAATACAAGTTATGTACTAGATGCAATCTTTTACACTCATGTGACTGGTCCAAACAATTCATATGCACTATACAGCTCCTTTATTACACTACAATGTATATTATGCTGTATCATGATCCATGTCAAATTATTATTCACAGTTCCTTTATCTTATTCTATCCTTTCGGCTTTTTCCCTTTCTCAGGGGTCGCCACAGCGAATCATCTGATTTGCACATTTGATTTGACGGATGCCCTTCCTGACACAACCTGACATAACAATGGACAAAAACACGGTGACGTCTTCATGTGTGTGTTTTCATGTGTGTGGCAGATTTTTAATCGCTTACCTGAGCAGATAGAGAGAAGGAAAAAAAGAGATAAGAACTTTTACTGCATTGAGCAAACTGACATGCAGATGGGCAAGAAAAAAATTACAGAGAAGAGAGAAAACCACACATGACCTTTAAATGCACTGAACAAACCACACGCAAGAAAACCCCCAGTAGAAAATGACGCCCTGCATGTAAAATCCTTGATTAACCCTTTCTATCAATGATATGTTCTTTCAGTATCCGTTCATGCTGGAAGTGAGTGTTCTAGTGTTCTCGTCTATCCTGGACAGAGTTCTAGTGGATGTACATGGATATCACTGTTTTGCTGCACGACATACACATGTTTGCATCATCAGTGTCTCAGTGAATTTAAGAACTCAGCAAAACTATGTTTTCAGTGGCTCGATCACATCCCCAGCAGGAGTCTAACCTGCATCATGAGTTCTCTATAAAGTTGCTCCATTCTTTTCTTTTATTGTTTAGTAATTTATACTATTTATGTATCTATTTATTTATTTACTTATATAATATATGTACGTGTGTATGTTTGTACTTGTATCTATTTTTGCACCCCCTACTGATGGTACCTCAAGAGCCTGAAACAGTGAATTTCTCCATTGTGAGATTAATAAAGCTGTATCTTATCTATCTTATCTTATCTCTTCTGTATGTGCTCCAAACCCACGATGTTAAAATTCTGTAAGTTTCTAAGGATATTCAAAAGAATATATTGTTATAATGACAACCTCTTCACTGTTGTATATTTCCAATCAGCAATAAAAATGTCTTAAATTATGTGACGTTTTATTTCTTTCTTTATTTCTTTAATCTGACAATGTTTATGTTTTTATTTTCTTTTTTTTTCTGTGTGAGATGAAGCCACTTCTTTTCCACAGATTTTTTTATTAATTGATAGAAGAGGTTGCAAGGGGCAGTGGTGGTCTAGTGGTATAGAGCGCTGGATCACTGATACAAAGGTTCGAGTCCCACTCTGCACAAGGTTGTCACTGTCCCGTCTACAGTGCAGCTAACTGGGTTATCAAAGGCTGGCCACGTCTCTCACTGTCTATGGTGTGAGGCATGTAAAAGAACCATTCCTGACTTTCGTAAAGAGTAGCTGCAAAGCTGTTAGCATGTTTCCGCCCTGCGATGGCCTGGCGAGCTGTCCAGGGTGTACTGAAGTTGGCTGGGATGGGCGCCAGCCTCCCCACGACCCAAGTTAGGATTAAGTGGGTACAGAAAATGAACTGATGATGATGAAGAAGAGGTTGCCAGGAATTGATTCAAGTAACATCACTGAACAGCTGATAATTACTATTTTTAATAAGTTTTATTTTTCAGTGTGAATGAATATACATGAATTTATTCTGTTACAATCAGTTTTGATTGAGAATTTATTCCTATATTTTGTCCTAGAAAGACAGTGGTGGCCCAGTGGTAAGGTGATTACTGATCCAAGGTTGTGGGTATAAGCCCCACCATCAACGGTTGTCACTGAACACTGCCCTGCGTTGGCCTGGTGAGCTGTCTAGGGTGTACTCTGCCCTGGTCCGGGGTTGACTGGGATGGGCGCCAGCCTCCTCGTGACTCTAATTAGGATTAAGTAGTTACAGAAAAGGAACTGAACTATTAGTTTATAAACACTTTATTGATTGTGTCTTTCACACAAAGAATGCATACATAACACTTTTCTGTTCTTGTCTTGATTTTACATTTTACACTGATTATCAATATTTATCATCTAATGAACAAATCTATTTTTGCTTCTGAGGCACTAATTTTCAGAAAAGCAATCACAAGAACAGTTGGTATAAATGTGTTAGAAGGAATAAGAGTAATTTGATAATACATATTTTATATCTGTGGCAAAGCAGAGGTTTACAAAGAAACAAATAAACTAGACGCCATTAACCAAAAGCTGCACCAGATATGAAAGGATGTATCATTGTTTTGTCACAAAATGTTTTTCTCTGCAGACAAGAACACACAAAAGGGGTTCGGAAATCACTCTCATATAAACTAGAAGGTCACTTGTGAAAGGTACAGAAATATAACAACTCAAGAAAAACGGCACATATAAAATGATCAGAGTAAACGTAGCAACACTTAGTATTAACACTCCTGGCTTGCCACTTGTAGTCTGGTTGGTATTTGGAGAAGTTTTACAAGCCATTACATAAGTAGTTACATATATAAGAAGAGACAAAACTAAAAATAAGAAATTTATTTTAATGGGAAGGTATTGTGGCATAAACTGGCACCCAATTATTACCACCAACAAAATGATGCAGTAAATGAGAGATTGTAGTGCGGAGGGGAAAAAAGAAAGTGATGGATATTTTTGAGTAAGAATGCTGTTAAACACCACCAGTGCATGAAACAGATGCCCACAGAGCCGAGTTACATATAACATAAAGCAAACAACTTCCAAAGTCCATTTAGGCGAATACTCGAATCCGCTTAAAGTTAATGCTACAAGGGTTGGATTCAGCATCAACTCCAGCAGATCACTAAGTAGGAGGAAGATGGAAATGAAGGAGATTCGACCTTTGCTCTTATGATGATGATGATCATGATGGAGGGCACTGACAGCCCAAATCAGAGCTGGATATCCTGCACACATAGAAATGATGCAGAAGATGCTCTGACGCATCAGTGCATATTTTGTAATTGGCCTTGGAAAACAATCTAAATAAAGGTTTGGGCACAGCCTCATTGTAGACGACTTCTTCTCTTCTCTTCTTCTTCTTTATGTGCACCTACATTCAACATAAATTTTGATATTATTTTGGTGTTTACAGTTGACAAAAACATAATTATTCAAACATGCAATCACTAATCAATATAAACTTAATAATAATAATAATAATAATAATAATAATAATAATAATAATAATAATCATGATAATAATAATAATAATGATAATAATAATAATAATAATAATAATAATGATAATAATAATAATCATAATATTAATAATACTAATAATAATCATGATAATAATAATAATAATGATAATAATAATAATAATAATAATAATAATAATAATAATAATAATAATAATGATGATGATGATAATAATAATAATAATGATAATAATAATAATAATAATAATAATAATAATAATAATAATAATAATATCTATACATCAGTTGAGGATGGCAGTGGTGGCCAGGAGGTAATGGTGCTGGATCATTGATCCTAAGGTTGAGGGTTCAATCCCCACTCTCCATGGGTTTTTGCTGTCCCCCCCAGTGAAGTTAACTGGGTTATCAAAGGCCAGCCATGTCTCTCACTGACTGTGGTGTGAGGTTCATGTAAAAAGAGCCATTGTTGATATTCGACTTTAGTAGGCTGCATAGCCATTAGTATGTGTCTGCCCTGCAATGGACTTGTGAGCTTTCCTGGGTGTACTTTCCCCTCACCCAGAGTTGGCTGTGATGGACCCCAGCCTCTGTGTGACCCTAATTAGGATTAAGCAGTTACAGAAAATGAATGAATGCACTGGTTGAGGATTTACTGGGTTTATCTTTACTTCTGGTCAAAAATGAGTTTTAATGTCATCTGATTCATGGTTTCGCAGGCACATGTACATACACGAAGCTTGTCTGGAGCGGTTTCAATGCAAAATTACTGCAAATGAAAATATACGTCTATTTGCTGAACATAACGTTACGCATCATGATAATAGTTTATGGTCACATGTTTCAGGAAATAAAAATAGATAGACTGTGTAAGAATACATGTCAAGAAGTTCCAAAATGTAATCAGAAGACAAAATACAAGAAACTGCTTGAAAGAAAAGATGTGATTCCGTGAGATAACCAAGTTTGTTAATGCGTTTCTGATGATAAACAATTTGCAGGTTTTGAAGCTAAATAACATTTAAAACATACAAGTTACTCTGCAGATAGACGTAGTTCGCTCTGAGAGAACTCAGCCATGCATTTACCATTTTCGAAGTCATGTTATTCTTATTAGGGTTACAAGTAGGCCAGATTCTAGCTCAGCCAGCTCTGGGCGTGGGCAATGTATACCCTAGACAGCTCATCAGATCCTTGCACAAAACACTACTCACACCTATGAGTGATTTGAAAAAGATTATTAGCCTGCTGTGCATGATTTTGTTCTGTAGGAGGAATGCAGAGGACCAACAGGAGATCCATGTAAGCATGGGGAGAACAAAACTACACACAGAAAGCCCGAGCCTGGGAATCAAACCTTGCCATGAGGCGGAGGAGCTAACCATTGCACCAGCATGTCACACGAGAAAACATAATTTAATGTTAACAACCCAACACATTTCATTCTTTTAGTTTCCTTGAGTTTCAGGAAAACATTTTCAGATGAAAATTTGATCAGAGAAGGGACAAGCTTTATAATTACGTACGTTTCTATTTTCAGGACTTATGAGTTGTGACCAGATTGGAACCATGGTGTTTACATCACCTTTAAAGTCTATGATTGCTGTCAATTTTAATAAAATACTCTTACCAAAATAAGTTGGTAAACTCTGTGTTACTATCAGTAAAATATTTTAAGAGTCATTATCAAGATATTTTTACTCAATATAAATATTTCAAAAATGATTTACAATTGTTTATTTCAAACATTTTATAGATAATTGGAATAACAATTTCATGGAAGTTATATAGGTCTTGTGAAAAATGAGCCAATCAGTGCTCAGTACGATTAAATATTATTATAAAATATAAATAAAGGGTAGTGGTTGCCTGGTAGTGGGGTGATAGATGACTGATCGTAGTGTCAGGGGTTCAAGTCCCATTATCAGCGGGTTGTTGCTATTACTCCTCTATTAACAGGTAATCCAAGAACGGCCACAGGCCTCACCCTCTATGGTGAGAGGTATGTAAAATCTCCATTCCTGACTTTCGTCGAGTAGGTGTATTTCTGCCCTGCAATGGCCTGGGGAGCTGTCCAGGGTGTACTATGCCCTCAACCAGAGTCGGATGAGATGGGCACCAGCCTCCCTGCGACCCAAATTAAGATTAAATTTGGTTGTGAAAATTAATGAATAAATTATTTCAGCATAATGCTACTTAATTTTCAGATTATTACATCTGAGTGAATTTGTCCAATATCATATTCTAATACACCCATCATAAACTTCAAATATGACACAAGAAATAACTACTGAAATATATTTCCTAGGTAAATATTTAGATACTGAAAAAAATACAGAAAATTCTTTAAAAACAGAAAAAAATCAACATTTTCTCTTACCTGAATAAGTTATGTTGTAAAAAACGAACACACTCTTTCTTTACTTATCTTTCTTTCTTTCTTTGGTGTCTGTTATGACTAGGTTTAGGGTGAGATTAAAGTATTTCAACTTTTTGAACTCTTATGTACTCATTATGCATTTGAGGGGAAATGGTGGTAAGTGACACAGAGTGGGGTATGTACTGTATGTCTTCTTCTTCTTTTACTTTCGGCTACTCCCTTCAGGGGTCGCCACAGCAAATCATCCGCCTCCACCTCACCCTGTCCTCCGCATCTTCTTTTCTGACTCCAACGACCTTCATGTCTTCCTTCACCACATCCATAAATCTCTTCTTCGGTCTTCCTCGAGGCCTTCTGCCTGGTAGTTCCAACCTCAGCATCCTACTGCCAATATACTCACTATCCCTCCTCTGTACGTCTGCGTACGAAATTTAGAAATGCTGCAACACATCCCTTCCAGATGAGTAACCTTCTCATACATCTCAAACACTCATCAAACAAACTGTTTTAAAGCAGAAACAAAAATAATTCTTGATTCTCTTGAGGAATATTTTTTATCTGTGCTTGCATTTTCCAATTGTGTCTGTAAGCTGCAACACATTAAGATGAGAAGAGCAACAGTTTGATGTCCTAAATAAACCTGTTTCTTTGTCTGTTTTTCCTTTTGAGACTAAACAGCAAGATCTAAAATACAAGAACTGTTTTTTTTTGTTTGTTTATTTTGTTCCGTATGGAATTTAGAATATGAAAAGTGCCCCGTGAAACTGGCAAAACCAGACAAACCACCACATACAATATGTACAATTTAATAATATGAACAAAATAAGACAAAAAAAACCTTACAATTTAGACCTAAACCAAAATACAAATACAGTCTTATATACTTATATACGTACTTCTTACGAAATTAATCGGTTCCAGCGGCTTTTTCAGAACCTGGAGTTTGTGTAAGTGGACGTGCATTTTACATAAAAAACGCATGATTGGTTCCAAGGCTCCCAAGACTACCCTTTAAAAATGATAAAAGCAAAGCTTTTAAGGTACTTACTTCGTGGTGACCATGTCTTCTTAGCAGAGTTATAATCTTACAATAACCATGGCACCGGGAATCAGTTTTCCTGGGAATCACACGTGTATGTGTGTGTGTGTGTGTGTGTGTGTGTGTGTGTGTGTGTGTGTGTGTGTGTGTGTGTGTGTGTGTGCGCGCACGTGCGTGTGTTGACCATGTCTTCATAGCAGAGTTATAATCTTACAATGACCATGGCACCGGGAATCAGTTTCACTGGGAATCACACGTGTGTGTGTGTGTGTGTGTGTGTGTCTGTGTGTGTGTGTGTGTGTGTGTGTGTGTGTGTGTGTGTGCGCATGTGCGCATGATGAAAATCCTCACATTGGATATGGATGAATGCGGATGATGGACTTCGGTGATGAAGTCTTGAATGATGACTCTTGGATGAAGCATGTTGAGGTACAGGTGGAGGCACGACAATGTTCTCAGAGAGATTGCTATAGTTGTAGACCAGTGCAGAGTAGTGGCCAACCACCAGAACAAAGGGAACGCAGTAAAACCCATACAATTCCCAAAAGAAAGAGATAAGTCCAAGTCCAGCAAGTCTGCAAGAACTAGATCGATCTTATCTACAGCCTTCAACTGGTAACTTGATGTGGATGTGCAGAAGAAGCTACAATTCCCAGAAGAGATAGCAGTCACTACAGCATGCCCAGACATGCTGCTACTATCACATGAATTGAAAACCATCCATATTATAGAGTCCCTGGGAGGAAAGACTCGACATCTCACATGAGTTGAAAGCAGCGAAATACCAGGACTTGGTTGACAAAGCAAGGGTTAAGGGCTCGAATGCAAACATGATGTCAATCGAAGTCGGATGTAGGGGTTTTGTCCCAACAATCACAAAAAACTTCCTGTGCAATTTATGTCTTCCCTCCACCACCATAAAGAATGCAACAAAGACCATCAGCGCCTCAGCGGAGTCAAGCTCAAGATGGTTGTGGATGAAGAGGAAAGAAAGCTGGAACACAGCCAACCATAGGCCAGGAGGCTAGCGTGCAGATGCACCAACTCAGAAGATGGCCTGAAGCCAGTCTGCAGGTGAAGACAATTTAAGTCTTTGCTGCCCCACTCAGGTGAAGAGCTCAGGTTAAGGGGCAAAACTCTGATGATCTTGAGACACCTGCTGAAGATGCAGACTAGACAAGAAGCAACAACTACTACCAAGCTGCGAATGTGACACATGCTCATCAAACTTCTTTGTAACGTAGCATCATAGATGTTTAAAGAAATTAGCATTTGAGAAGTTTAACAAGTTTACATAAGTAAACAAGTTTACATTTATTTACAAGTTATTACATAAGTGACTGCATACATGAACAGAGGCAACACTAAAAATAACACATTTATTTGATTAGCCACATAGTGTGGGGTGTTATTGTTGATCGTCTTTTGAGTTCGAAGATGACCATGACTTCAAACAGATCTGTGGTCCATGGCTGTGGGTCCGGAGTTGCCTAGTTAGGTCAATCTGAGCCCGAAATGCTCACCCACACACAGGACATGTGTGGGTGGGTGCTGTGATGGAAGTGGAGGCAGCTCTGCGCGGTGCACATTTCTGCTCTGCCTCTGCACTTTGTCACTTCTCTGCTGTGCGGGCACCTTTCAAGACTGTGTTTCGCCAAGTTGAGCGGTTGGTAGTAAGCTGCTCCCAAGTGCTGCCATTGATGTTCATGTCTTTGAGGAATGGACACTTAAATACCATCTTTCAAGCATTTCTTCTGTCCCCCAAGTGAATGCTTGCCTTCACCAACTTGCCATACAGTAGCAATTTTGGAAGTTGACTGTTCGTCATTCTGACAACTTGGCCTGCCCATCTAAACCTGCGCTTTCTGAAGGAGGGTGTGGGTGCTAGGAATGCCGGCTTGTACCAGGACTTCCATGTCAGGGATTTTGTCTTGCCACGTGATGCGGAGGAGGCTGCAGAGATAGCTCAAGTGAAAGCAGTTGAGCTGTTTGGTATGTCTGCTGTAGAGAGTACTGGTCCTACAGGCATAGAGGAGCGTGATGAGCACCACTCCATGTTTGGCAAGAAAGCCACACTGACTTTCTGGGAGTAAAGCCTGCTTGAGATGCTGTAGGAGACGATTGAGCAGAACATGAACCAGTATATTCCAAGCTATGGAGAGGAGAGCAATCCCTCGATGATTGTCACAGGACTGGCGGTTACTTTTCCTTTTGTAGATGTAGATGCAGCATGGGTGAAGTCATGTCATGACTTGTGCTTGACTTGGATTTAAGTGAGGGAGAGTCAGCCTCACTCTCTCGTCTTGGTCTATCTGGGTCCATTGGCAAGACATAGTTGAGACAGCTGGAAATAGGTCAGGGTGCAGTGGACAGCCAGTAGTGTCCTGTGTGTCTCACTGTACCCTGGTTGTACTCCACAATGCTTTGCTGTGTCTGCCCTCTTGTCCACTGAACCAATTTGGCAGTTTCTTCTACTCAAACAGCCGGATCAAGTCTTTGTATGCATAGGTAGACAGGTCCGACTCTTAAGGACTGTCATGTGTCATGTACACATGACAGTGAAGACTCGTGGTTACTGGGATGCCTAAACTCATCACAGGTTTAAAAGAAACATCTTTTGGGCATGTGATTGTGTGGGTCAAACTGGCAACCATTTACTACAACCGACACAATCATGCATGAAATGAGAGAGTGCGATGTTGATGAAAAAAAGCAAATGATGGATATTTTTGAGTAAGAATGCTTTCTAATGCCACCAGTGCATGAAACAGATGCTCACACAGTCGAGCTACAAATAACATAAAGCAAAGAACTTCCAAAGACCAGTTAGGTGAATACTTGAATCTGCTTAGGTTAGTAAATGCTACAAAGATTGAATTCAAAAACAACTCCAGCAGATCACTACGTAGGAGGAAGATACTAATGAAAGAGATTTGACCTTTGCTCTTATGATGATGATGCAGGGCTGACTGCCCATATTAGAGCTGGATATCTTGCACACAGAGAAGTGATGCAGAAGATGTGCTGACGCATCATTGTGTATTTTGTAATCGGCCATGGAAAAAAGTGTAAATAAATGTTGGGGAGCACAGGCATTGTAGATGGCTTCTTCTCTTTTCTTATTTTTCTTCAGTGCTGTAATAAAACATAATATGTGTCAAAAAATACAACATTTTATAACATCCCAGATTACAGATTATTACAGAATAATAAACTCATCTGTTATAAATAATCAGTACTGAAATGATGAAATGGATAGACCTTTGATATTTACTCAGCAGTCCCAGTTTATTTTTTTCTCTCTGTTTTTAAGTTGATGAGACAGAAAATGCAGCTGTCATGTTTTAGAAAAAAATATTAAAAAACACTATTTTCCTGTGCATTTTTGGTGGGAAACACTATGATTATAAAGTCCTGACCTCCTGCAGACACCATTCATTAATTTTAAATACAGTAGAGTCTTTGTAATCGACCATAATTCGTTCCAGATGGCTGGTCGAATTCCGATCTAGTTGAATTCCGAATCCCCTTTTCCTATTACAAATAATGTAAATGGTTTTAATCTGTTCTGTAGTCTTTTGAACAAGAGTTAATAGGACCGTAACTCATATCATAGGTCTGCAAATTAAGTGAAAAAATTATTGAATACAGTACACCATGTTATGGTCTGTGTTGTGAGAGACTCTGGTTTCAGCATCTCTCTCTCTCTCTCTTTCTCTCTCTCTGTCTCTCTCTCTCTCTCTCTTTGTGCGTTGGAGAGGGGCATGACTGTCACACGCAGGTGGAGCGCTAAACACACACACCTGATTCCTCTTAATCACGGGCAATAAAGACTAGCAGTGCTCTCCTCCGGGTGCTAGAATATTGGCCCTCTTCCCTGTGATCTCTCTGGCTCTCAGCTCCATGTTCATCAGGTCACACTATAGTTTGATTTTCGTGTTTCTCCGCATCTCTAACCATGACTATGATTTCCCCACGCTCTAGTCCCTGTGAACAATAAAGCACATTCATTTTCATGGCGCTCTGTGTCCTGCATTTTTGAGTCCAGCTGAATGTTCCTGGTGTCACTGAAGAAGAGCACTGGTGTTTTCTCTATGCCTAGAGAAAATTTAAGAAAAAAACATTGAAAGAAGGCAAAACAAAATTATATGTTATTTATATTGGAGCACATATAGCTTCTTTTTAGCTTTTCTTCTTTCAATTTTTTTAATTTTCAAAAAAAGAAAATTATATGTCCTTTATACTATAACCCTCCTTCCTTGAATCACCACCTTATCAAGGTGGAGTCTTTTGTGTTTCCTAATCAGCCTAGGAGCTATGCCATTGGGGGAATTATGCCCCTTTGTTAGGCCACCCAAGCCAAACAGGTCCTAGGTGAAGGTCCAGACCACGGGCAGTTCAAAAGACCTCTATGATGAAGAAATGGAAAACAAGGACACAGTTTCATTTGCCGGTACATGGGTCACTGGGGTCCCCCCACCCTTGGAGCCAGGCCTGGTGGTGGGCTTCTGCCCATGGAGCCTGGCCAGGCCCAGCCCGAAAAGGAGACATGGGTCCACCTTCCCATGGACCCATCACCTGTCAGAGGGGCTATAGTGGTCGGGTGCAATATGCATTTGGTGGCAGCCGAAGGCATGGGTTTTGTCAGACTGATCATCAACTACTGACTCTGACTCTTGGGACATGGAATGTCACCTCTCTGATGGGGAAGGAGCCTGAGCTGGTGCGTGAGGTGGATAGATACGAAATAAATATTGTCAGATTCACCTCAATGCATAGCTTGGGCTCTGGAACCACCCATCTTGAGAGAGGCTGGACCTTATTTCATTCTGGAGTTTCTCATGGGGAGACATGGTGAGCTGGTGCAGGCATCCTTGTTGCCCTCCGTGTCTGTGCCCACACTTTGGGGTTCTCACCAGTCGACGAAAGGGTAGTTTCCCTCCACTTTTGGGTAGGGGGACAGGTCCTGACTGTTATTTTGTGCTTATGCACCAAATGGGAGTTCATAGTACCCACCCTTCATGGAGTCTTTAGGGGGTGTGTTGAAGAACACTCCCCCAGGAGACTCACTGGTTGTCCTGGGAGACTTCATCGCCCATGTGGGCACTAATAGTGTGACTAGAAAGGGTTTGATTGGTAGGTACGGCCTCTCCAGTCTGAAACCAAATGATGTTTCATTGTTGGATTTCTGTGTTCATCACAGTTTGCCTATCACGAACACCATGTTCGAACCTAAGGGTGTCCATAAGTGCATTTGGCACCAGGACACCCTAGGTTGCAGTTTGATGATCGACTTTGTTGTCGTGTCACAGGACTTATGGCTGCATGTTCTGGACACTCTAGTGAAGAGGGGAGTTGAGCTGTCAACTGATTGCCACCTGGTGGTGAGCTGGCTCCTATGGCGGGGGAGGCTACCCTCCAAACCTGACAGGACCAAGCATGTTGTTGTGGTTTCCTGGGAACGTTTGATGGAGTTTCCTGTCAGAGATGCCTTTAACTCCCATCTCCCGCAGAGCTCCAACCATGTCCCAAAAGAGGTGGGGGACATGGTATCTGAATGGGCCATGTTTCGTACAGCCATCGCTAAGGCAGCAGCCCATAGCTGCGGCCGGAAGGTCATCGGTGCTTGTCTTGGCAGTAACCCAAGAACCCAGTGGTGGGAGGTGGAAGGAATACTTCAAGGACCTCCTTAATCCCACCAACACACCCTCCATGGAAGATGAAGACCCTAAAGGTTTGGGTGGGGGTCTGTCCATCACTGGAACTGAGGTCACAGAGGTAGTGCAAAGCTCCTTGATGGTCAGGCTCTGGGGGAGTGGATGAGATTATCCCTGAATATCGCAGGACTCTGGATGTTGTTGGACTTTCTTGGTTGAAACATCTATGTAACATCGCATGGTGATCAAGGGCTCTTCCAGATTACAGTAGGGGGACTCTGGACTCTCTCTCCCCCAATGTATGGACTGCAGAACCCTCTTCCAGACCACAGTCGGACTCTCTCTCAACCAATGGACAGCAGAACTCTCTACCAAACCACAATAGGACTCTCTCACCCAGAAAGAGCTTCACAATGAAAATTGAGTTTATAGTTGACTTGGTTGGCAATTTATGTTTTGCTGTAGTTAAAAGCAAACATTTATAGTTTGAATAGTGTTATCATAGTACACAGGTTAACAAGTATGTTGTCCTTTACATTGGAAGCTTGTAAAGCACTTAATGAAAAGAATTCCAATGGAAATAAAAATGCAGTGAATTAATTATTTTAATAAATTGTGCTACTTGGATGGATGCGACACTGGCCTGACGACAGTGCACATGTCTGATGTTGCTCACAGTGGTCCAAGGCAACGCTCAAGAAGTTCATGTGTTTGCTCAAAGACAAAAAATTAGAGGGAACATTGGTAGGCCCTCAATATTGGGGGGGGGTTTGGTTCCGACCCCTCCCGCGAATGAAGATAATCCGTGAGTTCTGTACCCGGAAGTAAAACCCCATGTATCATATTACATGCGCGAATGAGCAACTGGAAGTAAAATGTGTGGTATGGTAGGCCTCCGTCAGTCCCGAAGGACTATGGCTGCGCTCTGGCTGGTATCCCGGCTGGTGATACTCCCCAGTGCGCAGAGCCCGGGTAGGGAGTAATGAGGGACAGGCTGTTATTCAAGCAGCAAGTTCCCCGTCTCGGCGCCACCGGAAGGATCCGATGGAAGGGCAAGTGCCGATACGACTGGGTTCCAGTGCCGCTGCAGGAGAGAATCTCTGGTCAATTTAGAATGGCCAATTAACCTACAGTGCATGTCTTTGGATTGCGGGAGGAAACCCGTACAAGCACGGGGAGAACATGCAAACTTCACACAGAAACGCCCAGGCCGGGAATTGAACCCAGGCCTTCTTGCTGTGAGGCGGACCTGCTAACCACTATGCCACCATGCCGCCAGGAAGTAAAATACTGTGTATCTATTACATGCGCTAAAATATGCTTCTTAAACACATTCTATAGACAGTCTTAATCATTAATACAGTATTAATGTAGTAAAATGTAGTAATGATTAAGAAGAACTTTTCGATTTTTACTGCTATATTTATTGATGATAAAATATAAACATTATACAGCATATACTGTTGTAAAGCACTAGTATTAAAGTCTTTTTCAATTATTATTCCAGTACAGTATCTAAGTTAATGTTTAGAATGTTTGTGCATGAGATTTTATGTTCTGTAGCATGTTTAACAAATGATACCAAAAGGATAAACTTTTTTACGCTTCATGTTCTTTTACATTGAACTTGGAGTGACGTCTTGGAGTGATGTCTCCTAGATGGCGCTGCCTAGGGAGTAACGTTGTGGAGTTCTCAGAGTTAAAAATGTTTCTTTGTTCGTTGTAATTTGTTTTATTTGTTGTTTTGTTTGTTCATGTTTTGCACTATGCTCGTCTATGATCGGTCGACCCTACTACAGCTATGAGATTGGAGTCTTCTGAAGTTTAGCACCTTTTTATCCTGAGCTAATATGCTATGGTAGCTCAATGCTAGCTGCACCCCGGCTAACAATAAGCCCAGGCAGAGTTCTCAGAGTCTCCGGCACTAGGTTAGAAGTGGAAGGTTAAGAAGAGAAGGTGAGAGGAGAAGAAATGAGGTGAGAGTAGAGGGAGAATGAAAGGAGAGTGAGGTGAGATAAGAAGGAGGAGGGGAAAGAGGTGAAAGAAGAAGAAAAAGCAAATGAGAGGAGATGGAAAGGAAAGAGAAAGGAGATGGAGGAAAGATGAAAAGGAAGTAGAGGACGTGAAGGCGAAGAAGGTGAAAGGAGATTGAAAATCACGGTGAACGGAGAAAGGAAGGAGGTGAGAGTAGATGAAAAAAGAGGCTTAAAAAGAAAGGATGAGGTAAAAGGAGAAGGAGGTGAAAAGAGAGGGAGGAAAAGCTAAGAGGAGGAGAACACGAAGAGCGTCACCTGCATAATCATGATGACCACATGCACTAGAGAATTTGGGGATGGGTGCTATCACAGCCTTGTAGGATGGGGAAAGGTGTGTGTTTTTGTTTTGTTTTGTTTTGTTGTTGTTATTTATAGGTGCAGTAATAAATAAATATAAAGCAGCGTAAATGTCTCCGAATAAAGAGTCTGGAGTTGTGTGGACAGTTTTACAGGCTCTAACTGCAACGAAGATTTGGAAAGGTTGGGACCGCACCTCTCCCATTTAAATTCTGTTTGGTGTTTTTAAGTGTTTATGCCTGAGATGAGTTTGAAATTGAATGAGAATGAAATTAGTCTGAAGACTAATGTGCACAATGTCAACATTAACCCCTCAACACATATTTAACCTTAACTTAATTAAACCTGGGCCGAGTTTTCTTTTTAAATCATTTGAGCCTTTAACTTGGCTCTGCATGTCTTTTACATTTCAAGAGAAATTCCTAAAGAATGATTTTAACACCCTATTGTCAGGCTGGGGAAGTGCATACAGTAAACCACATGGATGTGTGTGTGTGTGTGTGTGTGTTTGTGTGTGTGTGTGTGTGTGTGTGTGTGTGTGTGTGTGTGTGTGTGTGAGAGAGAGAGAGAGAGAGAGAGAGAGAGAGAGAGAGAGAGAGAGAGAGAGAGAGAGAGACTTGCTTCCTGAGTGAAAGTGGCAAAGAAAAAACAAAATGAAGTCTGCACAAATGAACACACAGGTACAGCATAAGAAAACAACGACTGATAAACACATCTTCTAAAGACCATGAATATATCTGAAAGTCTGCATGTTGCTCCTGGATGAAAACACACACACACACACACACACACACACACACACACACACACACACACACACGCAGTAACCACAAACTACAAAAACTACAAATACAGCTTCAGTGTTGGAATAGTGTATTATCACACAGCTAATATTTGGAGGTAAATCATCAGTGTTATGAATTTATCTTCTTTCTGTGACCTTCAGAGGCCTTTTTATTATTTTGTGATTAATTAAGCTGCATGTGTGTCATCCTTCAGGCAAATTGTCTCATGCAAACTTCTCTGTCCCTTTTGTCCTACTTTACATTAATTCTGATTAAATCAAAACCCAGTGAAAGACACACTGACTGAGGTGAGTAGAAAAAGTTTGTACAGCCTCAGGACACAGCATTTAGTGTGTTTGGTTATACATGCATTCTTTCATTACTCTGAAATCTCTTTTATTGAAATATCTTTGGAATTAAACCAGAAATTTAGATACTGAGATTTATAATAGTTCGACATTTTTCTTTTTTTTACTCAGCGTAAAGTCAGGTAGGCTGTGTGAAAGGTCTGTGTGGGCATTACTTATATATATATATATATAGATATATATATATATATATATATATATATATATATATATATATATATATATATATATATATATATATACACATAGTGGTACCTCACTTTACAAAAGTCTCACCAAACGAAAAATGCAGGTTATGAAATGCATTTTCCTAAATTTTTTTGTCTCTGGAAATGAAACAAGTTCATGTTATGAAAGCGGAATCTTAAAAATTCAAACGTGCCATTCAAACAATCAAACAATGCATGAGCTGCTCTCCCATCAATGACATTCATGCATCCAGCCCCACTGGCCTCCCATTGGCTAGGAAGGATGACGCAGCTACCTCCCATTGTCTATCCCCCAGCAACCCGTCTCTCTGGCCTCCCATTGGCTAGGAGAGATGACGCAGCTCTCTCTTATTGGCTATCTCCCAACATCCCGCCCCGCTGGCCTCCCATTAGCTAGGAGGGATGACGCAGTTTCCTCCCATTGAATGCATTTTACATGTAAAACGTGTGATTCGTTCCAAGGCTCCCAATATTACTCCTAAACCCTTTAAAAATTACAAAAGCATTTCTTTTAAGACCTCCTTCTGCTTCAATATCGTACCGATGGTAGACAGGTTTGGCCATATCTCTTTGCGATATCACTCAAGCCCGTTTCTTCTTTTATATATATATATATATATATATATATATATATATATATATATATATATATATATATATATAACAAAAATAAAGAGGTCTTCATATAAAAAATAAACCACTCATCACAGCCAGCCATGAAGAGATGATAGGAATCTGTCAACCACTTTAGAGGACAGGTCACCTGCTGCGCCGACCATAGCCAGATAGAGCAGAGATGCAAAAGAGGGCCAACATGGTACAAGGTGAGTAGCTTAGAAATCTGCAGGGAGACATGCCAACAAGGTTTTTTTTATAATAAATCTTTCATCATGCTCACTATGTGACTTTGTCGAAGGTCCCTGTATGGTGCACACATTGCAGGATGTCTGGGTATTATATTCCACACTTGGCTGTTTAGAAGGAGTGAATTAGACCACAACGCAAACACTTTAAAGTGTATATATTAATTACAGAATAAGCCAGGTTAATAATAGAGCTGTGAAAAATGTGTAGGGGAAACTGGTGGCCTGATGGTTGGGTGCTGGCTTACTGAGCCGAAGGTCAGGGGTCCATCACTGTGTTGTCACTGTCAGTATCCTCCCCCCCCCCCCCAGTGCAGCTAACTGGGTTATCAAAGGCCAGCTATGTCTCTCACTGTTTGTGCTGTTCAGGCATGTAATAAGAACCATTAATGACTTTTGTCAATAGTCGGCCAATGAGGAGCCAATGTTTCTGCCCTGCTATGGTCTGGTCGGCTGTCCAACGTATACTCTGCCTTAGCCCAGAGTTTGCTGAGATGGGTGCCAGATTTCTCGTGACCCTAATTAGGACTAAGAGGTTCCCAAGCATGCATTCTAAGAGAACCACAAAAAACTTTTATCCATTAATAGAAATGTTTTTTTCTCTACAAGCATATACAGTATATATATGTAGACTATATATATGTATAGTGTCTTCCAACAATGACAGAGTTTGTACACCAAGCCTCATTGAGATAAATACACAATCCTCTACCGTTTGTTTTACTGGCATCTTCTGCTGCTCTGTCTGTCCGGAGAATGTGTCCCCTGGCTATCTCGATGGCATTGTCAAGTATTCATCTGTGTAGCCATGTTTCCATGAAAATCATGTCATTACAGTTCATAAGTCTCCTGTTGTCTGTGATCCAAAGTTGAATCTTGTTCAACAAGAGGCTGGATTAATTACAGCTCATGTAACTGTCAGGCTTTACAATACGCTTTTAATGTGAGAATTGATGCAAGGAAGGAAGGAAGGAGGGAAGGAAGGAAGGAAAATATGTCTTTCAAAAAGCACACTCTAGACAGAGTCCAAAAAGGCAGGTGCTTGAGCACCACGTGGAGTCTATCTGGGATGTGTATGTGTACCATTGAAGACGCTTTAAAACATAATGCTTCCTGTTTTCTTGGTGACATGACAGGTAGAGAGGGCAGTGGTGGCCTGGTGGTAGTGGTGCTGGATTACTGAGCCCAAAGTCAACCCACATCATATTAACTGCAAATGATCTTTTAAATTAGTATCTAAACTTGAGAACAATGTACTGAAGAAAAACGAGCTGTTTAGTATTAGGATGTCCATTGATAATGTTGCCTACATTACTGTAGTGGGTTCTGTGTTGTGAACTTTGCGAGAATTTTAATTTCTGTTGTGAAAAAAGACAGGCTGAGTGATACAAACACTGACACGTCCTACTGACGTGATGTATTAAATATAAAATCTCTTGGAATACTGGTCATCCAATCAGTTTAGAAGTAATTAGGAAGAACTTAGTAAACAATTTCCTCTACACTTATTTTCCGCATGTTTTTTTTTTTTTTTTTCCATGATCACTGATTATTGGGTGGTTCAGTGGTACAGTGGGTAGTATGTATGCCTCACAGCAAGTAGGTTCAAGTCCCAGTCTCGGGTGTTTCTATATGGAGTTTGTCTGTTCTTTTCGTGCTTATGTGTTTTTCTTCCATGTACTCTAGTTTCCTCCCACATTCCAAAAACATGAACAGTTGGTGGATTGACTATTCCAACTCGCCCTAGGAGTGAGTGTGCATGTGAATGCTTGTGTGTGTGTGTGTGTGTGTGTGTGTGTGTGTGTGTGTGTGTGTGTGTGTGTGTGCTGGCCTGGCAGTGGTTTGGCAAGTGTTCAGGAGTATGCTTTCTTTGTTCAGAGTTGGTTGAGATAGGTGCCAGACTGCCTGCAATCGTAATCAGGATTAAGGGACTTAGAAAATATGGGCAGTGGTGGCCTGGTGGTAAAGGTGCTGAATCACTGAACCTAAGGTTGGAGTTCAACCTCCATTCTCAAAAGGTTGTCACTGTCCCCCTACTGCAGCTAACCGGGTTATCAAAGGCGGCCATGTTTGTCACTTTCTATGGTGTGAGGCATGTAAAAGAACCATTGCTGGCTTTCGACAATAGTAGGCTGCATAGCCATTAGTATGTTTCCTTCCACCCTGCAATGGCCTGGCAAGCTGTCCAGGGTGTACTCTGCCCTCGCTCGGAGTCTGCTGGGGTGGGCACCAACTTCCCTGTGACCCTAATTAGGATTAAGCGGTTACAGAAGATGATGAATGATGAACGACTAAGAAAAAGAATGCATCTCTGAATTGTTAAATCTTGATTATAGATTAGTACCCTACTATAAAACAGCAAAAAAAACACACACAGTGTGTGTGTTTGTGTTTGCAGGTGCATGCATTCTTCCGTGCATGTGTACGCATAGGTATGGTTGTGGGTGCATATGTAACTACGTGTTTTCACATATGCCTGCGTCAGAAGTGCATGAGTGACTAGCCGCATCTTAGCCACAGACATGATAGGCAGAAATAGGAAGATGATAACTTTTACCACACTCAGCAAACTCACATGCATTTAGAAATCCACAATGGAAACCACAAACTACCAAAATATGAACAGCATATGAACTGTCCCATCACAACTGTCCCGTTTTTTTTTCATCCATGCAGATTTGGGGCACTTTAGTCCATTTAATACCAATTAAATTAGGCAATTAAAATCTGCAAATCCTCTGGTTTAAACAATGATGAAATTGACCAGTAAGACAAAACGTTAACTGTATGATTATTTTGACTATACTGATTGAAGTGTTTTTGTAGCTGCAACCCCTGACTTAGGAAATCAGTGGGGTGAAGAGACACGAAACTGAAATATATTACTACCTCCAGAAGATGGGTGAAATGCTGAAGAATGTGTTTTTTAATGTTTTTTGCTGGAAATTGCAGGACACCTCCTCCCTTGAGTAGAATCTGTTGGGTTTAACATCAGCGAATTTTGTATAAGGTCCAGTAAATAGATTTAAAATCTCCAGGATGGTGTGGCTGATAGATGCTTGTGATATACTCACCCAGTCTCCAAGCACCATCTGAAATGTTCGTGCGGACAAAAAGACCAAGGCAGACAGTACTTTAACATGTGGTGGTATCAGGTTGAAGCATTATATGTGGACCCACAGTGATGTGTCAAGATGTTGCACTGCTCCAAGAGAATAGCTTTAGGAAGCCAAAACTGACTTATAATGCATTTTGGCAGTCTCAGCTAGTAAATGGGCCGCAAAGATACATTATGTCCTAAGTCCTAAGAGTTGTAATTTATTAGAGTAAAGTAAATGTTATTGTGTCATATGTGACAAATTATGGGTTTGTTGATTTGTCATGGTTGTTGATTCATGCTTGTAGATTCTGTTTTTTTTTCCCAAACAGCAAATCCCATATTAGAAAACATTGGTGAATGCCAAAATCTTCCTGAAATTACTTTGTAAGAGTGGTTTGCAAAATGAGGTTAATGTGACAGTGGCCTGTCTTAATGGCAGTTTGTAATCACATAGCTTTTAATCAGTGCCAAATGGTAAATCACATTAAATGCAATCTGCATACTGTATTTGTAGCCTAAAATTGACAGTGTTAAGCCAGCCTGACACTAGTACACATTTTAAATCCTCAATGGCACTCATTCATGCATACCATCGCGGAATGATTTTGTGTTTATTTCATCTGTCAGTCAAATAGTTTGTGCCAGAGAGGAATAAAGCTTTGCTCATAGCTTGCTCATTCGTACCATTGAGGATGTTCCGCGACGTACCATTCGGTTCCTCGCCATTGCGGTATTTTTTCTAATTGTTCGTGCTGGGGTGCTCCAAGTTCCTCAACGTCACTCAATGGCCAGACAAGTTTGCTCCACATCACGCTAAAAAGGTGACCACGCTTCCATTTTATGACACTCCTTGTCATGCCTCACAATTGTATGTGTGTGTATATATATATATATATATATATATATATATATATATATATATATATATATATATATATTGGGTAGCTGGATTCATCCACCATTCATTCTTGTAGTCGTCAAGATGATGGACTCTAGAGATGCCGAGAAAATGGCATTAAATCAACAAAGTGTCTTTCTTGCAGATGCTGCTGCATTACTACTAATCGAAGACTATGACACTGACATATGTAACAGCTAGAATCCACACCTGATACTACCAGCAAATCAACTAGATCAAAGAAGAGAAAAGCCAGAACAGTGTGGGTGAGGGAATGGTTGACCAGGAGGCAGCAGTTTGGCCATTATGACTAATTGGTTAACCATTTGTGCGTGGTGTTGAGGAATACAGTGGTTTGAGTGCTCACCCAAACTTAAAGGTGAGCAGCTTAGAGTAGACTATGATTACCTTTGAGGAAACAGTGAGAAACACAGTTCTGTCCACAACTCACTCCCTGGTCCACTAACAGTTAATGTTGGACAATGCATAGTGTATAAGAGGAAACATTGAGCAGTCAATGAACACCATGGAGGACACAAGAGCACCATTGAGGATACAGGTGTAACATTGCGCGGCATTGATTACCCATGATGGGGTGGGCATTTCCACGTGCCCTTACTGTTTCCTCACAGTTTCCTTATAGTTTGCGGAAAGGTACGCAAAAGAGTGCGTGACAAAATTAATGAACATGTTTCATTTTTTGGGTTGGCAATGCCCCTCAATGGCACTCATCTCGCTCATAGTTTACACATTATTCCCGTGATGGCGCTCACAATTCCCGCGAAGGTACTCACTTTGGCGTATTGTGGAGTACCATGAATGCGTACTAGTGTCAGGCTGGCATTATACAATCACATTTAATTTATTTGCATTTAATGCATTTAATTTATTTGAATAGCAAACAGAATACTATTCTGTGAACAGGATCGGATCAGCCAACTTTAATTATTCATTCAATCATTTTCAGACTTGCTTAATTCTAATTACCGTAGAGTTGCAGAAAAGCTGGCACCCATCTCAGACAACCAGCGTACACCTTGGATAATTTGCCTGGCCATCACAGGGCAGAAAAATTTTGAAGGTAACACCCGGGTTTACTCTTTTCGAATGATAGCAATAGTTCTTTTACATACCTCTCACCACTGATATTGTTAGCCTTTGATAACCCAGTGAGCTGCACTTTGGGGACAGCAGTGCCAACTTGGTAAGAAAGGGACTTGAACCCCCAACCTTCGGATCAGTCACCCAGCATCCTACCACCAGGCCATCACTGTATCACTCTCATAAATTATTTGAAATTAAACAATTCATAAAAACTGACATCTTAAACTTACTTTATTCACATATTTGGACCAATATTGAATACAGTGATTCTTCACTATTTCGTGCTTCATTTTCTGTGGCTTTTCAAAAATATTCATCGAAAAATGTAAATTTTAGGGCAGTGGTGGCCTAGTGGTATAGGACGCTGGATCGCTGATCCCAAGGTTGGGGGTTTGAGTCCCACTCTTCACAAGGTTGTCACTGTACCCCCAGAGCAGCTAACTGGGTTATCAAAGGCCACCCATGTATCTCACTGGTGACGTTTGCTGTTGGCTTGACAGAAGAGTCCAAGGTGGAGGTGGGACTGCATCAAGGGTCAGCTCTGAGCCCCTTCTTGTTTGCGATGGTGATGGACAGGCCAACAGATGAGGTTAGACAAGAATCTCCATGGACTATGATGTTTGCAGTTGACATTGTGATCTGTAGTGAGAGCAGAGAACAAGTGTAGGAAAATCTAGAGAGGTGGCGGTATGCCCTGGAAAGGAGGGGAATGAAGGTTAGCCATGTTAAACATGTGTGTGAACGAGAAGCACCCAACAGGAACGGTGAGGTTACAGGGAGCAGAGATAAGGAAGGTGGAGGATTTTAAGTACTGAGGCTCAACAATCCAGAGCAATGCAGTGTGTGAAAAAGACGTGAAGAAGCGTGTGCATGCAGGTTGGAATGGTTGTAAAAAAAAAGTGTCCGGTGTGATGTGTGATAGGAAAGTATCAGCAAGAATGAAAGGAAAAGTGTACAAGACGGTGTTGAGGCCAGCAATGTTGTATGGTTTAGAAACAATGGTTGAGGTTGGAACTACCAGGCAGAAGGCCTAGAGTAAAACCAAAGAGAAGATTTATGGATGTGGTGAAGGAGGACATGAAAGAAGTTTGTGTCAGAGAAGAAGATGCAGAGGATAGGTTGAGATGGAGGCAGATGATTTACTTTGGCGACCCCTTAAAGGAACAGGCGAAAGGAAAAGAAGAATTGCTGCTAAAAAAAAAAGATCTACTAAACTGTGTTTCATTATTGAAGCAACAGTTGATGATAAATATCTCTCATCCTTCTTGTTATCGTCATCACTTAATGTTTTGTAACTTAATGTCCAGAAACTGTGGGAATTTTTTTCCAAATTTAAATATAAAAACAAAAGGGTTACTTAAACCCCCACATTAATAGTTTACATAGCACTTTATTTATGATGTGTCTTTCATAACAGCAGGATTTCACACAAACATTACATACAATAACAGTTTTCTGTTTTTGCCCTGATTTTACATTTTACATTAATTATCAATATTTATCATCAAATGAACTAATCTATTTTTGCTTCTGTTGCACTAATTTCTTAAAAAGCAATAACAGGAACAGTTGGTATACAGTTGGTACGTGTTAGCAGGAATAAAACCCATGTGATAATACATATCTTATATCTGAGGCAAAACAAAGGTTTAGAAAGAAACATGTAAACCAGACGCCATTAACAAAAAGGTGCAACAGAAATGAAAGAAAGTGTCATTGTTTTGCCACAAAATGGTTTTGCCTGCAGATGAGAACACACAGAAGAGGTTCGGAAATCACTCTCATATATACTAGAATGCCCAACGTAAAAGGATTAGAAACATAACAACTCAAGAAAAACGGCAAGTAAAAAACGATCACAGTGAACATAGAAACAGTTAGTATTAACACTCTCGGCTTTTCACGTGTGGTCAGATTGGTATCTGGAGAGGTTTTATAAGTCATTACATAAGTGATTGCATACATGAACAGAGGCAACACTAAAAATAAGACATTTATTTGATTAGAAATACCAAGTGGAATAAACTGGCTCCCAATTATTACCACCAACACCACAATGCTTAAAGTAATAGAGCGTGGTGCTGAGAAAAGAAAAGCAAGTAATGGATATTTTTGAGTAAGAATGAACTCTAATATCACCAGCAGGTGAAACAGATACCCACAGAGCCGAGCTGCAAATAACAGTGTGAAAAAAACTTCAATAGTGAAATTAAGGTCATATGGCTCTGCAGATCGCATGAATAGTTCAGCAATTTTAGAATTTAAGTTTATGAGTGTTACAATACAGATTGGGATTGAATTCAGAATTAGCTCCAGCAGATCACTAAGTAGGAGGAAAATGGCAATGAAGGAGATTCGATTTTTGCTTATGTGATGATTACACAAAACAGTGAAAGCCCAAATAAGAGCTGGTAATCCTGCACACATAGAAGTGATGCAAAAGATGAACAGACGCATCGGTAGGTGAGTTTTTAAAAAATGTTTGAGACATGAATACATTGTAGATGTCTTATTCTCTTTTCTTCTTCTTCTGTATGTGCTGCAATAAAGTATAGTATCTGTAAAGAAAAAACATTTTTATAAGATCTTGTTACAGATCAATAAACTAATGTTCTTATAAATAATCAATACTGAAGTGGTGAAACACACAAACATTAAATATTCACTCAGCAACGTCTGGACCCCCCCCTTCCCTCTTTCTCTCAGCTTGTAAGCTAATGAGACTGAAAATGCAGCTTATCGTGTTTTAGAAAAATAGTAAAACACAAACATTTTTTTCATGAGGATTTTTGGTGAAAACTACAGTCTTTCCATTAATCTTAAATACATATCTATAAAACATAAACATGATAAAATGGAATTCATGAACTGTCACATCAGTATGCAATATAATCATTTCGCTGACTTTGTTTTACTCGACACTGAAGACATTTATATAGAGTACATGAATAAAGCTATACGTGCATTGCACTGCATAAGCACAGTAATGAAATCATTGTAATATCTCCATAATGGTGAAACTGTAGCTGGATAATTAAGTTCATTAAATAATCTTCTATTATTTTTTATTATTATTCTGGGATTAGATAAATCAAAACAATGTGATTCTATGAATGCTATTTTCGTCATATTTCTAAAAATAATAAACTAAAACTTGAAATATTGTTCAAAACCATGACTTAATATACAGTATAATTGTATTAAATGAAGGAACTCACAGTTTTGAGTCAAATTCTGGTACTTAATATTGATCCTGGATTAATTATTCATGGTACATAATATTTGGCTTAAAGGAAACTGTTGAAAACCTGTAGAAAGAAGAATTATATTTTTATGAAAAATATAATTATGTCAAGTCAAGTTTTGCCCTGCTACTGGTAACATGTAAGCCAGTACAACCTGTTGCATGGTCGAGTGGTCGGCGACTAAACCGGCTCCTCCACCAGGTTTCAAATTTGGTGACTAGGGTGGCTCGCAACCCAGTAGGAATACAAATAACATCTATCAAAGTGCAGATGAACTCTTTAGGGTCAACGGCCAGCTAGCTAGAGATGGTGTCTCAATAATTTTTTTTTTTTTTTAATTAATAACCATGAAGATATACAGCATTGACTTTTTAGACTTTTTACATTAGAGTATTTTCACATTTATTTTTAATTCAATTGAATTCAGTTTGATTTCTAACTTATTTCCAATTGTCATTTTTGCAAATTTATGCTTTGCATAATTAAACATTTTCAAAAGAATTTAAACATTACAACAAACCCTACACATTGGTAATGAGCAATCCTCCACTTGCAAAAGGAATTATTAAAATGGGCAAAGAATTATAAAAATAAGCAACAAACATGCATTAGTAGTCTATAAAACACATCAGCAACCAGCAAATTTTTACGTAAATTTACACTGGAAAAAAGAGTCTTCGAGAAATAAATAAAATTATAAACTTACCAATCTACCTTCCAAACTGTAAAATAGCTTTGTATTCATGTGCAACAATTATGCTACTTGGAAAAGGTATATTTAAAAAAAATCTCCTCTTTAGGTTGACAGTCACAGATACCCTCTCTCCTAATGTGATTTCAGTGTAATGAAGTATTGGTAGAAGTCAATTTTTTTTTCCGACGAGCAGAAACAGGTACAACCTCTAAATATTCCAGTGACGTGGTACAGTGAACGGTACTGTACACACGGCTGCTTATAGATTTTACAATGGAAAAGTTAATGATGATGATGATGATGATGATGATGATGATGATGACGACGATGATGGTGATGATGATGATGATGATGATGATGATGATGACTTCTTTCACTCTATTACCCACACCATTATCTGTGCATGTATTTACTGTGTACATTCAGAATAATATTTACGTATGTGTTTTTCTTTCAAATTCTGACTTTAAAACTGGCATAAGAGGAGCAGAGTGTGAGCGGAATAAAACACTGCTATTAATTTCAATACAATATTTGATTACAATTAAAATTTCCCCAAATTTTGCCATTGAGGGCAAATGAAGAATATTTTGTATGAAAATAATTCTTCTGAAAGTTTGGATTTTGTATTCAGAGCTGTCAAGATACATTTCATATACATACAACAATTTTGTTCCCGGTCCTACAAAAGCTATCAACTTCTATAGTATGTTCTATAAACAAAAAGAGCCCAAAATCATTCGTAAATTTGATGTGCTAACAAAGGAACTTTTGTTGACAATGAAGAAAGCTGTCATTTTACGGATTTTAAAGATTTTAAACTTTTCATTGCATCAGGAGAAATAGTGGCAGTGGTGGTCGAGTGCTATAGAGTGCTGGATCACTGATCCTAAGGTTGGGGGTTCGAGTCCCACTCTCCACAGGGTTGTGACTGTCCCCCCCAGTGCAGCTAACTGGGTTATCAAAGGCCAGCCATGTCTCTCACTGTCTCTCGTGAGAGGCATGTAAAAGAACCATTGCTGACTTTTGTAAAGAGTAGCTGCAAAGCCGTCAGTGTGTTTCTGTCCCTTGCTAAAGGGTTGTGTCAGGAAGGGCATCTGATGTAAAAATAAAAAACCTATGCCAAATAAAACATGCAAATTATTTACTGTGGGGACCCCTGATAAAGGGAAAAAAGCCACAAGGAAATCTCATTGCATCAAGAGAAATCAGAAGTAGAGTAATAGGTAAAAGTGTATCAGTGTGAGGGGGAGATGGGTAGAGTTTTCATAATACACAAGATAAAATGCTGAAAGTGGGAAAAGTACAGATGAGCGCTCCATCCACTCTGAGCAAATTTACATGCATAGAGACACGAGGGGGGGGGACAAGAACATGAAAATCATTCACTGTGTGGAACAGCACATGTGAGCAAACATTCACTATAAACTGAAATTGTGCATTTAGAATATTCCACATTCATCTAATAACCATTTCTGTCAACTGTTTTCATTATTTTTAATCAATTCATTAATTATTCCTCATTTGAAGTGAGTCATTACTTTGTCCTTCTCAGGGTTGGACTGGATACACAGACTACACAAGATCCAGAATGTGAGGCTGGTCCAACACAAGCCACCACATACACGTACAGTAAAACCTCCGCTGACGAACGCTTAAGCTCACGAACTTTTCGCCTCAAGAACATTAAATTTGCGAGCATATAGTCTCTGATGACGAACTCGTTTTCGGCGGACGAATCAAACCACGCGGTCGAACAGCGCCACGGTGGCGGCCACGAGAAGCTGACGCACGCTCACGGAGTCACAGTTCGTCACCCCCTTTCTTTGAGTGCGGAAGTGGTTTGTGTTTGATAGACATTTTGGACCATATTGAGTGTACTTTTGCTATTATGGGACCGAAAAAGACCCCACCACAGGCGGAGATCATTGAAAAACACGAACGAGGTGTGCGTTTGTGTGACTCAGCGTCCCAGTACCAGTACGCTAAGTCTACCATTGCTCCCATCCTTAAGAACAAGGAAGCTATTAAGGGTGCGTGTGTGGCTAAGGGTGTTTCCAAACAGTAGGCGTTTCCAAACACCCTTAGCCACACACGCACCCTTAATAGCTTCCTTGTGTGTGTGGCTAAGGGTGTTTCCAAACAGTAGGCGTTTCCAAACACTCCTTCCAAACAGTAAGTCCCTCCCTCCCTCCTCCTCCCACTCCATTCCATCAAGCCATCAACTACCATCACAAAGGAAAATAAAACGACTTTATTATACAGTACAGTTTATTTCTTTCATTACAATACAATAGCACATTTATTATACATAAAATAAGGTATATTTTTGTGTAGTTTTAAGGCTTATTTAGTAGAAAATTATGTTTTATGGGGACCTGGGAACGGATTATTCTCATTTTAATGGTTTCTTATGGGAAATAAATGTTCGGAAGACGAACTTTTCGCCTTACACACACTTTCTGGTAACCAATTATGTTCGTGAGCTGAGGTATCACTGTACTTGGTGAAAAACAGAACACACTCATTTTCATGTGCTTTGTGTTTCAAAACCAACTTACAAGGATACTATTTAATGAATAGCCCTACGGTCCTGGGGCCGGTGGCATAGTGGTTAGGGTGCTGCGCTCATAATTGGGAAGTTGTGAGTTCAAATCCCACTGAGACCCTCACTGTGCTAAGACCCCTGGGCAAGGTCTCAACCACAATTGTGCCTCTGTTCACCCAGCAGTATAAATGGGTACCAGTAAAATATACTGGGAAGGTAACCTGCGATGGACTAGTGTCCCATCCAGGGGGAGTTGAACTCCTGGTCGCTTCACGCTATGGAAACTGGGGATAAGCACTGGCCTGATAAGCCACAAGGCTCAGGTGTAGAAACCCAACAGACTTTACCTTTTACCCTATGGCCCTGGGGTTTGAATTTATTTCAGCGTTCATTGCATAGAATTTTATCAGGGTCAGGTTGTCAGGAACAAAAAACATAATATATTTATTAATAAAGTCACATGGTATTATAAACTTCAATAAACAGCTGGGTCTGATCCACTCCTAGATGCCAACCACATATTTCATTGTCAAATGTTCAAATTACAGCTTTGCTGCAGACCAACTCCCATTGGAACCAAATTCGACATGTCATTACCACTGCGGATCAAATTCTGGCTCATTGGGGGGTCCTGGCATCAATCCAGCACCTTACCACCAGGCCACCCACCACTGCCCTTATGTGAGAACATAATGACAATAAAGACTCTTGTATCTTGAATCTTCATTTCATCTGGTTTAAATGAGCTGTGCTCCACAGGCAGACTGCCCACGAGGCTCACTCCAGACTGCTCACCAGGCAGAAACAAGCTGATGGCAAGAAGGTTAGCAATGGTTCTTTAAGAAGGTTAGTTATGGGTTTTTTTAACACCTCTCATCACAGTGAGAGACATGGCTGACCTTTGATAACCCAGTTTCCTGCATGTCAACAATGACAACCAGGTGATAGTGGGACTTGAACCCTTAATCTTTGGATCAGTAAGCCAGCAACTTGACCACTGACCTACCACCACACTAAACTCAATGCTTTCTTCAAAAAAAAAAGAAACTTTTCATAAACTTGTAGAAAAGACATTTTAGAGGAAAAGAAATCTCAAACACTTTTATTCTCTTTGACCAAAGAAACAGTATAATATTATAGTAGAATAAATTTCCATTGATTACATTTGCAAAGTCAACATTATATGTCAATTCCACCTCCCTATTCCGTCCTATCGGGACTACATGAGAGATGCGCATGCGCAGAAATATCAGTTCGTGTGAGTAGAATATCCAATTATGGGCTTCTACTGGTCTGGATGAGCCGTGTGCCCTCTTATGGCCACCTGTGGTGCTGTCTCTACTCTGTTTCGTCCTCTTTTCCTCTAGTGTTGGCCTAGTGGTATAGGACGCTGGATCGCTGATCCCAAGGTTGGGGGTTCGAGTCCCACTCTTCACAAGGTTGTCACTGTCCCCCCAGAGCAGCTAACTGGGTTATCAAAGGCCACCCATGTATCTCACTGGTGACGTTTGCTGTTGGCTTGACAGAAGAGTCCAAGGTGGAGGTGGGACTGCATCAAGGGTCAGCTCTGAGCCCCTTCTTGTTTGCGATGGTGATGGACAGGCCAACAGATGAGGTTAGACAAGAATCTCCATGGACTATGATGTTTGCAGTTGACATTGTGATCTGTAGTGAAAGCAGAGAACAAGTGTAGGAAAATCTAGAGAGGTGGCGGTATGCCCTGGAAAGGAGGGGAATGAAGGTTAGCCATGTTAAACATGTGTGTGAACGAGAAGGACCCAACAGGAACGGTGAGGTTACAGGGAGCAGAGATAAGGAAGGTGGAGGATTTTAAGTACCGAGGCTCAACAATCCAGAGCAATGCAGTGTGTGAAAAAGACGTGAAGAAGTGTGTGCATGCAGGTTGGAATGGTTGTAAAAAAAAAGTGTCCGGTGTGATGTGTGATAGGAAAGTATCAGCAAGAATGAAAGGAAAAGTGTACAAGACGGTGTTGAGGCCAGCAATGTTGTATGGTTTAGAAACAATGGTTGAGGTTGGAACTACCAGGCAGAAGGCCTAGAGTAAAACCAAAGAGAAGATTTATGGATGTGGTGAAGGAGGACATGAAGGAAGTTGGTGTAAGAGAAGAAGATGCAGAGGATAGGTTGAGATGGAGGCAGATGATTTACTTTGGCGACCCCTTAAAGGAACAGGCAAAAGGAAAAGAAGAATTGCTGCTAAAAAAAAAGATCTACTAAACTGTGTTTCATTATTGAAGCAACAGTTGATGATAAATATCTCTCATCCTTCTTGTTATCGTCATCACTTAATGTTTTGTAACTTAATGTCCAGAAACTGTGGGAATTTTTTTCCAAATTTAAATATAAAAACAAAAGGGTTACTTAAACCCCAACATTAATAGTTTACATAGCACTTTATTTATGATGTGTCTTTCATAATAACAGGATTTCACACAAACATTACATACAATAACAGTTTTCTGTTTTTGCCCTGATTTTACATTTTACATTAATTATCAATATTTATCATCAAATGAACTAATCTACTTTTGCTTCTGCTGCACTAATTTCTTAAAAAGCAATAACAGGAACAGTTGGTATACAGTTGGTACGTGTTAGCAGGAATAAAATTCATGTGATAATACATATCTTATATCTGAGGCAAAACAAAGGTTTATAAAGAAACACGTAAACCAGACGCCATTAACCAAAAGGTGCAACAGAAATGAAAGAAAGTGTCATTGTTTTGTCACAAAATGGTTTTGCCTGCAGATGAGAACACACAGAAGGGGTTCGGAAATCACTCTCATATATACTAGAATGTCCAACGTAAAAGCTATAGAAACATAACAACTCAAGAAAAACGGCACGTATAAAACGATCAGAGTAAACAAAGTAACACTTAGTATTAACACTCTTGGCTTTTCACGTGTGGTCAGATTGGTATCTGGAGAGGTTTTATAAGTCATTACATAAGTGATTGCATACATGAACAGAGGCAACACTAAAAATAAGACATTTATTTGATCAGAAATATGGATTGGAAGAAACTGGCTCCCAATTACTACAACCAAAACCACAATGCTTAAAATAATGGAACGTGGTGCTGAGAAAAAAAAAGCAAGTAATGGATATTTTTCAGTAAGAATGAACTCTAATGTTACCATCAGGTGAAACAGATACCCACAGAGCCGAGTTGCAAATAACAGTGAGAAAAAATCTTCAATAGTCAAATGAAGCTCATATGTCTCTGCAGCTAACATGAATAGTTCAGCAATTGTAGACTTTAAAGAAAGTGAGCGACCCCCAACACCTGATATGAGTGTTACAATACAGAATGGGATTGAATTCAGAATTAGCTCCAGCAGATCACTAAGTAGGAGGAAAATGGCAATGAAGGAGATTCGATTTTTGCTTATGTGATGATTACACAAAACAATGAAAGCCCAAATAAGAGCTGGATATCCTGCACACATAGAAGTGATGCAAAAGATGAACACACGCATTAGTAGGTGATTATGTGAAAAAATGTTGGAGCATGAATACATTGTAGATGTCTTATTCTCTTTTCTTCTTTTGTATGTGCTGCAATAAAGTATGGTATCTGTAAAGAAAAAACATTTTTATAAGATCTTGTTACAGATTAATATACTAATGTTCTTGTAAATAATCAATACTGAAGTGGTGAAATACACAAACATTAAATATTCACTCAGCAACCTCTGGCCCCCCCCCCCCCCTCCCTCTTTCTCTCAGCTTTTAAGCTGATGAGATTGAAAATACAGTTTATCGTTTTTTTTACTCAACACTGAAGACATTTATGTAGAGTGCATGAATAAAGCTATACGTGCATTGCACTGCATAAGCACACTAATGAAATCATTGTAATATCTCCATAATGGTGAAACTGTAGCTGGATAATTAAGTTCATTAAATAATCTTCTATTATTTTTTATTATTATTCTGGGATTAAATAAATCAAAACAATGTGATTCTATGAATGCTATTTTCGTCATATTTCTAAAAATAATAAACTAAAACTTGAAATATTGTTCAAAACCATGACTTAATATACAGTATAATTGTATTAAATGAAAGAACTCACAGTTTTGTGTCAAATTCTGGTACTTAATATTGATCCTGGATTAATTATTCATGGTACATAATATTTGGCTTAAAGGAAACTGTGGAAAACCTGTAGAAAGAAGAATTATATTTTTATCAAAAATATAATTATGTCAAGTCAAGTTTTGCCCTGCTACTGGTAACACGTAAGCCAGTACAACCTGTTGCATGGTCGAGTGGTCGGCGACTAAACCGGCTCCTCCACCAGGTTTCAAATTTGGTGACTAGGGTGGCTCGCAACCCAGTAGGAATACAAATAACATCTATCAAAGTGCAGATGAACTCTTTAGGGTCAACGGCCAGCTAGCTAGAGATGGTGTCTCAGTAAAAAAATTAAAAAAAAATTAATAACCATGAAGATATACAGCATTGACTTTTTAGACTTTTTACATTAGACTATTTTCACATTTATTTTTAATTCAATTTAATTCAGTTTGATTTCTAACTTATTTCCAATTGTCATTTTTGCAAATTCATGCCTTGCATAATTAAACATTTTCAAAAGAATTTAAACATTACAACAAACCCTACACATTGGTAATGAGCAATCCTATGCTTGCCAAAGGAATTATTAAAATGGGCAAAGAATTATAAAAATAAGCAACAAACATGCATTAGTAGTCTATAAAACACATCAGCAACCAGCAAATTTTTACATAAATTTACACTGGAAAAAAGAGTCTTCGAGAAATAAATAAAATTATAAACTTACCAATCGACTTTCCAAACTGTAAAATAGGTTTGTATTCATATGCAACAATTATGCTACATGGAAAAGGTATATATATAAAAAAAAAAAATCTCTTCTTTATTTTGATAGTCACAGATACCCTCTCTCCTATAGTGATTTCGGTGTAATGAAGTATTGGTAGAAGTCAATTTTTTTTTTTTCCGACAAGCAGAAACAGGTACAACCCCTAAATTTTCCAGTGACGTGGTACAGTGAACAGTACTGTACACACGGCTGTTTATAGATTTTACAATGGAAAAGTTAATGACGATGATGACGATGATGATGATGATGATGATGATGATGATGATGATGATGACTTCTTTCACTCTATTACCCACACCATTGTCTGTGCATGTATTTACTGTGTATATTCAGAAAAATATTTACGTATGTGTTTTTCTTTCAAATTCTGACTTTAAAACTGGCATAAGAGGAGCAGAGTGTGAGCGGAATAAAACACTGCTATTAATTTCAATACAATATTTGATTACAATTAAAATTTCCCCAAATTTTGCCATTGAGGGCAAATGAAGAATATTTTGTATGAAAATAATTCTTCTGAAGGTTTGGATTTTGTATTCAGAGCTGTCAAGATACATTTTCTATACACACAACAATTTTGTTCCCGGTCCTACAAAAGCTATCAACTTCTATAGTATATGTTCTATAAACAAAAAGAGCCCAAAATCATTCATAAATTTGATGTGCTAACAAAGGAACTTTTGTTGACAATGAAGAAAGCTGTCATTTTACGGCTCATTATAACGAAATATTTTAAACTTTTCATTGCATCAGGAGAAATAGGGGCAGTGGTGGTCGAGTGCTATAGAGCGCTGGATCGCGGATCCTAAGGTTGGGGGTTCGAGTCCCACTCTCCACAGGGTTGTGACCCTCACTGTGCTAAGACCCCTGGGCAAGGTCTCAACCACAAGTGTGCCTCTGTTCACCCAGCAGTATAAATGGGTTCCAGTAAAAATATACTGGGAAGGTAACCTGTGATGGACTAGCGTCCCATCCAGGGGGAGTTGAACTCCTGGTTGCTTCGCGCTATGGAAACCGGGGATAAGCACCGGCCTGATAAGCCACAAGGTTCGGGTGTAGAAACTCAACAGACTTTACCTTTTACCCTATGGTCCTGGGGTTTGAATTTATTTCAGCGTTCATTGCATAGAATTTTATCAGGGTCAGGTTGTCAGGAACAAAAAACATAATATATTTATTAATAAAGTCACATGGTATTCTTTTATACTTCTATAAACAGCTGGGTCTGATCCACACCTAGATTCCAACCACATATTTCATTGTTAAATGTTCAAATTACAGCTTTGCTGCAGACCAACTCCCATTGGAACCAAACTCGACATGTCATTACCACTGCAGATCAAATTCTGGCTCATTGGGGGTCCTGGCATCAATCCAGCACCTTACCACCAGGCCACCCACCACTGCCCTTATGTGAGAACATAATGACAATAAAGACTCTTGTATCTTGAATCTTCATTTCATCTGGTTTAAATGAGCTGTGCTCCACAGGCAGACTGCCCACGAGGCTCACTCCAGACTGCTCACCAGGCAGAAACAAGCTGATGGCAAGAAGGTTAGCAATGGTTCTTTAAGAAGGTTAGCAATGGGTTTTTTTAACACCTCTCATCACAGTCAGAGACATGGCTGGCCTTTGATAACCCAGTTTCCTGCATGTCAACCAGGTGAACCCTTAATCTTTGGATCAGTAAGCCAGCAATTTGACCACTGACCTACCACCACACTAAACTCAATGCTTTCTTCAAAAAAAAAAGAAACTTTTTTTTCAGAAACTTGTAGAAAAGACATTTTAGAGGAAAAGAAATCTCAAACACTTTTCCTCTCTTTGACCAAAAGACCAAAGAAACAGTATAATATTATAGTAGAATAAATTTCCATTGACTACATTTGCAAAGTCAACATTATATGTCAATTCCACCTCCCTATTCCGTCCTATCGGGACTACATGAGAGATGCGCATGCGCAGAAATATCAGTTCGCGTGAGTAGAATATCCAATTATGGGCTTCTACTGGTCTGGATGAGCCGTGTGCCCTCTTATGGCCACCTGTGGTGCTGTCTCTACTCTGTTTCGTCCTCTTTTCCTCTTTGGAACACCACCTGGCCCTTCTTCCCTTCCCCACTGTCTTATCTCAGATGTGACCAGAGCAACTTGAGCTTCAATTCTCCCTCTGATCCCAAAGTCTTCATCTAACTACAACCGCCTCTCTATCAGAGAGAGGACTACAACCAACACAAAAACTGCCAGCAGATTTCCAAGCCAAGGTGACAGTTTCCATAAATTTGCGACTTATAGTCCAATGTGACTTGTACTCCAGAGCGACATATAGTCCGGAAAATACAGTACTATTTTTAATAAGTATTATTTCAGTGCCGTCAAATGTGAATTATTTCTGTACATTTATGATGTTACAATCAGTTCTGATTGAGAATTTATTCCTATATTGTATAAGTACAGTCATGGCCCAGTGGTAAGGTGATGGATTACTGATCCCGAGGTTGGGGGTTCAAGGGTTGTTATTGCCCCCATGTGCAGTTAACTATGTTATCAAAAGCTGGCCATATCTCACACTGTCTATGTTGAGAGGTTCATGTAAAAGAACCATTGTTGACTTTTCTCAATAGTAGCTGCATAGCTGAGATGGGTGCCAGCTTCCCCGAAACCCAAATTAGGATTAAGTGGTTCAGAAAATTAATGAATGAAGGATGAATGTCCTGGAATCATTTTCACACATTTTAAATAATTGAAGGCTACTTAAAGCCCAACACTATTAGGTTACAAACACTTTATTGTTTGTTTCTTTCACACAAAGAATGCATACGTAACACTTTTCTGTTCCTTTCCTGATTTTACATTTTACATTTTTGTTTTTGCTGCATTAATTTTCTGAAAAGCAATAACAGGAACATTTGGTATAAATATGTTCGAAGGAATAAGAGTCATGTGATAATACATATTTCATATCAGTGGCAAAGCAAAGGTTTACAGAGAAATGAATATATGCCATTAATCAAAAGGAGCAACAGAAATGAAAGAAAGTACAGTATCATTGTTTTGCCACAAAATGGTTTTCTCTGCAAATGAGAACACACAGAAGGGGTTCGGCAATCACTCTCATATAAACTAGAAGGTCAAACATAAAAGGTAAAAAAAAATAACAACTCAAGAAAAATGGCACGTATAATATGATCAGAGTAAACATAGCGACACTTAGCATTAAAACTCCTGGTTTTCCACATGAGGTCTGGTTGGAATCTGAAGAGGTTTTACAAGTTATTACATAAGTGACTGCATATATAAACAGAGGCAACAGTAAAAATAAGACATTTATTTGAATAGGAATTCCTTCTGGGGTAAACTGGCACCCAATTACTACCACCAACACAATCATGCATGTAATGAGACAGTGTGGTGCAGAGGGGAAAAAAGCAAGTGATGGATATTTTTGAGTAAGGATGCTCTCTAATGCCACCAGTGCATGAAACAGATGCCCACAGATCCGAGTTACAAATAACATAAAGTAAAAAACTTCCAAAGTCCAGTTCGACAAATACTCAAATCCACTTAAAATAAATGCGACAAGGATTGAATTCAGAATCAACTCCAGCAGATCACTAAGTAGGAGAAAGATGGCAATAAAGGAGATTCGACCTTTGCTCTTACTATGATGATGCAGGGAACTGACTGCCCAAATCAGAGCTGGATAACCAGCACACATAGAAGTGATGCAGAAGATGCCCCGACGCGTCAGTGCGTATTTTGTAAAGCGGTTTGGAAAAAAATGTGCATAAATGTTGGGGGACAGAGGCATTGTAGATGGCTTCTTCTCTTTTCTTCTTCTTCTTTATGTGCTGAAATAAAATATGATATGTGTCAAAAAATACATTTTATAAAATCCCAGATTACAGATTATTTCAAATTAATAATCTCACGCTGTTATAAATAATCAGTACTGAAGTGATGAAATGGACAGACATTTGACATTTACTCAGCAGCCTCAGTATATTTTTTTCTCTCTCACTTTTTAAGTTGATGAGACAGAAAATGCAGAAAAAAAGTATAAATACATTTTTTTTCCTGTGTATTTTTGGTGGAAAATCACAATGATTATAAAGTCCCGGCACCCTAGAGTCTCCTTCCATTCATTTTAAATATATGCCTATATGCATAAAAGCTATACACGCACTGCACTACACAAGCACACTCATGAAATCATTATGTCTTTAAAAGTGGGAAACTGTAGGAGGATAGTTCAAATATTTAAATAGTTTCTAATGTTTATTTTATGAACATCTTGGGAATCAATATATATAAGAATGCAATTCTGTTCAAGCTATTTTCAACAGATAATCAAAAAGAATAAATCAGGACTTACATTAATCATTAATTATTTACAATTGCTTTAAATTACAAAAACTCACAGTTTTGTGTAGATACTAAATATTGATCTTAAATTAATTCTGTGGTACACCATATTTTAAAAATGTGTCTGAAAGTAAAAGCCTGCGGAAGATGGAGAGAAAAAATTGAAAGGAGTACAGGAAAAATTAAAATAAAAGTATATGTTGTTTATAGTACATCTCCCCCTACTTGAATCGCCACCTTATCATGGTGGAGGGGTTTCCATGTCCTAATGAGCCGAGGACAGGGGTCGGCAACCTTTGCCATTCAAAGAGCCATTTGGACCCTTTTACCACAGTAAAACACTGGAAGCCAGAAATGTTCTTTTGACATTTATGTTATGGTCTGTGCCGGCTGACGGCATTATTCTCTTCTCTAGTCATTGCAGGCGCTGGCGAGGGGCGTGGCGGTTGCCCCACTATCAACAGGTTGTCACTGTCCCCCAGTGCAGCTAACTGGGTGATCAAAGGCTGGCCATGTCTCTCACTATCTTTAGTGAGAGTCATGTAAAAGAATCATTGTTGAAATTTGTCAAGAGTAGCTGCACAGCCATCCTCAAGTTTCTGCCCTGCAATGGCCTGGCAAGCTGTACAGGGTGTACTCTGCCCTTGCCTGGAGACACCAGCCTCCCCATGACCCAAATTAAGGTGAAGCTATTCAGAAAATGAATGAATCAAAGGTAAAAGTGCATATGAGAGTTTGTGTGTGTGTGTGTGTATGTGTCTATTAAAGTTTTTGCAATTAACAAGATAAGATATTGAGATGGGGGAAAAGCACAGATAAACTTTTACCACACAGAGCAAATTAACACATATAGACACATTGGGGAAAAGCAACATAAATATCATTTACTGCTTCTTCTTCTTTTCCTTTCGACTGTTCCCTTCAGAGGTCGCCACAGCAAACCATCCGCCTCCATCTCACCCGATACTCTGCATCTTCTACTCTTACTTCAACTACCTTCATGTCCTCCTTCACCACATCCATAAATGTTCTCTTTGGTCTTCCTCTCGGCCTTCTGCCTGGTAGTTCCAATCTCAGCATCCTACTACCAATATACTCACTATCCCTCCTCTGTACGTGTCTAAAATTTCAATCTAGCCTCTCTGACTTTGTCTCCAAAACCTCTAATATGTGCTGACCTTCTGATGTACTCATTCCTGATCCTATCCATCCCAAAGAGAACCTCAACATTTTCATCTCTGCTACCTCCAGCTCTGCCTCCTGTCTTTCCCCAGGGCCACTGTTTCTAAACCATACAACATCGCTGGCCTCATCACCGTCTTGTACACTTTTCCTTTTATTCTTGCTGATACTATCACACATCACACCGGATACTTTTTTCCAACCATTCCAACCTGCCTGCACACGCTTCTTCAGCTATTTTCTCCACTCTCCATTGCTCTGGATTGTTGAGCCTAAGTATTTAAAATCCTCCACCTTCTTTATCTATGCTCCCTGTAACCTCACCATTCCTCTTGGGTCCTTGTGGTTCACACAGATGTATTCTGTTTTACTGAGGATAATCTTCATTCCTCTCCTTTCTAGGGCATACCTCCACCTCTCTAGATTTTCCTCCACTTGTTCTCTGCTCTCAATACAGATCACAATGTCATCTGCAAACATCATAGTCCATGAAGATCATAGTCCATGAAGATTCTTGTTTAACCTCGTCTGTCAGCCTGTACATCACTATAGCAAACAAGAAGGGGCTCAGAGCTGACCCTTGATGCAGTCCCACCTCCACCTTGAACTCTTCTGTCACACCAACAGCACACCTCACCACTGTCTTACATCTCTCATACATGTCCTAAACCACTCTAACATATTCTCTGCCACTCCAGACTTCCTCATGCGATACCACAGTTCCTCTCTCGGCACCCTGTCATATGCTTTCTCCAGATCCACAAAGGCACAATGCAGCGCCCTCTGGCCTTCTCTGTACTTCTCTATTAACATCCTCAAGGCACACACTGCATCTGTGGTGCTCTTTCTTGGCATGAGACAAAACTGTTGTTCACAAATGCTGACCTCTGCTCTTAGTCCCTTGTCCAGTATCCTGGATTTTGAGAGAAAGTATCCTCTGCAGAGCTACAAGTTGGTGGAGGTAAATACCACCAAGTCTAAATGTAACAATAAATGAACAAGAATTAATGTTCTCGAATTAATCAACCTAACCACCATATACAGTTCTTCTGTGAATTGTTTTAAAGTTATTGCACTGGGCTTTGCAAGGTTGTTGCATTCAAATTATGTTAAAATTACTCTCAGGAGCAACTCAACCTAGTCGTTGATGATGAGGAGGAGGACAAAGGATAAAATTCGGCCTCCATGTTTTCGAAGAATGGAGAAAAAAAATCCAACATAAAAATGAGAGCTGGTAGACTGACACACATATTAAAGGCAAATGGAATAATGAGCATTGGATTGGTATAATCAGGAAAAAGAATAGAATGGACAGGATAGTCAGAATAAAATTCTATATATGGCACAGTAGTATTTGAGGAATCCTTGATGAGTCTCAGATCTTAAGTAGCATCTGGAAAGGACAGCTTTGAAAAAAAAATAAAAATAAGAGAGATTGTGTGTATGGATGTATAAACTGAATCTTTTAGTGTTATCACTTACTGAAATCACAAACCAGACACTGACTGCTAAAGCCACTTGTAGAACAGCACAAGGAAATCTGAATGGAAATAAAATGGGGAAAGAATTGAACTTACAATTTTCTTTCTTTATTTTTGGCCGAGGTCAATGAATAAGGTGCTGATGAAAACCATATGCACAAAGAAATATTATCAATATGAATAATTACAAGCAGTTCCAAGAATAATTCTGATGCACTGCTTACAGAATTGTTCGTATCTATGTGCACCTACATTCAACAAAAAAAATTTTTTGTACTTACAGATGACAAAAACACATTTATTTAAACATTCAGTCAATCACAAATCAATAAAAACATTATTTTTTTTTATATAATTATTATTATTATTGTTGTTGTTGTTGTTTTTATTATACTCAGTCCATATGAAAACGCACCACTCACAAAATCTGGAATAGCTCCACGGATTTATATGTGAAGTATATAATTATGATGCATTTGAGATAATGAATGATTTAAGAAGACATGTAAACGTCATTCAATTTCATTCAATATAATGTTAATGCGATAATGTTAATGCGTCAATATGGGGCCAAAGTAAGGACGTCGTGCACGCAGGCCTGCAGCTCGTAGACGGTTCCGTACAGTGTTGGGGTGAATGAATCCATGTCGTCCTTGAACTTGAGCAGCCGTTCTTGTCGCTGGTAGTGTTCGGTCTCGGACATGATCCCGTACGATCTGACGGTCCTGACGTGCCGTTGTCACAAGTTGTTGACCCGGTCAAGGACGGTCCCGAGTGCTACCCATTTGCAGAAACCTTTGATGAAGTCTTGCAATCATTGTGTCTGTGTAGTGTCAGAGTCTGGCAATTCCCCTGGTGCTAGCCCCATTTTGAAGCACGCCTATGACAAGTTCTCGTTCAGGGGCTGTAAGTCGCGGCATCATGTTGGCTTTTCACTAGGCAAAGGCAATGTGTGCACAAATTCAGAGTGAAATTCAATTTTTCCCATGGTGTACGTGCAAAATGTTGAGTTTTTGCGAAAAATTGCCTAGCGTTACAGTTAACATGAAATTCTCGCATTTCTTGCACCAGGCATATCGGGTGACGTCACTGTAGTGTTATTGTTGTATACAAATTATATTGAAGTTCATTTGAACTTAAATATTGACTTTTTTCAAGTGGTGCATTTTCATGTGTACTCAGTATATTATTATTATTATTATTATTATTATTATTATTATTATTAGCCTAATGTGCATGTCTTTGGTCTGTGGAAGGAAACCAGAGTACCAAGACAACACCCATGTAACCATGGGGAGAACAAAACTACAGACAGAAACACCCAAGCCTGGGAATCAAACCCAGTCTATCTTGCCATGAAGCAGACAAGCTAACTATTGTGCCCTTGTGTCACTCAAGAAAACATACGTGTAGCATGTTTCACACGGGAACATCAGCAGAATGTTTAATGCTAGCAACCCAACACATCTCATTCTTATAGTTTCCTCAAGTTTCAGGAAAATATTTTAAAATAAAAATTATTTTGATTTTGATCAGACGAAAGAGACAAGTTTTAGAATTATGTATGTTTATATTTTTAGATTTCATTATGAAAGTGATCTGGATGATTTATGTATTTAATGTTTTGCATCTCATCGCTTATTATCAAACTTTTATGAGTTGTGGTCAAGATTGGATCCAAGGGGTTTACATCACCTTTAAAGTCTATTATTGCTGTCAATTTCAATAAAATACTCTTACCAAAACAAGTTGCTAAACTCTGTGTTACTATCCGTAAAATATGTTAAAGTCATTACTAATATATTTGTACTCAATATAAATATATTAAACATTTGAAATAAACAATTGTAAAAAATGTTTGAAATATTTATTAATATTATTCCTCTATCAACAGGTAATCCAAGACCAGCCATAGCTCTCACCCTCTATGGTGAGAAGTGTAAAACACCATTGCTTACTTTCATCAAGAGTAGGTGTATTTCTAGCCCCGCAATCGCCTGGCAAGCTGTCCAGGGTGTACTCTGCACTCACCGTGAGTGGAATGAGATGGGTGGAAACACCCTGCAACCAAAATTAGGATTAAACAGTTCAGAAAATTAATGGATGATGAATGTTTGTCTTCCTTTCGGCTTTTTCCCTTTTACTCGGGAGTCGCTACAGCGAATCATCTGATTCGCACGTTTGATTTGGCAGAGGTTTTTACGTCGGATGCCCTTCCTGTCACAACCCTTTTAACAAGGGACAGAAACACGCTGACGGCTTTGCAGCTACTCTTTACGAAAGTCAGCAATGGTTCTTTTACGTGCCTCTCACCATAGACAGTGAGAGACATGGCCCGCCTTTGATAACCCAGTTAGCTGCACTGGAATAATGGATGATGAATATAAATAAATAAATCCATTCGCCATAACTGTTATCTATCAGATAATGACATGTGAGTGAATTTGTACAATATCTTATTCTAATACACCAATAATAAACTTCACACAAGAAAATAACACAAGAAATAACTACTGAAAATCCATTAATAGGGGAAAATTTACATCCTGAAAAAATACTGAACATTATTTAAAAACAGAAAAAACTCAGCATGTTCTCTTACCTGAATAAGTGATGTTGTAAAAACAAACACACTCTGTCTTTCCTTATTTTTCTTTCTTTCCGAGGTTTTCGGTTTCTTTCTTCTGTCTTTTTGTTAATAACTCAGTTGTGACGAGGTTGAGAGTTAGATTAAACTATTTGATCTTCCAGAACTCGTATGAACTCATGATATACTTGAGGAAAAATGATGGTAAGTAATACAGATATTACAGATATTTATGTCTGCGTATGTAATTTAGCAGATCTTATCTGTGCCTGATAAGCAGCTGAATTGCAGCAACACATTCCTTCCAGATGAGTAACCTTCTCATACATCTCATACACTCATCAAACAAACTGATTTAAACCAGAAACTAAAATAAGTCTTCATTCCCTTCATGTCCTCAATTAATGATCAAGCTTCAGTATTCTACATAAAATGTTGATGAATATTTTCTATCTGTGCTTGAATTTTCCAATGATCTCTGCAAGCTGCGAAACATGAAGATGAACAGAGCAACAGTTTGAAAATCAAAGACACTGCAGGGAATTGAGCCCTGTCCTGGATAAACCTGGACAGCCACCAACAGAGTCTTCTGCTTTGTTTGTTTAGTTTTGTTTTTTGTCTGTTTTTCCTTGGACGACGAAAAAGCAAAGTCTAAAATTCAATAACTTTTTTTCAAGAAAAAATACCTTGCAAGTGCTGCTCACTGACATTCAAGCTTTTCCTAACTAGAGTTTATTTTTGCCTAAAATAAAAACAAAAGTTGGAGGATTTCCCCATGAAGCTGTAGCAGTGCGGTGATGCAGATCAACTTCCACTCCAAAGAATGATTTGCATTGCTTGCACCTATGGTTCGACCTAATGGAGTAAAACATCGGACAGACAGAAATGCCTTTTTCCCAACGACTATATCAGAATGAAGCAAGCATGCCTGCTTGATTATTGCAAATCATCTCAGCCAAAACTCAATGCCAAAGCCATGAAAGGGGCACAACCCAATGTTCTTCTTCACGCAGTCTGTCCCAAGACCAGATAAATGCAGAGAGTAGTGTCAGGAAGGGCATCCGACGTAAAACCTATGCCAACTTTGTTAAGTGAGTCATTAATAAGAATTCCATACCAGATCGGTCGAGGCCTGGGTTAACGACTGCAATCAGTGCTGTTAACCAACAGAGTGCTGGTGGAAACTGGGCTACTGATAGTCGAAGAAGAAGAGGAGGGAGGTATGTCCGTGGGTGAAGAGAAGAGGAAAGGCATGAGTCTAGGACTGAAAGTAGGGACTTCGAATGTTGGAACTATGACAGGAAAAGCTAGAGAGCTGGCTGACATGATGCAGAGGAGGAAGGTGGACATACTGTATGTTCAGGAGACCAGGTGGAATGGTAGCAAGGCTAGAAGCATAGGAGCAGGGTTTAAGCTGCTTTATCATGGTGTGGATGGGAAGAAAATGGAGTCGGAGTCATCTTGAAGGAGGAGTTTGTCAGGAATGTTCTAGAAGTGAAAAGAGTGTCAGACAGAGTGATGAGTCTCAAGTTAGAAATTGAAGGCGTGATGTTCAATGTTGTTAGTGCTTATGCCCCACAGGCAGGATGTGAACGAGAAGAGAAGGAGAGATTCTGGAGTGAGTTAGATGAAGTGATGCAGAGTACCGCCAGAGGTGAAAGAATGGTCATTGGTGCAGACTTCAATGGGCATGTTGGTGCAGTTAACAGAGGGGATGAGGAAGTGGTGGGGAGGTTTTGTATCCAGGACAGGAACACAGAAGGACAGATGTTGATCGATTTTGCAAAAAGGACAGAAATGGCTGTGGTGAATACTTTCTTCCAGTAGAGACAGAAGCATAGGGTGACTTATAAAGCGGAGGTAGGAGCACAAAGGTAGACTACATCTTGTGTAGACGATGTAATTTGAAGGAAGTCAGTGACTGCAAAGTAGTAGTGGCTGAGAGTGTTGCCAAACAGCAACGGATGGTGGTGTGCAGGATGACGCTGATGGTGAGAAAGATTAAGAAGGCAAAGGCAGAGCAGAAGAAAAAGTGGTGGAAGCTGAAAAAGAAAGAGTGTCCTGTTATCTTCAAGGAGGAGTTGATACAGGCTTTGGGTGGTCAGGAAGTGCTTCCAGATGACTGGACAACTACAGTTAATGTGATCAGGGAGACAGTTAGGAGAGTACTTGGTGTGTCCTCTGGAAGGAAAGTAGATAAGGAGACTTGGTGGCAGAATGAGTGCCTTTCCAGTGACAAACAAGTAATTCAGATGCAGATTTCTCATAACAATTTTATCTACAGCAACCAGTTTGAAGATAAATCATGAATCATTCTTGAATTCAATCTCAGCTGACATTTTATTGAATTTAACACAGAGAGAAAAATTCATGCAAACATTAACAACCACTGTTGACATAATTGTTTACATAATTTGTTGTTTATTCTGTTCAAAGCATTTAATTGTAAGCTCAAATGACCAGAATTTTGACCGTAAATTTTGGTACCTAAAAATTCAACATTGAAAACATGAAAATCAACTTTATCTTGAAATTGTTCAGGTAGCTTCAGATGCATGGACTTTATATCAGCAAGCCTGGAGGAGAAAAAGTGTGTGTGTGTGTGTGTGTGTGTGTGTGTGTGTGTGTGTGTGTGTGTGTGTGTGTGTGTGTGTGTGTGTGTGTGTGTGTGTGTGTGTGTGTGTGTGTGTGTGGCAAAATTTTAATGACACACAAGATCAGATACAGATAAAGAAAATGGCAGCTAAGAACTTTTACCACATTGAGCAAACTGACAATTGTAAATTTGAAGAGATGATAAATGAGAAAAATGGGAGAAAAAAGAGTAGAAGAGGTCACTGTTGAGGACCAGGAAGTAGCAAAGATTACAAAGGGTGAAGTGAGGAGGGCATTGAAGAGGATGAAGAGTGGAAAGGAAGTTGGTCCTGATGACATACCGGTGGAGGTATAGAAGTGTCTAGGAAAGGTAGCAGTAGATTTTCTGACAAGAACATTCAACAAGGTCTTAGAGAGAAGTGCAGAGTTGTGGCAACTACAGAGGGATAAAGTTGATGAGCCATACGATGAAGTTATGGGAAAGAATAATGGAAGCTAGACTAAGGGCAGAGGTCAGCATTTGTGAACAACAGTTTGGTTTCATGCCGTTTGCTTTGAGGATGTTAATAGAGAAGTACAGAGAAGGTCAGTGGGAGCTGCATTGTGCCTTTGTGGATCTGAGGAATGCATATGACAGGGTGCTGAGAGAGGAACTGTGGTATTGCATGAGGAAGTCTGGAGTGGCAGAGAAGTATGTTAGAGTGGTGCAGGACATGAATGAGAGAAGTAAGACAGGCGTGTTTACTCTGGTGATGGACAGGCTGACAGACGAGGTTAGACAAGAATCTCCATGGACTATGATGTTTGCAGATGACATTGTGATATGTAGTGAGAGCAGAGAACAAGTGCAGGAAAATCTAGAGAGGTGAAGGTATGCCCTGGAAAGGAGAGGAATGAAGGTTAGCCTCCGTAAGACAGTATACATGTGTGTGAACGACAAGCGCCCAAGAGGTTACAGGGAGCAGAGATAAAGAAGGTGGAGGATTTTAAATACTTAGGCTCAACAATCCAGAGCAATGGAGAATGTGGAAAATAGCTGAAGAAGCGTGTGCTGGCAGGTTGGAATGGTTGGAGAAAAGTGTCCGGTGTGATGTGTGATAGGAAGGTATTGGCAAGAATGAAAGGAAATGTGTACAGGACAGTGTTGAGGCCAGAAATGTTGTATGATTTAAAAACAGTGGCACTGGGGAAAAGACAGTTTGGGAGTAACGAAGATGGATAGGATCAAGAATGAGTACATCAGATGGACAGCACATGTAAAAGGTTTTGGAGACAAAGGCAGAGAGGCTAGATTGAGATGGCTTGGACATGTACAGAGGACGGATATTGAGTATATTGGTAGTACGATGCTGAGACTGGAACTACCAGGAAGAAGGACTAGAGGAAGACCAAAGAGAAGATTCATGGATTTGGTTAAGGAGGACATGAAGGTAGTTGAAGAAAGAGTAGAAGATGCAGAGGATAGGATAAGATGGAGGCAGATCATTCTCTGTGGTGACCCCTGAAGGAAACAGGTTAAAGTAAAAGAAGAAGAAGCAAACTAACGTGTATATACAAAATAAAAAAACAGCTAAGAGTAGAGAAACCTATTTTTCTGCACTGAACAAATCACATGCAAGCAATTCAGCGAGGTCTTGCATGTAAAATTCTTCATAGTCATTTAGTAACCAGTTCTACAAATGATATTTTCTATTTAATTCATCTGTGTAAGTGAATTTCTACTTTATCGGGAGTTGTACTGGATATAAATTCAAATTGCTGTTTAATGCATCACGTATACATAAAACATAGTGAATCAGTGCCAATCAGGCCAATGGCCAATTGGCTCCAATAATTCACTAAAGCCATGTCTTCAGCAGCTTAATCACAGTCCCAGCAGGAGTCTACCCTGCTTTATAAATTCTCTTTTTCATGTTCTTCAAACCCACTGTGTAATAAGTTTCTACCCATATTCTTACGACAACAACAGCCTCTTAATCTTTGAATATTTTGAAACTCCATTTCCAGAAAATGTGGGACTGCTTTTCCAAATTGTAATGAAAATAAAAACCTTACATTTGTAAAATCATCTGCATCTTCATCTTCTTCCACTTGCTCCTGGGTCAGGTTGCAGGGGCAGCAGCCTAAGCAGTGAAGTCCACACATCCCTCTCCCACACCACTTTCTCCAGCTTTTCTGGCATGACGCCAAGGAGTTCCCAAAGCAGCCCAGAGACAGAAACCTTTAGCATGTTCTGGGTGAAACCCATGGCGTTTTCCCATTTGCACAATCCTGAAACACCACACTATGGAAGGCATTCAAGAAGCATTCCAATCAGACACCCAAGCCACCTCAGCTGGCTCATCTCAAAGTGAAGGGGCAGCAGTTCTATTTCAAGCTCCTTCCGGAATAACTGGTTTTTCAGCCTATCTCTGCATTTGCAGTCTTGTTCTTTTGGTCACTACACCAAGCTATAGCCATAGGTGAGGTTATGAACGTGAACTGACTATTAAATTGAGAGCATTGCCTTCTGGCTCAGCTCTTGCTTCACCTGGACAGACCGGTTCAAGTTCCGATTTGTAGTAGAGGCTGCACCAAGAGACAGTCATATAACATCCAGATCCCTGAGGTATTCATGGAGGAGTTCATCCACACTCAGAGCCCAGCCCCAAGGAGCTTACTAACTATCTCACTGACCTCTGCTCCAGTGATTCACAGCCCCATTACTCAAGCCCCAGGCTCTTCCTCTTTCGCAGAGGATATTTTGGTCGGATTGAGGAGATCCTCAAAGTATTCTTTCCATCTCCCTGCAACATCCCCAGTCCAGGTGAGCAGATCTACACTTTCACTGTAAACAGTGTTTGTGAAGAGTACTTAAAATATTAAAACAAGTTATTTATAATGAATAACAATAGGACCGGGTGTCTCCAGACACCCTCCTCCTAAAGTAGCCTATTCGATTTCAGTGAAGCAAGCGAACATGGCCTTCCTCACAACATGCTTGTAGGTATCAGAGGCTGAAAGGGTGTAATGACTGATTTTATTACCCAGTCCAGCTACCTTTGTTCTCAACTGATTTCCACTCCTGAGGCATCTAACTACAGTTTTTTGGGGGGTTTTTGCCTGTGCTAAAAAAAAAACAGTCAACTTCTGTAATACATATTCTCTATGCAAATGAATTAATATAATTTAAAACATAATTTAATTTCAATAAAGTAATTACTTAAATCATTCATCTTTTGAGCATTTTATGCAGAAAGGTTTAAAAAGTTCTATACTAACAAACAATAACAAACATGATTAAAGAGGATCATAAATGTAATATTTATCTGAATATATATAGAATGAAAAAAATAAAACCAAAGTTATCAAATTGGTACAGTTTTAAAACTCATCTGAGAGGAATCTAGTCATTAAATTTTGTTCCACTTCAACTGATCTCTGGTGACTGCTCAACTCTGTTTTTTTGTTTGTTTTTTTTCTGCTCGTTACATACCAGCACACATAGCAAAGGATCAGTGATCACTCTCAAACTTATTAAAAGGGCAGGGACTCGTATACGCCGTGCTCTGTAATAATTTTCACTCCTTAACAAAGTCAAGATAAACACAGGACCAGCTGTTGCACAGAAACTGACAAGTGTGAGTATGGAAATAAGCAGCACTGCTGAGCCAGGCTTGTTATGATCAGGTGAGCGAGAGGATTTGCGCGTGAGTATGAATGTGAGGGCTGAAATTCCACAAGGTAAAAAACTAAACAGCATAAATAACACATCATCGAAAAACTGACTTATAAATGTAAGTAGCCACAGAATTACACAAGTGATGGTGGCGCAGAGAGGAGAGAAAACATCAACAGAGCAGTGCTGGCTTTTGAGAGAAAGTATCCTCTGCAGAGCCACAAGCTGGTGGAGGTAAATACCACCAAGTCTAAATGTAATAAATAAACTAATAATAATTGATGTTCTCAACTGAATCAAACTAACCATCATAAACAGTTCTTCTGTGTATTGTTTTAAAGTTATTGTAGACTTCACAAGGTTGTCGGACACAAGTGATGTTAAAATTACACTCAGGAGAAACTCAATTAAGTCGTTGATGATGAGGAGGAGGACAAAGGATAAAATTCGGCCTCCATGTTTTCGAAAAGTGTAGAAAAAATACAATATAAAAATCAGAGCTGGTACACTGACACACACATTAATCACTAATGGAATAATGAGCATCAGGTTGGTATAATCAGGAAAAAGAATAGAGTCCATAGGATAATATTCAGAATAAATGTCGCGATATCGCACAGTAGTATTTGGGGAATCCATGATCAGTCTGAGATCTGAAGTAGCATCTTGAAAGGGCAGCCTTGAAAAAAAAGTAAAAATTAGACAGATTGTGTGTATGGATATATAAACTGAATCTTTTAGCATTATGACTTACAGAAGTCACAGACCAGACACTGGCTGCTAATGCCACTTGAAGAACGGCATAAAAAACCTGAATGGAAATAAAATGGGGAAAGAATTGAACTTAGAATTTTCTACTGTTAGTCTAAGTTATTAGACATTTGATTGCACAATATATCATCGACATTGTTAGTTTAATATATCTGGCGAATATCTTAATGCGTAATTATGAATCAGAAAGTAGTTCAGTTATCATCTCACTTACCTTTGAAATCAGCCTTTGCTTATTGTTAATATTGTAAATGTATTTATATTAGTTTGGGTGTAATAAACTTCGGATCAAACTGTTTACTGGATTTGACCTTTGAACACTTAGTATAACCAAATTAACAAGCCGAGTGTTTTATGAACCCGTGGTTAAGGCTATTTATGTGCCTTTATGCTTTTGTGAAAGTGTCTGGACTCTACTGAAGTAGAAAAGGGTCAGCACCGTAACAGGAGTATATGAGCATGATTTCCTTTCGGCTTTTTCCCTTTATTAGGGGTCGCCCCAGCGAATGATTCGCACGTTTGATTTGGCATAGGTTTTTACGTCGGATGCCCTTCCTGACACGACTCTTTTTTTAGCAAGGTACAGAAACACGCTGATGGCTTGGCAGCCTACTCTTTACAAAAGTCAGCAATGGTTCTTTTACATGCCTCTCACCAAAGATAGTGAGAGACATGACCCGCCTTTGATAACCCAGTTAGCTGCACTGGGGGGACAGTGACAACCTTGTGCGGACTTGAACCCCCAACCTTCGGATCAGCAATCCAGTGCCCTATACCACTAGACCACTAGACCACCACTGCCCTACTGTTACAGGAGTATATCTAAAACATAAATTGGGGGCTTGTCCAGGATCTTCGACGATCATTGTGTTGACTAGTTGCTAGGAAACCTTGGTCTCGAAGAGTCTAAATTTCTCTGTAAAAATTCTGTAAATTTCAAAATTTTCATCGGCTTGGTTTAATAGAGTCAAAAGTTGTGTGAACATGGCTGAATCTGCCAAACCAACGGTAGAGCAAATTAAGCATCTTTCCAAAGAGGAGTTGTTAGGTATTGCTGAAAGGTTTAGTGTTGCTACTGACCCAAGTCTAGGTGTCAGACAACATAGGCGGTTGTTGAGTGAGGCTATGTGGGCAGAATCGGAATTTGAGGAGGAAACAGATTCTGTTACGATTCCGAGTTCACAACTCAGCTGAGCTGAACAATTAGAGTTGAGAAAACTGCAGTTGAAGGAGAAAAGACTGAAATTAGAAGCTCAGGAAAGGCGTGAAGCTAGGGAAGCTTAGGAAAGACGCGAGGCTAGAGAACAGGAGCTTAAACTCAGGGGGTTAGGGTTAAATCAGAACAATAACCATGTTGATTCTCATGGTGATCGATTTAGGCTTCATGATTTCTATCGTTCTGTTCCCCACTTTGATGAGGCAGAAGTTGAAGGATTTTTCGAGCGTGTCGCTTCAGAACTAGGTTGGCCTAAACAGTATTGGCATATCTTAGTTCAGTCCAGACTCGAGGGTAAAGCGGCTACTACCTACAACTTGTTGGAAGATATTGTCGCCAGTAATTATGAACAAGCGAAGTTGGCTGTTCTCAGAGCTTATGAAGTTTCCGGTGAGGCTTACAGACTGAAGTTCTGTAGCTTACAAAAGTTGGATGATGAAACTTACACTGAATTTATTGCTAGAAAAAGTGTGTTGTTTGATAGATGGCTGAGGTCTGAATCTGTCAATGATCTAGCAGGATTGCGTGAATTGTGCATTTCAGAGGAGGTGAAGAAACATAATGTCCCTCGGTCTCAAGTTGTTGTTATCAGATCACAAGGTGAAGAAACTTATGGATACTGGCAAATTTTCCGACGAATATGTACTTGCCCATAAAGACAGTTATGGTGGTAAGAGAGATGCAAATTCATGTAGGCACTTGGATAAGCAATTCAAAGGCAAATTTAAAGACAAGAGATTAGATTCGGAAGAAAAGGGGCAGACTGAAGGTCAGGCAAGAAAAAAGTCGACTTCGCAGAAAGTATGCTCTTATTGCAGTAAAACAAACCATACTGTTGAAAGGTGTTCCAAAAAAACAGGCTGCCGAGTCAAAGTCGTTATCCGTTGGGTTTGTGAAATCTAAACACTCATAAAATACTACTACCACTACTACTACTACAACTAATAATAATAATAATAATAATAATAATAATAATTTCGAGGGAGTTACATAGGTCTTTGTGAAAAAATATTCAATCAGCACTAAGTGCTGCTAAATATTATTATAAAATATAAATAAAGGGTAGAGGTTGCCTGGTAGTGGGGTGATAGATTACTGATCCCAATGTCAGAGGTTCAAGTCCCACTATCAATGGGTTGTTGCTATTACTCCTCTATCAACAGGTAATCCAAGACTGGCCATAGCTCTTAAGATTAAGATTAAACAGTTCAGAAAATGAATGGATGATGAATATAAATAAATACAGTACTGTACATCCTTACGGCATAATTCTCCTTATCTATCAGATAATGACATGTGAGTAAATTTGTCCAATATCTTATTCTAATGCACCCATAATAAACTTCAAATATAACACAAGAAATAACTACTGAAAATTCTTTCATAGGTAAATATTTACATACTGAAAAAATACAGAAAATTCTTTAAAAACAGAAAGAACTCAACATCTTCTCTTACCTGAATAATTGATGTTGTAAAAACGAACACACTCTGTCTTTACTTATTTTTCTTTTTTTCTTAGGTACTGTATTCGTTTTCTTTATTCCATCTTTTTGTTAATAACTCAGCTGTGACTAGGTTGAGAGTTAGATTAAACTATTTCAACTTCATGCACTCTTATACACTCATTATATATTTGAGGTGAAATGATGGGAAGTGATACAGACTGGGGTATTTATATCTGCATATGTAATTTAGCAGATCTTATCTGTGCCTGATAAACAGCTGAACTGCTGCAACACCTCCCTTCCAAATATACACCCCTTCTCATACATCTCATACACTCAGACTAATTGATATAAACCAGAAACATATATATATTCTTATTTTTGTTTATGTCCTCAACTAATGCTTCAATAATCCACATAAAAGTTCTCTTTTTTGAAGCCAATAATTTGCAGGACTTAATGTTTTTTTTTTTGTCTTCTCACAGTTGGCATTCTATAAAGCAGTGGTCCCCAAACTATGGCTTGCTGGCCAGATACGGCCTCCGCCTGGGCCCCTGAACAATCCCAGAGATGCATTACGATTATTTTTTTATAGTCTGGCCATGCGATCAAGACTAATACACATCTAGAACATGACACCCTATTCCACCCTTCTGCCATCTGTGCCCCTATCGCAACCTCCCCCTTTTCCCCCCGAAACAAAAAATCCTAGACTTTCCCTGTCAAATGTCAAATAGAATGAAATAATGGTGAAAAGGTTGTGGAAGAAAAAAATTAATTCAGAATGCACGGTATTTAACTTGAAGTGGACAAACAATTATTTTTGTTCAAGACAAAAAAAAGGTTGTTTGTATCATCTGTCAAGAGGCAGTGGCAGTATACAAAGAATACAATCTGCGCCGACACTATGAATCTTGTCACAAAGACGAGTATGATCACTTGCAAGGCCAAATACGAGTAGAGAAAACTCTAAAAGCGAAAAAGTGGACTATTAGCTCAGGAGAATACAATTGTACGCCAGGTTCAGCTGAAGCAGTCATCTGTTCGGGCAACTTTTGGGTTGCTCAACTGATAGCAAGTAGCGGTTTTTTATTATTATTTATTTCCTCACTTTTTTCTGTGAAGGTCCCGGAAAAGGTTACTAATATTTGATTATGCATGGCTTACTGGAAAACAATAAATGCTGTGATCGTCATACTTTTTCTGTTAGAAAATGACCTCGGTCCCCCATCAGAGAAGGAAAAAGTTATGTGGCCCCCGCAGGAAAAAGTTTGGGGTCCCCTGTTATAAAGAATGAGGAGTAAATTAGCAGAAAGTTGGGCCTGCAGGAGAAAAACTCACAACGTTGCCCCTCTCCTTTCGGCTTCTCCCTTCAGGGGTCGCCACAGCGAATCACCTGCCTCCATCTCACCCTATCCTTTGCATTTTCTACTCTTACACCAACTACCTTCATGTCCTCCTTCACCACATCCATGAATCTTCTCTTGGGTCTTCCTCTCGGCCTTCTGCCTGGTAGTTCCAACCTCAGCATCCTACTACCAATATACTCACTATCCCTCCTCTGTACATGTCCAAACCATCTCAATCTAGCCTCTCTAACTGGATCATCAACAGGGCGAATCACAAATTGGTGGATTTTATTCTCATTTCCAATACCTTTCCTTGCAAGTTGATTCGTCAAAAGCCTGAGGATGGCAATTTATTAATTTTAAAATAGAATAGAATAGAATAGATGCTCATTATACCAAAAAAAAAGGCTTTAAAGTGAGATTACTCTCACTTTCTGCAGTGTTTTTGCAATCATTGGCTTCATGTGGCTTTGATGAGCTTTGTTTCCATTTGTGCACACAAATGGTGCTGTCAATATTCTGTCTTGACCTCTTTTAAGCTCTGGAACATCATCTTGCCGTTTTTCTTTTCGCCATTCTTCTCTTCTTAAACCTGACCAGAGCCACCTCATCTTCGCTCCTCCCTCTGATCCCTTAATCTTCTAGCAGTGTGTTTGCAGATTATAGGTTGGTCCTCCAATAACATCACTGTCATGTGCATTTGGAATCAGTATTTTATCAAAGTACCTTTTTTTAAATTAGGAAGCACTCATAGAATATCAGGTACTGCTGCCAAGTACAAATGGATTATTATAACTTGGCACAACAATAATGGCCTTTCTCCCATAGTAGTTGTCAAACGATAACTTTGCCCAATCTTATTTAATGATTGGGATTTTGGGGGATTATCCAGCACTCATGGATCACCTCCGAAATGTAATAGGTTCTTTCCAGGCCCCACCTCTCCACCAGTTCAATCAGTTCATTTTCTTCTTCTTTTCCTTTCGGCTTTTCCCTTCATGGGTCGCCACAGCAAATCATCTGCCTCCATCTCACACTATCCTTTGCATCTTCTTCTCTTACACCAACGACCTTCATGTCCTCCTTCACCACATCCATGAATCGTCTCTTTGGTCTTCCTCTAGGCCTTCTGCCTGGTAGTTCCAGCCTCAGCATCCTATTACCAATATACTCACTATCCCTCCTCTGTACATGTCCAAACCATCTCAATCTAGCCTCTATGACTTTGTCTCCAAAACATCTTACATGGGCTGTCCCTCTGATGTGCTCATTCCTAATCCTATCTATCCTCGTTACTCCCAAAGAGAACCTCAACATTTTCATCTCTGCTACCTCCAGCTCTGCCTCCTGTCTTTTCCCCAGGGCCACTGTTTCTAAACCATACAACATCATTGGCCTCAACACCATCTTGTACACTTTTCCTTTCATTCTTGCCGATACCATCCTATCACACATCACACCGGACACTTTTCTCCAACCATTCCAACCTGCCTGCACATGCTTCTTCACCTCTTTTCCACACTCTCCATTGCTCTGGATTGTTGAGCCTAAGTATTTAAAATCCTCCACCTTCCTTATCTCTGCTCCCTGTAACCTCACCGTTCCTCTTGGGTCCTTGTCATTCATGCACATGTATTCTGTCTTACTGAGGCTCATCTTCATTCCCCTCCTTTCCAGGGCATACCTCCACCTCTCTAGATTTTCCTGCACTTGTTCTCTGCTCTCACTACACATCACAATGTCATCTGCAAACATCATAGTCCATGGGGAATCTTGTCTAACCTCGTCTGTCAGCCTGTCCATCACCATAGCAAACAAGAAGTGGCTCAGAGCTGACCCTTGATGCAGTCCCACCTCCACCTTGAACTCTTCTGTCACACCAAAAGCACACCTCACCACTGTCTTACATCTCTCATACATGTCCTGCACCACTCTAACATACTTCTCTGTCACTCCAGACTTCCTCATGCAATACCACAGTCCTTCTCTCGGCACCTTGTCATATGCTTTCTCCAGATCCCCAAAGGCACAATGCAGCTCCGTCTGACCTTCTCTGTACTTCTCCATTAACATACTCAAGGCAAACACTGCATCTGTGGTGCTCTTTCTTGGCATGAAACCAAACTGTTGTTCACAAATGCTGACCTCTGCCCTTAGTCTTGCTTCCACTATTCTTTCCCATAACTTCATCGTATGGCTCATCAACTTTATCCCTCTGTAGTTGCCACAACTCTGCACATCTCCCTTGTTCTTAAAAATGGGCACCAGCACACTTCTCCTCCATTCCTCTGGCATCCTCTCACTCTCTAAGACCTTGTTGAATGTTTTTGTCAGAAAATCTACTGCTACCTCTCCTAGACACTTCCATACCGCCACCGGTATGTCATCAGGACCAATTGCCTTTCCATTCTTCATCCTCTTCAGTGCCCTCCTCACTTCACCCTTACTAATCTTTGCTACATCCTGGTCCTCAACAGTCACCTCTTCTACTCTTTTTTCTCTCTCATTTTCCTCATTCATCAGCTCTTCAAAGTACTCTTTCCATCTTCCCAGCACACTTCTGTCATCAGTCAATACATTTCCCTCTCTGTCCTTTATCAATCTAACTTGCTGCACGTCCTTCCCATCGCTATTTCTCTGCTGTGCCAACCTGTATAAATCATTTTCTCCCTCTTTACTTTCCAACCAAGCATACAAGTCATCATACGCGCTCTGTTTGGCCTTTGACACTGCTACCTTTGCCTTACGCTGTGTCTCCCTGTACTCCTGTTTACTCTCTTCGGTTTTCTCAATGTCCCATTTTGGCTTGGGACCGGCGTGAGGGAGAGACACTGGTTTGCCCCCCCAGCTGCATTATTCAGTTCATTTTCTGTAACCGCTTAATCCTAATTAGGGTCACGGGGAGGCTGATACCCATCCCAGCCGACTCCAGGCAAGGGCAGAGTACACCCTGGACAGCTCGCCAGGCCATATCAGGGCAGAAACACTCTGTCTATGATGTGAGGAATATAAAAGAACCATTTGGCTGCATAGCCATAAGCATGTTTTCCCCCTACGATGGCCTAGCAAGCTGTCCAGGGTGTACTCTGCGCTCACCCCGAGTTGGCTGAGATCGACACAAGCTTCCCCGCAACCCTACTTAAGATTAAGTGGTTCAGAAAATTAATGAATGAAGGATGAATGTCCTGAAATCATTTCAACACATTTAAATTAAAATAATTGAATTTACTTCAAGCCCAAAACGATTAGTTTACAAAACACTTTATTGATTATGTGTCTTTCACACAAAGAGTGCATGGATGATACTTTTCTGTTCCTGTCCTGATTGTACATTTTACACTGATTAACAATATTTATCGTCTAATGAACAAATCTATTTTTGCTTCTGTTACACGAATTCCCTGAAAAGCAGTAACAGGAACACTTGTTAAATGTGTTAAAAGAAATAAGAGTCATGTGATAATGCATATTTTATATGTGTAGCAAAGCAAATGTTTACAGAGAAACTAATAAACTCGAGACTGTAAGCCAAAAGGAGCAACAGAAATGAAAGGATGCATCATTGTGTTGCCACAAAATGGTTTTCTCTGCAGATGAGAACACACAGAAGGGGTTCGGAAATTACTCTCATATAAACTAGAAGGTCAAACGTAAAATGTAGAACATAATAATAACTCAAGAAAAATGGCACATATAAAATGATCAGAGTAAACATAGCAACACTTAGTATTAAAACTCCTGGTTTTCCACATAAGGTCTGGTTGAAATCTGGAGAGGTTTTACAAGTTATTACATAAGTGACTGCATATATAAACAGAGGCAGCAGTGAAAATAAAATATTTATTTGATCAGGAAAGAATTGCGGGATAAACTGGCACCCAATTATGACCACCAACACAATGATGCATGAAATAAGAGAGTGTGGTTCTGAGGAAAAAAAAGCGAGTGATGGATATTTTTGAGTAAGAATGCTCTCTAACGCCACCAGTGCATGAAACAGATGTCCACAGAGCCGAGTTACAAATAACATCCAGGAAAGTACTTCCAAAGTCCAATTAGGCGAATACTGGTATGCACTTAAAATAAATGCTGCAATGATTGAATTCAGAATCAGCTCCAGGAGATCACTAAGTAGAAGGAAGATGGCAATAAAGGAGATTCGACCTTTGCTCTTGTAATGTTGACACATTACAGTGACAGCCCAAATCAGAGCTGGATATCCTGCACACATAGAACTGATGCAGAAGATGTGCCAACGGGTTAGTGCGTAGTTTGTAAGGACATGTGGAAAAAAATAGAAATAAATGTTGTTGGGCATTGTAGATGGGTTCTTTTCTTATCTTCTTCTTCTTTATGTGCTGTAATAAAATACGATGTGTCAAAAAATGCAACAATTTATAAAGTCCCAGATTACAGATTATTTCAGATTAATAAACTCACGCTGTTATAAATAATCAGTACTGAAGTGGTGAAATGGACAGACAATATTTCAATATTTACTCAGCTGCCTGAGTATATATTTTTTTCTCTCTTAGTGTTTAAGTTTACGGGATAGAAAATGCAGAGTTTCATGTTTTAGAAAAATAGTCTTCTTTACTTCACGTATCCCTTAACATCCGAGGATGTCATTGGGGCGCCTTCATGGCGAGAATTGGGCTGATTTGGCCTGGCGGAGGCCATCCTTCTCCAGGTTGTAGAAACACGCTGATGGCTTTGCAGCCTACTCTTTACAAAAGTCAGCAATGGTTCTTTTACATGCCTCACCATAAACAGCGTAAAGAAGGTTAGTGTCATCAGCAAATAGGAAAAATTCAAGCTTTCTCAAGGAAGTGACAATATCATTGACATAAATAAGGAACAATAAAGGGCCTTTGAGGCACCCCACATACGACTGACAATTTCCTAGAAATGTAACTTCCGATTTTAATTGTTTGAGATCTCCCTGTAAGATATGAACAAAACCAATCATGTAACATACCTTGTATGCCATAGTGTTGCAATTTGTATAATAGTATTTCATGATTCGCCATATCGAATGCCTTCTGTGGATCTATGAAGATTCCGCAAAGAGTATAGATTTTTATCCATGTTGTACTGAGTTTTGTTAACAATGTATAAAAGCACATGCTCTGTAGAGACATTCTCACGAAATCCATACTGGGGGGAGCAAAGAATATTATGTTTACTAATGAAAGATTTAAGCCTATTATACATGGTCTTTTCAATTATACGATTAAAAATAGAAAGAAGGGAAATAGATTGGAAGTTGCAGGGATCTGTCTCCTCACCCCCTTTAAATATGGGAATTAGCTTAGCTTGTTTTAATTTAGATGGGAATACTCCGGTAGTTATGGATTTATTTATCAAATTAGCAATAGGTTCCCATATGATATACCTTGCACTTTATAATATGCACGGGGAGAGAGTATAAACCATAGGCTTTGTTAGGGGGTATTATTTCACTTTCTATTTCCTGAGATGTGACAGGATCAAAGGAAAAAAAATGAAGAAAGGAGAGGAGACATGAAATAGTGTTTAAAGTTGCTTGACCCTTGCGGCATTCTAGATGCTAGTGTAGGTCCCACAGTTGTAAAGTGTTCATTGATGACATCAGGAATTTCTTTGGGATTGTTCATAACAAAGCCGTCTTGTGGTCTCTTAATAACAGAAATGAGATGTTTTTTACTCCTCTTGCTATCTTGAATTAGGTTGTTAATCCCTTCCCAGGTTTTCTTTTTATTCTTCAGATTTTGAAAAAAAAAACTTGCGGAAATAATTTCTTTTGCTTATTCATGTAAGCTTTGATATTTTATTTCTATACAACTTATATTGTTCTGTATGACCAGATGAAAAATATTTGTTTTTTAGTTTGATTGATTTTAAGATACCTAGGGTTATATGTGGTTTTTTTAAGTTGCTTAGCTTTCCTCTTAGATTTGCTTTTAAATGAAGCGTGTTTGTTTAAGATTTTATTTATCGTATTAAAGATAAATGAGAAATTAATATCCACATTTCCATTTACTGCTTCTATATTATCCCAATCAATTTCTGCTAGATCGAATAGAAAGTTTCGTTCAGAAAAGTTAGTGAAATCTCGAATTTTTTTCCTTGTTAGTTTTTCCAACAGTTCACAATTGTGGTCAGGGAGAACACAGAATTGAGAAAAATGATCAGTGACATCCGAGACGATGTTACCACTAACAACGGAACTGTCAGCCATATCATTAATTAATATATTATCAATTAGTATGGCTGATCCATTGTGTACCGGGGTTCGTTTATCAATACTAATAATACTAATCATACTAAGTGGTAAGCATTTCTCAAGTCTACTTTGGTGAAGATAGCGGCGTCATGGAGAGGAGTAAAGGCTGAGTTGATGAGAGGAAGGGGGTATTTGTTTTTTATGGTGATGCTGTTGAGTCCTGTGTAGTCAATGCAGGATCTTAGTGTCTTGTCCTTATCTTAAACAAAGAAGAACCCCATGCCTACCGGAGATGATAAAGGCCAGATAAGGCCTGCCACCAGCAAGTCGGTGATGTATCGTTCCATAGCCTCCCTCTCAGGTTTTGACGGGTTATATACTCTCTTTGTGGGGAGTGCGGATCCGGGGAGCAAATCTATTGAGCAGTCATATGGCCGGTGCGGTGGCAGCGAAAGGGCTCGGTCCTTACTGAAAACATCTTTTAAATCATGATATTCACTGGGGACACTAGTCAAATCTATTTTCTGCGGCGGAACAGAGATCTGGGAAACTTGAGAAGGAACAGCCGACAGCAGGCAGTGTTGGTGGCAGTAGTTGCTCCAATTGTGGATTGTGAGTGTGGACCAGTCGATATGGTGGTTATGTTTTTGTAACCATGGCCAGCCCAGCACCATTGGAGTGAGAGGGGCTGAAATGACAAACAGTTCTATATTCTCGTGGTGGTTGCCCGATAGGCTGAGCTTGACAGGCTTTTGTGTGTGACACGATAGATGAGTCAGCTGTCTATGGCTACCACCTCTTTAGGGGTTTCAAGCTCATACATCGGGAGCTGAAGGAGCCTAACCAGCTTTGTGTTGACATTGTCATTGGTGTGTTCGTCGTGCAAAGTGTAGTGTACTATTAATCTGAATTTCGAAGTCACTTTAACATTATTAGGGTCACAGGGAGGCTGGATACTATCTCAGCCATATGGGATAGAGCAGGGTACACCCTGGACAGCTCACCAGGTCATTACACAAAACACCACTCACACCTAGGGGTGATTTGAAAAAGATTATTAGCCTAGTGTGCATGAGTTTGGTCTGTGGGAGGAAATCAGAGTCCCAAGTGGACACCCATGTAACCATGGGGAGAACAAAACTACCCACAGAAACGCCCAAGTCTGGGAATCAATTAAAGGCCGTCTTGCGATGAAGCGGAGGAGCTAACATTGCACCACAATGACACTCGAGAAAACATTCATGTAACATGTTTCATGTGATCTGGATGATTTATGTATTTAATGTGCATCTAGTCCCTTATTATCAAACTTTTATGAGTTGTGGTCAAGATTGGATTCAAAGGGTTTACATCACCTGCAAAGCATATTATTGCTGTCAATTTCAATAAAATACTCTTACCAAAATAAGTTGGTAAACTCTGTGTAATTATCAGTATTGTTAAAGTCATTATCAATACATTTGTATTTAGTATAAATATTTCAAACATTTTATACAATTGTTTATTTCAAATGTTTAAGAGATAATTGCAGTAACAATTTTGTGGGCGTTACATAGGTCTTTGTGAAAAATCATCCAATCAGCACTCAGACCTGCTAAATATTATTATAAAATATAAATAAAGGGCAGTGGTTATGTGGTAGTGGGGTGATAGATTGCTGATCCGAATGTCAGGGGTTCAAGTCCCACTCGCAATGGGTTGTTGCTATTACTCCTCTATCAACAGGTAATCCAAGACCGGCCATAGCTCTCACCCTCTACGGTGAGAAGTGTAAAATCAACATTGCTGACTTTCATCAAGAGTAGGTGTATTTCTGCCCTGCAATGGCCTGGCGCGCTTTACAGGGTGTACTCTGCGCTCGCTGCGAGTCGGAAGAGAGGGGAGCCAGCCTCTCTTCAACCCCAACTAGGATTAAACAGTTCAGAAGATTAAGGGATGATGAATATAAATAAATATAGTACTGTACATCCTTACGGCATAATTTTGCTTATCTATCAGATAATGACATGTGCGTGAATTTGTTCAATATCTTATTTTAATGCAGCCATAATAAACGTCAGATATATCACAAGAAATAACTATTGAAAATTCTTTCATAGGTAAATATTTACATGCTGAAAAAATACAGAAAATTCTTTAAAAACAGAACAAACTCAACATTTTCTCTTACCTGAATAATTGATGTTGTAAAAACAAACACACCTTGTCTTTCTTTATTTTTCTTTCTTTCTTCGGTGTTCAGTTTCTTTTTTCTGTCGTTTTGTTCATAACAGTTGTGACTAGGTTGTGAGTTAGATTAAACTATTTTAACTTCCTGAACTCTCATGCACTCATTATATATTTGAAGGAAATGATGGGAAGTGATATAGAGTCGGGTATTTATGTTTGCGGATGAAATTTAGCAGATCTTATCCGTGCCTCATAAGCAGCTGAGATGGTGCAACACATCCCTTCCAGATGAGTACCTTCTCATACATCTCATACACTCATCAAACAAACGGATTTAAACCAGAAACAAAAATAATTCTTCATTCTGTTTATGTCCAATTAATGATCAAGCTTCGGTATTCTACATAAAATACTGATGAATATATTTTATTTGTGCTTCCCCCAGTGCAGCTAACTGGGTTATCAAAGGCGGGCCATGTCTCTCACTGTCTATGGTGAGATGCATGTAAAAAAACCTCTGCCAAATCAAACGTGCGAATCAGATGATTCGCTGTGGCGACTCCCGAGTAAAAGGGAAAGAGCCAAAAGGAAGACAGAATATTTTATCTGTGCTTGAATTTTCTGATTATCTCTGCAAGCTGCAACACATGAAGATGAGCAGAGCAACTGTTTAAAAATCAAAGACACTGCAGGGAACTGAACCCTGTCCTGGATAAAACTGGACAGCGACAAACAGAGGCTTTGTTTTATTGTTTTGTTTTTTGTTTTTGTTTGTTTGTTTGTCTGTCTGTTTTCCTTTTTAAAACCAAAAAGCAAAATCTAAAATACAAGAACTGTTTGTTTGGGGGGAAGGTCCAGAAAAAAATACTGTACCTTACACAAGAAGGGGTATTTTCCGCTCTGGCTGAGGGGCGTGGCTGAGCTGCTCGGACTGAATGCCATTCATACTTGAATTAAGTAATCTCATTGACTCCCTATAAACACAAATCACACACTCACCTGAATTCAAGCGCTTCTTAAGTCCTTCCCCTCTGAATGTGAGGCGTTTGTTGCAGGTGACTCACAGAGCTTGTGAAAAGAACCGTGGCTTATCCGGACATTTGATCTTTCAAGTGTGCAAGCTTTGTTTGTCACCTGCAACAAACGCCTCACATTCAAAGGGGAAGGACTTCAGAAGTGCACTTTAATTGAGTTGAGCGTGCAGTTTGTGTTTATATGGAGTAAATTAGATTACTTAATTCCAGTATGAACTGCATTCAGTTCAAGCAGCTCCGCCACACCCCTCAGCCATAGCAGAAAAAGCAGACACACACAAACATTCTAAACATTATCTTGGGCACTGCACTGGAATAATATTTGAAAAAGACTTTAATACTCCAGCTTTAAAACAGTTCATATGATTATTTCTCTTCAGGTTCTTCAGAGGAAACTGTCGTTTCTTCAGGAGAAAATCTTATTTCTTCAGAAGAGACATCCAATGTCATTACCTTAGCCAGAGAAGACGCACAGCATTTGAGTGGCATCATCGAGCTTATCTGGTAATTAAAACATACTAAAAAAAAGGCTCATTAACAACTTGTGCGCAAATGAGGGAAAAAAGGGCGTTACATCATCTCAACCAATCAGCAGGAAGGAGAACAGCCATTGGCTGAAATTGAATGACGTGTCTTTTGCTTGGCAGTCCACGAATATGCAAAATGTGAGTGCAAAACCGCAAATAGTCAAGGGCCTACTTTACCCGAACAAGGAGACATTTCTGATTTATTCACATTACTAATCTAACACATGTCTGTCTTCCTTTCAGCTTTTTCCCTTTTACTCGGGAGTCGCCACAGCGAATCATCTGATTCGCACGTTTGATTTGGCAGAGGTTTTTACGTCGGATGCCCTTCCTGTCACAACCCTTTTTAGCAAGGGACAGAAACACGCTGACGACTTTGCAGCTACTCTTTACAAAAGTCAGCAATGGTTCTTTTACATGCCTCTCACCATAGACAGTGACAGACATGGCCCGCCTTTGATAACCCAGTTAGCTGCACTGGGGGATTACTAATCTAACACCTATCTTACAAAAATGTGTTTCCAACCATCCCGTAAATATCCTAAAAGACATATCCACGCATTGATTTGATACATGAAGTGTTATGCATTGTGTTTCTGAGAATCACTTTAGCTCAAATCTTTTTTTGTGAATGAATACTACATGTTGGAATGTTAAAACAGGAAGACAGATGAGAGAAAAGGAAAACATCCAGCTCTCTGTCAGTTTGTCTGTCCTGTTATTTTCTCCTACCCAGTAAGTGAATGCACGTCTTAGAGGTTGAGCGTCAAGGCCCATGGCAGTGCATCAGTGTTGCTATGATACAACTGACAGTGGAGCAGATTTTATAAATGGCGAACAGTGCGACTGAACAGTAGATACACTACACTCTTTGTTTTTATTATTAAAGTGAAAGTGCATCATATTTCAGGTTTATAGAACAGCAACTGAGAATGAATAATACAAGTTATGTACTAGATGCAAACTTTTACACACATCTCACTGGTCCAAACTGAAAATTAACACTTATTTTATTACTCTATACTATATATTGTGCAGTGGCCTGATCCATGTCACATTTTAATTCACACTTCCTTTATATAAATTCAAAAGAACAAATAATGTTAGCTTGTGAAATGCAAAACACGCATACACACAGAGACTTTCATATCAGAGAGTCTGCTGTACCTTGGATGACCAGTGGTGTCTCTGCTGACATTCTATTGACTCTAACACAGGGAGAAACTTTCACGCCCATATTAACACCCATTGTACACATAATTGTTTACATAATTTGTTGTTTTCACTCTCTAAAGCTGTTATTTGTAATTTCATTTGACCTGAAGTTTGATCTTAAATTTTGGTTCCTACACAGTCAAAATCGAAAAATCAAAATCAACTTTATTTTGAAATTGTTACGGTAGCTTGAGATCATGGGTATTATATAAGCAAGCCTGGAGGAGAAAATGTGTGTGTGTGTGTGTGTGTGTGTGTGATGGTTAGGGTTTTCATGTGTGTGGCAGAATTTTAATGACACACAAGATCAGATACAGATCAGGAAAAAGACAGCTAAGAACGTTTAGCACATTGAGCAAACTGATATGTGTATTTACAAGATAAAAAAAAGATATAAGAGAAGAGACACATAAAATATTTTTTCTGCACTGAACAAATCACATGAAAGCAATTCAGAGAGATCTTTCATGTAAAATCCTTCATAAATGTAATAATTATCTGAATATATAGAATGAAAAAAAAAGCAAAATTACATAATTGGTACAGTTTTAAAACTCATCTGAGAGGAATCGAGTCACTAAATGTTGTTCCACTTCAACTGATGTCTGGTAACTGCTCAACTCTGTGGATTTTTTTTATGTTTTGTTTTGTTTTTTTGCAGTTTATCCATCTTGAACTGCTCATTACACACCAGCACACACAGCATAGGATCAGTGATCCCTCTCAAACTTATTAAAAAGGCAGGGGCTCGTAGACGCCATGATCTGAAACCTCCTCTCCTTAACAAAGTCCAGATAAACACAGGACCAGCTGTTGCACAGAAACTGACAAGTGTGAGTATGGAAATAAGCAGCACTGCTGAGCCAGGATTGTTATGATCAGGTGAGCGAGAGGATTTGCGTGTGAGTATGATAGTGAGGACTGAAATTCCACAAGGTAAAAAACTAAACAGCATAAATAACACATCATCGAAAAGCTGACTTAGATATGTAAGTAGCCACAGAATTAAACAGGAGATGGTGGCGCAGAGAGGAGAGAAAACATCAACAGAGCAGCTCTGGATTTTGAGAGAAAGTATCCTCTGCAGAGCCACAAGCTGGTGGAGGTAAATACCACCAAGTCTAAATGTAAGCAATGAAGTAATAAGAAATGATATTCTCGAATTAATCAACCTCAACACCTTATTTCGTTCTTCTGTGTATTGTGTTAAAGTTATTGCGCTGGAATTCACAAGGGTATCGAATACAAATAATATTAAAATTACACTCAGGAGCAACTCAATTAAGTCATTGATGAAGAGGAGGAGAACAAAGGATAAAATTCGGCCTCCATGTTTTCGAAGAGTGTAGAAAAAATACAATATAAAAATCAGAGCTGGTACACTGACACACACATTAATGACAAATGGAATCATGAACATCAGGTTGGTATAATCAGGAAAAAGAATATAATCGAACGGATAATAATAATCAAGGAACAAATATGGCACAGTAGTATTTGGGGAATCCATGATCAGTCTCAGATTTCAAGTTGCATCTGGGCAGGGCAGCCTTGAAGAAAAGTTAAAAATTAGACAGATTGTGTGTATGGATGTATAAACTGAATCTTTTAGCTTTATCACTTACTGAAATCACAGACCAGACACTGACTGCTAAAGCCACTTGAAGAACAACACAAGGAAACCTGAATGGAAATAAAATCGGGAAAGTATTGAACTTAGAATATTTTTTCTTTATTTTTGGCTGAGGTAAATGAATACTGTGCTGATGAAAAATATATGCACAAAGAAATATTTTCAATATGAAGAATTAAAAGCAGTTCCAAGAATAATTCTGATAAACTGCTACAGAATTGTGCATATCTATGTGCACCTACATTCAACACAAATTTTTGTATTATTCTGCTATTTACAGATGACAAAAATACACTTATTCAAACATTCATTCAATCATAAATCAGTAAAAATGTTATTATTATTAGTAGTAGTAGTAGTATTGTTATTATTAATGCAGCTATGAGGCGGGAAGGGGGGGGAACTAACCAGTGTCTCTTCCCCATATGCCGGTCCCAAGCCCGGAGAAATGCAGAGGGTTGTGTCAGGAAGGGCATCCGACGTAAAACCAATGCCAAACTATTATCATGCAAATCAGAAGTATTACCCCCAAACCGAATCAGTCGAGGTCCGGATTAACAACAACAACCGTCATCAGTGCTGTCAACCAAAAGGGTGCTGATGGAAATTGGACTACTGTTGCTCGAAGAAGGAGAGGCGGGAGGCGTGTCCGTAGGCAGAGAGAGAAGAGGAAAGTCATGAGTCTAGGACTGAGAGTAGGGACTTTGAATGTTGGAACTATGCAAGGAAATGATAGAGAGCTGGCTGACATGATGCAGAGGAGGAAGGTGGACATACTGTGTGTTCAGGAGACCAGGTGGAAAGGTAGCAAAGCTAAAAGCTTAGGAGCAGGGTTTAAGCTGTTTTATCATGGTGTGGATGGGAAGAGAAATGGAGTAGGAGTCATCTTGAAGGAGGGGTTTGTCAGGAATGTTCTAGAACTGAAGAGAGTGTCAGACAGAGTGATGAGTCTCAAGTTACAAATTGAAGGTGTGATGTTCAATGTTGTTAGTGCTTATGCCCCACAGGCAGGATGTGAGAAGGAGAGATTCTGGAGTGACTTAGATGAAGTGATGCAGAGTACCCCCAGAGGTGAAAGAATGGTCATTGGTGCAGACTTCAATGGGCATGTTGGTGCAGGCAACAGAGGGGACGAGGAAGTGATGGGCAGGTTAGGTATCCAGGACAGGAACACAGAAGGACAGATGTTGATCGATTTTGCAAAAAGCATGGAAATGGCTGTAGTGAATACTTTCTTCGGGAAGAAACAGGAGCATAGGGTGACTTATAAAAGCGGAGGTAGGCGCACACAGGTAGACTACATCTTGTGTAGGCGATGTAATTTGAAGGAAGTCAGTGACTGCAAAGTAGTAATGGGTGAGAGTGATGCCAAACAGCCTAGGATGGTGGTATGCAGGATGATGCTGATGGTAAGGAAGGTGAAGAAGGCAAAGGCAGAGCATAAGACAACGTGGTGGAAATTGAAAAAGGAAGAGTGTCGTGTTGTCTTCAAGGAGGAGTTGAAACAGGCTTTGGGTGGTCAGGAAGTGCTTCCAGATGACTGGACAACCACAGCCACTGTGATCAGGGAGACCAGTAGGAGAGTACTTGGTGTGTCCTCTGGAAGGAAAGTAGATAAGGAAACCTGGTGGTGGAATGAGGAAGTGCAGGAGTGTGTACAAAAGAAGAGGTTAGCTCAGAAGAAGTGGGACACAGAGAGGACCGAAGAGAGTAAACAGGAGTACAGGGAGACACAGCGTAGGGCGAAGGTAGCGGTGTCAAAGGTCAAACAGAGGGTGTATGATGACTTGTATGATAGGATGGAGAGTAAGGACGGAGAAAATGATCTATACAGGTTGGCACAGCACAGAGATAGAGATGGGAAGGACATGCGGCAAGTTAGATTGATAAAGGACAAAGAGGGAAATGTATTGACTGTACTTTAAAGATCTGATGAATGAGGAAAATGAGAGACAAAAAAGAGTAGAAGAGGTGACCATTGAGGAGCAGAAAGGCAAAGATCAGTAAGGGTGAAGTGAAGAGGGCACTGAAGAGGATGAAGAATGGAAAGGCAGTTGGTCCTGATGATATACCTGTGGAGGTATGAAAGTGTCTAGGAGAGGTAGCAGTAGATTTTCTGACAAGAACATTCAACAAGGTCTTAGAGAGTGAGCAGATGCCGGAGGAATGGAGAATGGAGTGGAGGAAGAGGAATAGGAATAGGAATGGAGAGCTAGTTAGCTCTGAGAGAACTCAAACATTTATTTATTTAATTCTCTTTGAAGTCACTTTATCATTATTAGGGTCATGGGGAGGATGGATACTATCTCAGCCAGCTCTGAGATAGAGCAGGGTACACCCTGGACAGCTCACCAGGTCATCACACAAAACACAACTCACACCTAGGGGTGATTTGAAAAAGATTATTAGCCTAGTGCGCATGTTTTTGGTCTGTGGGAGGAAATCAGAGTCCCAAGAGGACACCCATGTAACCATGGGGAGAACAAAACTACACACAGAAACGCCCAAGTCTGGGAATCAATTAAAGGCCATCTTGTGATGAGGCGGAGGAGCTAACATTGCACCACCGTGACACTCAAGAAAACATACATGTAACATGTTTCACATGGAAACATCAGCAGACCGTTTAATGCTAGCAACCAGTACTGCTAAATATTATTATAAAATATAAATAAAGGGCAGTGGTTACGTGGTAGTGAGGTGATAGATTACTGATCCCAATGTCAGGGATTCAAGTCCCACTAGCAATGGGTTGTTGCTATTACTCCTCTATCAACAGGTAATCTAAGACCGGCCATAGCTCTCACCTTCTACGGTCTTCTTGTTTTCCTTTTGGCTTTTCCCTTTTTCAAGGGTCGCCAGAGAGAATCATCTGATTTGCAAATTTGATTTGGCACAGGTTTTTACATCAGATGCCCTTCCTGACACAACCCTTTAGCAAGGGACAGAAACACACCGACGGCTTTGCAGCTACTCTTTACGAAACTCAGCAATGTTTCTTTTACATGCTTGTCACCATAGACAGTGAGAGACATGACCAACCTTTGATAACCCAGTTAGCTGCACTGGGGGGGGACAGTGAAAACCTTTTGGAGAGTGGGACTCAAACCCCCAACCTTAGGATCAGCGATCCAGCGTCCTATACCACCAGGCCACCTCTGCCCCTCTCTCACCCTCTACGGTGAGAAGTGTAAAAAAGGTATTTCTACCCTGCAATGGCTTGGCGCGCTTTCCAGAGTGTACTCTGCACTCACCGTGAGTCAAAAGAGAGGGGAGCCAGCCTCTCTGCAACCCTAACTAGGATTAAACAGTTCAGAAAATTAATGGATGATGAATATAATTAAATACAGTACTGCACATCTTTACGGCATAATTTTGCTTATCTATCAGATAATGACATGTGCATGAATTTGTTCAATATCTTATTTTATGCACCCATAATAAACTTCAAATATAACACAAGAAATAACTACTGAAAATTATTTCATAGGTAAATATTTACATACTGAAAAACACAGAAAATTCTTTCAAAACAGAACAAACTCAACATTTTCTCTCACCTGAATAAGTGATGTAAAAACGAACACAACTCTCTTTCCTTATTTTTCTTTCTTTCTTAGGTGTTCAGTTTCTTTTTTCCATCTCTTTGTTAATAATTCAGTTGTGACTAGGTTGAGAGTTAGATTAAACTATTTGAACTTGCTGCACTCTAAAACACTCATTATATATTTGAAGAAAATTATGGTAAGTGATACAGAGTAGGGTATTTATGTCTGCGTATGAAATTTAGCAGATCTTATCTGTGCCTGATAAGCAGCTGAAATGCTGCATCACATGCCCTCCAGATGAGCAACCTTGCTGTGATGTGGATGTATTAACTACTACACCATTGTGGTGCCTCAATTATGAGTTTTTGGAATACATCTCATGCACTCATCAGAAAAACTGATTTAAACCAGAAACAAAAATAATTATTCATTCACTTTATGTCCTCAATTATTGATCAAGCTTCAGTATTCTACATAAAATACTGATGATTTTTTTTTTATCTGTGCTTCCCCCAGTGCAGCTAACTGAGTTATCAAAGGCGGGCCCTGTCTCTCACTGTCTATGGTGAGAGGCATGTAATGTAAAAGAACCATTGCTGACTTTCGTAAAGAGTAGACTGCAAAGTCGTGAACGTGTTTCTGTCCCTTGCTAAAAAGGGTCGTGACAGGAAGGGCAACCGACGTAAAAACCTCTGCCAAATCAAACGTGCGAATCAGATGATTCGCAGTGGCGACTCCCGAGTAAAAGGGAAAAAGCTGAAAGGAAGACAGAAATGGTCATAATCAGAAGAATGTCAGATGCTGTGAATGAAACACTGAGAAAAGAACAAGCAGGATTTAGGAAACAGCAAGGATGTTTAGACCAGGTATTTGCATTCAGAAACATCATTGAACAATGCACAGAATGGCAACGACAGCTATATGTAAACTTCGTGGACTTTGAAAAGGCATTTGACAGTATTCACAGAGATAGCCTTTGGAGCATCCTTCGACACTATGGCATTCCATAAAAGCTGGTACACTTGATCGAGAGCTTCTACAACCACTTTAGATGCTCTGTGGGCCATGATGACACCTTCAAAGTTAAGATAGGCGTCAGGCAAGGATGTGTGATGTCAGCAACTCTCTTCAATTTGGTCCTTGATTGGGTGATGAGGAGGACAACAGAGGTCACCTCTCAAGGGATATGCTGGAGTCTCTTCTCAACTCTAGAAGACCTTGACTTTGCAGATGACCTGGCACTGATGTCCCATACACACTAACACATACAGGACAAGACCAGCAGACTGCAAACCTTCGGACAGCAGGTCGGGCTTCGAATCAGCATCAAGAAAACAGAAATAATGGCATCGAATGTGAACACTCCAGCCCCTGTAAAAGTCAGTGGAACAAATCTATGCCGGGCAGAAAAGAAAAGTTTACATATTCGGGAAGCATCATCAAACCTAAGGGCGGTACAAAGGAAGACATCCACAGCAGACTGGGCAAGGCCAAGAGCATTTTCAAGGAGATGAACAACATTTGGAGATCCACACAGTACAGCTTCAACACCAAACTCAGGCTGTACCAGAGCTGCATCATATCTGTGTTCCTGTATGGATCTGAATGCTGTAGGATGACAGAGGCAGATCTTGCTAAGCTAAGATCATTCCACACCATATGCCTTCGAAAAATTCTCCGAATCTTCTGGCCTGAGAAGATCTCCAACAAGGTCCTGCTGAGATGATGTAAGCAAGTTGACATGGATACCATGATTACAAGATGAAAATGGAAATGGATTGGACATGTGCTGCTGAAAGACCAGCAGTCTATAGTAAGAACGGCATTTCACTGGACCCAGGATGGAAAGAGGAAGAGAGGGAGACCAAAAGTAACGTGGAAGAGGACAGTGGAGAGTGAGATGGAAGACATGAAGCATTCTTGGGGTTCTTTGACAAGGATGGCTCAGGACAGGCAGGGGTGGAGGAACTTTGTTGCTGCCATGCACACCACTGGGTGTAATGGTTAATGATGATGATGAGAAACCCGACTTGATCAAACACAGGGTGGATCACATACAGAATTACATTCATTCATAACGCAGGGAATTGAAAAACAGCTTTGCATTTAAGTTCATTCTACAAGGCCCTGAGTTTTCAAAATTTTCAACTTTAATTGATATAGATACTGATACCTTCTGTAGAAATAAAACAATCCTTTCAATTCCCTGCCATGCTGTGTATATAACCCAGGAATGATACAAGTTCTGCAGTGACTCTGCAAGGGATTGGCTTCATCTTGTCTAGAAAAGCTGTGTTTTGTCTTGTGGCCACCTGTGGTTCTGTCACTAGCTTTCCCTGACCAGAGGCCTGATCTTCACTCCCTTCATGGGCTCCTGATCCCTTCATCTAACTACAAAACTAATTTGGAATCGAACCAGTGACATTTCTGTCTCAAAGTCACTTTTCTAACCAGTAGCTCACAACTGCCCCCATTTTTTAAGCTTACAAACTAAACTGAGCTTTAACAATAACCCAAAACACTGGACAGCATAATTAGTTATGTTGAACATTATGCGTTCTGAATTAAATATCATACTTAAAAAAGGAAATAAATAAAAAATTAAAGATTAGTAAGGGAGTGAGGAGGGAATTGAGGAGGATGAAGAGTGGAAAGGCAGTTGGTCCTGATGACATATCTGTGGAAGTATGGAAGTGTCTAGGAGAGGTAGCAGTAGGATTTTCTGACAAGGACATTTAACTAGGTCTTAGAGAGTGAGAGGATGCTGGAGGAATGGAGGAGTAGTGTGCTGGTGCCCATTTTTAAGAACAAGGGAGATGTGCAGAGTTGTGGAAACTACAGAGGGAGAAAGTTGATGAGCCATACAATGAAGTTATGGGAAAGAAAAGTGGAAGCTAGACTAAGGGCAGAGCTCAGCATTTGTGAACAACAGTTTGGTTTCATGCCAAGAAAGAGCACCACAGATGCAGTATTTGCTTTGAGGATGTTAATAGAGAAGTACAGAGAAGGTCAGATGGAGCTGCATTGTGCCTTTGTGGATCTGGAGAAAGCATATGACTGGGTGCCAAGAGAAGAACTGTAGTATTGCATGAGAAAGTCTGGAGTTGCAGAGAAGTATGTTAGAGTGGTGCAGGACATGTATGAGAGATGTAAGACAGTGGTGTGATGTGCTGTTGGTGTGACCAAAGAATTCAAGGTGGAGGTGGGACTGCATCAACGATCAGCTCTCAGCCCCTTCTTGTTTGCTATACTGATGGACAGGCTGAGAGACAAGGTTAGACAACAATCTCCATGGACTATGATGTTTGAAGATGAATAAAGGGAGCAGAGATAAAGTAGGTGGAGGATTTTAAGTACTTAGACTCAACTCAAGAAGTGGTGTGGTGAAGGAGGACATGGAGGTAATTGGTGTAAGAGAAGAAGATGCAGAGGATAGGGTGAGATGGAGGCAGATGATTTGCTGTGGCGACCCCTGAAGGGAACAGCCGAAAGGAAAAGAAGAAGAAGTTTTTAAATGATGTTTGTTAGAGTTTGAGAAACCATGTTATAAGGCATAAAAGAAACTTTCTGCAGCATCTGAATGTCTAACTGTCTGTAGTTAATGAGTCTCCTCATCACTGAATGGCGATGCTACCTCCTGTTTGCTTCCTCCAAACTTCTACAGGACTCTGTCAGCTAGGGTTTCCAACCATCTCATAAATTTCTGAATAATCTGACATTTCTGATTTACTCACATTACTAATCTAACAAATATCTTACAAAAATGTGTTTTCAACACACATACACACACAGACACTTCCATGTTAGGGTGTCTTCTGCACCTCTGATGACCAGTGGTATGAAAAGGATTTTGACATTAGGAGTACTGAATGAGGGAATAAAAATATAGCGACGATGTCACATAATAACTGTGTCGATCCAGGAAAAAAGATGTATGGTAGCAGTATATATGAACTGGGCATGCTAGCCACTGTGCCTTCCCAGTGACAAACGAGTCATTTATATGCAAATCTCTCATAACAACTTTATCCATAGCAACTAGTTTCTAAAAAGTTCATTCATGATTCTTGAATTCAATGGAGAACGCTCCCTCGGGAGACTCGCTCGTTGTCTTGGGAGACTTCAACGCCCATGTGGGTAACAATAGTGTGACCTGGAAGGGTGTGATCGGTAGGTACGGCCTCTCCAGTCTGAATCCGAATGGTGTGTCGTTGTTGGACTTCTGTGCTCGTCATAGTTTGTCTATCACGAACACCATGTTCGAACATAAGGGTGTCCATAAGTGCACTTGGCACCAGGACACCCTAGGTCGCAGTTCGATGATTCACTTTGTAGTCGTGTCATCGGACTTGCGACCATATGTTCTGGACACTCAGGTGAAGAGAGGAGCTGAGCTGTCTACCGATCACTACCTGGTGGTGAGTTGGCTTCGGTGGTGGGGGAGGTTGCCTTCCAGACCTGGCAGGCCCAAGCGTGTAATCAGGGTCTGCTGGGAACGTTTAGCTGACTCTCCTGTCCGAGAGGCCTTTAACTCCCACCTCCGGCAGAGCTACAACCACGTTCCGGAGGAGGCGGGGGACATGGAATCCGAATGGGCCATGTTTCGTGCCTCCATTGCTGAGGCGGCAGCCCATAGCTGTGGCCGTAAGGTCGTCGGTGCTTGTCGTGGCGGGAATCCCCGAACCCGGTGGGGGGCACCTGCGGTGAAGGGGGCCGTCCAGCTGAAGAAGGAGGCCTATCGGGTTTTATTAGCCTGTGGGACTCCTGAGGCAGCAAACGGGTACCGGCAGGCCAAACGTGCTGCAGCCGAGGCTGTCGCAGATGCAAAATCTCGGGCGTGGGAGGAGTTCGGTGAGGGCCTGGAGAGTGATTATCGGTTGGCCTCAAAAAGGTTCTGGGCCACAATCCGACACCTCAGGAGGGGGAAGCAGTTCTTCACAAACACTGTTTACAGTGGAGGTGGGGAGCTGCTTACCTTGACTGGGGATGTTGTTGAGAGGTGGAGGGAATACTTTGAGGACCTCCTCAATCCCACCAACATGCCCTCCGTTAAAGAGGAAGACCCTGGGGGTTCGGGTGAGGGTCCGCCCATCACTGGAGTGGAGGTCACTGAGGTTGTCAAAAAGCTCCTCGGTGGTCGAGCTCCGGGGTTGGACGAGATCCGCCCGGAATATCTCAGGGCTCTGGATGTTGTAGGACTGTCTTGGTTGACACGTCTCTGCAACATCGCGTGGTCATCAGGGGCTGTACCTCTGGATTGGCAAACTGGGGTGGTGGTCCCAATTTTTAAGAAGGGGGACCGGAGGGTGTGTTCCAATTATCGGGGAATTACACTCCTCAGCCTACCTGGGAAAGTCTATGCAGGGGTACTAGAGAGGAGGATCCGACCGATAGTTGAACCTCGGATTCAGGAGGAACAATGTGGTTTTCGTCCTGGCCGCAGCACTCTTGACCAACTCTATACGCTCCACAGGATCCTGGAGGGGGCATGGGAGTTTGCCTAATCTGTCCACATGTGCTTTGTGGATTTGGAGAAGGCTTTCGACTGTGTCCCTCGAACGATCTTGTGGGGCGTGCTCCGAGAGTACGGCGTTCCGGATCCGTTGCTACGAGCTATTCGGTCACTGTATCATCGGAACCAGAGTTTGGTCCGTATTGGTAACAGCAGGTCGGATTCGTTTCCAGTGGGAGTTGGAGTCCGCCAAGGCTGTCCTTTGTCACCGATTCTGTTCATAATTTTTATGGACAGAATTTCTAGGCGCAGTTGAGGCGATGAGGGGTTCTGGTTTGGTGGCCATCGGATATCATCTCTGCTTTTTGCGGATGATGTTGTCCTCTTGGCTTCATCAAGTCAGGCCCTCCAGCTCTCATTGGAGCGATTCGCAGCTGAGTGCGAAGCAGCCGGGATGAAGATCAGTACCTCCAAGTCCGAGGCCATGGTTCTCAGTCGGACAATGGTGGAATGCACCCTCCGGGTCGGGAATGAGGTCCTGCCCCAAGTGGAGGAGTTTAAGTATCTTGGGGTCTTGTTTACGAGTGAGGGAAGGATGGAGCGAGAGATCAACAGGCGGATCGCTGCAGCCTCTGCTGTTAAGTGGTGCCTGTACTGGTGCGTCGTGGTGAAGAAGGAGCTGAGCCGCAAGGCAAAGCTCTCAATTTACCAATCGATCTACGTTCCAACCCTAACCTATGGTCACGAGCTTTGGGTAATGACCGAAAGAACAAGATCACGGATACAAGCGGCTGAAATGATCTTCCTTCGCCGGGTGGCAGGGTTCTCCCTTAGAGATAAGGTGAGAAGCTCCGCCATCCGGGGAGAGCTCGGAGTAGATCCGCTGCTCCTCCGCATTGAGAGGAGCCAGTTGAGGTGGCTCGGGCATCTGGTCAGAATGCCCTCCGGACGCCTCCCTGGTGTGGTGTTTCGGGCATGTCCAACCGGGAAGAGACCCCGGGGTCGACCTCGAACACGCTGGAGGGACTATGTCTCTTGATTTGTCTGGGACCGCCTCGGTGTCCCCCCGGGAGAGTTGGAGGAAGTGGCTCGGGAGAGGGACGTCTGGACCTCTTTGCTGAGGTTGCTGCCCCCGCGACCCGACCCTGGACTAAACGGAAGAAGATGATGATGATGATGATGTTTACATAACCTTTTACATAATTTGTTGTTTGCACTGTTCAAAACTGTAATTTGGAGGCTCATTTGACCAGAATTTTGACCTTCCATTTCACTATATATACATTAAACATTATAAAAAAACAAAATCGATATCTTGAAATTGTTCAGGTAGCTTGAGATGCAGGAGCATTATATTAGCCACTCTGGAGTGTGTGTGTGTGTGTGTGTGTGTGTGTGTGTGTGTGTGTGTGTGTGTGTGTGTGTGTGTGTGTGTGTGTGTGTGTGTGTGTGTGCGTGTGCATGCTTGCCTGTGCTGGTTAGGGTTTTCATGTGTTGGCAAAATTTTAATGACACACAAGATCAAATACAGATAAGGAAAAAGACAGCTAAGGACTTTTAGCACACTGTGCAAACTGACATGTGTGTTTACAAGATAAAAAAAAACAGATAAGAGAAGACACATTTTTTCTGCACTGAATAAATATCACGCAATTCAGAGAGGTCTTTCAAGAAAATCCTTCATACTCATTTATTAACCAGTTCTACAAATGATATTTTCTATTTAATTCATCTTTGGAAGTGAATTACTACTTTATCGGAGTTGAACTGGATGTAAATGCAAATTGCTGTTGAATTCATCACGTATACATAAAACATAGTGATTCAACACAAATCAGGCCAATGAATCGACGCCAATAACTCACCAAAGCCATGTCTTCAGCAGTCCGATCACAGCCCCAGTAGGAGTCTACCTTGCTTTATGAATTCTAGTTTTCATGTTCTCCCAACCCACTGTGTAATAAGTTTCTAATCATATTCTTGTGGTTATGACAGCCTGTTCATCTTTGAATATTTTGTAACTTCATTTCCAGAAGATGTGGGACTGTTTTTCAAAATTGTAATAAAAGCAAAAATCTTACATTTGTAAAATCATCTTCTTCCACTCGTTCCTGTGTTGTGTCATAGGAGTAGCAGCCTAAGCAGTGATGTCCACACATCCCTCTCTCCAGCCACCTCCTCCAGTTCTTATGGCATGGCATCAAGGAGTTCCCAGAGCAGTCAGAGACATAGTCTCTCCAGCATGTTCTGGGTCAAACCCAAGATGTCTTCTCAGTTGGACACTGCCAAAACACCACACTAGGGTGACATTCAAGAGGCATTTTTCTCAGACATCCAAGTTACCTCAGTTGGCTAATCTCAAAGTGAAGGACAGCAGTTCTACTTCAAGCTGTTTCTGGACAACCATGTTTCTCGCCCTATCTCTGTATTTGTGGTCTTGTTCTTTCAGTCATGACCAAAAGCTATAGCCATAGGTGAGGGTATGAATGTAAATTGACTGTTAATTTGAGAGCGTTGCCTTATGGCTCAGCTTTTGCTTCACCAGGACGGACTTGGTACAAGTTTCACTTTGCAGTGGAAGCTGCACCAAGAGACAGTTATACAACATCCAGATCCCTGAGGTTTTCATGGAGGATCTCATCCACACTCAGAGCCCAGACATCAAGGAATTTTTTTAACTATCTCAGTGACCTCTGCCCCAGTGAAGGTCAACCCCCCTCTTCAAGCCCTAGGCTCTTCCTCTTCCAGAGAGGGTATGTTGGTAGGATAGAGGAGATCCTCAAAGTATTTCAATCTCCCGACAACATCCTTAGTTGAGGTGAGCAGCTCCCCACTTTCACTGTAAACAGTGTTTGTGAAGTACTGTTTTCTCCTCCCAAGGCATCGGTTAGCGGTTCCGAATCTCTTCAACACTTCTCTTTCCAAGTCCTCACTAAACTCCTCCCTCACCAAGGATTTTGCATCAATGACAGCCTGGGCTGTCAGTACCCGTCTGTTGCCTCAGGAGTCTCACAAGCCCAAATGATGGGATGGACTCCTTCTTCAACTTGATGGTCCTCTCTCACCCAAGAGAGGCATTGATGACCTTACGGCCACAGCTCTGGGCTGCCACTTCAATAATGGAGGAAAAGAACATGGCCATTTTATGCACTGTCTCTGGCCTTCTTTGAGATATGGTAGTAGTTCTGCTGGAGGTGGGAGTTAGAGATCCTGCTAACAGGAGACTCCTCCAAAAGTTCCCAAGAGACACTTTGATCTCCCAAGTCTGGAGGGCAGCCTCTTCAACCATTAGAACCAGCTCACAACCAGGTGATGATCAGTTGGCAGTTCAGTTCCTCTCTTCACCCAAGTGTCCAACACATATGGCCACAAGTCTGATGACACAACTACAAAGTTGATAATCAAACTGAGGCCTATTGTGTCCTGGTACCAAATGCACTTATGGGCACTCCTTCATTTGAGCATGTGTTTGTTATAGACAAACCATGGTGAGCAGAGAAGCCATACCTACCAATCACACCCTTCCAGATCACACTATCATTGTCCACATGGGCATTGATGTCTCTCAGGACAATGAGTGAGTCCACAGGAAGCGATCTCTAGCACATCCTCTAAGGCTGGGTACTCTGAACTGTCATTTGGTACAGAACCACAAACAATAGTCAGGAGCTGCCCTCCAACCTATAGACAGGCATGGGTTACCCTTTGTCAACCAGGGAAAATTCCAACATGTGCGTACTGAGACGTGGGGCAACAAGGATCCTCACACCGGCTCACCGCCTCACCCTATAAGCAACTCCGGACTGAAACAAGGTCCAGCCCCTTTCATGCTGGGTGGTTCCAGAACCAAAGTTATGTGTCAAAATAAGCTTATCTTAGTCTAGTCAGTATCTCTCAACCTTGGGCACCAACGCAGGGCTCCTTCCCACCATTCCATTCCCGAAAAACCAAAATCAGTAGCCAAGGATAGATCTGTTAGAAGCCATGCTTTCAGCTGCCACCAAGCTCACACTGCAGCCGCACTATACTACTCCACTATAGCGCCTCCCACAGGTCAGACCATGTGATGGCAGACCAGGTCTCTTTTTCGGGCTGAGATTGGCCACACTCCATGGGCAGAAGTCTGATCACCACGTGCTCACCTTCGAGCCCATCCCCTTCAAGGGATACCCTGTAAATCTGCAATCAGGCAAGGGAAACTGAGTCCATACTCAGTTTGCTCATAGGGGTCTTATGACCCACACTTAGTCTGGACCTTCACCTAGAACTTGTTTGCTTTGGGTGACCTTAACAGGGGAATTATACATTTACATTTATAGTTACAACATTGGGCAGATGCTCTTATCCAGCGTGATTTACAATTAGCTTTTTTTATACACATCTGAGCAATTGAAGGTTAAGGACCTTGCTCAAGGGCGCAACAGTGGTGATAGTGGGGATTGAATCGCTGACCTTCAAATCAGTAATTCGTCAACTTAACCACTAAGTCACCACTGCCTTAATGCCCCAACAACATAGATATAGAATTTTCTCCTTTACTGTGTCCTGGGATAATAATAATTTCAACATATTATTAAAATAATCGAAGGCTAATTAAATCAAAACACAAGTTTCCACCTCAATTTATTGATGTGTCTTTCACACAAAGAGTGCACATTTCTTTTCCTGTCCTGATTTTACATTTTACACTGATTATCAATATTTATCATCTAATGAATAAAACTATTTACGCTTCTGTTGCACAAATTCACTGAAAAGCAATAACAGGAACGGTTGGTATAAATGTGTTAGCAGGAATAAGAGTAATGTGATAATGCATATTCCATCTATGTGGCAAAGCAAAGGTTTACAGAGAAACAAATAAACTAGACAAGCCAAGCTGAAACATAAATGAAAGAAAGTGTCATTGTTTTGCCATGAAATGTTTTTCCCGGCAGATGAGAACACACAGAAGGGGTTCGGAAATCAGTCTCATATAGACAAGAAAGTCAAACATTAAAGGTACATCAATATAGCAATTCAACAAAAAAGGCACATATAAAATAATCAGAGTAAACATATCAACACTTAATATTAACACCCCTGGTTTTCCACATGTGGTCTGGATAGTATGTGGAGATGTTTTACAAGTTACTACACAATTGACCACATGCAAAAAAATAGGAAACAGTAAAAATAAGAGATTCATTTGATAAGAAATACTGGGTTGAACAAACTGGCTCCCAATTACTACCACCAACATAATAATGCTTAAGGTAATAGAGTATGGAGCTGAGAAGAGAGAAGCAAGTGATGGATATTTTTGAGTGAGAATGCTCTCTAATGTCACCAGTGGATGAAACACATGCCCACAGAGCCGAGCTGCAATTAACATGAAGCAAAGAGCATTAAAAGTCCAATTAGACGAATAATTTAATCCACTAAAAGTAAATGTTACAAGGATTGAATTCACAATCAGCTCCAGCAGATCACTAAGTAGGAGGAAGATGGCAATGAAAGAGATTCGACCTTTGCTCTTGTAATGTTGACACAGAACAGTGACAGCCCAAATCAGAGCTGGATATCCTGCACTCATAGCTGTGATGCAGAAGATGGAGTAACGTATCTGTGGGTAGTTTTCATCATCCCATGGAGAATATAGTGCACCATAGATTCGGAAGATACACATTGTAGATTGCTTCTTCTCCCTTTCTTTTTTTTTGTGCTGTAATAAAGTATGGTATAAAGTGGAAAAAAAAAAAATTTTGGTTAAATTATGTACCGTTCCCTTAATGTGTAATGTAATGGCTTGGCTGAATTAGTTTTACTGTATAGTGAAGACATTTATATACAGAACATATACATTTCACTGCACAAGCACACTAATGAAATCATCATAATGCCATCACAACTCCAAAAATGTAGGCGGATAATTCAAATACCCAAATGATTTTTAAATCTTTAATATTCTGAATTAAATTAAAAAATGAGATTTCATTAATCATTCATTTTTACCAATTTCTAAAAAGAATAAATCAGGACTTTAAATATTGTACAAAACCATGAATTAATCTTTATTTGTATTAAATGAAATAACTTGCAGTTTTGTGTAGAATTCTGTTACTCAGTATTGATCTTAAAATAATTCTTAATGGTACACAATATTTAATTCTAAAAAAAAAAAATGCGTCTGTCAGGAAAAAGCCAAGACTGAAGAAAAAATTGAAAGAAAGGAAGGTGGAAATTATTAATTATTTGTCATTTACACTATAGCACTGCTAATCTCTGGGTGTTCAGGGGTGACACTTTCAGCCGGACCCAGGATATGCAGGAGACACACCGATAAACACTGGAGGCGCCGCAGAAATAATAAACAGAAACAAACGCTAGCAACACTGAAGAAAATAACAAAAAAAAATTTTTGGACATGAAGAAACGTGTACAAGCACAGAAACATTGAAGTGACGTGGTACAATGAATCCAATACACACAGCTGTTTATAGATTTTACAGTGGAAACGTTGATAATGATGATGATGATTACTTTTTTCACTCTGTTACCAAAACTGTTGTATTTACAGTATATACTGTATTCGCAATATTTATGTATGCATTTTTATATATACAGTATTAATACTTTAAGACTGCCAGAAGTACAGCCTTGAAAGTAAAATACAGCACTGCTTTTAATTATAAAAAAAAAATTTAATTAGATTAAGAGGTTTCAGTACTGTTATGGCCTGTGTCTTGGGGGACTTTGAATTTGGCGGCTCTTCTAACTCTGTTTTCTTCCCAGCGGTGCAGGCTCCGGCGGAGGGGCATGGCTTACCTACGTGGGCACACACCTGATCCCATTCCTGAACTTACTCCTCTATAAAAACAAGCAGTGCGGGCACCTCAGTTCAAGAAGCTTGTCCTTCGCTTCCCTGTGTCCTGGTTTCCCGCGTCAAGTTTCCCGCGCCTCAGTTTCCCAGTGCTCATTGTTTGTTGTGTTTCTCTTCGTCACCAGTCAGTTATCATGTTTGCCTCCTGCTTCCAGTGTTTCACCTTCAATAATAAATCACCTCTGTCACTGTCTTCTGCATTTTCTGGGTCCGACTGAAAGGTCATTACGCAACATGTACAGTTATGTTCCCAAATTTTTAAAATTAAGAGCAAATGAAGAAAATTTTATCGGAAAATATTTTAAGGTTTGGATTCTGTGTTCTCTGTATGCAACGTCATGTCTTTCACCCGTCAACAACCTGCTTAAATAATGAACTGCACTGCTTGTGGTTATTTTTAGAGATAGTAAGAGATGTTCTGTACCATTTACTACAGTTTTGTGGCCTGTGCTGAAAAAAACAGTCAACTTCTGTAATACATATTAAATATGCAAAAGAGTTAATATACAGTATTGAAAGGTTCATAATTTAATTTCAGTAAAGTAATTACTTAAATGGGGCAGTGGTGGTCTAGTGGTATAGGGCACTGGATCATTGATCCAAAGGTTGGGGGTTCAAGTCCCACTCCCACAAGATTGTCACTGTCCCTCCTAGTGCAGCTAACTGGGTTATCAAAGGCCGGCCATATTTCTCACTGTCTATTGTGTGAGGTTCATGTAAAAGAACCATTGCTGACTTTCGACAAGTCTGTTGGGTTTTTACACCTGAGCCTAGTGGCTCATCAGGCCGGTGCTTATCCCCGTGTTCTGCAGCATGAAGCGACCAGGAGTACAACTCCTCCTGGATGGGATGCTTGTCCATCGCAGGTTACCTTTCCAGTATATTTTACTGGTACTCATTTATACTGCTGGGTGAACAGAGACACACTTGTGGTTGAGACCTTGCCCAGGGGTCTTAGCACAGTGAGGGTCTCAGTGGGATTTGAACTCACTACCTCCCGATCATGAGACCAGCTCCCTAACCACTACACCACCAGCCCCGACTTTCGACAAGAGTAGGCTGCAAAGCCATCGGCGTGTTTCCGCCCTGCGATGGCCTGGCGAGTTATTCAGGGTGTACTCTGCCCTCGCCTGGAGTTGGCTGGGATTGGCGCCAGCCTCCCCGCGACCCTAGTTAGGATTAAGCGGTTACAGAAAATGAACTGATGAACTAATTACTTAAATCATTCATCTTTTCAGGATTTTATGCAGGAAAGGTTTAAAAAGTTCTATCCTAACAAACAATTACAAACTTTATGAAAGAGATTAATCAATGTAATATTTATCTGAATATATAGAATGAAAAAATAAACGCTATCATGGATGTGCTACCCCATGCGAACGAGGGAATAATAGATAGTAAATCTATCTATGGTACCCATAAAAAAACTAAAAACTGGTTGCTACTATCAGTAACAAAGCTCAAATGTCTTTTTAGAGTTGTTATTCGAAATATTTGTCCTCAATGTAAACATTTGAAACTATTTTCTGAGCATTTAATTAATACTCTCATGCCAAATATACCTTTTTCGACTATGAGAGAACCATTTTTGTGAAGGTTACATGGGCCTATGGGGAACACTCAACCAATCAGCATTCAGAACTAGTTGACAGTGTTGAGGAGATTTAAAGAATTATTTGTTGTCACTTAGGTAAGCATGTCAACTACTGACTTGGAGTTACATAACAGGTACTGAATCTGTGCAACTACAAGTATTACATAAATCGAAAAATGGAAACCAAAAATTTTAATCTCGTTTTCCTCAAACTAATAAAGCTGATAGATCCGATTAATCCTCAGCACACTTCATGCCTTTAAATTCTCTTGTCTTACAATCAGCATAATTTGTTAATAATTATTATTAAATATAAATAAATCCTTCAGGCATACTATGTACAGCTCAGATTATTACATGCGAGTGAATTTGTCCATTATCTTATTCTAATACACCCATAATAAACCTCAAATATAACACAAGAAATAACTACTGAGAATTCATTTATTCAATATGTAAGTATTTACAAGCTGACAAAATACAGAACATTACTTGGAAACATAAAGAATTCGAAGTTTTCTCTTACCTGAAGAAGTGTTGTGGTAAAAATTAAGACACTCTTTCTTTCCTTTTTATTCTTTTCTTGCTTAAGTGGTCAGGTTTTATTGACTTGTTTACGTTGTCTTTCTAATTTTTTTGTTGTGACTAGGGTTAATATCAGCTTAAATTGTTTGAACCTCCTGCGCTCTTATACACTTGGTCATGAGGGAAAATGATGGTAAGTGATACAGACTGGGTTATTTATGCCTGCGTCTGCAATTTAGCAGACCTTATCTTATGCTTAATAAAAGCAGCTGAAATGCTGCAACACATCACTCCCAAATATATACACCGCCTTGCACATCTTATGCACTAAAACTAATTGTAATAAACCAGAAAATATATATATATTCGTAATTTTGTTTATGTCCTCAACTAATGATCAAGCTTCAATATTCCACATAAAATGCTGATCATGAAGATTTATCAAATTTCTTTTTTAATTGATTAATTTGCAGGACTTCATGTTTCCATCGTTGCTGATGAAAAATGGTCTTTTTTGTCTTTTCACAGTTGGCATTGCATAAAGATGTGGACTAGATTTGCAGAAAGTTGGGCATGCAGGAGAAAAACTCATAACATTGCCTCTCACCATTTTTCCCAAATGACAACAGACAGTACAATATTATACTAATAGAAATGTTTATCAACTACATTTGCAAAACTGACATTAGAAGCCTACATTGGGATCGCTACTCCCTTTTAATCAAATGCACTTTCACTGTGTATTTAACACCTGCATTTGGCAGCACATGATATACAAAGGTCTAGCTTGCATCTGTGGTCAGACCTATCAGATTAAAAAGGCAAAGAGAGAGAAACACCTTTTCCAAAAGAGGGTGATATGAGTGGAACATGTGTGCATCATTGATGACTAAAAACCATCCTGTCAGAAACCTTACTGGATCAACAACAGGGCGGATCACATATTGTCGGATTTTATACTCATTTACGAGGCCATCATAATCATCATCATCATAATCATCATCATCATCATCATCATCATCATCATCATCATCATCATCATCTTCTTCTTCTTCTTCTTCAACTTATTCTGGGGTCAGGTTTCAGGGGAAGCAGCATAAGCAATGAGGTCCAGATGTCCCTCTCCCCAGCCACTTCCTCCAGCTCTTCCAGGGAGACACCGAGGCATTCCCAGACAAGGTGAGAGACATAGTCCCTCCAGCATGTTCTAGGTTGACCCTGGGGTCTCTTCCCGGTTGGACATACCCGAAACACCACACCATAATGCTGTCTGCTGCCTTAGGAGTCTCACAGGCCAGTAAGACCCGATAGGCCTCCTTTTTCAGCTGGACGGCCCCCTTCACTGCAGGTGTCCACCAATGGGTTTGGGGGTTACCGCCACGACTAGCACCAACAACCTTCCGGCCACATCTTTGGGTTGCCGCATCAGCAATGGAGACACGAAACATGGCAAATTTACATTGCAGAATTATTTAATATTTGATTTTATAGAATATCAAATTATAGAAGATCAAAAATCAAATAAAAAATGGTTAATTGTTTGTTCTTTGGTCGGCACTGTGGTGTAGTGATTAGTGCATTCATCTTCCACCAAGAAGGTTCTGGGTACGAGCCCCGTGCCCAGTGAGGGTATTTCTGTGTGGAGTTTGTATGTTCTCTGTGTGCTTGCATGGGTTTCCTCCCACAGTCATGTACATTAGACCTACGATGGTCTGGTATTCATGGTGTTTCCCACTATCACTTGAAGTCAGCTAGGATGGGCTCCAGCTTCTGTCTGGCCCTAATAAAAGATAAAGCAGTTCAGAAAATGAAATGAAGTGGGGGGGGGACATAAAATAAATTAAAACAGCTTATACACACAGAAAACAATGCCTTATATCAACTGGCTCACAGCTTCCCAGTATACTACGGTCAAAACTTTCCAGTAATGGTTTACAGGTTTGCACAATATGTTTATACACGTAAAGGGAACTCACTTGGAGTAAATCTTTTTTTTTTTTTTTACTTGATTTTATAGGTAAATCTTCTTCTTTTCCTTTTGGCTGTTCCCTTCAGGGGTCGCCACAGCAAACCATCCGCCTTCATCTCGCCCTGTCCTCTGCATCTTCTTCTCTTACTCCAATGACCTTCATGTCTTCCTTCACCACATTCATAAATCTTCTCTTTGGTCTTCCTCTAGGCCTTCTGCCTGGTAGTTCCAACCTCAGCATCCTACTGCCAATATACTCACTATCCCTCCTCTGTACATGTCCAAACCATCTCAATCCAGCCTCTCTGACTTTGTCTCCAAAACATCTTACATGTGCTGTCCCTCTGATGTGCTCATTCCTGATCCTATCCATCCTCGTAACTCCCAGAGAGAACCTCAGCATTTTCATCTCTGTGATTTTATAGGTAAATGATTTATGTAAATTTTTATTGAAAAAATACAGATTAAAAATGAATACAGAGCCATCAGGTTAATGTTTAATCCAGAATTTGTATATTTAAAAGCAATTTTTATTTTTAAAAAAGCCATCATTAACACATTGAATATTAGTTGGAAAATACATTTTTATTCATACAATTTTTTTTTTTTTTTACAAAATAAAATAACATAAGGGCATTGGTGGTGTAGTGGTATAGGGTGCTGGATCACTGATCCAATGGTTGGGGGTTTGAGTCCCACTCTCCACAAGGTTGTCACTATCCACCCCAGTGCAGCTAACTGGGATATCAAAGGCCGGCCATGTCTCTCACTGTCTATGGTGTGAGGCATGTAAAAGAACCATTGCTGACTTTCGACAAGAGTAGGCTGCAAAGCCATTGGCATGTTTCTGCCCTGCGATGGCCTGGCGAGCTGTCCAGGGTGTACTCTATATTAGTCATTTTTTGGACTGAGGGAGGAAAGTGGCGTACCTGTAGGTACATGAAGAGAACACGCAAACTCCACATAGAGACACTACAACCCTGGGACCGTCTTGATCTGAGTAATCTGTTTTACTTGGAGTGTTTCTGCAACATCAGATTGTTTTCTACGGGAACTTTTTGCAGTGGTCTGCTTGATTGATAGCAAAGGCACCTGTCAGAGAGCCCTGACCCCTGGTTAACCACGACAGAACACTGCTGATTCATTTGCTGGTGAAACGTACAATCCCTATTAATTGCAACTGTTGACTCAATAGATTCTCAGACTGACCCACAATATGCCCGTTTTGAGCTCTCTTGCTCCTGATGTTTACAGATAGCTAGTTGCTACAAGTAATGTATTTACTTTCATATAAAAAATGGTATCACTATAGTTGATGAGATTACATGACTTTCACAAATAAAATTCTGTCGTGAGGACTGTTGGTTTACTTTGGATCTTTATCTTTGATATGACTTTTGATATAGTCATACACAGCAGTATTGATCTTTTCGAAAAATCTATTAACTTCCAAAATCTATCGTACAGTTGAGCTCTCATTTATTGTCTGCCAGCTGTGGCTATGAAATCCATCTCCCTGCAGACAAGCACACAAAGGATAGAATCAGAGATTAGCCTTAAATTTGTTAAAGAGTCTAGCGTTAAATGAAGGTTCGTAAAAGCACTCAAGAAAAATGGCATGTATAAAATGATCATTGTAAACATAGCAACAGTTATCACGAGCAAGCCTGGTTTCCTGTTTGTGGCTTGGCTGTTGTCATGTGGTGCTTTCCAAGTTAATAAGTATGTGACTGCACACATAATTATAGCCAACAGACATACAAGCATACTTATTATATGTCCAATAGAAGGTATGAATGGGCATCCAAATGTTAGCACAAAAACAATGAAGGAGACGGTAATGGAGCAGGAAGGGGAGAAAATATTAGTAAGTGAAGAATATTGTCGGGAAATACTCTCTAATGCTACGAACTGGTGAAAAAAATGTCCAGAAAGCCTGGCTCCAAATAATAGGGTGAAAAAAGTCACACAGCTTTTTGATTCTCTTTTGAACATATACCCAACAAAGAACGGATTCAGAATCAGCTCCAGCAGATCAGTGATGAGGAGGAAAATGGTGACGAACGAGAATTGAACTCTGATTTTGTAATTCCGGTAGAGAACACTGAGAGCCCAGAGCAGAGCCAGAAAACCCACACATAAACCAGTGATGCTAAAGATGGACAGGCGAATGACTTTGAAGCTCAGATGTCCGTCTTTGAAATTCCTGTTCTCACAGTAGTCCATGATGTGGAACATATAAGCAGGGATTTAACCTGCAATTCACAGAGGAAATGCAATAATTGAAGGAAAAATTGTGTAGTTCAAGAGAAATTACACAGATATAATTTAAACATGGTATCAGAACAGCATATTAAACCACACTATTGTTGATGATTTCTAGTAGTAACATCATAGAGTATGCATCATCTGGGACTAGTATATGGAGAAAGGGATTACGACCCCACACTGTACCATCACGAAACCTGTCACATTGCAAAGTTGCATTCAATGATGATTTGGAGCAAGATTTCAGGCAGCAAGGAGCATTCACTAAATTCTTGCTTGTATTTCAGGAGTATTTATATATTTTTTTCCTGCTGGTAATCACAGTAGAATGTCATAAAAGGTAGGTAGACTCATATTATAAAACAGGAATGATTGGGTTATTCTAAAAAGCTCTAAGATTACCGCTACATTAGGCATGTTTCGCAGTCAGACTGAGAAGCCAACATGCAGATGTGTTATGATTGAGCACTATCTAGCGAAACGTGGGGCCTGTGGTGTAGTGTTTAGGGTGCTGCGCTCATGATTAGGAGGTCGTGTGTTCAAATCCCAGTTAGACCCCCAGTGTGCTAAGACCCCTGGGCAAGATCTTAACCTCAAGTGTGCCTCTGTTCAACATGCAGTATAAATGGGTACCAGTAAAAATATACTGGGAAAGTTAACCTGTGATGGACTAGCATCCCATCCAGGAGGAGTTGTACTCCTAGTTGCTTCATGCTATGGAAACCAGGGATAAGCACCGGCCTGATGAGCCACTATGGCTCGGGTGTAGAAAGCCCAACAGACTACACCTTTATCTTACTATCTAGCGAAAAGGTTTTCAGTCTAAATACAAAATTGATGTATTAATTTTCACTAATAATTAGCCATTTAGTTAATGTGCATGTCTTAAGACTGTGGGAGGAAACTGGAGAACCTGGAAGAAACCCAGAGAAGCACAGGGAGAACATGCATATTTCACACTGAAACGTCTGAGCCTGGGAATTGAACCCAGGACCTTGTGCGCCATTGTGAAGCGCATGTACTTATACAGCTTACACCAAAATGCTTAACTTTATCTAATAGATTAATGACTTGGATAAAGAGCTGCCTGCTGTTCTGACCTCTTGGTATATAGTGGTACTACACTTGATTTTGTGAATGTAAATCATCAGTGAGATGACGTTTCATTACGGAGACATCTCTGACTGCTAGCAAAAGCTGGTAGTGGTGGCTTATTAGTTAAGGCTCTAAGCCACTGTCCAGAAGGGTGGGGATTCAAGCCCCAGTACCAGCAAGCTACAACTGTTGGTCCCTTGAGCAAGACCCTTAACCCTCAACAGCTCAGTTGCATAGAAGAGATAAAATAAAATAAAAAAAACTAATTACTCTTGATAAAGGTGTTTAGAAAAATCCATAAACTTAAATGCAAAAGTCCAGCGGTAATTTCTCAACATCCCATACACTCATTAGCATTTCAAAACAAGTGTTAATAAATGTCCGTCTACTTTACAGACTTGCTGGCCATCCTAGAACTTCAGTCACCATCAGCCTTCAGGTCCACAAACAAAGATTGTGAGACTGAGCAGACCCATCTGACCAGAACAAATACCTATGGCAACAGGGACATCCATGATGGCGATTGGCTGATAACGCAGCTGGTAGTACCTAGTCAATGACCTGCATATATGCAGTCACAAGTGTGGCGGTCGGAGCAGTTTGGGAATTTTAAGTGGCAAACTATGGCAGCTGCCGAGACATGTGGGCATCAATTTTCAGGAACCTGCTCTGCACACCTCTTTGTGAGGAAGTTCGAATAAAAGTTGGCCCTCTTCAGTCCAATCCAGTTACAGAGCCACTGGAGCTCTTACTGACCATAAATGGACAAGACATTAAATGGTGAATATTCTCATCATAACTACGATGGACCATCATAGTCACCTAATTTAAATCAATGTTCATACAAAGTAATATTCAATATTCATTTTAGTTTAATCCAGTCAACTGTATGATTATGGCAGTAGCGTGGTACTGGGAGCTGTTTATAAATGTTGCAATATTATTATTATTATTATTATTATTATTACTATTATTATTATTATGTACATTGTTTAAATGAGAACTGTTCTCTACTTACCAAAATTACTGACCACAAGGAGAAGCTGAAATAAGTACAACCCAAAAATGGTGATCGTGCAGCACAGGACTCTTCACGGGGCCCTTTAAACCTGAAGCATTCCACATCTCACTTTAAAAATTACATGCAATTTAAATCTTAACATGTTATGGACAGTACTTTAAGTTTCACGCAGATCATTACCTTTTATTTTTAAAATTAAAAAAAAAAAAAGAAAAGAAAAGAAAAATTTACCATTTATTTAGAAGTTTGCTCTTCTGTTTTAGAGTACTGTATTTTTTTTTTTTTTTTTTTTTTTTTTTACTCTGGTCAGCAGATTGACTTACAAACTGAGAGCATTGACAGGAAAAATATCAATTTGAAGTAGCATATTATATTAGTTCATTTGCTTTAGCTCAGTTGTCATGCAGAAGTTATACACACACACACACACACACACACATAGACACACACGCACATACACACAGACTCATTTTATGTTGTTATATGTAGTTTTGTAGTCCGTTGAGGGCAGTGGTGGCCTGGTGGTAAGGGTGCAGAACCACTGATCCTTAGGTTAGGGGTTCAAACCCCACTCTCAACGGGTTGTCACTGTCCCCCCAGTGCAGCTAACTGGGTTATCATAGGTTATCAAGTCTGTCACTGGTGTGAGGCATGTAAAAGAATCATTGCTGACTTGGTAGGCTACATAGCCGTCAGCGTGTTTCCACCCTGCGATGACCTGGCGAGCTGTCCAGGGTGTACGCTGCCCTCACCTGGAGTCGGTTGGGATGGGAGCAGCCTCCCCACGACCCTAATTAGGATTAAGTGGTTACAGAAAATGAATGAATAGTCCGTTGAATCCTTACAACTGTGTATTATACCAATGATATGAAGTTGAAATGACACTAAAAAATCAGCATGACTTGACTTGAAATACAATCAAGTGAAAAGTAGTAAACCTATTGAAAATATTTTCCTCAACATATTTATTGAGGAACATTTCACAATTATTTTAATTTTAACATTACAATTTGCTCGTATAAATATTATTAAATAATTTCTATGGGTTGTACTCATTTTTCCACATATTGCATTTTTTTACACCAAACACTTAAATAGGCCTCCAACACAGTCCATCCCAAAACACTTTAAATTTTACCCCTTTTTTTATTATTACTTATTTATTTATTTATTTATTTATTCAGTTTTCTTTTAGCAGGGTAGCCCTTTCAGCTCACTCGGAACTGCTCTGCCAAGGGGCCCTGCATCGCGTGCAATTTTTTGCCATTGCCTTCTGCACGATGCGAACCTACGGACAATTTAGAACTGCCAATTAACCTACTGTATTAATCTGAAAAACATTTATGGCAATCAAATCAAATGATTGTTTTTAGGCAGATTTCCAACAGTATTCCATACAAAGCATAAAAACACAGCCCAATTAAAACTTATTTTAAATTACTCTTGCAAAAAAAAAACACTGAAAATAAATCAGAAAATCCAATAAAACTTGCTATTGTAAAGTAGTAACAATGTAATGAAATACATAACTCAATACTTCACTGAGACAAACATTACTGACCGAGACACATGTAAAAAATAAATGCGAATATATGATCCGCTGGTGGAACTGCATCACATACACGCGTAGTCAAGTGACAATAAATCGATTCAGAATAAAACAGAATTAATTTTGTACATAAAAACTTCCCAAATATGAATTATTAACTTGGGGGGAACTTACAGTTGTATTGAGAAATCAGGTGTCCCTGGTCAAGGTATATTCAATTTCCACCTTCAAATTAAAATTAAAAAGGAGAAAACCTCACAGTTTTTCTTGTAGCTGTGAAAACTGCTGTGGTATCAGTCAATGCATCATGTGTGTATGTGTGTGTGTGTGTGTGTGTGTGTGTGTGTGTGTGTGTGTGTGTATGTGTGTGTGTGTGTGTGTGTGTGTGTGTGTGTGTGTGTGTGTGTGTGTGTGTGTGTGTGTGTGTGTGGCAGGGGTAAGTGATAAAATCCATGAAAAGTATTATTTCATATCATGTTTAAATTACAGTATATGTAACTTGAGCCAGATTTAATCAGAATATCAAAACAGTAAATTGAGAAATTATAATATTGACACTACATACTAATACATCTGAGTTATGTTAGTTCAAAAAATATAGACATTTCTGAGACAACTATCGCAATGGTTTCTGCATTTTTATTCGTTATAATATGCACTGGGAGCAAAAATAGACTATTATAATTTTGGGAAATAAAAGCATTATCCATTTAATGGTGGTTTAATTGGAAATGAATGAAAAGCATACACTTACATTAGCACAAAATTGTAGGTCAAATGACCACAGAATACAACTTCCTGATAAACACTCTGCATTGTAACTATTTGGGTGTCATGACTCACTTCGCCTCATCAACTTATGCAGTTGAACTTAGATGTTCACATACACTCATCAGGAGCATGAATGAATTATTACACTTTTTCTGTGACAGAACAAATGGACAGCATATCTGTACATCTTTACTAGAGCAGAAAACCTTAAATGTTTATGTAGCTTCAGAAGTACTGTATACACTCTCACTCGTTTCCTGAACCACTTACTATTAGAGCTGTTGGAGGCTGGAGCCTATCTCAGTCACCACTGTCTGAAGGCAGGGTACATTTCGCTAGATTATCACAGAACCGACACATACAATGTTTTATCTATTAATGATCTACCAAGCAATGCCAAGATTCTTTGGGTTTGAATTGTGAAAGAGGATTTCAGGGAGGAATCATATTCACCCTTGACTTAGCAAACACAAAATCTTGGCCATAATAGAGCCCACTGAGATTCCTTGCGCTGTGCTGGAGAATACCTCATGGGGATGTTTTTTGTTTTGTGTTGTTTTGTTTTTTTAACCCACCTGAGCTATAGTGGCTCATCAGGCCGGTGTTTATCCCCGGTTTCCATAGCATGAAGCGACTAGGAGAACAACTCCTCCTGAATGGGACGCTAGTCCATCGCAGGTTACATTCCCAGTATATTTTTACTGGTACCCATTTATACTGCTGGGTAAACAGAGGCACACTTGTGCTTAAGACCTTGCCCAGGGCTCTTAGCACAGTGAGGGTCTAACTAGGATTTGAACACAACCTCCCAATCAAGGGCAGTAGTGGTCTAGTGATATAGGGCGCTGGATCACTGATCCAAAGGTTGGGGGATCAAGTCCCACTCTCCACAAGGTCAGCAGCCTAAGCAGTGAATTTGAAACATTCCTCTCCCCAGCCACTTCCTCCAGCTCTTCCAGGGGGACACCAAGGCATTCCAAGAACAGCCAAAACACTTTCCAACCCTCACCCATGGTCACAAGCTCTGGGTAGTGACTGAAAGAACAAGATCGCAGATACAGGCGGCTGATATTAGCTTTTTCTGCAGGGTTGTGGAGCTCTCCATCAGAGAGAGCGTGAGAAGCTCAGCCATCCGGGAGGAGCCAGCTGAGGTGGCTGGCGCATCTGGTTAGGATGCCTCCAGAATCCTTTCCTGGGATGATGTTTCAAAGACATCTATGTCAAATATGTCTAACCAGGGACAACTCAGAAAAAGATGGCGGGACTATGCCAACTTACCCCATTCTCCATGAAATTTTTATGATTATTGAGTCATTTCATTCCAAACTTATTGCACTAAAAATTTATATGCACAGACAGGAAACGCATTCCCTCAGCTCTCACTTAGCTCACCGTTGGTGATGACAGGCCCTAAAAAGGCAGCAAGTTGTGAGCAAACATTACTGACAACAAAAGCAATGCAGAATAAAAAACAAATTCAAGATCATTTTCTGCTCACCAGTTGGACAGTGGATATTGAAGTGATCGCAATCTTCCTGTCAGCGTCACCATTAAAAAATTACCAGGGTGGAATTCTCCTGGTGGTTTTTAGATGGTTTTGTCACTCATACACTTGGCAGCCTGACTCCGGCTATACCGAGTGAAGACAACGATGATGATGATGATGATGATGATGATGATGAGGTATCAAGAAAAAGGAGGGGAAAAAAACAGAAAAGAAGGGTGGTAGTAACATCCTGATGTCATATTGTGACATATGATGTGAGGCATGTATTAAGAACCATTGCTGACTTTTTGACAAGAGTACCTGCAAAGCCGTCGGGGTGTTTCCACCCTGTGGTAGCCTGGCGAGCTGTCCAGGGTGTACTCTGCCCTAGCCCGGAGTCAGCTGTGATGGGCGCCAGCCTCCCTGTGACCCTAATTAGGATTAAGCGGTGACATAAATGGACGCGGCCAGGGCATGCTCCCATCATCCAAGACTACACACGCAGGAGGATAAGAACGGATTGTTACGTATGCCTAAGGGATTCTATCAGACGAGCCCCCACTTGTTATGAATAGGAGAATTTAAATGATTGAAATTGCCCTGTGAAACCAGCAAAGCACAACAGACCACGACATTAACTATGTACAATTTAATAATATGACCAAAATAAGACAAAATTCACATTATGTACAACTTAGACCTAAACCATGTACAAATTAACCAAGGGTCCCATAGTCATCAAGCTCCTGCAGCAGGGTAAATTTAATGATGGCGCATGTGCTGGCAGGGAAAGGCTTGCCATCCCTCGTGGGCGGTGCGTGGCTGTGGATGCTGGACCGTGTCGATGAAGTCCCATGATCATGGTGGTTCCATGATCCGCCTTGGATGACTTCCCCTTTTGGTGATCCGCCACAATGAGTCCACTTGGATGATCTGCCCGAAGAGCCTGTAAGCGACTGGAGGAGACTGGAAGACCGTAGCCAGTCAGCCACAGGTCCTTAATATAGATTCACCAAACCAAGTTGAACAAGCCCAGGCAAGCTCAGACAAGCCCCAACATGTCTGTGTTGCTCCTCCCCTTGTTGGATTGCACAACTCCAGTGCCCTATGGAAAATTCCAGACTCCCCCAGCTGAATCACACCACGTGACTCTCTTTCCTTATGTTTATATTTACATTCACACCAATATGTACATACTCGTAACACGAATTATTATTATTGAGGGTTTTTTTTTTTGCTAATTAATTATGAAGGGTTTTTTGTTTTTAATAAAATTCACTTTTTTGTTACTTTTTTGTCAAGGTACTTCTTAAACTCCAATTTAAAATTGCATAAATGAAAAGTGAAGAGATGTATTTTCACTGTGTACACAGTATTTTCAAAATAAATGCTTTTTGTTCTTAAGCGTTTTTTTTTTAATTTGGGTAAAATTCTCCTGGGTTAACCTTCCACGTCAGCAAAATAGAGGGTAACCATTCTAGGGTTTCACCCAGTCCTGCCGTGTTCTTCCAATACCAAGTAAAGGGCGAAAATGAGTATGGGAGACATCTACAGGCCACTTGCTCTGGGGGGGGGGGTTTAGGGTTAAAGGGGAAATGAAGCACATCGCAATGTAACATAGTCTCGCTTCGTTTGGTCCTCAATATCACGTTTTTGCAGCTCATCAGTTGAAAATCGCCCCGATAATAATGTAAATCCAATTTGAAATTCGAGGTGTGAGACCATGTAAGCCGCCATTGGTCCTTGGCCGTTTCCTGTGACGTCACTGGGTTGGTGGTCATGAACTTGTGTAAATATCACAATGGCTGGAATAAAAAGCCCTGAAGTACCAGTCATCATTGTATGGTTTATGATATAAAATTTAAGCCACAATCGCATTCAATAAACTATACGTAAGCTACCGACAACTTATTTAGTCGGCATTTCATTTCCCCTTTAAACGGAAACACACCACTGACCAGTGAAAAGTTACTTCTGCACAGGTTTGACAGACATCATCATTTGCGGTGTGTGCTTGGTCTGTCAGTGCTTGTAATAATATTGTGTGCAGAAAAGTCAAATACGGTCGGAACTGATCCTGGTTTCAACGATGCGGTTTTGGACCACACCATGGAACCAGTTTCGTCGGATTTGTATGTGTGTACATAATCTTCTGTCCTGAAATGGGCACTGCAAATGAGTGCGCTTTCATTCACTGGTGGGTCGGCACGTTTCAAATGCACTGAGCCGGGCTCTCAATAGCTTACTGTTGCTTAAAGGCAGCCGGTGAAAGTGTGCGCCTTTACATTTATAACAGCTGTTTGTCCAGCCCAGTGCGATACAATGATGACCGGTATTTCAGGTCCTTTTATTCTAGCCATTGTGATATTTACACAAGTTCACGACCACCAACCCAATGACGTCACAGGAAACGGCAGGGGACCAATGGCGGGTTACGTGGTCTCACACCATGAATTTCAAATTGGATTTACATTATTATCAGGGTGATTTTCAACTGATGAGCTGCAAAAACATGATATTGAGGACCAAATGAAGCGATGTGCTTCATTTTCCCTTTCAGATTAGGGTTGAGATGGCATTTTGTTGGTGTTTTCCCGTGCTCACTTTCACCCTCTACTGGGTACTGTATTGGACAAACACGGGAGGACTGGGTGCGGGATAGTGCTTACCCTGCTAACCCAGGAAAGTATCATTTTGTGGTCGATAAACCAAAGATTAGCATTTTGAGCTGAAAATTTGTATTTTTAATAGACAAAATTAGTACTTAAATGAGGATTCCACAAAATTACATATACATACAGGTTATCTTTGTCAGATTTTACTGCATTTTGGATTAATAATGAAACAACATCATATTTGAGAAAACCAGGTTTATATGACATAATTCTACTGGTGTTATAATATAGAATATAACACGTAATCAGTAGCGTTTACAAATAACAAGTAAGAGAGTTCCAGGACAGAAAAAAAGTAAAGTAAGCACACCGGTCGCTAGCTGGCTGTCTGCCTCCCTTTATATATGTTTTAATATTAAAACGCCCGAATGTGCAATGCTAAATTTTGCATTTCACATTGCACAAAAGGCCGTGTAGCTGTTATGCCTCTTAATAAATTGATGTTGTTGAATATTCCATGGAAAATTCTTGCTTTCTTTTTGTCGCCTTTTTGGGTTTCCTGCAACCATTCAATGATTGGCTCTGATTACCACGGAGTGTTTGTAAGATCGCCGCTGATTCGTGGAAATCAACCTTGCTGCCAATTAATGAATCACATGGTAAAATACAACAGTAACATCCCATGAGATTATTGCGAGACTTGGCTTTGCCAGGAAAGTAAATATGCAAACAATGCAATTCATCAGAATTATTGATCAAAGATTGACAAAATTGAAAGGAGCATATTTTCCTGAAAGTTTGAAATTCGTATTGTCTGACGGAATTGTATTGCCGTATTTTATGTTATTTTTCATATGGATACAGATAAATTCGTATAAGTTGGCAGCCCTGGAAATAAAATAGATCCAACACACCTCAAAAAAAAAAAAAAAAAAAAAAAAAAATCAGTATTTCTGCCTCAGGAAATAATTTTAACAATTAGAAAGGGATTTGGTTAACAGAGAAATTAATCTCACTTGACCACAATTTTCAATGATGCAGTTCCACCAGCAGATATTATATTCACATTTTCTGAATTATTACTTGTAAACCTTTTGCACTGAGGCACAAAAAATAAAATAAAAACAAAAACAAAAGTCGTTTCTGAGTACAGTACTTAAAATCAGACCATCTGGCACTTTCGCTCCAAGTCTACATCCAGGTCATTCATGGAACTGAACCGAAACTGTAAATGCACAATTTTATGCACTGAAGTGCTGCCACATAAGGTTGATAAGCCAGTATAAAGGTGTTGCTAATAAGAATAAGGTAAAGGTGATGCAAATAAAGCTCTATGTTTTTAATCACTACTTCAAACACTATAGCAAGCATAAATCACAACACTTGACAATTCCTTGCCAAAATAAATACAAAAAGGAAACTATTAAGACCATTTTATTTATTTTTTATTAAAAAGGGAAGATTTTTTTTATTACAAGACTACCAATTCAGAATGAAGAAAAAAGTAACAAAAAGGAAAAAAAAAGTTTTCAAATCACATTAAATTGGTCATCTATGCACACCTTTTTGTCATGTCCAGATCCTTTACAATTCACCCTGTAATCCAGGACTAAACTCTCTCTCTCTCTCTCTCTCTCTCTCTCTCTAATCTGTTCCTTGAATGAAACAAGACGAAAAGGCAAAAATACAAAGTATTTAAGGATGACAAGAGGTAAGGAAAAAACAAACAAAAAAACGCAAACTCTGTTTCATGGATAAACAACAAAAAAAGGGGATTGATGTAATTTACAAGAAAACCAATTATAAACTTGCATATGTGAAAAAGCACACATACACAATGCCAAACAGGAATAAAATGGTAGAAATATGCAGAGTCTTTCTGCTCCCTGCATGATTTCAACACAACTAAAGGACAGAAACCTTTATTTACAGTGTGAGTGAGGAAAAAAAAGGAAGAGAAATTACTATTTGGCAGCATGTGTGAGTGTGTGTATGTATGTATGTATGTATGTGTGTGTGTGTGTGTATATACACACACACACAAAAAAAAAAATCCCAAAAAAAAAAAAAAAAAAAAAAAAAAAAAAGTTCTAACGCCGCCGCTTCTTTTTGCTGTGGGGAGGTGCAGCTGACGACCTGCCCTTTCTCTTCCTGTTTGAAGTGTCATCGTCCTCATAAGTACTCTCTCGGTCAGCTAGAAAAAATATTAAGACCAAAAACAAAGAGGTTAGAAGTGGCAGCTTAAATATTCAGATGAAACCATTGAAGATTGAAAGTGAAGCACTCACCTTTTCTCGCTTCTTCCTCCAGTTCATCCCAATCTTTACCACTTTCTTCTTCACTACCAAGTGATGCACTGTACTCTGGATCACAGAAATAAACAAAATACTTCCATAAGCAAAACAAGACATTCATAAATGAAACATTATTTTATTAACACATTTGTGTGTGTGATATATATTAATATACACACACACACACACACACACAAAAAGGATCCCTCGCTACTTCACGCTTCATGTGGCTTCAGTGCATCGCGTTTTCCTTTTAAATATTGATTGAATTAAAAAATAAGCAAATTAAGGAAGAATAGGGGACAAAAAGTTAAGGAGAATGCTTAATTGTTAATATAAGCATTTATAGCATTGAATATGTAGTTATTAATATTAGACACACACATACAAGTACATATACGTCGATTGTGTGTGTGGGGGGGCGATCCTTCGCAGAATTCGATAGTCGCAGGGGAATCTCGGTCCCAATCAACCATGGAAAGTGAGAGATCCATGTACATAAATACATACATCTGTATACACACACAAACACACAAACACACACACACACACACACACACAAAACCGTATTTGATGTGATAAGCGCCCAGAGCATGTAAAAAATTAGAGTGGGTGGGCGCTTATTAAAATGTTACCAGCGGAGTGGAACAGCAAGAGCTTATTACCATTGAGGTGGAAAACATGAATAACAAAACAATAAAATCGTTTTACTGGTATTTGTGTTATTCATTTTGTGGCATCAACCAAACTACTTACATGAAAGCTGAAAATAAACAGAAAATAGCATAAATTTTAATAAAGACCCCTTTTCCCTCCCGGTGCTATTCCTTTAAACATTTTCCAGAAGTAAAATCGAGCCAATCAGCATGAATGTCAAATTTAGCACATGGCCCTTTGAACCAATGAACACGAATGTAAACAAAAGCACATGGCCAGAAATGTCTTTAAATTTATGAAGTTAGTGAGCAGGAGAATCAGGTGAAAAATACTCGTCATCACTTTCTGATAGGTCCATATCTGGCTCATTGCTCCATTCATTCAGAGCATCCCATAGTTTTGCTGGAGCAGTTTCTAATGGTTCATCGGTTGTTGGATATTTATCAAGAGAATACAGCAAAATATTTTTCCTGTTTTTTAAAGCACGGCAGAACAATTAAATGTGTTGTGACTGATGAACATTATAGACATTCCCCAGTGGCAGGGGGTCTTGAAATACCATGTAAACTCACTTTTACAAGCAGTGAATATTTTACTGGTACAGAGACTGGTCGAATAAAACTGGTAAGATTGATCCACGATTTTGCTCCCAGTACACAGGGGCAGTTATTAGAAGGTAGATCAATAACACTGGGTGGAGGGGAAGTTGACATCATACTTGATTACTCGCATGTAAATTGCAACAGCCTCCATTATATTTTTGTCTGAACAGTCGTCTCTTTTACAGAATATGCTGCTTTCTTTCAATTTTTTTCAAAAAAATTAAAAGACTTGTTTGGAAATTTTTGTACAAACTGGCTGATATACAGGTCCTTCTCAAAAAAATTGCATATTGTGATAAAGTTCATTATTTTCTGTAATGTACTGATAAACATTACACTTTCGTATATTTTAGATTCATTACACACAACTGAAGTAGTCCAAGCCTTTTATTGTTTTAATATTGATAATTTTGGCAAAAAAGAAAAAACAAAAATCCCTATCTCAAAAAATTAGCATATTTCATCCGACCAATACAAAAAAAAAAAAAAAAAAGTGTTTTTAATACAAAAAAAGTCAACTTTCAAATAATCATGTTCAGTTATGCACTCAATACTTGGTCGGGAATCCTTTTGCAGAAATGACTGCTTCAATGCGGCGTGGCATGGAGGCAATCGGCCTGTGGCACTGCTGAGGTGTTATGGAGGCCCAGGATGCTTTGATAGCAGCCTTAAGCTCATCCACAGTGTTGGGTCTGGTGTCTCTCAACTTTCTCTTCACAATATCCCACAGATTCTCTGTGGGCTTCAGGTCAGGAGAGTTGGCAGGCCAACTGAGCACAGTAATACTATGGTCAGCAAACCATTTACCAGTGGGTCTTGGCACTGTGAGCAGGTGCAGGTCATGCTGAAAAATTAAACCTTCATCTCCATAAAGCTTTTCAGCCGATGGAAGCATGAAGTGCTCCAAAATCCCCTGATAGCTAGCTGCATTGACCCTGCCCTTGATAAAACACAGTGGACCAACACCAGCAGCTGACATGGCACCCCAGACCATCACTGACTGTGGGTACTTCACACTGGACTTCAGGCATTTTGGCATTTCCTTCTCCCCAGTCTTCCTCCAGACTCTGGCACCTTGATTTCCGAATGATATGCAAAATTTGCTTTCATCCGAAAAAAGTACTTTGGACCGCTGAGCAACAGTCCAGTGCTGCGTCTCTGTAGCCCAGGTCAGGTGCTTCTGCCGCCGTTTCTGGTTCAAAAGTAGCTTGACCTGGGGAATGTGGCACCTGTAGCCCATTTCCTGCACACGCATGTGCACAGTGGCTCTGGATGTTTCTACTCCAGACTCAGTCCACTGCTTCCACGGGTCCCCCAAGGTCTGGAATCGGCCCTTTTTTCACTTTTTCCTTCCCACAGACGTCCCACTGAGGTGCCTTGATGCAGCACTCTGGGAACAGCCTATTCGCTCAGAGATTTCTTTCTGTGTCTTACCCTCTTGCTTGGGAGGGCAATGATGGCCTTCTGGACAGAAGTCAGGTCGGCAGTCTTACCCATGATTGCGGTTTTGAGTAATGAACCAGGCTGGGAGTTTTTAAAACCCTCAGGAATCTTTTGCAGGTGTTTAGTGTTAATTCAGATTATGTTAATAGCTTGTTTAGAGTACCTTTTCATGATATGCTAATTTTTGGGGATAAGAATTTTTGGTTTTCATGAGCTGTATGCCAAAATCATCAGTATTAAAACAATAAAAGACCTGAAATATTTCAGTTGGTGTGCAATGAATCTAAAATATATGAAAGTCTAATGTTTATCAGTACATTATAGAAAATAATGAATTTTATCACAATATGCTAATTTTTTGAGAAGCACTAGTACAAATAACAAAAAATTTAATTGCAAAGTTTATACTTAAAAAAATAGGTTGCCTTCAACCTGTGTGCACAGTATGTATAAACACACCACAGTTATAATCATGAGCACTAAAATTAGAAGGGAGTTTCTCTCATTTCACATTAAAAAGGTTAAAAATAATTTTTCATGACAATTACCAGAGTCTTCAGTCTCAGAAGAGTAATCTTCATCACTGTCCTCCTCCTCTTCCTCCTCCTCATCAGCTGACGGATTGAATGTCTCGTCCTCCATCTCAGATTCAGAGGTATGTTCTCCTCCACTTCCCTACAAGCACAACTGTTAGTAACGTTTACATTTACAGCATTTGGCAGATGCTCTTAGCCAGAGCGACTTACAATTATCTTTTTATATATATATATATATATATATGAGCAATTGAGGGTTAAGGGCCATGCACAAGGACCCAAAAGTGGTGATAGTGGGGATTGAACCACTGACCTTCAAATCAGTAACGCATCACATTGATCAGTAAGCATCCACTGCCCTGTAACAACCCCAAAACCTCACAGTACTATTGAGTTCACCACACGCACACACGAATTCAAGGGCCAATAGTGGTAGTGGTACTGGGGATTGAACTCCCGACCTTTAGACCTCATTGCTTTAACCCAAGCCTCCACTGCTGATATATAAAACCAAGACAAATGTCGCTGTCCACACAAGTCAAATAATCTGATTCATTAATGTGACTGAACAGAATATTTAAACTAGCATTGCTTAATAGGTCACAATAAAACTACACCAATTAAAAACAAAGAAAAAAATATTCCAGGTAGTGCCATAAGAAAAAGGTCAGTGAAGCTCCACCAATTAATTTAAAAATGACAATAAACCATACATTATAGCCATGAAGACCACATAACCTTAGTAGGACTTTTAATACAAATTCTACCCTGAATTTAAAGAACACCCCTTATTTTTAAACCTTACTTATTGTCTCTATCAAGTTGGTCAGAAACACTTACCTCACTTTCAGGGTCAAGGAAAGACCAGCCCCCCTGTTCAAAAAAGCCCTCAGGGTCATCAACGATGGTCTTCATAATCTTGGTCCAGTTCAGTGACTGAACTCCTTCTGTGTACTTGAGGTCACAAGAGCTGGAAAGGTCAAGCATTTATTCAGAGGACTACATAAATTATAAACCCGGAGACAACATTAAATATTTCATTCCAATATCCAATTTAGATTATTCATACAAGTAAAACAGAAAGGTTTGGGAACCCTTGCTTTTACCAGTGTAGACTACAGTATGATTCATGCAGAAAGCCCCTGGTTTTCATCAATCCCCCAGACAGGTACCTATGGCTTAACATTGCTTGTAATACCATTGACTTGACATTTTGGGGTAGTGTATAGTAACACCAAAATCACTGCTTCACAACCAATCCCCAGAATAACAGAGCAAGACCGTGAAGGCATCCAACTTATTGTCTGTACAGTCTCTAGCCCGCCCCCCACTCCACACACACACATCTGCAGAAAGTTTGGCAAGAAGTGAAATCCAGTAAAGCTTTAATTATATAGATAGATACAGCCTGCCTGTCAATACAGAGACAACAATTGTGAAATCAGAGATTATGGCACCATCTAAAGGAAAAAGACTAATAAGACATCCAAAAATAAAGACAAAGTAAGTAGGCAAGGTGGGGAGATACATTTCCTTCATTTTCTGAACTGCTTAATCCTAATTAGCATCATGGGGAGGCTGGCACCCATCTCAACTAACTGGGGGTAAGGGCAGCATACACCCAGGAAAGCTCGCAAGGCCAATGCAGAGCATGGGAGATTAAAATAATGCTTTAATTATGATGTGTAAAAGTGAACATACTTTAGCCACTCTTTGATTGGGTCGAGAGAGTTGACAGGCACTGCGTTGATCATTGTTACTTTCTTGCTGTAGTCCTTGTAGACGATAACGATGTCGAAGTTCTTGAGATGAAACTGCACTCGTTCAAAATGAACAAGTTCCACTTCATCCAGTGTTACTACGAAAGGAGGCTGGAGAGAAGTGCACAGTTAATATGCACACAATTAAAATGATCTCTACCATTTCACTACTCAAACTGTGCAACACATACCACACAAGGAATTATCCCTGATGTAACGAACACGTGTTGGTACTTTTACACTCACCCACTCAGTCACGTTGCAAAGTGCACTAGATGTTGGCTGAAGGAGACAAGTGCTTCTGTAGGGGGCACCCTGGAACCTGCAACAAAACAAAACAAAGGAAAAAACCCAGTGTTGTCCTGTTTGACTCAGAGCAGGAATCTTTTCTTTTTTTTTTTAACCCCTCCTGGCTCATATAGTCTCACCCCAAATCTCGGAAAGGGACCTCGAACTCCAGCTCCTCCTTGGTAAGAGTCTCGACTTTCTCAATGAAATTCTTAAAAGCTGACTTGAGTTTATGTCTCATTTCACGTTCCATCTGCTCAGCGTACAGGTCATCTCGGTCGTGCATGTGCTGATGTTTGCCCAAGTCTGTGGTGATCTCTCCCACCTCTGTGTAAAACTGTACATCTGTGTGGCGCTTTTTCCCAAACATAATGGCATTCTGGGATTAAAATAAATAAATAAATAAAAACAAGGAAAGGATTGAGTTCTTCTGCTCTTTCATGCTCGATTTAATCATCACCAGTTATATACATTTTCCTGCCAGGACATATTCTTAAACCACCAAATATCTTCTGCATGTTGATTTTTAGGTGTGAACTTCTGATTAAACTTAACAGCATACCAAAAGTGTTGCCATGACATACTGAACAACTAGGTGTTGATATTTTTGAAGATACCTAATGTGCTCTTCGAAATAATTATGTACTTATGTACTCGTTTACTGATGCTCAGGATTTAGACTTATTGTAGTTTACATGTAAAATCACTCACTCATTTGCCAAGCTGCTTACCCTACTCGGGTCACAGGGAGGCTGGAGCCTCTCTCATCCACCACTGGGCGAAGGCAGGATATATCCTGAATAACTCTCACTAGACTATTACACAACCATTTACACTTACTCATGCACACCCAGGGGCAATTTGGTACAGCCAAATTAGCCTATGTGTATGGTATATATGGTCTATGGGTCAACAGAACCCATACAGGGCTGGGGCCATGAAGTCAAGACCCTCTTAGTGTAAGGCGGACATAAATTGTGTCCTTGATGCCAACCCAAGAGCTCAAATGTCTGCTTCGTAAAGGATTCTGCAGCTTTATTCTTATTATTATTATTATTATTATAATAATACGTTGTAAACAGTCTGATAAATAGCAGAAGTGAGATAAAGCAAAAAAGTAATCACCCAAGAATTTACTTTCTATTCGAATTTAACCGATTTTACTGAAATTACATGGAAATTATTCTACACCAAAACAGGAAGTATAGTGAGATGTGCACCTTCAGGTGGAAATGCAATACGATGATCATTTCCCCATCACATGGCTGGAATATCGCGTGCTTGATGTTGTTGTACAGGATGTCCACCTTATCACCACGTACCGACGTGAAACGAAAACCTGTGTACAGGTAAACATGGTAAAACCTGACATTAGAAGACACACCATGACTACAAGTTGCATGTAATAACCATATATGGCACATGTTTTTATAAAAGCTGGAGCAGGCAGGTCATAACAGAGGAACGGAAACATACAGCATCAAGTATATCAAACACGATGCACAGATGGATCATTGTAGTCAGCTAGTTCATATTTAATGAGTCAACCAGCGACCCACAAGGTGTTTACCAAGTGGTCATTTATAAGAGCAAGTAAACGGCCATTTTTATTTATTATTCACAGATCTGGCAACATTTATACTCTAACACAATGCAGGGATGTGTCAATACACTCTTGCCTGCAGCTCAAGCAATTTATGTATATTATTCCTCTGCTCTAATTATTCTGCAGTGATGGTCACATGTTTACCAACTCTAAAAAGTATCAAATATCATGTAGAAAATATCAAAAATCGCAATAAACAAATAAATAAATAATTTTCCCTCACCGTTGGTGTGGGCCTCTAATGAGCCCTGCATCCTCTTCTGAGCAATGTTAGGCCGGATGTAAAGGTCTTTGAGTTTAGGATTACTGCGGTTCAAGTTGATGACTAGCGAGTCCTGCTTGACAATCCCTTCTTTCTCCTTCTCCTCTGCTTCACGAGTCTTGTAACGTTTCTGCACCTCCTTGATTATGCGGAAAGCATTCTGCAGGTTTGTGGAAGGGACTGACGTGTCACCAGGACTCTTCAGGTTTGAGGCACGATATGTGCTGAAAAGAACATGGAGGGGTGGTTTAAAAAAGGTAAACTTTTAGAATACGAGGTGGCTGGATAGATGGTGGGGGTTCTTAAAATATCACAACATGAAATAAAAGGAATAATTAAAAAAGTGCTCACATTTCTTTAACAAAGGTTGCCTCGGGGTTAGGGAAGATGTTGCCCTCATGTCTTCCCAGAGAGCTGCCAGGAACGAAGAAGTTTATTCTCAGGTAGGTGTAGTCTCCCTCAACTGACATACTGATGTTCTAAACACACACAAAGAATTTTTTTTCCTTTTGACATATATTAAGCGTTCTTAACTGTTGTATTGAAAACTGTTAAAAACAAGTAATGGTATTCAACTCGCTGTTATAACAGTGTTGTAATATCCTCTGAAATTAATACATTTTCATTGTGTGATGTTGCTGTGATAAGTAACATTACTGATAAGAAATATTTCTGGGAGTAAAGAAAACAATTACACCTTTACATGCAAACTTCCCAACACAATGAAATAAATAAATAAATAAATAAAAGGCTTTGAGCAAAATTTAGTTGAGTGCACCATCATAGACAAATCCAAGATCTAGTGTAAAATTAGCCAAATTAATATTTGTCCAGTGGGGGGTAAACTTGTTCATTCACTTGCTCTCTGAACCACCCAATCGAACTACTAGGCTTGCAAGACAGATGAGCCTCCCTCAATTGACGCATAGGCAGGGTACACCCTGAACAGCTGGCCAGACCAAAGCAGGGGGTAAAAAATAAATTATTTACACCGAGGGGCAATCTGAAACAGTCAACTAGTTCAAATGATCGTGTGTTTTTTTTTTTTTTTTTTTTTTTTTTTTTTTTTTTTTTTTGGGGGGGGGGGGGGGGCCAAAATACCTGGGGAAAACCCACAAAAGGGCTGGGAAAACATACAAACTATTCTATACAGAATGGACTCAAACCCCTGGACCTTCTTGCTGCAAGGCAGATGTGCGGACCACTATCACCAAGCCACCTTTTTTTTTTGTTTGTTTTTTTTGTTTTTTTGGGGGGGCATCTTAGCACTACTGAAAAGTGTGGATTTAGATATAACCAGCGCGTGCCGATTCTGCCACATAATAGTCAGTCCCTCAGGATTCACGTGATGTAAACAATACCTTAATGGTGGCGATGTGAAACGGTGTTGCTATGCCAAACACTGGCATGACAACGGTCTCGTATTTCTTGTCGATGTACAGCTTCATTTCCCGAATATCCCTTTCACGAGGCATCTGGGACACATTCTTGTAGGACACATTCGACTTTCTGGCTCTGCAAAGGTTAAAGAGTCAGAATGATCAACATGTATGAGCACAAAAACAACACTAATGTGTTTGCAAAAAACAAGTTGGAGTGTGACTCTAAAATACTCAAATTTATGCTTCTTTATTTAATTCATAGTTCAGCATTTATGATGAAACACTAACATTTCGCTTACTTTTGAACCTGCTGTTCGCCCTTTTGTTCTGTTAGACGCCTCTTGGCTTCTTCATTCATCTGATTGGCCAATTCCCTCTGATGGGCTCGCCTCTTTTCTTCTGCAGTCATCTCATTCTAACCAAGTAAATTAAAGCAGCAAGTTACTTTCTCAAAATAATATGAATATTATACACTCCACGTAGAATAACCACCATGCATAAAATGCACTCACCCTGGTCCTCTCAGACAACAAGGCAGCGCGAGCTCCTTTACCCAGCAGTTCTTCGGCATCATTATCTTCTTCTTCCTCATCATCCTCATCATCATTCTATACAGAATATACAATTCAAGACGCTATATGTACAGGGTCTTATTAAAATAACTTTCTTAAAAATAAATAAAAAAGAAACATTTTCTAAAAACAGTACGTAGACAATACATGTACCTTGAGGAAAATTCCAACATTTTTTATCTTCTTTTTCACTGGTGTTAAGACAGTGGCTGGGTCCTCCTACAAGTTATTACAAAAACAAAAAACAAAAAACCTGTTTACACCCCAGGACATGATGTGAATTGCATTTAAAAATGCATGTTCAGTTTTGGGGGCTTCCTCAAATTAAAAAAATAATAATAATAATAAAAATTAATTAAAGAAAAAAAAAAAGAGGGTGTACATGTTTAGTCAATTAACCTCATTGATCAGAATTGTGTCTCCAATGAACAGAGCATACTTCTTCTGCTCCTCCTTCTTTCCGTCACCACTCGTGTCAGCAAAACCCAGACTCACACTTAACACCATGCCTACACAGATAAGGCAGAGTGAAATGGTTGCCTCTGAAATAATTCACATCAAGAGAATCACTGCACTTTCACGAGTCAGATTCATGGACCTTTAGTACAACATTGAAATGAACATAACTGATGAAATTAGCTTCCACTCACATCCAAGGGTATCTGTATTCCAACAATAATTTACAGAAACATCTGCACAGATGTTTTTAAGTCAACAATTGGATGGTAATGATCTGCTCTCCTATCAGAGGAAATATTCCATTTGAGAAGGGATTTGTATTTGCAGTATACATTAGTGAACTCTGCCCAGAGGGATGTGTGTGTTTGTGGAAGCTTGCTAAACCTGCACCTCTGGTGGTTTTTACATTCAGTGATTAGCATAAATTACACAGAAACAAGACATTTTGGGTTATTTTTCCATTTTTAACACGTATCCATGACGAAAACCAGGGCAGTGGTGGTCTAGTGGTATAGGGCGCTGGATCGCTGATCCAAAGGTTGGGGGTACAAGTCCCACTCTCCACAAGGTTGTCACTGCCCCCCCCCCCCCCCCCCCAGTGCAGCTAACTGGGTTATCAAAGGCAGGCCATGTCTCTCACTGTCTATGGTGAGAGGCATGTAAAAGAACCATTGCTGACTTTCGTAAAGAGTAGGCGGCAAAGTCGTCAGCGTGTTTCTGTCCCTTGCTAAAAGGGTTGTGACAGGAAGGGAATCCGACGTAAAAACCTCTGCCAAATCAAACGTGCGAATCAGATGATTCGCTGTGGCGACTCCCAAGAAAGGGAAAAAGCCGAAAGGAAGACAGACAGACATCCATGACAAAAACCCACTCCAAGTGGCAACATGGCAAACTATGAGTGTCCATGCTCACAATTTAAGCATCTTTACTTGGACTACCTTGGTAAACATCAGACTGGGGAATTCCTTCAATAATACACACACACACAAATATATTTTAAATAAATAAAGGCAAACATGAAAATGTGCATTCTTACCTTTCTTCAATTTGTATTGGTTCTTAGCATTTAGGACAAGGGAGGCTTCCCTAAACTCAATCCCCATGGCGAAGCTGAAACACATAACACAACAGCAGACATAAAATAGGGCCATCAAGAAAACATGATCCCTGTTACATGAGCCCATCTCAGCCAACTCCGGGAACAGCCATGCACGCAGTTATTCAAACCCATCAGTGATTTGGAAGTTTTCCTACTGTACTTTAGACTGTGAGAGGAAACCTGAGTACCTGGAAAAAACCTACACAAGCACAAGGAGAACACAAACTGCACACTGAAGTGCTCAGGTCAGGTACGGGGCACGACCTTCCTGCTGTGAGATGAAAGGGCAAACCACTACACCATCTGGTATTAAACATTGGCTTGGCATTTTAAATTTTGTCTTCCACAGAAGGGAACTCTGACTAATTTACAAATAAATACAGGTAGTGTCCGACTTACGACCACATTTGGTTCTGACGGTTTGGACGCAAGTCGGGTCTGTAAATGTATTCCTACTATTATGTATGCTGCACCTTTCCACAAGTTAATGTCAATTTTGTTTGCAATCCTTTTACCTTTCTTTAGACATTAATACATGAAGCAGGAGGACTAGTGTACATGTATTTTCAACCCAATGCGTCTCTTTGCGTGGAGGAAGAGTCACTTCTTGTGAATCAGTTCATGGCTCAAAGAATCAAAAGTCGACTCCAGAGCATCAGACTCATTGTTTGGCTCAGACAATGGAAAGAGGAAGAGTACAAGACGGACAGACGGACAAACACTCTAACCCATTTGGTCCTCACAAATATGCTAGAATCAGTGACTAGACTGATGCTATTCACATACACGATAACCAAGTATACAGGCCTCGAATTTTTCTAAAGTTTGCACAACCTATTTTTTGATCACGGGTAAATGGTTCTGGTAACCTATAGTTCGTTCACCTATAATAATTTGCGTAACCCATTGGTTATGCAAAATGGTATGGTGCCTGAAATTTCAAGTTCTAAAAGAATCGAACATTTGGATTTTTTACAGAGAAAGACCACTATTACATGCAACTGGAAACGAGGAACAAAATAGTGATAAGTTAGCAACTATGAAAAATCTTTAATAACGTTAAAAATTACAAATTCAATGTCATACATAAAATAAAACAATTTTACTGAATTTGACTTATTTAAAGAACTTTAAATTTAATAATATTGAAAGCAAAAAAACGCAAATATTAATACAATCCAAGTCAGTCTATTCCTGATAGCATTCTGCATATCAACTACTCACTAGATATAAAATATATGTACAGTAAAACCTCCGCTGACGAACGCTTAAGCTCATGAACTTTTCGCCTCAAGAACATTAAATTTGCGAGCATATAGTCTCTGCTGACGAACTAGTTTTCGGAGGACGAACCAAACCACGCGGTCGAACAGCGCCACGGTGGCGGCCACGAGAAGCTGACGCACGCTCACGGCGTGCCAGTTCGTCACCCCCTTTCTTTGAGTGCGGACGTGGTTTGTGTTTGCTAGACATTTTGGACCATATTGAGTGTACTTTTGCTATTATGGGACCGAAAAAGACCCCACCACAGGCGGAGATCATTGAAAAACACGAACGAGGTGTGCGTTTGTGTGACTCAGCGTCCCAGTACCAGTACTCTAAGTCTACCATTGCTCCCATCCTTAAGAACAAGGAAACTATTAAGGGTGCGTGTGTGGCTAAGGGTGTTTCCAAACAGTAGGCGTTTCCAAACTCTCCTTCCAAACAGTAAGTCCCTCCCTCCCTCCTCCTCCCACTCCATTCCATCAAGCCATCAACTACCATCACAAAGGTAAATAAAATGACTTTATTATACAGTACAGTTTATTTCTTTAATTACAATACAATAGCACATTTATTATACATAAAATAAGGTATATTTTTGTGTAGTTTTAAGGCTTATTTAGTAGAAAATTATGTTTTATGGGGACCTGGGAACGGATTATTCTCATTTTAATGGTTTCTTATGGGAAATAAATGTTCGGAAGACGAACTTTTCGCCTTACACACACTTTCTGGGAACCAATTATGTTCGTGAGCTGAGGTATCACTGAGGTATTGTCGTTCGGGTGTTTTAATAAAGTGCTGACCGGTCTGCCGACCGAACGATCGGTCGCCTGAATTTTCGAGGCTTGAGTATATAAGCTACTTTTTTTTTTTTTTTAAGTCATCTGTGATTGTAAAATCAAACAGTCGTAAGTCGGAGACTACCTGTAATTACACTTTGGCAATGATTATCTGTCTTTATATAATTATTGCAATACAGAATAACATTCTGCATGTATTCAGAATACACTTACCCCAAATTTTTTGTGAGCTTGCTGACAAGGTCTGGTTTCTCCTTTTTGACAAACTCCATGACAACATTGTAGGCATCACAGATCTTAACCCCTACAGTTAAACATACAAGGAAGAGTCATACTATGGATTTTACAAGCCATCAAGACAGTACAATTATATACAACGGAGACAAAGATTCATAGCATAGATGCCCTTACCATGCTTAAGTTCTTTAAGGAGCTCCTCCTCTACCTGTAGGAGGAAGTTGTAATTGTCCTGCATTTCCTGTGGCGGGTCTACCATGAGTGTACGTACCAGATTAGAGCAGTAGGATTTGTAGCGGATACCCATTGCACACGTTATCGCTCCAAAATGCATGTGATTCTTGTCACTAAGAAAGAGAATGTGAGCAAGAGACCATTTACTAACTGCTGCCTTTGTACACGCAGAACAGAAGCGTTGTGACCTTGGTATCACAGTCGCACCTGACCACACTGAATTTGAGGCTGTAGTTACCACCACTCTGGATGATTGGAGGGTAGCACATCTCAACGGTCGACGGATCGACACCACCCAAGTATTTCCTGTCCTCAATCGCCTTTTCAACCGATTCGGCCAGCCGACTGTGCTTCACTTTCTGTGAACACATGGACAAAGTGTGTAGTAGTGGAAATCTAGTCAAAATTATGGCAAACACTACTGATAAATGAGCTGCCTGATGAAGGGGGTGGGTTGGATCCAATCTCCATTTGCACTAACCGACAGTTAGCGTGCCCACAGCTAGCATGGCCTATAATCGTTTAATTAGGAAAGAACACCTGTGCACCTTAAAGACGACGACAGCACTTGTTAAAAGTTTATGGCCAATTTTTTGAAAACTCAGTCTCAAAATGTTTTATTACCATGTTATAGAAAGGATCTCATTTTGTTTAAACACCAACGATTACAAAAAAAATATGTTGAACACATAACTAGTGAAAATAGATTTCATCTATAAAACCATTTCAAAAATAAATCTGCATTCCTCACCTCATCAGCATCCACAATCTCCATCACTCTTTCCTTGAAAAACTTGGTGAAGACGTCACTGGTAATCGAGGCAGCTTTCTTCATCAACGTCAGCTCCCCGTCTTCCTTTACCGCCATCGTATACGCCACCACCGCACTGATGTCCACCTGAGACAGACACAATCACCCCGCAGTATCAGGATGTGTAAATACACCCATCCCACTCCTTATAGCCATGATGTCACTCTTAGTTTTGGTTCTTCTCATATCTGCACTCACCTTCTCAAGGCCCTCTGCTGTAAGCATGTTGTTCCAGCTCTTCATGTACTCTCCAGGAAACTTGTCCTTGATGAAAACACCCACCGTCTTGCCCGCTTTACTACCACGGATCGCTTCGATCATCTTCTCAAAGTTAGCCTTGTTACTTTCATTCTGAGAAAAGAACCAAGCAAATAAAATATCCTGTAAGATGTAATATTAACAACACTAGCGTAAGCTTCGGTAACCCGAAGTCATCACTTAGCAAAATGTTCCAATATCACCAATTATAGCCAGGTTAACATGCGCCACAATAGTGATGGAAATATACATTGATCTGATTAATGCAGGTACATACATTTAAGTGATAATACAAGATTACATGAGCATCTTTTTTTTTTTTTTTTTTTTTTTTAAATCAACTAAATTTTCATAAGCCCAAGGCTATGACAAAAGAATGGAACCTAAATGAAGAACAAAACAGTTTCTAATAATAACCAAATCGATGCATTGCAATGCAGATATGGAAGATTCAGTATTGTTGAAGTGAGACCATAATCGATTATAACCAGCTGGACAATAAAGCTATAACGTTCAAAATCATTTCCAGATAGCGCCAAGCTCTGTGACTGGCAGGAGTGTGATGATTCGTGTTGTTGACATGCGCGCACACACACCCAGTCAAACATAGAAGCGTGGAATGGTTGACGTTTTGCCTCTCTTTTTATGTCAGGGAGGCATTCATAAAAGCCCATCATTCTCTAGCCGAACTGCTTTTCCTGCATGGGTCGTGAGGGGACTGGTGACCATCTCTGCCGATATGCACTATAAACAGCTTGCCATATAATCGGAAGACAACATATACACGCATACAAAACCATTCACACCCTGAGCCACACTGAGGGTCAATTTGGAAGAGCCAGTTAGCCTAATGTGTAGGACGATGGGAGGATACCAGAGTAAAAGCCACGTAAGTAGATAGAAAGCATGTAAACGCAACACAGAATCACCTGAGCTTGGGAATCGAACCCAGGACTTTCGAAAAGCCTATCATGCAAAATAAATAAATAAACATGTGCACAACTAAATCCAGTTAATCTGCATTGTGTGTGTGTGTGTGTGTGTGTGTGTGTGAGAGAGAGAGAGAGAGAGAGAGAGAGAGAGAGAGAAACTGACTGCCTATGTGGGGGGCTAGTGAGGTATTTATTATTATTTTTTTTAAAAAAAAGGATACTAAGCCTTGTTAGTGTTACCCCAAAGATAAAAAATTACACTGACTTATGAAGCACAGCTCTAAATTATTTCAAAGGAAGTTCATATTTATCTGACTGCTTTTATTAATCAAATGGGGATTCAGCCTGTGCAGAAATATACATTTATTTTGATATGTATTAAATTTGTCTCTGCATTTAACGTATCCAAAGTGGAGACGCACGCGCACACACAGAGAGAGAGAGAGCAATGGGTAGCCGCACTGTGGTTTGAGGGAGGCATTTGGGGAAAAGGTGACATGCTCAAGTGCCCTTCCGCCATGAATGTGGAGGAAGGAGATGCTGCTGCCCATCTCACCCAACAGCATTCTTTTCTTGCTGGTTCGGGAATCAAACCAGCAACCTTTGTCTCAAACCCGCTTTTCTATCCATTAGGCCATTGCTGCCCCCAACATGTTTCTTGTTTATATAGAAAAGTGGGAATGCATTGCATCATTGAGTCGCCAGGAGAATCATAACGCCAATCAAAATGAATTTCCTGATTGACTTCATTTGGTGATCACTCCTTGATTTATTCACACCAACCTCGCACAACAGTATACCTTTTATCTAGACTTATAAAGTCTGTTAGTAAGCTTGTTATATGTGTATAACTAAATCATTACATTGTTTTTATCACGTTCTTCTGTTATCGGTGTACCAGTACTTATTCACCTCTCTCTTAGCGCATGCCCCTATCAACATGCATTCACGTGTGACATTGTTCATGGTTTCAAGCTAAGCATCCAATGTTAGGATTAGATATTCACAGGACACGCACCTTAAGTTCACAATTTGTTTATTTTCTGCTCAATCACCACGTTGTGATCGCCAGAGATCAGAGTATATCCCATGGCGTTATCCGGACTATCAGTTTACCGTTCTGGAAATGGAGCTTATTACTTTCTTCAAACACTTAGCTGAAAGCACCTGTTAACAAGTATCCTTATTTCATGCACTATATTGCAACTGATGTCATGCACCAGAAAAAAGACTCCCAATCTCAACCCGAGAACCATGACTGGTCCACTCAGATCCGCTTTTGGCACTGCACTCACTGTCTTGCCTGCCCTTTCGCTCTCACCATTGACCAGTGTACTCAGAATGACGATGTCCCAGTTAATGCTGGGTCAAATGATTTGTTGAACTCTTCCAGTCCTTCTCAAGCTGCATATTCAGTACCTTCACCTTACTGGGTCCCTTTATCACCCGATTGTCCGTTCCTCGATTCTCCAACAGATTATACCCCAATACTTCCCACTGACCACAAAATATCCTCTTCCACTACTGATCCTCAGGTCCTAGAAATTTCTCTGGAGCAGCTCTGATTTGTAACATCATTTTTTTTGCACCACATGTCACCTGATTTTCATTTGTCAGTGTGGGGTTTCTTTTTTGCATTGGTACACCATATGTCCATACTAGATTACATGTAATGCTAGTAATTCGTGCCAAGTTTATGCAGGATTAGATCATTCTAAGAGCTATAATCTACACATTACAGATCATTTTAAGAGCTATGAAAGATTTCCAACAGAGATCAGTAAAGATGGACAGCCTGACATAAACAAAAAAAGACTGTAGCGGTCTACCTTTTCCCGAACCAGGAGTGTGATTGGTGGGATCCCATTAGCATTTTCGTTGCCTTTTGTGACGGCCACCTGTTTGAGGAACTCGAGCTTCTTCTTGCTGGCCAAGAAAATGATCTTGGTCTCACAAAACACCATGATGGTGTCCGTCAACTCATAGCCAAAGAGCCACGTCTGTATGAGGTTTATAAAAAAAATAAAAAAAAATTAAAAAAAACTCGGTTCACATATAAATACCACATATTTTAGTTTTCATAAATACTCGAGCTGTGAACATTTTGGAGACTGTTTGGTGCAATCTTCATACTTTACTGTGGTCTCCACCAAAGCAGGAATAAAGTCAGTAGTGAAGTTTACCTCCAAGGCAGTGGACTTGGCATACACAATCTCTTCATCCACCCCAACAGACACCACGATGGCATCCACCTTCCCAAACTCATCTTCACCTTTCTGTAAAACATCACAACAGCGACATCATGAATACCAACGTGGTGCGATGACGTAACAGTTTCATGATAAAATACTGAACATTAACAGAGCAAATGCGAGCGAGGATTGCAGGAATCAGTATATTATGTTAGGTGAATAATTATGGCATTTATCTCGGCCATCATTCAATTGCAGAGCCAAAAATGACGAGGTTTCTTTGTACATGAACCTGCTAGCCGTTTTAGCCTGCTAGCCTAAGATGCTAACTAGGGATGATGCTAACTACTGAATTAAACGCGTGACTAGCTCTTAACTGACTGGAATTTTAACACACACACTGAGATAACCAACTTTTTGTTTACATACATGCAAAATAAACGAATAAAAGCGAAGTGTTTCACGCTGACTGATAATTTTTTAAGATTTGAGAATTGTGAAGAACAAAAAAAAAAAAAATAACGGACATAACTAGCGTGCTAAGCAAAGACTAATAGAGCTAGCATCCATGCTAACGAAGGCGCGAGCTGTCTAAAACTAACCTTGAACAAAACAGGAGGATTTTTTATAAGCAGGATGAATATACAGTATGTTTATTAACCAATAAACTACAAATGGTTAGTTTAACACTGAAATAAAGCTCGACATACACCGAAGTCTAGATACAGGCCCTTTTCTCTTTCAAACCCGCTCCTTCGTCCATATTTGACATATTTTCTTTTTTTTTTTTACCTTCCAGTTACCGTACAGTCGTTTAATCCGACGGTAGTAGGCCTCCTTGTCCAGGTTTACCGTCATCTTTCCTCTTCAGGTTGTATTGACACTCCAGGTACCGGTTCAGGTGGGTGAAGGCCGGAGGAAGAGAGCAATCTCCGCGTTTTTTATCCACAGCAAAACAAAACCCCCGGAATGTTACCTTTCGTCTTTATTTATTTATTTATTTGTCTGTTTATTTTTGCCTACACCACAGCGTGATACTTCACGCAGTCGTGTGTTTAAAAAGAACACCCTTTATTTATTTATTTTTAAAAAAAATACAAGCTAATATAATTGTTCCGTTTTGTTAACACGACCGAGCAGAATCTGGAGGTTTATGCTAACAGCTTCATGGCTAATTCAGCCGCATAAATACCGCCAAATGCGCATGTATGATATTCCCAGCACAGCCACGCACATAATTACGACTGTTTACTCCTCCTCCTCCCCCTCCAACTACACTACTTTCCTCCCTTCACATCACATTAACATCATCCTCTCTGCATTATAGTAAATATTAAATAATTATTTGTAAATACTTAACTTTATTCCCTGAATACCCCCTTCTTGGAGTTATTTAACATTGTATTGTTATATTTGTATTTATTGTTTTAATAAGAATGACAAAACCATATTAACTTCTAAGACATACAATATATAGTTCTAAAAAGCAAATTCGCTATTTACTTATTATTATTATTAATAATATTCTGATTAATGTACGCTACATGATTTTAAACATGCAGAAACAACCTCCCATCCCGTCGAGCGATTTTGTTCTTAGGCTCCGCCTATTTCTCGAAGAGCACGCGCAAATTTCCCGCCTTTCCAACGTTTCCCGCCAATTACCTATAACCTAAAATGTTACACCTCCCTCCATACGCACCAAAGTGATCTCAATCTTTTGTGCTGTTTCAACGAACTCGTTTTGCAGTGATGATTTTAAAGTTATCCACGTTTGACGCCACCCCCATCAATTCCTTGTCACTGAAAATGGTTATAACCAACACACACACACACACACACACGCTCCCCCACTGTGTCCAAATCTCACCAGTAGCCTCAGCCGTTGCTGTCATGAGTTCAAAGTTATTGTTTTATTCCATATGCTTATGACGTCTCTGTGCCTGCTCCTTTTTTTTGAATTTCACTTTCATCCAACTTAAAACATAAAGATCCTATGTTTAATATTGTAAAGACATGGTTAGATAAAGTACTGTACTACTAAACAACACAGTAAACATGAAATGGCTTGACAGGAACCATGGTGGGAATCCTTGTTTCTGTGGGGACAGATATCAGGTGCCGCATGCATGAAGGCAATGACGTGAGAAACGTCATTGCATGAAGGGAAAGGTACTGGAGCAATCTATGTCTACCTCTCTGTTGGCTTTAAAAACAGAGGAAACCATTTTAAGAGTTTGAATTCAGAAAATAATAAGTTCAATTGCTTTAATTCTGAGAAAAAGTCTTTTTAAAAGTAGCTTTAAAATATAGTTGTGAATAAATAACAATTTTCCCACAGCTTAAAAAAACCGTTTTTGTTCAAATCTAGTGAAAAATATGGTTTTCCTCACAAGTAATACAATTTATCTGTTTTTGAACCCAAGCTCTGACTAAATTGTAAATACTTCTGGAGATTATTGAACCTTGTATGTGTGTGTGAATGTATATTTTTTATAAGCATGACAAAAATAAACAAAAAAATAAGAGGCTACACACACTGGTCTTCTGACAACAGCAGGAGACTGGGAACTGCAGGTAGATCTCAAGAAGCGGCTGAAATTCCCACCAGAAGTCGCCACCACTACTTTGCGTCCCAATGTGCTGTTGCTGTCAAGAGCCACTAAAAAGATCATACTTATTGAACTGACAGTGCCATGGGAAGAGAGAATGGAAGAGGTACACGAGAGAAAGAAGGCCAAATATGAACCGCTATTGGATGAGTGCTGACAGAGAGGATGGAAGACCTGGAACCTCCCTGTCAAGGTTGGCAGTCGGGGCTTTGCTGGGCAGTCACTCTGGAGACCCTACGGAGTACTTGGCATCACTGGCATGACAAGGTAACGGGTGATAACAGATGTCTGCAAGCAAGCAGAATTAGAAGATGGATGTTAGAAGACTTGAAAAGGCTGATAACATGGGCAAGGATGAAGTTTAAGCCTGCGAAGTCTAGGAGCTTAGTCCTGAAGAGAGGGAAAGTGCAGGACAGATTCCGCTTCAGGATCAATGGGGAACTTGTCCCTACAGTAACCAAGCAGCCAGTGAAGAGCCTAGACAAGTGGTTCAGGAGCTCTCTTAACAAGGACAGTGTGAAGGAGATGCGACAGCAGGTAGATGACTAGATGAATGCCGTTGACAAGAGTGGATTGGCAGGGAAGTACAAGGCTTGGATCTACCAGCATGGAGTGCTTCCCAGACTACAGTGGCCTCTTCTGGTGTACGATGTCCCGATATCGACTGTCGAAGCTATGGAGAAGAGATTGAGTGTCTTCATCAGAAGATGGCTTGGAGTTTCAAGGAGCTTCTCCAGCATCGGCCTGTACAGTACTGGCAGCAAGCTGCAACTTCCACTTTCCTCTGTAACAGAAGAGTTCAAGGTCACCAAAGTTAGGCAGGTTATGATGTTGCAAGACAGCGCAGATGAGAAAGTTAGTAGAGCCCGGGTGGAGGTTAACACTGGTCGGAAGTGGAAAGCAGACAAGGCTGTAAAGGATGCAGAATCCAGGCTCAGACACAGTGACATAGTGGGGATGACAACTACGGGCAGGTTAGGTCTAGGATGTGTAACTCGAGCAAGCTGGAGGGCAGCTTCAAATGCAGAGAAGAGGAAGATGGTCGAGGGTGAGGTTCGGTCCACAGAGGAAGAGACAAGCGGCAGCCGTTTTGATGAAAAAAAAAACAGGGCTGGTTGAGATGGGAAGGGGTCCAGTCAAGGAGGGTGTCTTGGAGCGACATGTAAAAGTTGGACCACCAGAGAATTGGATTTCTCCTACGCTCTGTTTATGATGTACTGCCTACACCAGTCAACATCAGAACCTGGAAGCTCACTGAAGACCCTACCTGCAAGTTATGCAGTAGGCCAGCAAACCTGGAACACATTCTATCTTCTTGCAGAGTGGCACTGATGGACGGAAGATGTCGATGGTGACATGACAAGATCCTCGGCAAGATTGCAGCCAGCCTAGATGTGGCACGGAGAAAGAAGCCAACAGCGCAGACAAAAATGACTTTCATCCACTTTGTCAGAGAGGGCGGAGCAGCACCCTCTAATAAGAGCTCTACAGACATTGGTCTTCTGGCGACAGCAGGAGACTAGGAACTGCAGGTAGATCTCATGAAGCGGTTGAGATTTCCACCAGAAGTCATCACTACTACTTTGCGTCCCAACGTGCTGTTGCTGTCAAGAGCCACTAAAAAGATCATGCTTATTGAACTGACAGTGCCATGGGACGAGAGAATGGAAGAGGCACACGAGAGAAAGAAGGCCAAATATGAATCGCTATTGGATGAGTGCCGACAGAGAGGATGGAAGATCTGGAACCTCTCTGTCGAGGTTGGCAGTCGGGGCTTTGCCGGGCAGTCACTCTGGAGAGCCTACAGAGTACTTGGTATCACTGGCATGACAAGGTAACGGGTGATAACAGATGTCTGCAGGCAAGCAGAAGTAGTCTCACAATAGCTTTGGGAGAAAAGATGTCAGCAGTGGACAGCTAACCAGTCTCTGGCCGAAGACTGATCACCCTTGGTCGGCACACCTCTGGATGATGTCGTGGACAGTGCAGGAACATCCGATGAAAGAGGAGTCCACCTCATGAAGAGACTGGAGCATGGTTTCACCCATTGTTTAAAAGTACCCCTATATACATTCTGGTCCTTCTCAAAAAATTAGCATATTGTGAGAAAGTTCATTATTTTCTGTAATGTGCTGATAAACATTAGACTTTCATATATTTTACATTCATTACACACAACTGAAGTAGTTCAAGCCTTTTATTGTTTTAATATTGATAATTTTGGCAAAAAAGTAAAGAAAAACCAAAATGCCTATCTAAAAAAAAAATTAGCATATTTCATCCAACCAATAAAAGTGTTTTTAATACAAAAAAAAAAAAAGTCAACCTTCAAATAATTATGTTCAGTTATGCACTCAATACTTGGTCGGGAATCCTTTTGCAGAAATGACTGCTTCAATGCGGCGTGGTATGGAGGCAATCAGCCTTTGGCACTGCTGAGGTGTTATGGAGGCCCAGGATGCTTCGATAGCGGCCTTAAGCTCATCCACAGTGTTGGGTCTGGTGTCTCCCAACTTTCTCTTCAAAATATCCCACAGATCCTCTATGGGCTTTAGGTCAGGAGAGTTGGCAGGCCAATTGAGCACAGTAATACCATGGTCAGTAAACCATTTACCAGTGGTTTTGGCACTGTGAGCAGGTGCCAGGTCATGCTGAAAAATGAAACCATCTCCATAAAGCTTTTCAGCCGATGGAAGCATGAAGTGCTCCAAAATCTCCTGATAGCTCGCTGCATTGACCCTGCCCTTGATAAAACAGTGTGGACCAACACCAGCAGCTGACATGGCACCCCAGAGCATCACGGACTGTGGGTACCTGACACTGGACTTCAGGCATTTTGGCATTTCCTTCTCCCCAGTCTTCCTCCAGACTCTGGCACCTTGATTTTCGAATGACATGCAAAATTTGCTTTCATCCGAATAAAGTAGTTTGGACCACTGAGCAACAGTCCAGTGCTGCTTCTCTGTAGCCCAGGTCAGGCGCTTCTGCCGCTGTTTCTGGTTCAAAAGTGGCTTGACCTGGGGAATGCGGCACCTGTAGCCCAGTCCACTGCTTCCACAGGTCCCCCAAGGTCTGGAATCGGCCCTTCTCCACAATCTTCCTCAGGGTCCGGTCACCTCTTCTGGTTGTGCAGCGTTTTCTGCCACACTTTTTCCTTCCCACAGACGTCCCACTGAGGTGGCTTGATACAGCACTCTGGGAACAGCCTATTCGCTCAGAGATTTCTTTCTGTGTCTTACCCTCTTGCTTGAGGGTGTCAAGGATGGTCTTCTGGACAGCAGTCAGGTCGGCAGTCTTACCCATGATTGCGGTTTTGAGTAATGAACCAGGCTGGGAGTTTTTAAAAGCCTCAGGAATCTTTTGCAGGTGTTTAGAGTTAATTGGTTGATTCAGATGATTATGTTAATAGCTCATTTAGACTACCTTTTCATGATTGCTAATTTTTTGAGATAGGAATTTTGGGTTTTCATGAGCTGTATGCCAAAATCATCAGTATTAAAACAATAAAAGACCTGAAATATTTCAGTTGGTGTGCAATGAATCTAATATATATGAAAGTTTAATTTTTATCAGTACATTACAGAAAATAATGAACTTTATCACAATATGATAATTTTTTAGAAGAGCCAGTATATATTATATACAGTATATATATATGTGTATGTATATGTGTGTATAATTTTTATAAGCATGACAAAAATAAACATACACCATGTGTATAAAAGCAAATGTTTTGTTATTAATAATGAGCCAAAAAGGAAAAAAAAGTATTATTAATATTAAACTGTATATTTGGTTTTAAACATGCATGTTCACAGGTTCGAATCCTGGGCTCTGTAAAGGTGCTTGTTTTTCATTTACATGTTCGCCATTTATTTGTGTGGCTTTCCTCAGGCTATGTCAGTTTCCTCCACCATCCAAAGACATACACACAAGGCTAATCTACTGTTTCAAACCACCCCTAGGTATGAGTGTAAATTTCATGTTTACACTGAAATTGGCTTGTGATTCATGATGTAGCTTGCCCTTGTTCACAAGCAGCTGCGATGCCCTTGTAACTAGTAATGCTTCGCCAAATCTATAAATGAATGATTACGTCATGTTTACCTTTCTGAATTTACAGCATTCTGGAAACACCCTTATCCAAAGTGACTTGACACCGTCTTGCTCAAGGGCCTAACAATGGCAGCTTGGTGAACTTGAACCCCAGATTTTTGGTTATTGAGTCAGAGCCTTTAACCACTGAAACCACCACTGCACTTCATATCAACCAGAAATTTCAATCCAGGCCAAGAAACCTTAATCATATCCACTGACCGAATTGACCTTGGGTACATTAATAGATCAGTCGTTTCTCAGATAGAAGCAACACAACACAAGTGACTCATGCTTGATATTTATTTAACATGAGAATGTCTACTCAACTGATGAACGTCACTAAAAAGATTTTTTTTGTTTATTTTTAACAATGTAGAAATTCATTTTCAATACTATTTCCTGCTGGTTAAAAAATAAGAAACAAACTCTGCTGTGGAATATGAAACACTGATCATGTAGCAGTACATATTTAAAATCTTGAATGTCTGTTTGTTCAATATGTTGGACTTTACCCATGTACATGCTTCCACTGGAGCACCGTTCCATAATGTGAGGTTGAGTGTGGATATCATGAGCCGAGTATGTAGATCTTCGGCATGTCCTGACATGATTGGGAAATTACAATACTCAAGAGTCAGTCCTTCACACATTTCATTTCGGAGGGTTTTTCCTCTTCCAAGAACGCTCGCAAAAAAAATAATTCAGATTTTTTTTTTTTTAATATTTGAAATATAATTGCACTGTTTAAAAAGACAGACATTTTTGAAAGATGTTTAAAAAAAAAATCTGGCATGGTCTTCGTCAAGCACCAATGTCCGTTACCCTGTAACTCATTTGCAGATCAGAAATGTAGTGCTTTTTTTTTTTTTTTTAAATCGTTGTCCAAAAAAAAATATGTATTTTTTTAAACATTTTTAATACTGTCTCCAAACATGACTGGGTTGAAGAGAGGGGGGATTTACATGTGGGTGCATCAAATTAGGAAGGAGACTGTACATAACAGTCTGTGATAATAACAGACAAAACTACTTGGGTTACACTTTTCAGATACCATTCAGTGTTTTATGTCCTCTTTCCAAACCTCTCAAAGCTTTATTTCTCAACTGAAACTGATTTTGACATTTCCCCCAAACTCCAAAGGAATGAAACGCATTCTCAAACTTCAGAGAAGTCATCCAAGCAGTTTATCATTACAGCTAATAACTACACTGTGCATTATTAGCTGTACTGGTTGGTTAAGTTATCCCCTTCATGTCATCACATTCAATGTTAGCTTGAGATGCAAGTAGTGATAAACAAGAATTCAATTGAAAAGATTTCCCCTCAAAGTTTTTCATATCTTTAAATACACATGTTGAATTCTCTTTCTCTCGGTTTATTCCCGTCTCGCTTGATGATTGATTTTCTGGGTTTTAAGTGACTGTGGTGGAGTTCTGTCCTCTGATCGCACACCAGGCCATGAACACATCCCTGTAGGAGAGCGATAAATAAATAAATGAATTAATTAAACAAACCACTGTGATAATAATAAAAATGGTTGTCAAAATAATATCTACAAGAAAAATTGCACATAAGGATAGAAGTTAAAATGTACAAACTGTTAAGAAAGTTTTATATATATATATATATATATATATATATATATATATATATATATATATATATATATAAATACAGTGGTACCTTGGTTCTCAAACCTAATCTGTTCCAGATGGCTAGTCGAATTCTGAATCCACTTTTTCCATTACAAATAATGTAAACGGTTTTAATCCATTCCAAGACGCTAGAAAATTACCTTTTTTAATCAATGTTATTTCATAATTATATATCAAATTGTATATTAAATGTGAAACAGGACAAACACACAAAATTCTTAATAGATTAATTTATTTTGTGTCTTTTTGTTTGTTTATTGTTTGTGTAAAGGAATGCGGACAGTACAAGCATGCAGTGATGAAGCATGTCAAAGAAACGTAAAAAAAGAAAAGAAATAAAGAACAAAAAGAAAAAAAACATGAACATGTTATGGCTTGGAAGGGGATGACTCTTCTTCAGGCTGTTCCTTTCCTCTCTTGAACATTTCTAGTGTCACCTGTTTCTGCCTTCTTTTCAGAATCATACGGAAGTGGCTCATGACCTCCTCATTTAATGTGTGCCCAGCTCTGCTCGTCTTAGCCTTATCAGGGTGATACAGTTCAACAACGCGATAGAGTTTGTTCCATTTTGAGAACGTCCTTAATAAGTGAAGTTGGAGCGTCCTTCCTTCCATCATCCTCTTCAGAAGACATCTCCTCCAACGTCGTCTTCTGCTCTGCCTGAAGGTGCAGGAATTCTTCCATCGTGATGTTCCTCCAGCAGGTTGTCGACATCATCAGTGTCCATTTCCAAACCTAGACTTTGGCCTATGCTGACGATGTCTTCGATAATTTGATTATTGTCCTGCTGTTCCTCCTCGACAGGAGCTGCTGTGCTGGTGCTTGCCCAAACCCTTTGAACTCCGGAACACATTCTGGCCACAGTGTCCTCAACGAAGAGTTCATTGACCTGTGTGAGATGTGATTCCAGGCCCTATCAACAATAGTAATGGAGTGGTAGATGTTAAAATGATTCCTCCAAAAATTCCGTAGTGTTAACTCTGTGTCGTTAGTGACCTCGAAGCATCTTTGGAAGAGGAATTTTGTGTACAATTGCTTGAAATTAGCAATTGCATGCTGGTCCATGGGATCAATGATGTGTTAGGCGGGAGGAATTTTATTTTAATAAAATTAAATTCCTCAGTTAAGTCTTCCTCCAAACCTGGAGGGTGAGCAGGGGCATTATCCATTAAAAGAAGGCAGCGGTATGGCAGGGATTTTTCATGCAAATATTTTTTCACACTTGGAGCAAACACCTCATGCACCCACTCGGTGCAAAAAATTGCCTGGTCCACCATGCCATCGAATTGGATCACCACATAACAGGCAAATTACTTTTTATCACATTGTTCACTTTGAATGCCCTCGGACTCTCTGAATGATAACTCAGCAGCGGCTTGATTTTTAAATCTCCGCTTGCATTGCCGCACAGCAAGAGCATGAACCTATCTTTCATCAATTTGTGGCCTGGCAGTGACTACTCTTCATGTGTGTTGTATGTCCTCTGTGGCATTTTCTTCCAGAATAAGTTAGTCTCGTCGCAATTAAAGACTTGCTGGGGAAGATAATTCTCGGCCTTGATAAAATCAGCAAATTCCTGCTTGAACTTCCCAGTGCCCTTTTTGATAGAACTCGCTGCTTCCCCGTGATGAACCACGTTGTGATTCCCACTTCGCTTGAAATTTTCAAACCAGCCTCGAAATGCTTTAAAATGGAACCCTTCAGGATATGAGCTAGGATATTTTTCACCAAATCATCATAGATTTGGCGAGCTTTGCAGCAGATCACATCCTCACGAACACGATCTCCTGCTAACTGCTGCTCGTTTATGTATAGGAGCAGGAATTTTTCCACCTCCTCCAGTACTTGCGGTCTTTGTTTGCTGATAACCATCAAGCGTTTTGCCACATTACTAGCTTAAACACTCTTTGTTCTTCAGAATCGTGCTTTTCATTGATTTAACGATGCTATATTCTTTAGCAAGCTCAGTAACACACACGCATGATTCATGCTTAGCTATCAGTTCTTTCTTAAACTCAACAGTTTTCCGCAAAGCTGACCTTTTCTCAGTAGCTTTCTTTGGAGCCATGTTTACGGGCTAATCTAATCGCGTAAACAAAAAAATACGGTATACTGTACTTTGTAGAACAGGAGTGAGCACATCCACATGTGCACATTGGTCGAGTAGAGACAAAAGAGACCGTTTGCTGGAAGTCGTGCATTTTTCCTCCCTCTCGGTCTCGTTTTTTCTCGCACATTTTTCGAGTTCGGCTTGCAGATTTTGGTCGACTTCCGGTGGAAAAAAAATCCTGGATTTTTAGGTCGAATTCCGATTTGTTCGACTTCTAAAGCGTTCAAGTACCGAAGTTCCACTGTACAGGTATACCTCGGTTGACGTCGGTAATTGGTTCCAGGAGACATGATGTAAGCCGAAAATGACTTAAATCAAATTAGCTTATCTCTAGGCTAGCCTAGGCTATGCCAAATTTACTTGTGTGTGTACATATATATATATATATATATATATATATATATATATACACACATACATACACACACACAGTGATCCCTTGCCACGTCGCGATTTGAGCATCGCGGTCTTGGTACAGCATGGTATTTTATATATATATATATATATATATATATATATATATATATACACAAAAAAAAATCATAAAAAATTCAAAATTCGCACTGCAACTCGCATGTAAGCAAGCGGAAGGCAAGGCAGGCTGCATCCATTGTTTCCACACAACAGACTGAAGTGCCCCTCCTCCCCAGTTCAGGCAGGGACCACCCACTCATTCTCGCAAGCTGATTGGCTTAGACGCGAGACACTGTTGCCTCCTGCCCACTCAACTCAATCTCGCAAGCTGATTGGCTTAGACGCATGGCGCTGTTGCCTCGCACATTTCCGCAGGATTTTTTGTGATCTTGTACTGTAGTGTTTGTGAACGTCCTGCACCGCGGAGAAGAGCTATTGTCAGAGGTGAGTACAGTACTTAAAGTATTTATATATAAATTCTATTTAAATATTAATACATTACAGTATTTACATATGCATATAACTAACGTTTAATATACACTTGTATTGTATAGATGCGAAAACAGAAATGAGACAACATGGTAGAAATGAGAGGGGTGTTCCTACTTCGCGGTTTTTCGAATATCGCGGCCAGGTCTGGTCTCCATTATCCGCGATATTCAGGGGATGATTGTGTGTGTGTGTGTGTGTGTGTGTGTGTATATGTATACACACACACACACACACACACACACACACACACATTCGGCCCCCTGCTTACAAAATGAATCTGTTCCAGCGCCTTTTTCGTAACGCGGGAGTTTCCTAGGTACATGTAAGTACATGTAAAATGCCTGATTCGTTCCAAGGCTCCCATAACCCCTTTAAAAATGATGAAAGTACAACAATTTTTTATGAAATGTGTTAAAAGTAAAAGAAAATTATTTATTAAACCATTAAAATATTTATTAACATATTAAACAATTTTATTAACATTTATTAATTAAAACAGTATTAAACATTTTTTATTAACACACACATCTGTCTCACACACACACACACACACACACAAAATGCAGTGCACATTAAATGTGTATTGTGTATTGTATACACATTAAATGTTTATTGCGGTGCTGCGGGCCACGCCCACAAGCAGGACGCCTGAGCATTTTAAGATGTGGAATTCAAAGGGCATTCCCTGCTTGACAGATCGGAGGTCCAAACTCAACTTTAACTTGATTCCTTGAGGGATCGGAGGTCCAGATGAGCTGCGTTTTGCTCACATGTGCCGCATTTATTAAACATTTACTGAATTAAACAACTTAAAAACTAAACTAAAAACTAAAGAGTTCAGCCTCCTTTCATCTCTGACTCTGTAGGCAGTCTGTCTCTATCTCGCTCTCTCTCTCTCACACACACACACACACACACACACACACACTCTCTCTCTCACACATACAACTCAGGCCACGCTCACACACAACGTGCAGCTGACAGAAGAATTCTATTTAAACGACGAAATGTTTTATTTAAGGCGGAATTACAGTACCTGTTTGAAAGATCAGAGGTCCTCATTCAATATTAACCTGCTTCCTTGCGAGATCGGAGGTCTTCTCCCACAGAGCACTCTGTTTTAATATTGTGCCGAATTAATCTCCTCTGTCACTGTATTTCCGCTTTAAGGTCTCCTTCTGGTTCAATATCGTTCCGATTGTAGAGGGGTTTCGGTGATAAAATATAATGCTGCATGATCAATCTCAAAACAAGCCAACAGTCAACTCTCGTTCACGTGTATGACAGACAGGAAGTATGGGTAACAGCTGCCTCCTGGCCAATGGGAGGCCAGCGGGGCGGAATGTTGGGAGAGCAACTCGCGCATCGTGTGAAATTTTGATTGGCGCATTTCGTAAGAGGAGGTTGTTTTCGTATCCTGGGGACAAAAACTTGGGAAAATGTTTTTAGTAACCCGGAATTCTCGTACCCAAGAGGTCTCGTAAGTAGGGGGCCAACTGTGTGTATATATATTATATACACATATACATACATACATACATACAAACATACACACAGTGCTGTGCAAAAGTATTTGCCCCTGACCAATTTCTGAAATTTTTTTGCACTTTTTCCACTGTCATCCATTTCAGATCAAGCAAACCTATATATTACACGAAGATAAAACACAACTAAAAACACAAAATGCAGTTTTCAGTGCCGATTGCATTTATTCAGGAGAAAAAACATCTGAACCTACAAGGGCCTGTGTGAATAAGTAATTGCCCCCTAAACCAAATAGCTGGTTGAACCACCTGCAGCAATAACTGCAGTCAAGCATTTGCAATAAGAGCCGATGAGTCTTTCACATCACTGTGATGGGATTTTGGCCCACTCTCCTCTGCAGAATTGTTTAAGATCTACCAGACTGGATAGTGTTCAGGCATGAACAGCCTTTTGAAGGTCATGCCACAACCTCTTAATAGGGTTCAACTCAGGACTTTGACTAGGCCATGCCGAAACCCTCATTTTGTTCTTTTTCAGCCATTCAGAAGTGGACTTGCTGGTGTCTTGCTGCAGAACCCAAGTGCACTTTAGCTTGAGGTCTCGAACTGATGGACAAACATTCTTTGCCAGGATTTCTTGGTAGCGAGCAGAATTCATGGTTCAATCAATTGTGACAAGTCGCTCAGGTCCTGAAGCAGCAAAGCAAGTCCAGATTATCATACTTCCACCACCATGTTTCACTGTTGGCACAATGTTCTTTATCAAATGCAGTGTTCCTTTTGTGCCAGATGTAACGGGACGCATTTCTCCCAAAAAGCCTCACAACTCTTCCATGGATGCCATTTTTGCCTCATGTTTTTCTGAAGGTGGAGTCATGAACATTGACATTAACTGAGGCAAGTGAGGCATGTAGTTGTTTAAAAGTGTTTTTATGAATCCTTTGTGACTTCTCAGATTAGTCTGCACCGCGCTCTTGGGAGTAATTTTGATAGGTCGGCCACTCGTGAAGGGTCACCACTACGCCATGCCTTCTCCATTTATGGATAATGGCTCTGACAGTGGTCTGCTGGAGTCCCAAAGATTTAACAATGACTTTGTATCCTTTCCCAGACTGAGACATCTCTATAATCTTTTCTTGTTTGCTCTTGAAGCTCACTGGATTGCGGTATGATGATGTGTGTTCATTATGACCTACCTCAGTTTGTCAGACAGGTTTTGTGCCAGGGATCTCCTGATTGTAAATGTCTGACAGCAATCAGGCCTGGGTATGGCCATGAAATTGAATTCAGTTTTCCCTTAGAGGACTAATCACAATTACATCATTTTTTTAACGAGGGGGAAATTACTTTTTCACAGAGGTTCATGTAGGTTTGCATAGGATTTTTCTCAAATAAAATCACAACAGGAAAACTGCATTTTTTGTATACTTGGGTTATCTTTGTGTCATGTTGAAATTTGTTTTATGATCTGAAAAAGTTAAGCGTGACAAAGGTGCAAAAAAGGGAAAAAAAAAAATCAGTAAGGGGGCGAAAACTTTGGCACAGTACTGTGTATACCTGTGTTTATATATATATATATATATATATATATATATATATATATATATATATATATATATATATATATATATATATTATACATACACACACAGGGATCCCTCGCTTTCCGAGGTTAATTGGGACCAAGATCTCCACGCGACCATCAAAATCTGCGAAGTAAGATCACCCCCACCCTCCTAACTGACGTATATGTACATAATATCAATAAATACATATTCAATGCTGTAAATGCTTATAGTAACAATTAAACATTAAAAAAATGCATAAGAAGAAATTAAATATCAATACACACACATACAGGCGTGTGTGCACCTCACAATAGTGTAACTAGTTTTGATGGGAGATTTTGGGTTGTTTTTTGTTGGTTTAGGGGTTTTTTTGTTGCATAATTGGCCTTATTTTGTGGCATTTTCCTTAACCTTTTCCCCCCTATTCCTTAATTTCCTTATTTTTTAATTGGATGAATATTTAAAAAAAACCCATAATGCACTGAAGCTGCATGAATTGAAGTGCAAAGTAGAGAGGAATCCCTGTATCTATACACTTAATACTCAGCTACATGGATCAGCTTCCATGTTTAAACTCCTGGTTCCTCTCAAGCACAGCACAGTGGATCTGATTAGATTTACAGAGTTCCACTCTTATCCAGTTTATTATAATACTGGAATCAATTTATTTCTTCTTTGAAACTTTTTGCAGGAGTTCAGAAATGTATCGGTCATGCTTCTCTTCCGGGACCTCTGATTGGTGTAAAGCACGTCTCAGCCACGCCACTCTGCCAGAGCCGAGTATTAAGTGTACTTTTCTCCTCTGAGATTCATCAGCCACCTTCTTACGACCCATCTTAGAGATACTGGGAGATGCACAATAAAAAATAAACTAAAAAAAGTCACAAAATCCAAACTACAGAGGAAAAAAACTTTTCTGCACATACATGCTACAAATGCCAGCGAGGAAAGGAGCACGGAGGAATACACGCAGAAGAACACGAGGCTAATTGGCCTAGAGAAGCCATTTCCCCAGCAGAGCTTATAAATCAAAATTTCGATCGTTGGAGAGGGCAGATTTTTGGTGGGATCGAAGTTTGTATCATGGAAAATTCGTTATAAAAGACATTCGTAAGTCAAGCAAGGTACCACTCTGTGTATGTATGTTTATATATACTAGTCCTTCTCAAAAAATTAGCATATTGTGATAAAGTTCATTATTTTCTGTAATGTACTGATAAAAATTAAACTTTCATATATTTTAGATTCATTGCACTCCAACTGAAATATTTCAGGTCTTTTATTGGTTTAATACTGATGATTTTGGCATACAGCTCATGAAAACCAAAAATCCCTATCTCAAAAAATTAGCATATTTCATCCGACTAATGAAAAAAAAAAAAAAAAAAAAAAAAAAAGTGTTTTTAATACAAAAAAGTCAACCTTCAAATAATCATGTTCACTTATGCGCTCAATACTTGGTTGGGAAACCTTTTGCAGAAATGACTGCTTCAATGCGGCGTGGCATGGAGGCAATCAGTCTGTGGTACTGCTGGTGTTAAGGCCCAGGATGCTTCGATAGCGGCCTTAAGCTCATCCACTGTGTTGGGCCTGGTGTCTCTCAACTTTCTCTTCACAATATCCCACAGATTCTCTATGGGCTTCAGGTCAGGAGAGTTGGCAGGCCAATTGAGCACAGTAATACTATGGTCAGTAAACCATTTACCAGTGGTTAAGTCGTGCTGAAAAATGAAATCTTCATCTCCATAAAGCTTTTCAGCAGATGGAAGCATGAAGTGCTCCAAAATCTCCTGATAGCTAGCTGCATTGACCCTGCCCTTGATAAAACACAGTGGACCAACACCAGCAGCTGACATGACTTACTTGACACTGGACTTCAGGCATTTTCTTCTCCCCAGTCTTCCTCCAGACTCTGGCACCTTGATTTCCGAATGACACGCAAAATTTGCTTTCATGCGAAAAAAGTAGTTTGGACCACTGAGCAACAGTCCAGTGCTGCTTCTCTGTGGCCCAGGTCAGGCGCTTCTGCCGCTGTTTCTGGTTCAAAAGTGGCTTGACCTGGGGAATGCGGCACCTGTAGCCCAGTCCCCTGCTTCCACAGGTCCCCCAAGGTCTGGAATCGGCCCTTCTCCACAATCTTCCTCAGGGTCCAGTCACCTCTTCTGGTTGTGCAGCGTTTTCTGCCACACTTTTTCCTTCCCATAGACGTCCCACCGAGGTGGCTTGATACAGCACTCTGGGAACAGCCTATTCGCTCAGAGATTTCTTTCTGTGTCTTACCCTCTTGCTTGAGGGTGTCAATGATGGCCTTCTGGACAGCAGTCAGGTCGGCAGTCTTACCCATGATTGCTGTTTTGAGTATTGAACCAGGCTGGGAGTTTTTAAAAGCCTCAGGAATCTTTTGCAGGTGTTTGGAGTTAATTGGTTGATTCAGATGATTAGGTTAATAGCTCGTTTAGACTACCTTTTCATGATATGCTATTTTTTTGAGATAGGAATTAACATAACATAACATAACATAACATGAGTGGTGAGAACAGGCCATTCAGCCCAACTAAGCTCACCATTGTCCTATTCTAAAGTGACTCCAACCTTAAAGACGCACACTCTAACCTTAAAGACGCACTTTTTTTTTTTTTTTTCATGACTAGATGGTATCCAGCACTAGATCAAGTCTGCTTTTGAAGACTTGTAAGGTTTCTGCTTCGACAACGTGGTTAGGCAATCTATTCCACACTGAAATTACCCTCTGCGAGAAAAAATATTTCCTAATATTTGTGCTAAATTTACCCTTAAATAACTTCCATTTATGACCCCTAGTTCTACTTGCAGAACTTGGCCTAAGTAATCGGGCATAGTTGACTTTATTAATCCCTTAAGATACTTAAAGACCTCAATCAGATCACCTCTAATTCTCCTTTTTTGAAGACTGAAAAGGTTTAGGATCCTCAGCCTCTCCTCATAGGATTCCTTTTTTATACCCGGAATTAGCATTGTTGCTCTTCTCTGAACTTTTTCGAGAGTCTCGATGTCTTTTTTCAAGTATGGTCCCCAGAACTGTACACAATACTCTAAATGTGGTCTAACCAATGTGTTATACAAGAGAAGGACAACATCTTTAGATCTATACTCAATACTCCTGGCTATGTAACCCACCATCCTATTTGCCTTTTTTACTGCTAACGCACAGTGGCTAGTACCAGTGAGGGACTGGTCAACCATCACACCCAGATCCTTTTCCTGAGAGGAACATTCTAGTTTTAAACCTCCCATGAAATACTCCTGTCTAATGTTTTTATTCCCTACATGTAGAACTTTACATTTAGCGACATTGAATTTCATTTGCCATGTATCTGCCCAAATTCGAAGTCTATCCAAATCGTCCTGAATAACCTTAGTAGACTCCAGACTATTTGCCAAACCGCCCAATTTAGTATCGTCAGCAAATTAAATAAAATTTTGGGTTTTCATGAGCTGTATGCTAAAATCATCAGTATTAAAACAATAAAAGACCTGAAATTTTTCAGTTGGTGTGCAATGAATCTAATATATATGAAAGTTTAATTTTTATCAGTACATTACAGAAAATAATGAACTTTATCACAACATGCTAATTTTTTGAGAAGGACTAGTATATGTGTGTGTGTGTGTGTGTGTATATATATATATATATATATATATATATATATATATATATATATATATATCTGGGGAAAGGGGGGGGAGAGAGAGAGAATATTGTAAAGATAATATACCTGCAATGTGTAGCCACACACTCATTGCTACAGTATTCTCTGTCCCAGTCTTTACTTTCAACAGGTGGGTTGTTGCAGCCAGCACGCACGCACACAACAGGGCCTCCAGGGGGAGCCACTTCATGCGCTGGAGAGCTGTTCAACTCCACCTCCATCTGCAAAAGAACAATGAAAAAGAATAAAAAAGGGTAAAAACAAGCATGTAAATTACTAATACATGATGTCACCACCAACCGCTCATGCCATCATTTTATTCCTTGCATTAAACTTAGAACCTTAATGTGTACAACAAATATGAAGGTGAAATACTGTAAAATATCTGTTCATCATACCCCTTCCTCTGCTTCTGTGGTGACTATGGTAGCAGGCTGTGCAACATCCACCTCCATGCTGGCAGAGTCTGTGGGTGCCTCTGTGGCACTCGTCACAATAATGGGAGTGGCTACATCTGCCTGTGCAGGGGCAGGGACTATCTTGATCTGAAGAGGAGGAGGAGGTGTGGCAGCAACAGGAGCAGCTGCCTGGCCAACCGCACCCCCTCCGCGAGGTTTGGCCTGGAGCGGTGGTGGAGCAACAGAATGCGCCATCTGCTGGAGGCGTGGGGGCAGCGGAGTGTTCTGCATCTGTTGCAGGGGTGGTGGTTGGCGGGCCGAAGGTAGCTTGGGGATGATGATCTTGGTGACCATGGGCACAGTCGGGATCAGGGCGGTGGGCGGAGCCGAGGAAGCCGGCTGCTTGTGTGCACCTGTGCGAGACCGCGTGGTAACTTGTGGCAAGTCAATGATGATGTTTGAAGTGCAAATGTTGGTGATGGTGTTGTTGTCGGGTGCGTGCACAGGGATGCGGCTGGAGCGGACGGGTGTCGGCTGAGGGGGTGGAGCCTCAGGAACAGGCTTCATAACAGGAGCCGCAGGTGGAGAAGGCGCCGTGTCCAACACCTCAATAGTGGGCTGCGAAAAAAAAAAAAACTGCGTAAATTTAAGGCTTTGAATTAAAATACTGTTTCCATGGCAGACTACTTTTTAGCTTGTATGTATTTACAAAAGCACTTATATTAAGCTGACTGAACACTACCTGCGATAGCTGACTGGCTCTGTAAGCTGCAAGTGCTTTAAGGTACTCCTTCTTCGCTGCTTCAGTCTTCCTTTTGTAAACCTGAAGCACCAATCCACTTGTTGGTTACCTGACCAAATCTTTTTGACTAAAACATTTTTGCTAAATGATGCATGCAAATTAGATCAGTCAAAAAAAAAAACAGCCATAAAATGCATGCAAACCAAATATCAATCATTTCCTGAACTTCTACCTGCTTCTGCTCTTCTCCCAGACTGTCCCACATGGAAGCGACAATCTTTGACACTTCTCCAAACGTAGCATTCGGGTTCTGACCCTTGATAGCTGCCTGTGTATCGCGGAAAAACAATGCGTACGCTGAAACTGGTTTCTGGGGCTCATTGGGATCCTTTTTCTTCTTGCTTTTTTTGGCCCCTCCTCCTGCACGGGCTAGGGGTGGCGGAGCTGTGGACACTGGCACAGCAGGCTGCTCTGACAGCGCAGGGGAGAGAGAGATGATTCCAGGAGAGACAGAAAGAGAGACAGGAGACTCCACTAGCACGCTCTTCTGGGCCAGATGGAGAACGACAGATGGAGGAAAGGGGAAAAGGGAGATACAAGATAGTAGGAAAGACAGATCAATTTCCATTTCAGCAAGCTTTAATATCCTATAACACGTAATGGGTCGTTTTGGCAGAATAATTGGGGTTTCATTTAGTCATGATCTAAACTGAACACTCACTCTTCTGAAGTCATCCATGTCGTCATCCTGCAGAGACTCCGAAGGTGAGCCGGTGGTTGACAGTGGCTGGTCAGGTGAGTGTGTACGTGTCAGGATAGCCCCGCCCCCTAGACTGAGACCCAGCTGTGCGCTAAGCTCTGATTGATCAATGGTGGTGAGTGGATTGTGCCCCAGCAAGCCATGGTTAATGTCCGGCAAAGGCACATCAATGGTCATGGGGGAGGAGCTGCTGAACTGCGAACCCATGGGATGCCCAAGATCCTGGAGAGGATACATAATTTAGATCTGAAATTGTTTTTCATATCCAAGATCTAAGCTTCTTTCATTGTTCCTAATTTTAAGAGCTGCACAGCTTTTATAGACAAATTATCTGCATGTTTTACAACCAAAATCATAATGTACATGATTAACGTTATTATATGAATACCTTATATATTTAAAGCAGACCTGCTATACAATATTTACAGTCAGTCATTTTTTTCTCACCATTCCTAGAGTTGATCCCAGCATTGGTCCTCCTCCTTGCTGGGTCATCAAGCTCAAATGCTCGAGCCCTTGTGTTGCTGGGTTTACAAAGGTTGAAGCAAAGGAAGGGTCATCGCCCTGCACAACGGCACTGCCGGGGACAACAGGGGCTGGACCACCATCTCCTAGCTCCCCAAAGTGCGACACCACATCTGAAACGCTGAGAGCTGAGTCGGGGTCCAGCGAGATGGGCGGGATCTCAAACTCTTCATCACCTAAACTGGGTGTGTGGAAAGTCTACAGAAGGAAGATGATTGGGTTGATATATAAACACCACTGTAATTATGTTATTCAAGTTATACCACCGGCTTGGCTTTAATCTTATTGGAAATTTTTTGGGTGATACTGTGTTTTAAACCAAACTACAAATTTGCTTGGTGCTTCAATTATATCCAAGTTGAATGAGTCATTCAACTTCACTTACAAATCATTTTCAGCAAGTGATCAAGCATATGTAATTCGAGGTGTGACTCAGGGCCAGTCAGTATGGTTTGTCTTAACAATACTGAAAAATTTAAACTTTCGTATTTTATACTGGCAAGGTTAAATTATTGTGACAATTCATACACAAACTCCAAGTATAGAGTTCAAGGCAGGTAGCTCAATATTTACTATCTGCACAATGTGGCCAAAGTTTCGCATCCAAACGTCAAGTCTAGTGCAAGAGACTATATAGTGCAATCTTTCAAGTTAATTAATTTCCTGAACCGTTTAACCATAATTAGGGTCACTGGGAGACTTGTGCCCATCTCATTCGATTCTGGGTGAGGGCAGAGTACACCTTGGATAGCTCGCTAGGCCATTGCAGGGCAGAAACACACTGACTCTGTAATCTACTCTTTCCCAATTCACCAATGGTTCTTTTCCCTGCCTCTCAGTTTCTTAAATAATTTGTGAAATTATGTCCATTTCTTGTTTACAATCTTTTCACACTCACTATTTTCATGTCCTCCTATTAGCTAAAGCTATGTTTGTGAATAGAAAACTATTTCTATTCACTATTAATTTGATAATGCTGCTCCTCCAATGAATATTATCCTGCATCTTCTCTGGCTGAATGGATACTAGCCTGTCTGTCTGTCTTCCTTTCGGCTTTTTCCCTTTTACTCGGGAGTCACCACAGCGAATCATCTGATTCGCAAGTTTGATTTGGCAGAGGTTTTTTTTTTTTATGTCGGATGCCCTTCCTGTCACAACCCTTTTTAGCAAGGGACAGAAACACGCTGATGGCTTTGCAGCCTACTCTTTACGAAAGTCAGCAATGGTTCTTTTACATGCCTCTCACCATAGACAGTGAGAGACATGGCCCGTCTTTGATAACCCAGTTAGCTGCACTGGGGGGGAATGGATACTAGCCTAATACGTTAAAAAAAAAAAGTGGGGAGACTTTTTTTTGTTTGTTTTTAAATATGCAGAAAATGTGTCCAGTCAGTGTCATATCTCAGCATCAGTTTCATGATCGGACCCAGATAAGACACTGAATGGAAACTGTGGATAAACTAAAGTAACCCATTTTTGGATCATCCAAGTGTCAAATTCTATCGAAAACCATGGACTCCTCTACAAAAGATTCCAAATACTGTACAAGAAGCATATGCTTTCACATGACTAGATAGGTAAATAGAGTTAAATGTATTATTAATGCATTATTCTATTAATGTTTGGGTCACACCACTCAAAAAAGTGGGATGGTCATGTTACATGAGTCTCAAAAATTAACTCGGAATTTCCCAATTTTTCCCGACAAACAATAAAGCATAATCAACAAGTAACCCATCATGATATCCAGGCGAGGGCAGAATACATCCTGGACAGCTCGCCAGGCCATCGCAGGGCGGAAACACACCGACGGCTTTGCAGCCTACTCTTGTCGAAAGTCAGCAATGGTTCTTTTACATGCCTCAACCATAGACAGTGAGAGACATGGCCGGTCTTTGATAACTCAGTTAGCTGCACTGGGGGGACAGTGACAACTGTGAGGAGAGTGGGTATGTATAGGGATCAATCGCTACTTCACGCTTCAATTAATGCAGCTTCGATGCGTCGTGGTTTTTTTTTTTAAATAAATAAATATTAATCAAATTCAAAAATAGGGAAATTAAGGAAGAATAGGTGGAAAATTTAAGGAAAATGTCACAAAAACAAGGCCAATTATGCTGAAAAAAAAAAAAAAAAAAACCTGAAACCAACACAAAACAACCCAAAATCTCCTATCAAAACTGAATACATTGTTGCATGTGTGTGTGCGTGGCTTCGTCTGCGCAGCCACTTCCCCCCTCTGCCGGAGCCTATTATTAAGTGTATCTCAGGATAATGTTTAATCATATTTCATACTTATATTTATGATCTATCTTTCTGTAGATTTTATTCCATTTCTATTTTTATTTGTTCTTCAATTTTATTTCACTTTCGACCTTGGACAGCTTTGTTGGTATCGCCGGATGTTTGCAAAACGAATGCTGGTAAGTTGGAGTGTGTCTGTATTTAAATTTTCTTTACATCTTATGTTATATTTTTCAATGTTTAATTGTTATTATAAGCATTTATAGCATTGGAAATATATTTATTGATATTATATACACACATACATGGACATATACGCCAGTCGGGGGTGGGGTGATCCTACTTCGCGGATTCCGACGGTTGCGTGGGGATCTCGGTTCCAATTAACCGTGGAAAGTGAGGGATCCCTGTATAAAGCCTTATCTAACTCTCCAAACATTGCCCCCTTCAGTGACTTCCTTTTCCGGTATTATTATTTCGTTTAGAGTGTAAACGCCAGTCATATAAACGTGAAATTTTTTTTTGCATAAAATGTGATGTGATACCAAGTAGGGTCCTGATTGTTGGGTATTTCAAAAAAATCCTGCCAATGTATCAGATGCTCGATAACCGGAACTAGTCTGAATATCAGCAATTTAAAAGTTGTGAAATTTCAGAGGAAACTCAGACATGGGCACAATCGTATTCAGATAATGCACCACTTTCAATTACCACAATGTAGGCCTGGAGGAAATTGTGACAATCAACAAAGCATGGCAGAAGTTATCAATAGTGAAATTCAGGCATACAAATTGGAGAGAGACCATGACGATGATAAAGACATCGGGGAAAACACTCGGAAGCTTGACACTGCATCATCTTCATAGTCTGGAGAGTTGAAATGGTCGTAAAAACTACTCCAGTGAGACTTTACCTCGAAATGTGCAATATGATATTCAAAAGTTGTCTATATATATATATATATACACTAGCATCCATCGACACAAATAATTTGTAAATTTTATTATTAAACAGGCCACACGTGCTTGAAACCTGAATTCTGAGGCAACGTGAAAAGCTTAAACTAAATCCATGGTCCCAAACTCTTCAATTTACCATTTATTCAATAATCACACTCAAAAACATTTACAGCAATGACTCAAATAATGAACTCTCTGAAAGACAAAAGCCATGTGGATTTCATTATAGAAACTAGATCTGTGTGTGTAAAAATCTGGGCCAAATTACATAAATCCTGCTGGTAAACACATTGTTTTCAGCATCTGTGCTTTATCATACACAGATAAACAATTCCATCTGAATTACGGGGTAAAGGTAAGTAGGCGTGTGCAAAAACAGTGTACACCAGATACACCTTTCCAAGTTAGACATGCCCACACTCCTAATCCTGAATTTAGGATTAGGTCTAAAATGCAGGAAAATGTGAACAGTGACATGTAGAGAATGAAATTAAACGCTCTGTACGCAAAGCACCTCGGCATCCTGGATTTGAAGGGAGTATGTGGAGTGGAGCTGTACCTCGGAGGAGGACAGGAAAGGATGGCCCTCTCCACTCATGGGCAAAAAGTTGTCGCTTCCTCCGTGAAACTGTAAGAGAACCAAAGCACGAAATCCAAGTTAAGCAAGATATGTAAAAAATAAATGAATAGAAAATAAGAATTAATTGAATAATCATCTTTTTAACAATACACTTTCTAGTATCATCTACTGGCTATTATTAACATCTCACACCATATTTTAGCCGGAATGAAAAGTTCAGGTCTGAAGTATAATAGTTCTGCTCAACAGCCAGATGTCTATCCCTTCATACCTCACACTAACACCTGGGGCAGTTTGAAACAGTTAATTAGTCTCATTTGGTTAGGTTGTGTTTTACACCCAACTGTTTCTGTCCTACAGTTGTCTTTTATGCCGCAATGCTCTGGTAATGTAAAGAGTTCCATTACACAAATTCACACCAAGGGTAACTGGCCTAATGTGCATGTCTTTGGACTGTGGGAGGAAACAAGAGTACTTGTAGGAAACCCAAGCAAGCACAGAGAGCATGCAAACCCCCAGCAGAAAGGTCCTCATAGTCTGGAACTGAAACTCAGAACCTTCTATCTATGAGACAGACGGGCACCCTAGTACTCTGTATCATCTATAGAGAAAATAAAGCAACTGTAGCTAGCCCAAGTCCTCATATATAGTGGCGCAGGCCCTGTCTATTTTGTCAACTATTTTTACCAAATTTGGTGCTCATCTGATATTTTTAGTAAGATGCAAGTGTCCATGATTTACTTTGCTGATGTTGCCACCTCTAGTTTGAAAAAAGATGCCAGACTGCTGCTAAATGCCATATGTATTATTGTAGGAGTGCAATATTATTTGTTCTAGTCTCATATCTTTACTATTATCATATTATACAATTATTCACTTAAGATGAGGTGAATGTTAGTGATTGGTCCTTGAGGCAGAATGGCGATATCACTTTTACGTAATGTCCACCAAATCTGAAGCAAACAGCCGTTTTATTATATACTACACAGCAACATACATTAAATTTATATTGGCGATTTTGTCTACATCTTTGTAGCATGATCAATCACGTGCATCATTACAGCATATTTTAAAAAAAAAATCAGTTGATACATTATCATAATCAGAGGTTCCCAACGTTGGTATTGGAGGAATCCCTGTCATACACATTTTAGTGTTTTCCCTGCACCCCGAAAAAAAAATCACTAAACAAATAAGTTAATAGGAAGCATTTCTTCAGTTGAAGAGTGTATAATGACTGTGCAGGACAGGGAGACCTCCAGGACCAGAATTGGGAACTTCTGCCCTAAAGGAACAGTCACATAGGACACAATCAGCAGTCAGCGACCATGCAGACTCAGAGGATGCCAACAAAATGATCAATGAGAGGCAAATTTTTCTGGGGTGACTTGAAGTGGGCGGGTGCAGGGTTCAACTGTTGTTTGACATGCAATAACAATGATAAGTTATACTTTTATAATAAATTAAAATATGAGCTTCATGTAAGGAACAAGCCACTCTCTGCTCCACTCAAAAACATTTAAAAGTAGGAAACATGCAAAAGTGTTGAAATGAGGCCATTATTCCTAAAATCACTTGTGACTCATCATTTCCTGGATGGATGCCTATTAAAGTATGGAGCAATCCAATTATTGTTGTTTTCATTGTGTTTCCAAACTGCTGCTGGCACATTGCCTTTTTCAGCTGTGAGAATACAACATTTTGTATGGGACAAGAACACATGACCCGGTGAATTAAAAGAGCCATGTTGATTAAAAAACAAAAACAAAAAAAAAACAAACAAACTACAAATAGATTAATAATGTAAATGACAAAAAGTTGTTTCAATAACCAAATCACCGGCCACTTTACTGCTGCCAGTGAGACTGGTGAAAACATTTGATCATGAAGAGAAATCTGGGAAATAAATTCCGGGATGCCCTATTAATAAATCAATCCCATCCAAAAAGGGCTGTGACGTCAGAGCAGCAAAGGACCACTCTAATCCGAGGAATCTGTCAATACAGCAGCATCAAAACCACTGAACAAAGACATGTAAATAATACAAATATGTAACTATTAAATCTACAGATTACACTTGTACGCCTTCCACATGACCTCGAAATATATTTTTTATTATAAGGATGACACTGTTCACCTTTTGAACTGCATCAAATCCATTAAAGGCTTGTGCGTCCAGGAACTCGGGATCCCCTGGCTGTCCGGTCCCATCCGTCAGATCCGAGTAAAAATTCAGATCCATTTTATGGCTGGTCTACGCATGCGCAAGAAATAAAAATCAAATTTGAACCGCAGTGTGACGCCCAGTGCGTCTCAGAAACCCCTAGGATGAGCGAGCTTCCAAGGGACTGGCGTGTAAAAGGCCTTGGACGGATCTGGTGACTCTTTCCTTCAGTACCAGAAATATCCCGGGTTAAATCCACTTATACTCCCTCACACTCGGCTCGCGTTGTCCCGCATGACTGACGCATTACTGCGGCGCATACCACACAGCCACTTCGACAACTTTCAGCGTTGTGTATGTCAACAAATTAAAAGAAAAAAAAAGTCGAAAGTCACAAACATGTAGTTTAAAAAAATAGCAACGTGTGCCTGCGGACAGCAACGGCGTGCTAGCTAGCAAGTTAGCTTACTGCTAACGTAGAACCATTTGAATGACAGCCACATGGGGGAAAAACACGGCTAAGACACCGGGTACAACAAACAAAAAAAAATCACATTTCACACCGACTCCAATGTCAACCACAGCACCACGTCCATTCCTGGCACATTAAAACTCATCCAAATTGATATAAAAGCGACCAAAAAACAAGCTGATGCCATTCATTACATCACAAACGGATTTTTCTCTCCTTTGCGCTCCGTGCTCCACAGGGTTCTCAATCGAACCAGAGTCACCGATTAGAAGCCGGGACGGAGGCGCAGCACAGGGGTGTACTGATCCCGCCAATATTTCACGAGTGTTAAAATATATAAATATATATATAAGTCTCAGTGAACCTGATAGAACAAAGTATTTGGCATGTTAAATTTGATTATAAGAGAGTCACATCAAAACAGAAATCATATTTTCAATAATACAACACCCCCTTATTACAAAGCAGTGGAACAGTCCATAAAAGGCCCATAGCAACTCAGAGTCGACACCGCACTGAAATCCACGAAAGAAAGATGGAGTTGACTCTGATTCATAGAATCCACTGACACTGGAAAGAGCAGAGTACACCGCGGAGAGATTGCCAGTCGATCACAGGGCCAACCTCACTTTGGAAAGTGGGATGAAACCGGAGTACCAAGAGAAAACCTTTAATGAACGAGCACAAATTAAAAGAAATTGAAAGAGTCGATTCTTGATTCACAAATAGTGGAGACTGAGAACTGATGCTTTTTTTTGTAGGGGAAAGGGGGGGGTGCTCCAGTCTGTCACATGACTGGAAGGGTTTCTTTATTGAGCTACGAAAAGTTCTATACCACTGATTATCCATTTTATAAATAGAAACACACAATTTGACCAAGTGAAAATACTAAGAGAATTCGATTCATATCTGAATCACAAAAGACAGCAAGAAAATCATTGTTTCAGTCTTTGATCAGGGTTTAAACTCTCTATGAAATGTTATGCTGTCTACAGCTTAACATATTTTTAATACTTACTTTCATCAATATATTCAAAGTCATTCAACGCCTGCTGCGTTTAAATCATAACAAAGCAAAAGTGAAGCGCCAGCAAACATTTTAAACATTATCCAGATATTTCCATCCCAGAATAGTGATTTAAACACACTACAGGTCTCATATATATCCCACCTTTTCCGTGGATTATGCCTTATGAACTCTAGGCCAAGAAAGGGCTTTAGAACACATCAATGCCGGCGTGAAACTGGAGTGATGATTCAAGTAGCTCGCTTTGTTTTGAAGTGATTAACTCAGATTTAGAGCAGCATCATGAAGTGTGTGGTGGCCTGAAGTGAGATTCTTAATCAAGCGAGTTAAATCTTCATGAAATAAATAAAGATAAAGTAGTTTCCTGTAAGATGACAACCAGCCAGCTATTCAGAAAGGTATTCGTTTGTTATTAGCTGCTAGGAAGCTAACTAAGAACAAGGAAGTAAGTTGATGGGATGTGCTCCGGCTTCTTGGTGGATTGTTTAAAAACTCATTGTTTAATGGAGAATTAAAGGAGCAACGTGTGAATTAACATGTCTGGGTGGACAGGGGACCGGACAGATGAGCTATTGACATTGAATAACTCTCGACTTCTCTTCTTACCTCCATACGAGCTCTGAAAACGACACGGTTTCAGCCTCAAAATTCCGGCCAAAGCGTCTCACAGCTTAAAAAAATACCCTCACAACATGGCAACCTGCTTCCGGGTTAAAAGCGGACGTGACGTAAGGACCACCTATCTGACCGACAACTCAAGTTAAGGCCGCCTGAATTTGAAAATACTGTAACAAACTGTCTATAAATAATAGGAATTAATTCGTTATTTTTGCAAGTTTAAATTTAATAGTGCCGAAAATAATTTTGTCACATGATCACGAACCTCAAAATGCGAGTTTTGCCAAATTCAGGTGCCCTGTAGATAAAAACAACAATAAATCTGGTGGTATTCTGTAGTGGTTTCCATCTCATAGCAAGAAGGTCCTTGGTTTGATTTCTGGGCTTGCAAAGGTGGTTTTGTGTGGATTTTGCAAGTTTCCCTGGCACTTGGGTGTGTTTCGTCCCACAGTCCAAAGATAAGCATAGTATAAGGCAAACTCGCTGTTCCAAATTGACCCAAGGTGTGTGACTGGATGTGTGTTGTTCCTGATATAAGGGCTGAGAGCCACAGTGGTCCAAAGCCCACCCAGCCCAAAAAAAGCACCAAAAAATGAGATAAGATCTATCCTTTTCTGCAGTACTGTACTTAGATTAGCTCTATGTTGTACACACATACCACCCCCTCCTCCTAAAAAACCCCCACATACAATACATATTGACTGATTTTTACTGTATTTAGGTATGGTGGTGTAGTAGTTAGCATGTTCACCTCGTAGCAAGAAGGTCCTGGTTTCAATTCCCAGCTCAGGTGTTTCTGTGTGGAGTTTGTACGTTCTCGACGTGTTTGCGTGGATTTCCTCTGGGTACTCCGGTTTCCTCCCAAATTCCAAAAACATGCACAGTAGGTTAATTGGCTGTTCCAAATCTACCCTAAGTGTGAATGGTTCTGTGATTGTTGTCCCTGCGATGGCCTGGTGATCTGTCAAGGGTGAACCTTGGCCTCACCCGGAGCTGGCTGAGATGGGCGCCAGTCTCCTCGTGACCCTAATTAGGATGAAGCGGTTTAAAAAAATGAATGAATGGTATACTTAGTGTGTGTTCTAACCGGCCAGTATAAGCATATATTCATTGGAAGTGACTTTAAGGCACTTCTGTAGGTTGGTCTATATAAGAGCGTCTGCTAAATGCTACAAATGTAAACGTCTATGCGTGAGACCAAAGAGACGATTTATGGATGTGGTGAAGACCAAAGAGACGATTCATGGATGTGGTGAAGGAGGACATGAAGGTCGTTGGTGTAAGAGAAGAAGATGCAAAGGATAGGGTGAGATGGAGGCAGATGATTCGCTGTGGCGACCCCTGAAGGGAAAAGCCGAAAGGAAAAGAAGAAGTAAACGTCTATGCGTGCCAGAATGGTTGAGGCAGAAGCATTTCTATCACGCCAATGTTTTTTTCGATTGAAGAAATTGATTAGACCTCTGTAGTTCTCAACCTTTCAGAGTCTGGCGAGATGCTGGCTGAGATTAGCTCCAACCTTCCTGCAAGGGTAATAGGATACTGTTCAGAAAATTAGAGACTGAGTTATAACAATAATAATAATAATATCTGAAACACACAAATACATAAATGCATACACATACAGTCGTCTTCTTCGTTTCCTTTCAGCTGTTCCCTTCAGGGGTCGCCACAGCGAATCACCTGCCTCCACCTCACCCTATCCTCTACATCTTCTTTTCTTACACCAACTACCTTCATGTCCTCCTTTACCACATCCATAAATCTTTTATTTGGTCTTCCTCTAGGCCACTGGTTCTTAACCTTGTTGGCGGTACTGAACCCCACCAGTTTCATATGCTTATTCACCGAACCCTTCTTTAGTGAAAAATAAAATATGATTTTTTTTTTTTCAAATTCAAGACATAGGTATATATTTTTACTGGGGCATCAAAATGAACCATGCATCACTGTGTTCAAAGAACAAAACCAATACAATGCATGAACTCCGCCCATCACAACTACTTACATTTTTATGTGAGGTGTGCACCTGAGTGCGTGCACGCGCGTGTGGGTCTGTATGTATGTGTATTTGCTTTATTTACATATTATGCATTATTTTTGAATGTTTAATCGTTATTATAAGCATTATAGTATTGAATATGTATTTATTGATATTATATGTACATATACATGTACGTCAGTCAGCACAGGGTTGATCCCACTTTGCAAATCATACAGATAGGACGCCGACTAATATCACGTTCCGTTATATATGTGAATCCATGTTGCACATATTCATATGACCACTTTCTTTTTTACTCGACATAGTATGGGTTAAAACATTAAGAAAGAAACCACACGACGTACCATCACAACACCAAATTTCCTGCAGCACAGACTGGCCAAGCAATGTAGCGTGATCACCTGCAGCCAGTGATGGCAAAGCGGGGCGTGTCGTCATGAATATGAGTCAGGTGTGTGTCTTGACCTCCGCCGAACCCCTGAGACTGACTCACCGAACCTCTAGGGTACGATCGAACCCAGGTTAGGAACCACTGCTCTAGGCCTTCTGCCTGGTAGTTCCAATCTCAGTATCCTACTCCCAATGTACTCACTATCCCTCCTCTGTACATGTCCAAACCATCTCAATCTCGCCTCTGACTTTGTCTCCCAAACGTCTTACTTGTGCTGTCCCTCTGATGTACTCATTCCTGATCCTATCCATCCTCATTACTCTGAAAGGGAACCTCAACATTTTCATCTCTGTTAACTCCAGCTCTGCCTCCTGTCTTTTTCCCAGGGTCCCTGTTTCTAAGCCATACAGCATTGCTGGCCTCAACACTGTCTTGTACACTTTTCCTTTCATTCTTGCTGATACCCTCCTATCACACATCACACCGGACACTTTTCTCCAACCATTCCAACCTGCCTGCACACGCTTCTTCAACTCTTTTCCACACTCTCCATTGCTCTGGATTGTTGAGCCTAAGTACTTAAAAACCTCCACCTTCTTTATCTCTGCTCCCTGTAACCTCACTGTTCCTCTTGGGTCCTCGTTCACACACATGTATTCTGTCTTAGTGAGGCTAACCTTCATTCCTCTTCTTTCCAGGGCATACTTCCACCTCTCTAGATTTTCCTGGACTTGTTCTCTGCTCTCACTACAGATCACAATGTCATCTGCAAACATAGTCCATGGGGAATCTTGTCTAACCTCGTCTGTCAGCCTGTCCATCACCATGGCAAACAAGAAGGGGCTCAGAGCTGACCCTTGATGCGGTCCCACCTCCACCTTGAACTCATCTGCCACACCTACAGTACACCTCACCACTGTCTTACATCTCTCATACATGTCCTGCACCACTCTAACATACTTCTCTGCCATTCCAGACGTCCTCATGCAATACCACAGTTCCTCTCTTGAGACCCTGTAATATGCTTTCTCCAGATCCACAAAGGCACAATGCAGCTCCCTCTGACCTTCTCTGTACTCCTCTATTAACATCCTCAAAGCAAACACTGCATCTGTGGTGCTCTTTCTTGGCATGAAACCAAACTGTTGTTCACAGATGCTGACCTCTGCCCTTAGTCTTGCTTCCACTATTCTTTCCCATAACTTCATCGTATGGCTCATCGACTTTATCCCTCTGTAGTTGCCACAACTCTGCTCATCTCCCTTGTTCTTAAAAATGGGCACCAGCACACTTCTCCATTCCTCCGGCATCCTCTCACTCTCTAAGACCTTGTTGAATGTACTTGCTAGAAAATCTGCTACCTCTCCTAGACATTTCCATACCTCTACCGATATGTCGTCAGGACCAACTGCCGTTCCACTCTTCACCCTCTTCAATGCCCTCCTCACTTCACCCTTACTAATCTTTGCTACTGCCTGGTCCTCAACGGTCACCTCTTCTACTCTTTTTTCGTTTTCATTTTCCTCATTCATCAGCTCTTCAAAGTACTCTTTTCCATCTTCCCAGCACACTTCTCTCATCAGTCAATACAGTTCCCACTCTGTCCTTAATCACTCTAACTTGCTGCACATCCTTCCCATCTCTTTCTCTGCTGTGCCACTTTGTATAAACCCTTTTCTCCCTCCTTACTGTCCAACCTAGCATGCAAGTCATCATATGCCCTCTGTTTGGCCTTTGACATCGCTACCTTCGTCTTACCTTGTGTCTCCCTGTACTCCTGTTTACTCTCTTTGGTCCTCTCAATGTCCCACTTCTTAGCTAACCTCTTCCTTTGTACACACTCCTGCACTTCCTCATTCCACCACCAAATCTCCTTGTCTACTTTCCTTCCAGATGACACACCAAATACTCTCCTACCTGTCTCCCTGATCACATTAGCTGTAGTTTTCCAGTCATCTGGAAGCACTTCCTGACCACCCAAAGTTTGTTTCAACTCCTCATTGAAGACAACACGTCACTCTTCCTTTTTTAGCTTCCACCACTTTATCTTCTACTCTGCCTTTGTCTTCTCCTTTCTCACCATTAGTGTCATCCTGCACACCACCATCCTATGCTGTTTGGTAACACTCTCACCCACTACTACTTTGCAGTCACTGACTTCCCTCAAATTACATCGCCTACACAAGATGTAGTCTACCTGTGTGCTCCTACCTGTTTTTATAAGTCACCATATGCTCCTGTCTCTTCTGGAAGAAAGTATCTACCATACCCATTTCCATCCTTTTTGCAAAATCGATCAACATATGTCCTGTGTTCCTGTCCTGGATAACAAACCTGTTCATCACTTCCTCGTCCCCTCTGTTGCCTGCACCAACATGTCCATTGAAGTCTGCATCAATGATCACTCTTTCACCTCTGGGAGAATTCTGCATCACTTCATCTAACTCACTACAGAAGCTCTCCTTCTCATCCTGCCTGTGGGGCATAAGCACTAACAACATTGACTATCACACCCTCAATTTCCAACTTGAGACTCATCACTCTGTCTCACACTCTTTTCAATTCTAGAACATTCATTGTTCTATGTGTTTGTATGTGTTTTAGCACTAAAATGGCCTGGGAAGCTCTCCAAGGCTTACCCTGCCCTCACCCAGAGTCAGGTGAGATGGGTTGCCTATAAGCATAATTAAGATGAAGCAGCTTAGAAAATAACGAATGAATGGCTGCTTCTGAATTTGCTGAGTAACATTAGTTTACATCTTTTTCAAATTTTTAGCTTGTCTGAATTTTCGGTACAAATTTCTTAGAAACACCTACATTTGTCTTGTGTTTTGTTTTCTCTTGTAGCTCAAAGGCAAAAAATGACTTAAATAGCTGACTGAGAAGCAGTTTTATGGACACTTATTGCCTTTTCTTCATAATATCATGACTAAAACAAGGAGATAAAATGTCTGGAATTAGCCAAACACAAATCAGTACAAGCAAGGAAGGACATAATTAGGTTGAAAAAAAAAACACATCAGAGAGATAGCATTAACTTTAGGATTATTCAACTAAACAATCTGGTATATTCTTCAAAGGCAGGGACAGACCGTAAAATCAGCAGGAAGAAAAGACCTGGACGATCACAGAAGAGAAATAAAATGGATGATTGCAGAATTCTTTCCTGAGTGAAGAAAAACCCATACGCAAGATGTCAGATCAGAGAGAAACTCTTGAAGCAGCCTACAATCAGGAGACACCTTCATTAATGTAAATGCAGAGGTTAACCGAAGATGCAAATCACTGGAAATGCTCAAGAACAGAAAGGTCAGAATAAATTTAACTAGAAACCTGGCCAATTCTGAACCACAAAATTTTGGACAGGAGGAACATAATGATGGCAAGAGAAGAGTATGGACAAAAAAGAAAAGTTATGTGCATGTTAAAGTATAGCACATCATCTGCCAAACATCGTAAACATGGCTATGTATGGCTGCCAATGACACAGAGTCCTGGGTGTTTTCTGAGGTGGTTGCTAATAGAAGTCGCAGGGTGAATTATGAAGTGTATAGAGTAATACTTTGTTCAGATTCAGTCAAATTCAATAAAATAGGAAAATAATTCTGATGAGAAGCCAATAATTACACAATACAGCAAAGGGAACCTCAGAGTTTCTTAAGGCAGGGAAATGGAATGTTCCTAAATGGATCAGTTAGTCAACCTGAGCATGTCTTTCAGTTACTGAAGGCAAACCTGAAGTCAGAAAGACCCACACATAGTCATAAAGTGAAGACAGCTACTATAATAGCCAGGCAAAACATGAAGTGTGTGTGTGGGGGGGGTCCCACATCTATGGGTTCCTGACTGAAAGCAGTAGAAAGGACATCCAAATATAAAAAAATATACTTGAACCTCTGAAAACGAAGGGACTCTGTGTTAGAGTCCACTGTGTGTGTGGTGGTGGTGGTGTAGAGACAAATTTACAAAGATTGCAACACTTCAAATACTTATGGACCTGCGTGTCAATTAAAAGAGATTGGGGAAAAGGCAGTGGCACTGGATCGCTGATCCTAAGGTTGGGGGTTCAAAGTCCTACTCTGTACAAGGTTGTCAACCCCCCCCCTCCCCCCGTGCAACTCACTGGGTTATGAAAGGCCGGCCATGTTTCTCACCGTCTATGGTGTGAGGTTCATGTAAAAGAACCATTGCTGACTTTCGACAAGAATAGCTGCACAGCTGTCAGCGTGTTTCTGCCTGATGGCCTAGTGAGCTATCCAGGGTGTACTCTGCCCTCACCCAGAGTCGGCTAGGATGGGTGCCAGTCTCCCCTCGACCCTAATTAGGATTAAACGGTTACAGAAAATGAACTGAACTGAAGCTTGGGGAGGGAGTCTGATCAATGTCAAAATTTAGGTTACCAGGTATTAATTCAAATAGGATAATGCAAGAAAAGCACCATACACACATACACACACACACACATCGAATTACCGTAACGACGTAATAAGTGCCCTGCTCTCATACCCACCTCCCCCCAACAGTGTATTTGATCTTATCTCTAATAACCTCCCATGTATACTGGGAGCAAAATGGTAGATCAAACTTACCAATTTTATTCGATCAGTCTCTGTAACAGTAAAATGAGGTGTTCACTGCCTGTAAAAGTGAGTTTACACTGTATTTCATGATCCCCTCCCACTGGGGAATGTCTATGATGTTCATCAGTAAAAACACGTGATTGCTTTAAAAAACAGGAAAATATTTTGCTGTGTTCTCTTGGTAAATGTCCACCAACCGATGAACCATTAGAAACTGTTACAGCAAAACTATGGGATGCTCTGAATGAATGGAGCGATGAGCCAGATACGGACCTATCAGAAAGTGATGAATAGATTCTCCTGACCACTCACTTCATAAATTTAAGGATTTAAGGACGTTTATGTTCCTGTTGATTGGTTCAAGGCTCCATGTTCTTGCCATGTGCCAAAGTTGAGTGTTGACTGGCTGGATTTTACTTCAGGGAAAATGTTTAAAAGAAATGTTTAAAGGGCGGGAAAAGTATGGGGTCTTTTTTATTTATTTATGCTTTTTCTGTTTATTTTCAGGTTTCGTGTAAGTAGTTTGGTTGATACCAAAACATGAATAACAAATACCAGTAAAACTCTTTTATTGTTCTGTTATTATTCACGTTTTCCACCTCGATGATAAGCACTTACCTTTCCACTCTGCTGGTAACATTTTAATAAGCGCCCACCCACTCCAATTTTTTAAGCGCCCTGGGTGCTTATCGTCACATACGGTATACATATTTGTAGAATAAAACTTCATTTTCAGAGCATGCACCTAATGAATTCCAAGCAGTGGGCCATCATTGTGTTATTGGCGAATGAAGGATGCACGTTGTCCAACATCTACAGAAGGCTCCTCAATGTTTTCAGAGATGACACCATCAACAAGGGCAATGTGCACAGATGTATGAAGACTTTAAAGTAGAAACCAACGTTGAAGTCAAACTATGCAATGTGAGACCATCAACTGCGACCACTGACAGAGGATTCCAGAGTTGGGTTCAACACTGGCGCAAATGCATCTCATGTCACGAAGACTAAATTGAGTACTAGCTTTGTACTGAGAAAGGTACAACGCAATATTTTAATCACTAAGCAAGGAAGGTATCTCATTAATCTGCAGTTTTTATATGAACAATAAACAATTATTTTAATATCTTAAGGATGATTAGCTTGTAACAGGCAACTATTATTCTACTTGCTTCCATTAATTATTAGTGCCAGTACTTCTGTAAGGTCTGCAATAAGCCCAAAAATACAAATCTCTGGGTTTACAGATGCTTCTACATCAATCTAAATTCCAGGGTCTATTCCTTGTCTGGCAAGGGCTTTTCTGCATGGTGTTTGCATTTCCTTCAGATATGACAGTTTGTTCCGGTAGTCCAAAGACATGAACATAAGCTTAATTGAATATTCTTGATCGCCTCAGATATGAATGTGGAATCTGCTTCCTGTGACATTAATAAACAATAAAACAGTTTTGGAATTGAAAATGAAAATTTGAAGTGCACCCTTGTCACAGAATACTAGGTGTAACCCCTGCGTGATCCACAGCACACATGGTATCATCATATTTTTCTTTCTTACAAGGTTAACAGGGATGTCCATAGGCATATCTGGTATAAATAACAAACACAGTAATCAGATCATTTTAAATCACTCTGGATAAGAGCATCGGCCAAATGCTGCAAATGTAATGCATGTTAATTAATCACACCACATCAATATCAGTTTGCTTCCAGAACCATTTTACTTCCCACTTATTGACTTGGACCCTTTAATTTTGAGATATCAATGTAAAGTAAAAAAAATGAACCAACAATAACATAAAAAATTAGTCTTTTCTTTGATAGCACAACCAAAGACACGTAGGACACAGAGCAAATAACACCGTCTCTGCACATTAAAATGCATACAGGAAATTATTATTTTTTAAAACGTACCTCAAAAGCACTGCTAGAGGCAGATGATGTGCAGACATAAAAGAGCAAGGACCACAAATACAATCTTTTTTTTCTGAGTGCAGCGATTTCAGTGCCATGCCTGAAAACACAGTATGGCTCCTCAAAGGGAAAACAAAAACAAACAAAACCCCCCCAAAACAAATTAAACATATTTTAGGTGAAGGGTCTTCATTGATATCTTACATTCTCTCATACACACTAACATGCAAACACATTAATAACTGACACTAAAATAGCATGCTGAAACATTGACAAAATGTGCAACAATGCCTGTGTCATATTGCTCGAAATTCTGAATTCTCGTCTTTTCACGCTGTTCGCCCAACATTGCCTTTAAAAGTACCTTAACAATCATAATTTAATCTGGAACATAGAAACAAGTCGAAGAACACACACGCAGTCAATGTCCATCAACCAGAGCAACCCCTGAGTCAATCCATGGAACACATTCACTGTCCCACCATGTCGTGTGTGTGTGTGTGTGTGTGTGTGTGTGTGTGTGTGTGTGTGTGTGTGTGTGTGTGTGTGATTAATGTGCAAGTATTTCTCATCTGTTGGTCCAACATAATAATTCCACATACACTGATAACCATCATGTCGTTCGAAAAGAATTGATGACAAGTGCTGAAGAACTGGTGCTGGTAAAACAGGCTGATGTGGATGGTGGGTGGGGCTTGATGGAGGAGGTGGAGCATGTTTGAGACATAGCTTGTGACGCATCATCCACACTTCATTCTACTTAATACATCAGTCAAACCATCCGCTGAATGATTTTTACTGGCAATCAGGAATAAATGGTGATGACTTCGCTTCCTCCACCCCTGACCAACAGGACGTGCTCCAGGCCTTCGGTCAGAACCTCCAGAAATTCCATATCTGCACATTTCTGTCAGGGATAATCCCTTACAGAACATTACGTAGGGAATAAACATTTTTAGTCTATAATACAAGATTTTATGTCACAAATTGTAATGATACAATACATGAAATCGACTCATTACTGTACAATTAAAGATTTACAGACACAAAATGCAAGTCCTCTCCTATTATGGAAAAAAAGGATACAGTTTTCATCTCCATCTGGATTCCTGGGCGGTCCCGGCATGTTGAGTAAGACGAGCCGGGCGTCATGGGATTTATTTACGATGACCTCGTTGAGTTTGACAGCTGTGTGCATGCGCCGCACATTGGAATGATCTCTGCAGGAGTTATGCACATTTTTAAATAAACATACAAATGCAATCAGAAATCTGAAAATGTAATTATTTTTATGTCGTCATTCATTTACTCTTGAGGATGGCACCATAAACCAACTATCGTTTTCACAAAGGCAGCCAGAATGGGTATAAATGGACAAGAAAAATGAAGAGACAGAATTGGCATAAATAGTGATGGATACTTGCTAACAGACACTTCAACAGATGAATGATGGATGAATGGATGATGGATGAAACAGATGGATGAATACGGGGCAGCAGAGAGGCGTAGTTTTGTTAACATGTCTGCCTCAAAGCAAGAAAATCCTGGGTACCAGTTAAAGTCTCAGGAATTTCTGTGTGGTGTTTGCGTGTTCTGCCCGAGTTTAAGTGGGTTTTCTCCGGTTTCCTTCCACAGTCCAAAGACACGCACGTTGGCTGTTCCAAATTGTCCCTGGGTTTGAATGTGAATGGTTTTGTGTGTGTGTGTGTGTGTGTGTGTGTGTGTGTCTGTGTGTTGGCCTGGTGATCTGTTCACCATGTACCCTGTTTTAGTCCAATGTTGGCTCAAATAAACTCCAGTCTCCCTGCTACCCCAATAGGATCAAGTGGTTCGTTAAACAAGTGGGGTGAGTGAGTGGATGAATTATTGGAGGCTGTGGATTGGATAAATGTATTAATTGAGCAGATGAGTGAGTGCATGAGGGTAATACATAGTTAGATGGATGGATGGATGGATGAACGTGTTAAATGAGTGTAAAACTCACGGCCGGATACTGAGCATGTCTCTGAAGCCCTCAGGTGTGCTGCAGCCGGAGGGAATGTGTGCTTGCGCACGCAGTTCCAGTGCTTTGTCTTTAGTCCAGGTCATATGGACACGCCTGTGCTCAGAGGCTAAGCCTACTTTTTCCATCCCACTTGGTCCATCAGTTTCGTCGTCATCGTCCGAGCCAATGCTGGTCAAGTGCAGCATCGAGTTCTTGTCTTTTACCAGCTGTGCCTACATAAACACACATAGGCACACACAGAAGTATATAAATTCTGATATTGGTCTCTCAATTTCACCCGACACACACACACACACACACACACACACACACACACACACACACACACATACACACACACACACACACACACACACACACACACACACGTCTCTTCCCCAGCAGTCCTTTCGGGGCCCTTTCTTGTCTTTTGGCTGACATTCACTCAAACACACTTACTCTCTCTTTTCCTGTCTCACACTCACTTTTACGCCGTCTTCATTTATATCGCTTGTCTCTGCACTATGTGTGAAGTTGCTGGTGGCTGTCTCATTTTCATCAAATATTACTTCCTAAAACATAAATGCTTGCTAAAAATAATTCTTCATATACATTGCACCTTCATCCTTCATGAAATACATGAAAAGTAAGGAAAAATTACCTAAATAAAAAAAAACAAACAAACAATCAAAAAAACAAAAACAAAAAAACAACATCCAAAAACTGCATTCAACATACGTACTTAATACATTGCTGGCATTACCTGGTATGTCTAAAGTTCTCTCTCTCTCTCTCTCTCTCTCTCTCTCTCTATATATATATATATATATATATATATACACATATACACACACACACACACACACACACACCTCTCTGTTTCGGTCTGATTTGGAGAGGCGCATCTGGCGAAGCATTTGAGAACGTTGCTCCATCATCAGAGTTCTCTCATATGTATACGCGCTGATATCACTGTCATGCTGTGTAACACAGATGGGTAGTGTTTGGGTAGACAGACAGACACACAGGGAGGGTTTGATAGATTACCGTAGGCACTGAATCTACAAAAATGTATATCTTAGTAACAAACTAACATTTTATAGAGCAATAATAACAACACTGTCTGCTCTTAATGACTCCGGCAAACTGTGAATGTCTGCCGTTTTGAATTTAGCACTTTTCAATTTCTCTGAATAATTAACCATTTTGCACAGAAGGCGAAGTGGATGTCGCGGGATAGTAATGTTAATGACACCCGCTGAGCCTGAGGTATGTAATTGTTTTAATCCTACAAAAAAGCACTAAAGCCAAAAAAAAAAAAAGACACAAAAATGTCTTTCGTAAAAAAAAAAAAAAAAAAAAAAAAGTGGTTTGTCATTATATTAAATTGTAATATCATTATAGACACAGATATGCTCCAGCGCAGGCAGGTGCAGTGCCTAATATCTGTTGAACAACATTGTAAGAATCCGGACCAATTTCCCCTTACAAGAAAATTATGGGGGATAAAAGAGACAGAAATGGACCACATAGAACACATTTCTAATTTTTTTAAATACTGACCCCTACTGGTAAAGATCTGGAAGCTTACACATAGTCACTCTGGGCATTCATGGTATACAGTATTTCCTCCTTATTTGAAATTACATCACCTTGATAGTTTTTTGTTTAGTAACATATCTCTGTACTTTTCGTTGGAATTCACAAGATTCAGCAAAATTCTGACTTCAATGTTTAAGTTTAACAACAACAAAAAAAATTATCTGATTGCTCTGATCATAAAAATGCTGAAACTGAATAAAAAATTAAATACTACCTCAAGTTGTGTATACAACAAATAACTGTAGCGGTAAAAACCGAGATACAGAAAATGTAGTAACCTTCAGAAAACATGCACATAGATCAAAAACACAATAATAGTTTACAGGAGAACAAAAACTTCGTAATATCAGCACCATGTTGTAACCATTATAATCAGTCTCTTAGGCCCATCGAGCAGTTTTATCATGGTGATAGTTGGACTGACTTTGAAGAATTTGCGACAGCCATGCTTTGCAACCTGGCCAGTGAAAACATCAACTGGAAATGCATCACAAACTCTCTTGGGCAGTGGTGGAGATGTAAAAACTGTTGATCTTTTTACACCTGAGCCATAGTGGCTAATCAGGCCGGTGCTTATCCCCGGTTTCCGTAGCGTGAAGCGACTAGGAGTTCAACTTCTCCTGGATGGGATGCTAGTCAATCGCAGGTTACCTTCCCAGTATATTTTACTGGTATCCATTTATACTGCTGGGTGAACAGAGGTACACTTGTGGTTAATACCTTGCCCAGGAGTCTTAGCACAGTGAGCGTCTAACTGGGATTTAAACACAACCTTCCGATCATGAACCCAGCACCCTAACCACTATGCCACTGGCTCCACGTGGTGGAGATGTGGCTGCAAGTGTTGGGTGACCCTTTTGTGCCTGTAGAAAAATTAGGCTGATGGCAAGCTCTGCCTGGAAGCTCCTTTATTTCAGTGGCATTTGGACTCCAAACAATTGATAGTCATGACGGTATATGAACCATGTATTAATGATGCCTAACATGATGGTTTGCCAGAAGAGGTAGAGGTACCAACCTCCGTGACCTCATGTGCTACTTGTACCTTGCAACACATGTATCAAGAAGGTCTATCCCTCCCATGAATGTGTTGCACTTATTCATATTGTATGTCCCATTGACCTCCACAAAGGGTTTGTCTGATTTTCTTCAGTGAAGAGCTTTATCCTGAGACTCAGTTGAACAGTAAGATGAGATCAGGTAACAGGTTTTTTTTTTTTTTTCTCGTACCACTTCACAACACATACTTTCATATTTTTCCATGCTGGCATTAACAGATTCGCCATCTCTCTTTGCCATCCTCAAGCATAAGCGTGTGAATGAGAAGGACCCAAGAGGAACGGTGAGCTTAGAGGGAGCAGAGATAAAGAAGGTGGAGGATTTTAAGTACTCAGGCTGAACAATCCAGAGCAATGGAGAGTGTGGAAAAGAGGTGCAGAAGCGTGTGCAGGCAGGTTGGAATGGTTGGAGAAAAGTGTCTGGTGTGATGTGTGATAAGAGGGTATCGGCAAGAACGAAAGGAAAAGTGTACAAGATGGTGATGAGGCCAGCGATGTTGTATGGTTTAGAAACAGTGCCACTGAAGAAAAGACAGGAAGCAGAGATGGAGGTAGCAGAGATGAAAATCTTGAGGTTCTCTTTGGGAGTAACGAGGATGGATAGGATCAGGAATGAGTTCATCAGAGGGACAGCACATGTAAGATGTTTTGGAGACAAAGTCAGAGAGGCTAGATTGAGATGGTTTGGACACGTACAGAGGAGGGATGGTGAGTATATTGGTAGTACAATGCTGAGGTTGGAACTACCAGGCAGAAGGCCTAGAGGAAGACCAAAGAGGAGATTTATGGATGTGGTGAAGGAGGACATGGAGGTAGTTGGTGTAAGAGAAGAAGATGCAGAAGATAGGGTGAGATGGAGGCAGATGATTCGCTGTGGCGACCCCTGAAGGGAACAGCCGTAAGGAAAAGAAGAAGAAAGAAGAAGCATACAACCAGCCAAGTGATTGCTACTGAGTGAACCTACAACTGTCACTTAAGAAGCCTGAGAACCAGTGTTGCTAAAGTACAAAAAAAAAAAACTGTCTGCAAAGACTTTGTAATTTTGGCTTCATGGGAGAGTCTCTCACAGTTTGACCACAATATCACCTCCCATGCCTAGTAGTTTTTTTTATTCCCCAGTGCCACCTTCATAAACCACAAAATCATAGAAAAAGAACATAAGGGTGGGATTTCCTTTTCACATACTGCCTGATTGGGCTACGGTTCTCTCTGAAGGACACAACTGGTTCGTCAACAGAGACATAACTCCTCTGGAGTGACATCCATGCACTGTTTGCAATCCTTATCTAGCCATAGAGGGATCTTCCAACACTTATCCTCGACTTGCGCATTTGACTAATCAGTGTTGTCAATGAAATGTACAGATGTCAGCAGGGTCCGAGAACGATTGCATGATATGTTTGTAAGCCAGCATGTGTCATTTTCCCAATCTGCACGATTTCCCGCTAGTTGGCAAAGACCCATGTGCAGGTACAGACCAATCAGAATTCCCAGCTCTTTAAAAGTAGTGTTAACATTGTTGTGATGTTCCTGTTTTTGTACGCTGTACAAATTTGTTTGCAGCTTCACTGACTCGAGCATTACTGGTGTTATTAACTTCCTGAAATACTTCAGTAGAAGAGGAGCATCATTTGGAGTTGTCACACTTTTGCCTTTGAATGTGCACTCAGGGACTTCAAAAAGGTTTCCTTTCGGCTGTTCGCTTCAGGGGTCGCCACAGCGGATCATCTGCCTCCATCTCACCCTAGCCTCTGCATCGTCTTCTCTTACACCAACTACTTTCATGTCCTCCTTCACCACATCCATGAACCTTCTCTTTGGTCTTCCTCTAGGCCTTCTGCCTGGTAGCACCAACCAGCATCCTACTACCAATATATTCACTATCCCTCCTCTATACATGTCCAAACCATCTCAATCTAGCCTCCAAAACCGTCTATTCCTTGGTCTGTATTCTGCTGCCCTGGGCTCATGCTTGTATGTCGTACTTCATCTAAATAATTAGATTAACTGTCTGGATCACCACACCCATCTGACCCATCAGTTTCCATGTCTTTTCTTACTGAGAGTGTAATCAGGATCTCCAGGGTCTTCATCTGAGCTATCTACTCAAGATGTCTAGTGCTCTCTGAACATTGTTGCACTTTACCATACAATTTGTTTTTTTGAAATAAAATATTGAATTAAAACCGCTGTAAAATCTCGATCGTTTTACTTACAGATATGAAAAAATTGTTTTGTAACGTTATTAATAGTTTCACAAATTTTACATAGTTTGTTTTTTATATTTTTGCTTAAATGTACTTTGAATTAAACATTATTTCTTTTTGTGACAAATATGTCACATCATAAGGTTAAATGCCCAATGCGACAGCGATGTCACGACTTTCTTGTAACTGGTTTTATATTCTTTTATAGTTTCTCTAAAATGTTATCAAATATGTTAAATGTAACATAAAACACCCTATCACAATTGTATAATTGTTTAATTTGTTGCAACACACCTTTAGTAACCAAAAGAAAATAAATGATAAGTGTTTTAAAATTTGATGAGTTGGTCAGGTGTGCTTACCCGGCACATGGCCCACCCCGAAAATGGTGTCACGTGAGCCCAGATTCACAGAGTGTCAATGTAGCAAGAAATTACACATATGCCACTTAGTAGTGACACCTGTGTCATCGTGGGTTGTTATGGGTTAAACCCACCGGTATTACTACAGAGAAACATGATGAAAAGCAAACTAAAATGAGATTTTTATGATTTATTATTTTAATGTGTGATAATAATGATGCTGCCTTCTCATGTTCCCATGAAAACTGAGGGTCTCATTTTGGCTAAAACAGATCACGTCCATTCCCATGTAGTAATATACTATACTAATCATTTTCAATACTTTATATTGTTTCGTACCATCTCTACGACCTCGACTTCAGCCTCTATGCGTAGGTGGTAGAGGAAGGTGGCCAGGTCTTTCTTCATCTGAATGGAATTATCCTCCATCTGAGCTACCGTGAAGATCCGCATCCCACACTTACGCCAAACCTAACGCGCGCGTGCACACACACACACACACACACACACACACACACACACACACACACACACACACACCCACACACACACACACACACACACACACACACACACACACACACACACACACAAATCTTGAACAGATCTAAACAAAATGATACAAATTTGAACCTGAAACTATACTTTTTCTCTGTTACCTTGTGCTGCCGAAGTAGGAAGGGCAGGAGCATGAGCATGCCTCCATCATGCACGATCCACCACACGTCAATGTAACCATCAGTACATGGCTCACTGTTCGTCGGAAAAAGAGAGATGTTCTTGGGAACCAGGAGAGCAAGGTGGGCTGCTGTTGTCAAGCGTACCGTGTCTGTAAAGCGGTACACACACACACTGAACATTTAGATAAAAAATAACTAGAATTCAGAAATCATGTACAATTTTATACTTTGTTCCAGAACTCTCTATTTATCTACACTGGTTAATTTGTAAAACCAATAGCTATAAAGCTAACGCAGCCTACACAAGGCAACAATTAAGGCAATATTATATCTAGTATCCATTAAAGCTACTGATAATGTATAGTAAAGTCCCTGCATTCATATAATTAGTAACTATTTAAAATGGGAGTCTTCTTTTCCTTTCGGCTGTTCCCTTCAGGGGTCGCCACAGCAAATCATCCGCCTCTATTTCACACTATCCTCTGCATCTTCTTCTCTTATGCCAACTACCCTCATGACCGCCTTCACCACATCCATAAATCTCCTCTTTGATCTTCCTCTAGGTCTTCTGCCTGGTAGTTCCAACCTCAGCAGCCTACTACCAATATATTTACTATCCCTTCTCTGTACATGTCCAAACCATCTAATGGGAGTAAAATGCAATTTTGTAGAACCCAATAAGCACTACTTGAGAGCTACCACAGAATAAATATGACCATCATTATTACTGAGCATTTCACACTGAATACAGCAATTGGCTGTCACTATCAGTTTAACTACGGGTTAAGCACAGATCCACGTGTAATTGCTCCATTAAAAATGCACTTGGTCTCATTAAAAAAATAATAAGACTACTTCCAGGGGTTTCTCTTAGCTTGGATTCATTTAGAATTCAACCCTCTAGACATCCTTAAAAGGAATAAGAATTACTAAGCACTCTACATTTTATATAACCGCCACCCATTCATTCAACTTCTCTTTACTCACTGATGAAGGTCTTCCAGCTTTGTGGATCTTCACTCTGTCTCCAGGCTTGTGGCCAACCCATTACCACTGTGTTCGGTCGCATTCCACCCAGGCCGCTTGACTGGATCATGTGGCTGATACCCTCGCGCACCTTTTGTGCCACGATGCACTGCACAAAGCCCTTCACGCGCTCCTTTTCCATGAGGTGCTTGAGTGTCTGAGAGCGTGTAAAAACCAATGAGTCTTGAACTGGAAAATGTAAACTCATTTAAAGTGCTTGAAAGTGATGAACATTTTCTTTATTGTATGGTGGTTTAGTGGTCAGTATGTCTGCCTCTCTAACACAGTCAAAAACCATGCACATTCGGCTAATTGAGTGATCCAAATTGCCCCAGTCTTGAGTGTGAGTGGTTGTGTTGCCCTGCAATGGTCTAACCCAATAGTGGAATTAAGCAGTTCAGCAAATGGCTCTCTCTGTGTGTGAGTGTGAATGTGTGATGCCCATCCTTATTTCCTTAATAGTGTTTAGCTTATCTGCCTCACAGCAAAATACAGTTCCGAGCTCAGGCATTTCTGTGTTGTTTGCACCCACCCCCTCCTACAGTCCAAAGACAGACACACTAAGCTAATTGAATGTTTCAAATTGCCTCTAGGTTTGAGCTGTCGCCACTTCTTTGCCCCTGGGGCTGCTGCCACCTAGTGAAAGGATGATTAATTTGGTTTCACGGTAATGGTTGATGCAAGAATGAACGATAAGCATGTTCTTTGAAAGCTCTTGTGGGCCACAAAATAGAAGTTGTCGAGTCTAATTTGGTTTGCAGACCTTGAATTTTCACATATAGCCTACACTTTCATGGCGATACTGATATGATATACAGGTGGGTGCATAAGTGATAGCTTGAGTAGTGTAATTTTATGTATTCTTGAATAAACAATGGATTTAAAGGTGAACAACTGTAAGTGAACAGTTATATACCCACTAGCACAGATAAATAAACAGACAAGTAGTGGGATAAATAGACAGAATTTGTTGCGTAAGACAGAACCTGTTCGGCAGCTAGCGACTCCCCATAAGTGTAAAGGAAGTTTCCGGTAATGACGGTGCCCACGATGGTTAAACCTTTACCAGCTTTCAGCTGAGAGGCAAACGACAAAAGCCGTGGAGACTTAACATGAGCATCTTCATCTAGCTTCAGCAAGACAAGCAGCTGAGGCCTAAACACACACACACACACACACACACACACACACACACACACACACACACACACAGCAAAAAAAAAAGGCATGGGTTTATATATGACAGATTTTTCTTATAAGAGATTCTATACATATACATATACATATATATATATACACACACACACACAAACACAGGGATCCCCCACTTTCCACGGTTAACTGGGACCAAGATCCCCATGCGACCATCGAAATCCACGAAGTAAAATCACCCCCACCCCTGACTGACGTATACGTACATGTATATGTGTATATACATAGGTATATAGTTTAGGCAGGGGTTTAGTTGACCCCTCTGCCGAAGCCTAGTATTAAGTGTACCTTAGGATAATGTTTCATACTTATATTTATGCTCTATCTTTCTGTAGATTTTATTCCATTTTTATTTCTACTTTTTCTTCAATTTCATTTCACTTTCACTTTCATCTTGGACAGCTTTGTTGGTATGTCTGGATGTTTGCAAAATGGATGTTGGTAAGTTGGAGAGCGTCTGTATTTATATTTTATTTACATCTTATGTTATTTTTTCAATGTTTAATTGTTATTATAAGCATTTATAGCATTGGATATGTATTTATTGATATTGCACATGCATATACATGTACGTATACATCAGTCGGGGGCGTGGGGTGGGTGATCCTACTTCGCGGATTTCGATGGTCGCGTGGAGATCTTGGTCCCAATTACTCGCGGAACGTGAGGGATCCCTGTATACACACACATACACACACACACACACACACACACACAAACATATATACATCTATACAAGCCTCAATAATTGACGCAACCCGACGGTTGGTCTTGCGACTGGTCAACGGTCTTTCAAAACGGTCGCATACATATTTCACTTCCATAATGCAGTGTGTAATACCATGCACTTCCGAAAACACGTTCGTATGTTGTAAACAAAAATGGCTAACACAGCGCGTGTACACACCAAAATGTTCAGAAAATATTCGTTTAAAGACTTCAAAATACTAAACATCAGTGATGATGGCTGTTACCAAAATAAAATGCAAGGTTTGCTACAAGTACAGTTGGCCCCGCCAACAAAATTAATCCGTTCCAGAGCCTTTTTCGTAACACGGGGATTTTGTCAGTAGGGGTCGCATTTTACATGTTAAACGTCATTAAATTAATTAAACCATTATTAAACATTTTTTATTAACACCCCCCCTCCTCTCTCTCTCTGTGGGCCACGCCCACAAGATGTGTAATTCAAAGCGCATTCACTGCTTGACAAACTCAACTTTAACTTGATTCCTTGAGGGATCGGAATTCCAGATGAGCTCAAATGCGCCATTTATTAAACATTTACTGAATTAAACAACTTAAAAAACTAAACTAAAAACTAAAGAGTTAAGCTTCCTTCTGTCTCTATGTGGGAGGCCAGCGGGACGGAATGTTGAGAGACAGCCAATGAGAAAGCAACTCGCGCGTTGTGTGAAATTTTGATTGGTGCGTTTGAATTTCTTTTCGTAAGAGGGGTTGTTTTCGTATCCCGGGGACGGGAACTTAGGAAAATGATCTTCGTAACCCGGGAATTTCGTGCCCAGGGGTCTTCGTAAGTAGGGGGCCGACTGTATATCGTACAAATTAGGGAAGAAGCTATTTTACATTTATTAATTAATACCTTGTGAATTATCAAAATAACGTTATAGCAACAAACTGGAGTTACAGGTATTAATGTTATCAATTAGTGAACATTCCAGTTCAGTCAGTTAAAAGTTCAAGTTGGTGCTACTGTTCTTTGTCATTTATGCTGATTGATGAAACTTTGCATGTTTGTGTATTAAAAAGTATTCCAGCAGTTTTATGAGAACAGTGATAATTATTGAATTAAAATTTAATGTTTCAAAATAATTAGTTGTGTTGTCAATAATTGAATCCTTTAAGGTTAGAAAATTCAACAATAGATAAGATATTATACATGCATCTACCGAACTTAAAAGCACAAATCTAATTGGTTCAATAACAGGTTTGTTTAATAATTTACTTGGACTTCAGGGAACCATTTTGCACAACCTGTGGGTTACACAACTCATTTTCAGCTGAATGAACTTTGAGTTACCAGAGTCATTTATCCGTGAACCATAAACTGGTTCCCCAAATTTTTGAAATGTCAATGCCTGTATATACATCTCCTGGTATATACCTCCAGTTTTTGATGTGTGGCGGCCCCTCCTCCAGTCTGAGCAGAGCAAAGCGGGCTGCACTCAGAGATAAACCTCTAATACCATCTCCCCATTCTTTCTCTGCCCTGTACAAACACATACAATTAAAATATAAACTGAGATAGAAATATAACAAAAAGGATGGATTAGATCATGAGACAGCTTTAGAGTCCAAACACTAAATATAAAATGAAGACTGCAAAGTGAAAAAGAATGACATTTGCATTACATGCTAATTAGCACAGTATCATGTTGTAGATAAAATGTCAAAGCTCACGCTAACTCATTAAATACCACTTTAAATGCCACTCTAATATAAAACAGCACAGCAAATAATGTAGTGTATGTCAATGGCATAAAAGAAAGTACCAGTTTGACATTGTTTGTTACAGATCCATTTGGGTTTGAACATGTTATAAATAGTATTTCTCTAAGTAAACCTGTTTTTCCCCCCCTCTGGGTGTTTTTCCCAGCTCTTGCCAAATGTATGAGCATAATCCGGGGTGCTGTTTCTCATGGCAACGTACCCGTGATACTCGATGTACTTATAAATCATGCCGGCGATCACCATGGCGATGATTGCATAATACCACGATGACATGAACATTAGCGCCAGGCAAATGGTCATCCCCAAAAATGACAGTGTCCTGAGAGAGGGGAGAGAGAAAAATCATACATCTATCTGTAAACCAGGCATCATGTTGGGTGGAGCGGTGGTCTGAAAGTGAGAGTGAGTGTATATGCACATGTGTGTACCAATGATAATAGGAGAAACGAGGTCTCCAGTTGGGGGTTCTCAGCAAAGTCTGAAGAGCACATGCCAGATTGACAAACAGATAACACATCAGGAAAAACCTGGAGATACAAAAGTTGAGTTCAACATTAAATTGTTTGTCCATGTCCAGCTTTTGAAACATCAATATTACAAAGGCCAACAGCGTGATGATAAAACTGACCGAGAAACAGATTGAGAAAGAATAAAGTCCTCTTGTTCTGAAGTGTTTCCCTACAGACTGAAGCAGTGTCGCCCATTTAGCAGCTTAGAATGCTAAATAAGGTTATAAGCCTTCACGGAAGGTCAAAAAATTTCTGAAATCTAGCCTGAGAGTCCACCAATATTATTAATGATCAACAAAATCACGTGACGTAATTGCTGCTAAAAATCAAAAGATTGTATATTTCAGCAAATCGTAACCATCAACAACAACAAGTGAAATAATCTTTCAGAAATACAGGGATCCCTCACTTTCCGCAGTTAATGGGGAGAGAGACCCCCCCGCGACCGCCGATTTCCATGACGTAGGATCGACCCCCCCTGACTGATGTATACGTACCTGTATATGTGCTAAAATATCAATAAATACATATTCAAAACTATAAATGCTTATAACAATAAAACATTCAAAAATAATGCATAAGATGTACATAATATATAAATACACACAGATGCACACCTCACATTAAAATGCAAGTCGTTTTTTTTTTTTTTGGGGGGGGGTTGCATAATTGGCCTTGTTTTGTAGCATTTTCCTTAACTTTCCCCTATTTTTCCTTACTTTCCTTATTTTTCGATGAATATTTTTGAAAAACCCACGATGTACTGAAGCCGCAGAAACTGAAGCACGAAGCAGCGATGGATCACTGTATTAAATATCTGATTACAGAAACTCTTCCCAGGGTAATGTTTATAAATTGTTTCTTGTTCATTCATTCATTCATTTACAGCATTTGGCTGACGTTCTGATTCAGAGTTACTTACAATTATCATTTTTATCCAACTGACCAAATGAAGGTTAAGGGCCTTTTTCAGGAGCCTAACAGTAGCGATGGTGGCAATTGAACCTGCTGACCTTTGGATCCGTAGCTCATTGCCTTATCCACTAAGCTACCACTGCCCTTTTTACACAGTACAGTATATGAGATTTTAATTACAACAATCGTTATTGTCAGAGAAAAGAAATTTAACTCCTGACCAATCATACTGGAGAATTTGGTAACAGTGCAGTGAACAAGAATCTATCTACTGTGTCCTCTCTATAGTCAGGTTGTGCTCTGTGTGCATACACACATATGTATCCATACGTACATGGAAAGTATTGGGGCAACTAAGTCCAGTGAAGCGATAAGAATGCCTGTTTCGGCGATAATGGCAGTCAGCAGCAGCGCCCATGTCGGTTCTCCATTAGCTTTACCGTGACCAAAGACCTGCAGAAGAGGTCAATAGCACTATTAACATACTAAGTACAGACAACAAACAGTTCATAAGAGAGTTAATCATCCAGTCATCGAAACTGTTTAGCACAATTAAGATTTCAACTTGAATACAGATCTCCAGTTTACAACTTCTAATAGTCTACATACACACCTGGGTCTGTGCGTGTGTGCTTTTAAAATAATAAGCAAATCAATAAACAATCATTAAATCAAGCAGATACACACTCAGTACTTACTCTGAGGAATGGGATAATGTTATCTTTAGCAATGGCCTGTAGCAATCTCGGCGCGCCAGTCAGTGACTGAAGACCTGCACCACACGTCGAGAAAAACGATCCGATCACGATGACCCAGGGGGAAGGCCATGCAAGTGTACCTACAACCAAATTGCCTTTCACAGAGTCCCCAAACCTGTAAGAAAATAACATGAAGAAATTAAATGAGAGCTGTGGATGGGGTAAGGCAACGATGGAAAGAGAGGAAAAAGTAAAAGCAGACAGATCAATGGTGAAAATAATGAAAATGAATAAAGAAAATAAAACAGAATACAATTGGGATGAAAAGTGTACGAATGGACGCATAGGTGCATAAGTAGAGGGATCGACAGATACATGAACAAGTAATTAAAAAGCACTCAAATTCTAAAAAAAAAAATACACAAATTAAAAAACTATGGAAAGATTTATGAAATGAATTAAATAATTAAAAAGTAATGACAAAGCAAAATTGTGGGAAAGGAGGGACTAAGATAACACATGAAAGAAAGCATAAAAAAACAAAAGATGGAAAGAAAGAAAAAAGTAGAGACAAAAATAATACGCTAAAAAAAAAGAAAAAAAAGAGACACCAAAACAATAAGATGAAAGAAGAAAGATCGAGGAAATGATGAGGCCCAAATTACCGTATTCAACGTAATAAGCCCCCCCAAAAAAAAAAAAAAAAAAACTATGTGATGCTATGAATGAATGGAGCGATGAGTCAGATATGGACTTATCAGAAAATGATGAGTATTTTTCACCCGATTCTCCTGCTCATTAACTTCATAAATTAAAATACGTGATTTTGTTTTTGTTCGTGTTGATTGGTTGATGTGCCATGCGCTAAAGTCGAGTGTTGATTGGCTTGATTTTTAAAGGAAATGTTTACAGGGAGAGAAAAGCAAGGGGTCTTTTATATTAAATTTATGCTGTTTTCTGTTTTTTTCAGCTTTCATGTAAGTAGTTTGGTTGATACCACATAATGAATAACACAAATACTAGTAAAACTCTTTTATTGTTCTGCTATTATTCATGGTTTCCACCTCAGTGGTAATAAGCACTTACCGTTCCACTCCGCTGGTAACATTTAAATAAGCACCCACCCGCTCCAATTTTTTAAGCGCCCTGGGCGCTTATCACTACGAATCCGGTAATATAAGATTAAAAAAGGAAAAAAAGAAAGAACTATCATAAAAAATGCAAGTTGAAAAAAGAAAGATATAAAATGGATGAAAATGACACAGGACAAAGGAGAAAAGAAGCCAAAGAAAAAAAGGTCAATTAATTGTGAATGGGTGTGTGGGTTAATGTGTGAATGAATAAACAAATGATGAAGGCAGAAAAAAAGAAATCAAGAAAGCAAGGCTGACTTGTCTCGAAGAAGCACTCCCTCCACGCAGGCCCCAAATAGCACCACACTGCTCAGATCTGTCACTCTGACTCAGGAAAATAATCCAATCTCAAAAAAATCAAACAAACAACTCAGCCTGAAACTATCGAACGAATGCATGTGTGGGATGTTGAAGGACAGTGAGTGTATGTTAAAGGATACAGACAAAAGATGTGGTGAGGATGGCCAGAATAGTCCCGATGGGAATAGAGTGCTGAGCGTCCTTTAAATCCCCTGAACGATTTGAGCCTGCCATAATACCTGAAACAGACAGAGAAAGAGAGAAAGAGGTTAGAATTTAACACCTTTTGCTAAATGCTCACCTGTATGTGACATTTTGAAGGAAATTAAGTTTATCATCAATAAATAAGTTTCAGTTTATTTGTAATCATTCAAAAAAGCTGTTGAGTTTTCAGAAGTTGAGAATAACCTGCTTATAATCATCTACATGGGGAGCAGATCCCCTTTCATAGAGACCGCCATCTTGCACCATCATGTATCAAAAATAGCCCAGCGTCACACAGGCTTTGAAGGGGTGATGTCGTCAAAAATAAAAATAAACAATAAATAAAATTATGTTTCAGTTGGCTGCAATCTGGAAGCTTGTCACTAGCTAAATCTTACACAGTCCTTCATTAATTTGCCAAACTGCTTCCTCCTATTAGAGTCAGAGGGAGCCTGGTGCCTATCTCAAGCTGACACTGGTTAAAGGCAGGACACATCTTGAACAGCTCATCAGTCCATCACAGTGCAACACACACACACTAACCACTGCACCACCGTGCTGTCAACACCATACACACTGTACCATTAAAGAAATGATGAGAGCTACACACCTGTCACAGATGGGAAAAAGATCCCCACCAAGAGTGTAAAGGACGTGGTAATGTCGACAAACACATATGGAAGATGATGTTTGGATGATGAGGCTGCCGAGCTGGAGGACGGGTTTGAGCCATGCTCCAGAATATCTCCTTTTGTGAGGTAGAAACTCCAAATATTCTCTAATGAGACAGAGTACAGTCAAAATTGATCATGCAGTTTGAAATATCTGCAGATCTCTAATTGAAATATAAGCCATATACAGGGAGTCCTCGGTTTACACCGGTCCCGACTTACACCGTTTCGTGGTTACAAACGCGCCCCCATAAAAATATAAAAAAATAATATTACGCGTCATTACGTCTTTCGCAGTTACGTAAACAAACACAAACTAGTTTCGGGCGCGCGAGGCGGAAGAATACGCTGTGTTGTGGTTGTGGGCCGAGGAAGACGGTGTCGCTTCCCTTCGCTCAGTCTCGGTACTGTAATATTATGTGTCATTACGTCTTATGCGGTTACGTAAACAAACGCGAACTAGTTTCGCGTGCGCGAGATGCAGCAAGCGTTGACAACTTTTGAGGCTCAGGATCCCAACTTGGAAAGGTTCACTATGGTTTCCAGAGGCATCATGGATTTGATGCAATGCTACAAGGAGATCTTGGATGAGAAGAGGTTGCTCTCTGTCCAGTCGAACCTGGAGCAGTATTTTAAGAAGGTAGAGAGGCCTGCAACAGATCCTGTACCCTCGACCTCAGCTGCATCTACTACTCCAGGCTCACCTGCCCCAGCTTCTCCAGCACTATAAGCCTGTGTCTCCCTCCCCTTACTGTATTTCATTCTTGTGGTCAGGAATTGTTTTCTCTTTTTTAATACTTTGTCATTAAGTGTTGCATTTTATTATAGCACTGTACGTACAGTACTTTTCAGTATATTTTATGTTGTTCCGACTTACACTGAAATTTGGGTAACATCGCGTCTTAAAAACGAATCAGCGTTGTAAACCGAGGACTCCCTGTACATTGTGGAATTTAAAAAGCTATTTTATAACGCAAGCATAAACTTGTAATAACGTGTTTCATATTCGGGTGTAATACCTGTAATGACTCCACTAGCGAGTCCTGGTATTCCCTCGATCACTGTGAAGTTGTTCTGAGTGAAATAGTCATCACATACGGCATTCAACTCTGATGAATCACAAAACTGTGACCAAAGTTCTGTTGTTTCGACTTCTGATGAAGCTGAGGCGTTGACGGTTAAAGTGGTGTTGAAAGTGGTTTTCGCACACTGGTTTTCACGAAACGCGTGTCCAGAGATGCTCCGGTTGCCCAGCATGCACACCCTGAGAGGAAAAGTAATAAAACAAAGGTGGAACAAACACAAACAACTTCTATGAAGATAAGCGTTAATAAAAAAGTTGTCAGTCATAAGACTGTAATTGTACTTGGTAGGTGCTGGGAGTTTGTGTGACATCTCAATTATTTATTTATTTATTTTAACAGAATCTCAGCAGAATTCCAAACTCCATCCATCTATTAATTTTCAATTAGCATCCCTCTACCTGGCCACAATCTCAAACTCTGCTTAGGGGATCCCACATTATTTCCATGTCCATGTGAGATATATAATTCAGGGACCACCTGGAAAACCCCCAAAAGTATTTGACCAACGTGCTTTGGTATTTCATGCAGGGTATATTTCTATCTCACGCTTTGTTTATCCAGATTCACTGAAGTGCAACAGCCTTTTACTTGTCTAGTCAGTCAAGCATTTCAAAATAAGCCTATGAAGTGATAGACTTCAAGAAAAAGGGACAAAAAGACAAAATGACATGGGTTCTTGCTCCTGGAAGAGCCACCCCACAATAACACTTTATGATTTACAATAATAAAATAACAACATGTCAATTATATGTCAATAGGAGTGATTGGTTTATTACCAGTCTCTTAAAAAATAAGCGACAATAAGCTTGTAGAATAAAGTTTTTCACTTCAATTAACTCATCTAATGTCTTTGGACCCCCAAATGACGTACTGTACAAGTATAGTGGCTGTATTGTGAACTGCTCATGATATTAGTATATAGCGATCCCTCACCTTCCACGATTAATTGGGGCCGAGATCCCCTGGCGACCACTGAAATCCGCGAAGTAGGATCACCCCCCGACTGATTTATACATACATGTAAATGTGTATATGATATCAATAAATACATATTCAATGCTTATAATAACCAATACTCAAAAATAATGCATAAGATGTAAATAAAATATAAATACATACTCACATACAGACGAGCGTGCACGCACGCAGATATGCCTGCACGCACAGATGTGCACCTTACAAAAATGTAACTAGTTTTGATGGGAGGTTTTGGGTTGTTTTTTGTTTGTTTAGGTTTTTTTTTTTTTGCATAATTGACCTTGTTGTTGTGGCATTTTCCTTAACTTTTTCCCCTACTTAACTTCCTTAATTTCTTTATTTTTTTAATTCGATGAATATTTAAAAAAAAAAAAAAAAAAAACGCGATGCACTGAAGCCGCATGAATTGAAACGCAAAGCAGCGAGGGATCCCTGTACTTCAATATACCAATACATCACATCACCAATTATCATCATGCTCCTGATGGCAAGCACTCACGGGAAAGAAGGTGGACTGAAGATGGAGACTAGAGCGCCGGTATAGATGGAAAGGATAGAAATGATGACGCAGGCCAGAAACAGCGATGCTAACTTGTTTACATATTTAACTCCTACGAAGACGAGGAGTGACATCAGCAGCAAGAAAATGGAACCATAGATACGCATGTTGTTCAACATAGCTGCCGCTTCGCCCTCAGGCTCTTTGGAGTAAAAGATGGCGGCTAATGGAGCTACATACATCTGTAAATGAAGAGGAAAAAGAGAAAAATAAATACATAAACAGTTCTTTTTAGGATTACAAACTACAAGAGATAACAGCACAAAATAAATGACAAACGTATTAATTAATTAAACATGTGCCAACGTTACTTTCACGTTCCAATATAGCATATACCACACTGGAACGGCACAGTCTGATAGACTCTCTAATATTAATTTAATTATTATTAAACATATTAGACATTATCCATAGGGGATAATGAGTGAAGCAAAAGCAGCTGACTAGTGACTTTTAGCAGTCAATTGGCGCAGGCGGTGTCATCGTCATTATCCATTATCATCATCATGATTTAATTGAAATAAACCATAAAAGGCTTATTTTAATTTGCTCTTCTTGAGTTTCCATGCAGTATACACTCAACACGAAATCATCTCAGGCTTGGTGATTCGTGGATGTCACTGAATCCCTAGTCCTATTCAGTAACATTCACCAGACCTTTGCCACAATAATGAATTGACAATTTCCTAACATGCTCAATCAATCAATCTGGGTGTCGTGCCAGAATTCTGGCGTAGGCGGCAGCCATAACAGCTTGTCATGGCTGTATACGGAGGGCAAAAAAATTCGCAGTAGACGCCCAAAGTTCTTTTTGCGGGGTGTTTTTATTAAGACATGGGGGACGAGGGTGTAGTGGTTTGGGTGCTGTGCTCATGATCAGGAGGTCGTGAGTTGAAATCCCTCTGACACCCTCACTGTGCTAAGACCCCTGGGCAAGGTCTTAACCACAAGTGTGCCTCTGCTCACCCAGCAGTATAAATGGGTACCAGTAAAAAAAAAAAAATACTGGGAAGGTAACCTGTGATGAACTAGTGTCTCATCCAGGAGAAGTTGAACTTCTAGTTGCTTCATGCTACAGAAACCGGGGATAAGCACCGGCCTGATGAGCCGCTATGGCTTGGGTGTAAAAAGCCGACGGACTTTACCTACCTTTTATTGCGACACCATCTCTAGCTAGCTGGCTGTTGACTCTAAAGAGCTCATCTTCCCTTTGATAGGTCTTGTTTTTATTTATTCCTACTAGGTTGCTAGCCACCCTTCTCACCAAATTTAGAGCCTGGTGGGGGGTCCGGTTTAGTCGCCGACCACTCGACCATACAACAGATTGTACTGGCTTACATGTTACCAGTAGCAGGGCAAAACCTGACCTGACCGAACATACTATTTTCAATAAACTTAACTCATTCCTCAGGACACGGGAAAAGTCTGAGCGAACGACTAATTTTTTTTCATAGCATGAATCAAATTGAACGAGATGGAGACTTGAAACTAGTGACCAGACTGTGCAGTAAACTAATCCAAGGCACATTCATGTAAACACATAACATGAAGCACTATGAGGTCTTTAGAAATGTTATAATGAAATGATGACCAATTTGAGGAAAACACCCGCACCAGTAAGATCTCGATGGCTCCGAGGATGTACATGGACCCAGCGAAGGTTGTGCCGAGGTAAAAACACAAACCTACTGCGCCCCCAAACTCTGGGCCCAATGATCTTGAGATCATAAAATAGGAACCCCCAGCTAAAGAAAGAGATAAACAGACAGAGGGACAGACAAGGAGAGAGATTTAGTATATCTAATGTTAGCTTGCCTATTGTAATTCTATACAAGTGCAGTGCCGGAATTAAAGATAGAAAGAACAAGTTAAGGTTAGGGAGATGATATTGCTGCTCTAAAAGGTTAGATTTACATTTCAACACTAATCAGCAGCTGCAGCCATTTTGATCATTGTTTGTAATTAAATATTGCAGCAGTGGTTAACACTATAGCACAGTGTTTTGATCGGCCGGTCGAATGGGGCCTGTCTATGTGGAGTTAGCATGTTCTTTATGTTTATGTGGGTTTCCTCCGGGTCTTCTGTTTTTCGATCACAATCCAAAAGCATTGGGCTGTATCAGATTGTCCCTAGATCTGAGTGGATTTTGAGTGTTAGCTCTGTGATGGACTTGAGCTGTTCATGGTTCCCCACCTTTACTTGGAATTGGTTAAGATAAGCTCCAGCCTTCCTTATAACATTAATAAAGTATAAAGTAGTCCAGAAAATGAATGAATGAGTACCTTGACTTCCTAGGTCAATGTTTTGACTTTGTATAACTTTATACTGAATGACAGTCATTATTTTGAAGTCATTGTACAGTTTTTTTTTTATTTGCTGATATTAATCAATCTGGATTAGTAAGTGACTAAGTATTGTGCTATTGACCTGTGAATGATATTATTAATTTGATTTACTAAGCTGTTATTTTGATTTTTATCTGCTACTGCAGGCTTTCATTATGATTTGCCAAACCTTAATATTTTAATTTAGTAAGAAAAAAAACTTAAGCCAAAGAACCTATATTATATGGACAGAAGTTTATGGCCAATTGACCAGAACACTTATTTGTGTTTCTTTATCTTTACACTCCAGGATCTTTGTGGTTATAAATTTCTCTCTTCTGGGAAGGCTGTCCACTAGACTTTGAAAGGTGGTTGTGAAAATTTTTGATCATTCAGTCTTAAGAGCATTGATGTCAGATGAGGACACTTGGGGCACTTGGGAGTCTAGTTCTTCCAAAACGTGTGCAATGGGGTTGAGGTCAGTGCTCTGTGCAAGCAACTCACATTCTCTTACTCCAGCCTTGGCAAGGCATGTCTTCATAGAGTTCACTGTGTGTGCAGGGGGATGGTCATGCTGGAACAGGTTTGAGCCTCTTAGTTCTAGTAAAAGGAAATTGTAACCCAACAGCAGGCGAAGACATTCTGTGTGCTTTCAACTTTGTGGCACCAACCACCAGGGAGAAAACTGCATATGGGTCTGATAGACAAGTGTCCATAAACTTTTGTCCACTCAATCATTTGTCAAACCGCGTAATCCTATTAGGGTCACAGGGAGACTGGTCCTATCTAAGCCAACACTGGGCAAAGGCAAGGTACATCAATACCTTGCCAGGAGTAGTGTATATCAAATACAGGGATCCCTCACTTTCTGCGGTTAATTGGGACCGCGACCGCTGAATTCAGCGAAGTATGATCAACCCCCTTGACTGACATATACGTACATGTATGTGTATATAATATCAATAACTACATATTCAACACTATAAATGCTTATAATAACAAGTAAACATTCAAAAATAATGCATTAGATGTAAATAAAATATAAACACACACATACAGACGCGCACCTCACATAAAAATGTAAGTAGCGGTAGTTTTGATGGGGTGTGTGTGTGTGTGTGTGTGTGTTCTTTTTTGTTTTTGTTTGTTTGGGGTGTTTTTTTTTGCATAATTCGCCTTGTTTTGCGGCATTTTCCTTAATTTTTCCCCTATTCTTCCTTAATTTCCTTATTTTTTTAATTCAATAAACATTAAAAAAAAAAAAAAAAAAAGCGATGCACTGCAGCCGCATGAATTGAAGTGTGAAGTAGCGAGGGATCACTGTATATCAAAATAAAATAAAATAATGTCTTAAACAGGGGTCGAGAACCTTTTTGACTAAGAGAGCCATATATATATATATATATATATATATATATATATATATATATATATATATATATATATATACTGAATACAACTAAATTGAAAAAGAAGACCAACAATTTTAGAGTATAAAAGACTCTGAATTTATTTTAAATCACACTATCATAATGAAGTTATTACAGTATCCGTTATTCTGTTAAGAAAGGCCACCTGATTTATCTGAGAGCCAGATGCAGTCATCAAAAGATCCACATCTGGCTCACGAGCCGTACGTTCCCGACCCCTGTTTTAAATAAATAATTTTAAGTCTAAATACTGAGGGAATAAAAGTCAAATTTAAGTTAAAATAATGACAAAGTAGAAAATTTAATACACTTATTAAAGTCAAAATAATGACAGAGATCCAAAAAACTTTCACACCTTACACTTTGATGTTTACAGGGTTCCTACAGTGCATCTACACACTTCTCTCTAAAGCTACAGTGCCAAAATGAAATGTCAGAGGAAAGAGTTCCTCTAAAATCCTGAGATTCTCCTCTTATTTCACAAGGTGATAGAAGAATTTGCAGCCACCTTGCCTCTGTCAAAGTGCACAGCCATTTTACTTGAACAGGCACAACAAAAATTAAAACTTTCCCCTATAACTACTTAACATGTACGACAACAACTAGGAAGCTTGAATTGTTCTGAAAAACAATGAACACTCAAGGGATTTATTCAAAGTCAGCTTTAATTACTAGACTACAATAGAAATGAACATGTTTCATTAAGTACATTACCTTTGTAATGTGACAAAATGTTAGTATTGGGACAGATTTGCGTACCTGGTACTACTCCATTAGTAGCAATAGCACTCATTGAAATCGCGGTCAGCAGTGTCTAAGAGAGAAGGGGGGGGGTGTCCATGTAAGAGATAAGAGAATAATTAGACACCAACTCATGGTTTATTTTTAGTCACATTGTCAAATCTAAACATCTCAGTGTCCCTTTCCCCTCAACCTAGTAAATGATATTGACTTCAACTCACACAGCAACAGCAGATGAAGACGATGCACAGAGCCTGCAGAACTCCGGCTGAACCTACAACCCAAGTGAGCCGGAGGAAGAGGATGACACCAAATATATTTTGCAGGCAAGGCAGGTATACGCCCATGAACATGCCCATCTGAGGAGACTGTAGGGTTATACACATAAGATGCTAACTGTTAAACAACACACCTGTGTGTACAGTATAATACCTATTCTTGGTAAAAACAGTAGTTTATTTCTGAGGTTGAGAAGCATTATAGCAGCACTGGTTAGTTCTGAGGCATGGGTGAACAACGTGTATCTTTATAAACTAGTCAACAGGGCAAGTTTAGGTATAAAGAAATAGAATGGTGAGCATATTGTATACACCGTGAAGGATGAAATTGTGTGACAAACTAGAGTTATCATCTACACACACCTAGGTGTAAGAAGAAAGAAGCCGTAGGCAGGATGAAAATTACAAGTGTGTCCAGAAAGAGGACAATATGTGTGTTATACCTTGCTAGATTTGCGCCTCTCCCCAATGTTTTCTGCCTCTTCATGCTCTCGGGCACCCTGTGTAAGGTTTGTGTAGTTTGCCAGACGCGAGAGAAGAGAGGAGACCTTTGGTCGAGTGTCCATCTCTTCCTAGAGAGAGAAAGACAGAGAGACAGAGAGAGAGAGAGAGAGAGAGAGAGAGAGAGAGAGAGAGAGAGAGAGAGAGAGGTGGGGGGGGGGGGACATCATATCACTCCTTGTCCTTTCCTTCAACTGTAATAGTCTTAAACAGGAAAACGTGTTACTAAATGCCCTTTGCAAAGCTCCACTTTGACTTAGGGCAACCTTTCACTTTCCACACTGCACTCACTTAATGGCCTGTAAATTTATCAGGGGAAAAAGGTGCTCAACAAAACCATAGAGCATTACCCATGCTGCACTAATTAATTCTGTCCAGTGTCCTAACTGAACTTACATACGATTTGGAGTTGGTCCAAAAAAATCTGGGCTCAGAATGAATTACAGTAGGTGTCTATAACAACCACATGAAGGAGTATTGATTTTATATTTCTATACTGGGTCGCTAGATATTAGCAATTCTGTGCTCTGATTGGCTTTGGCTAGTTCCATTAGCAAACAAGAAGTGCCAGTTTTTCAGTCTAAAATAATTTCACAAAAACCAACAAAATATAGAACTGAAGTATTTGATAATAAGAATATATTTAATTTTTATTTATAGGAATTAGACTATTTTTTCTAACAAACCAAATTTAAGCAGACTAAAGGCTGTTAGATAACCAACTCCAATAAAAGCATTGAAATATTAAAGAAACAAACAAAAAAAAAAACAATAAAAGCAATGAAATATTAAAAAAAAAAAAAAAAAAAAAAATATATATATATATATATATATATATATATATATATATATATATATAAATATATAAATATATATATATATATATATTTTATATACATATACACACACACACACATATATATATACACACATACATACAGGGATCCCTCACTTTCCACGGTTAATTGGGACCGAGATCCCCCGCGACCATCGAATTTCGCAAAGTAGGATCACCCCCTGAACCGCCCCTGATTGACATATACATGTATTTGTGTATATAATATCAATACATATTCAATGCTATAAATGCTTATAATAACAAACATTAAAAAAATAATGCATAAAATGTAAATAAAACATAAATACACACACATACAAATGCGCATGCATGCACTCAGATGCGCACCTCACAAAAATGTAAGTAGTTTTGATGGAAGGCTTTGTTTTTTTTTGCATAATTGGCCTTGTTTTGTGGCATTTTTCTTAACTTTTCCCCTATTCTTCCTTAATTTCCTTATTTTTAAATCGATGAATATTTAAAAAACCTGCAATGCACTGAAGCCACATGAATTGAAGCACGGAGTAGCGAAGGATCCCTGTATAGCATGTTATAAAGGCTTAAACTTTCCTTTGATTTTTTTTGAATGACAGCTTCTGAGTAAAATTTTCCCCTCTAAATGGGTTTTTTGAAATCCTAGTTCTCTAGGCCCTGAGATGGACTGATGAGTTTTTCAGGGTGTTCCTGCCTTTCACCAGTCGGCTGGGATGGGCTCCTCCCTCTTCATAGCCTTAGTAGATTTAAGCATTTTGGCAAATGAATGATTGAAATATAAACCTTACAAGTGGACAAATTGATGATTAGAGAACAGCGTCTGTGCTAATTTAGTTTGATGTGGGAAATACCTCAAACAGTGCCAGGTTTCGGTCGTAGAAATCATCATCATCAACATTGTGACTGTTATTGATGTACACAGTGGAGATCTTAGAATTTCCATCTGAGTGAGAACATGAAGTGAGAGACAGAGAGAGAAAAATTACACATAAATCTGTGTTGTGAGATAACTCTCTCTCTTGTTGTAAAATACCTTTCTGGTTATGTTTTTGTGAAAGAAACAGACAAAGAGTATATGACCACAGTTGCTGAATTTTCACATTGCAGTTTCACTAGGTTCAGCCACTGTGTCAGCATTATTGCTCTCACATCCCTTATCACTAGCACCCTAACTCAACAGACACGTCATACGCACACATAGCTAACACAATAACCTGTTTACTTTGTGTGCAATTTCTTCTCTATTCTAATAATAAACTCTTACTCTATAGCCATGCATGTGTACACATTCATGTGCAGTCACAGAAGCAAATACTACCATTTCAGAGAAAATTCAGGTGAAGTATTTGACTGGGGGGGGGGGAAATGCATCATTCTTTCACCTTATTGAAAAACTTTATTAAATAAAGATGATGATCTGTCGATATCTATTACTAACATACAGTATGATGTGTCACACTTACCTGTTTATTCTCTATTTTCTTCAGACCCCCGCCCCCCCATTTTAGTCGTAGTCAATTCCCACCCATGATGTATAGTCTGTCACGTGATCATCACCAATCATAACAAGGTATAAACAAAGGACACTGTACATGCATTTTCGGGGTGGGTGGGTGAACAAACTGGGAAGGAAAGCACTTTCCACCTCTTTTGTATGCATGAGCTCATAGACAGCTATGATTGACTGATGATCGCAATGAGTGACAAGGAAGGTGAATATAACTGGCAAGGCTAAGTATATAAATATTTAAACAAAAAAATGTTCTGATGTGTGGTTGTTTTGAGAACTAATATACCAAACATTCATTCATTCTTTCAGTTTCTGAACTGCTCAATTCTAATTAGGGTCACAGAGGCTGGCACCCATCTCAGCCAACTCTGGGCAAGGGCGGGGTACAACCTGGACAGTTCGCCAGGCCAGCCCAGGGGATATTCCAAACAAAGATGACGAAACAAAAGAAAAAACATGAAAGGAATAATATAAGGGTCACAGACAATCCACCCTGTCTGAGCGCATATTGTTTTGCTTTTGTGCTTAAATCTGGATAGGTAACTTTTTGAAGCATGCTAAACACACAAATAGAAGGTATTTTACAAAAACAATCCCTATTAAAAAGTGCACCAAGAAAGTCTTTTGTATTTATGATTGATGTTCTTCATACAGTATGACAAAAAAAAAGCTTACACAATATATGAATTTGTTACCACTGACAAAAAGGTTATGATTTTTACCCTTGCACGGTTATGCAAAAAGTTATGTGTGGCTTTTCGATAAATTTCAAACTGTTTGGATGAGGATGACTTTTCGAGATGATACAAATCAAATTCTGAGTTGAGAGTTTTTTAAAGCATTCATTGACTATTCTTTTTTTTTACATTTTGATTCATATAGGTAGATTGCAAGGTCTGGTAAAAGGTTTGTGTTCTTCTATTACTTATTACTATGGTGGAAACCAAAACCCAGAAACAGTTTTAAAAAAATGTGAGCGTGACTCCTGAGTGGTGTAAAATCATTTGCATAATTAGGGGGGGGTGTCAAATGAACTTACCACTGCCATCCAGTGACTGGGAAGTCAGGGGATTATAAAACAAAAAGCCATACATGATTCGCCGGTAAGTGACTGTAAATATGGAAGTAGTGAAAGTAGTGTGTGAATAAAGTTGAAACATAAAATTCCTTCATATAAAGGGGTGCATGCTTGTCTGATGTATGCGATTGTAAACCCATATTATGTGTACCTATAATTTATTCAGAAATTCACTAGTCGACATGATTTGTTATTTTAATATCTGTATGATTTTATTATTACCGTTAACGTTAACATGCCTTACATAAAACAAACATCCTATAGTGAAATGGTAGTCTTTTCAAATGGGGTAATGCAGATAAAAACAGATTTGTGCACCTTTGAGAATGTAAGTAAAAACCACCAGATAATGAGAATACACTATGTTTACATGTAACAGGAAATTTTGGGAGGCTTGCTTTTCATTTCACATTAAGGTCAACAAACTCAAATTTAAAAAGATTTGACTAGTGAAGAAGGCAATGAGAGTTAGTGAGCTTTTTATTCGATGTCGGATCTAAAAAAAATTGATTTGCAAACAGTGGAATTTTTCATGATCAATTATGTTGTTACATAAGTTCTTGAATTAACCTATTTATTCTCTATTTTCTTCTCTCAATGTAAACTCGTTTTATTGAGTGAATTTCTGCAAGTGTGTACCCCCCCCCCAAATAAAAACAGAGTCAACTCAAAAAAGTCCGTTTTTTTATAAACATTCACAACAAAACAGTAAAATATCTATAAAAATAACAAAGAGAAAACAATAATACCCTTTCCCAACGATGCAATTTTCATGCAAATACTCGCGATATCTCAAGGAGGAAACACCCCACAGTGTAGACGCAAAAAACATTTCTTTTCCTCTTCCGTTTGAAGGCATCATTCTCAAACAATATGGTGAAGATTCACAGAATTTTATATTGTAGAAAAAAGTATGATCCCCAGGTGCCAAGTATGACGCTGCCGATTGCTCCTGATGCCGTGTCACATTGTAATGCAAAAATGGCACATTTGGTCTTCCCACAGACGTCAAACACAAACATATTCAAATTTACCATGAGTGTTTGCAGAAGGCTGTAGTGCTATTGGTTCTCTGTAGCAACTTGCGATACACATGACGACAATCACGCATCCTTCTGCAGAAGCATTTCTGTGAACTTGCACAGGCCAAGTCACATCGGTAAGAAAGGAGAATAAGCATTCAAACGGCCTATCTGCCCTCCATTTCTCTTTATTTCCTTCACTAATATACAATCTATATATTTGTAAATTAATAGAAATATTTGGTTGCGTGGGAACAAGCATGTGTTGCGGTAGTTATGGTTTGACATCAATGCTTCAGAACTCATTGTCAGACTTCCTCAAAAGCGTTTAATTTTAAATCACTGCACATTGATGACGATGAAGAAATGTGTGCTGTGTCTCGAAAGAAGAATAACTGGTACAGATAAATCTCAACGATTATGCAGGGAGTCAGTCGTGAAAGCCAATTGTGTCTGTGACAGTAAGGTTTGTGTTCACCTGCATATTGAAGTTACTTTTATTATAGCTTTTTCAAATAATACAGAAATGTTTCACCAACTTGCTTTTTAGTACTGTATGCAAAATCAGAAACAGAATACAAGTCACTGCATGATCTTAATTCTGACATAACTAAACTGAATTCAACAGACTTTTTTTTACCTATCAGGAGAAAAACAAGGAGATATACAGCATGTTTCACATTTTTGTCCTGAAATCCCAGATTCATCAATTCTTAGTACTGATCTAAAACAAACACAACATATCTGTAAAACAGCCATATCAGATACACTACCTGTCAACGATTTTAGAATACCCATAATTGTCCTCACAACTTTTACTGAAATTTACTCAGTGTGCTCCGAAATTAAAGATTACCCAAAAAATATATTTACACAAATTGGCAAAGAAAAAAAGCAATTTCATTTATTTTTTTACTTGAGTCAAAGTAGCCAGTATTTTTGTCATTACATCTAAGTACACTTAAGACATTTTTTAGAAAAAGGAAATTAAACAGTTTTGGCAATTCATCCCAACTCTCGCCAAACTTCCAATAAAATTTACAATTATTAGTTGCTTTGCCTTCAGCTCGCTGTCCACTTCATTCCAATCCAGTTTGAGGTTAAGTCTGGAGACTGTGTAGGCCGTTCCATGATTTGAACAATACTGTCTTATTCTTTTCTTCTAGGGTAGTTCTGATAGAACACTTCCCTTATTCCTCTTCAGGTCATTCACTCGACTTAAACTACTTAATGCATTAATTTATCACAACTGCAAGCTGCTTAATCCTATCAGCGTCACGCTAGGGTCACGCTCGTGCTTATCCCAGCTGATGGTGATCGATAGTGGGGAACACCCTAAATAACCCAACAGACCATCCCAGGGCTACACCAAAGCAACCATTCATACTCATACCTGAACGCAATTTAGAACAGCCATTTAACCTAATATGCATGTCTTTAGACTGTGGGGGGAACTGGAGTACCTGGAGGAGAGCCATGCAAACACAGGTAAACCTGCAAACACCACACAGAAATGCCAAACTCAAGACTCAGAACTCAGGATGATCAAACTCAGGACCTTCTTGTTGCCAGGCGGACCATGCTAACCACTATGCCAAAATGTTTATATTTCAATAAAAAATGCAAATAGTGGGGTTCTAAAAATTTTGTACAGAAGTGTAATTTAACTTAAATCGTGGTAGGACAAGGACATACAATCTCAAGAGTTTAATGTGTGGACACATTAGCTGTATGCACATAAAATGACATTTATTCGAAAACAAAAAAAAAATAGTACAGGCAGTCCTCGGTTTACACTGGTCCTGACTTACACTGTTTCGTGGTTACAAACACACCTCCATAAAAATATAAAAAATAATCTTACGTGTCATTACGTCTTTCGCGGTTATGTAAACAAACGCGAACTAGTTTCGGGCGCGCGAGGCGGAAGAATACACTGTGTTGTGGTTGTGGGCCGAGGAAGACGGCGTCGCTTTCCTTCGCTCAGTCTCGGTACTATAATATTACGCGTCAGTACGTCTTACGCAGTTACGTAAACAAACGTGAACTAATTTCGGGCGTGCGACATGCAGCAAGCGTTGGCAACATTTGAGGCTCAGGATCCCGACTTGGAAAGGTTCGCTAGGGTTTCCAGTGGCATCATGGATTTGATGCAATTCTACAAGGTGATCTTGGATAAGAAGAGGTTGCTCTCTGTCCAGTCTAACCTGGAGCAGTATTTTAAGAAGGTAGAGAGGCCTGCAACAGATCCTGTACCCTCTACCTCAGCTGCATCTACTACTCCAGGCTCACCTGCCCCAGCTTCTCCAGCACTATAAGCCTGTCTCTCCCTCCCCTTACTGTATTTCATTCTTGTGGTAAGGAATTGTTTTTTTTTTTTTAATAGTTTGTCATTAACTGTTACATTTTATAGCACTGTACGTACAGTACTTTTCAGTATATTTTATGTTATGTTCCGACTTACATTGAAATTCAGGTTACATCGCGTCTTAAAAACGGATCAGCGTCGTAAACCGAAGACTCCCTGTAGTTGGTTTCATGTCAGTCATCCAATGATATCAAAATTCCTGCGTGAAGCTTTGGACAAATTACAAACAAACCGGGTTCATCTACTGTGAGAAGTCAGAATACACAAGACACAAGCTTGCACACCACCACATTCATGCCCTATTGTTTCTTTCAAGAACAAAAGGACAGAAGAACAATTTCCTCACCTAAACAGCGGAGCCAACAATGCTCATGGATTTTAGCCACAGATAGTGTTGACATTCATTGGAATTCAAACTCACAACTGGAAAGCAGGACTCTTTTCTAATCTTATTTTTCTTTCTTTGCTTTTGTTGTGCTTGGGCAGCATGATGTGAGGCACAACTCTTTGTTTGCTCATTTTTGTAGTTGCGCAAAAGGTAACTCAGCGTCTGTCTCTCCTTTTCCTTTCGGCTTTTTCCCTTTTTCAGAGGTCACCACAGTGAATCATCTGATTTGCTGATTCATTTGATTTGGTATAGGTTTTTATGTCAGATGCTCTTCCTGAAACAACGCTTTTAGCAAGGACACGTTGACGGCTATGCAGCCTACTCTTTATGAAAGTCAGTAATGGTTCTTTTACATGAACCTCTCACCATAGACAGTAAGAGACATGGCCAGCCTTTGATAACCCAGTTAGCTGCATGGGGGGGGGGGGGGGGGGGGGGGTAGTGACAACCATGTGGAGAGGACTCGAACCCCCAACCATAGAATCAGCGATCCAGTGCTCAGCGTCAAAGTTAAAAAAACTTTTTGTCCCACATCGCACTGCCTCATGTAACACAGTTAACTCAAAATAAACCAAAAATGCTTCCACTGCACACATCTATACCACATACACAGAATGTTCGAGTTTGAGCCCCGTGACCGGCAACTCGTGCTTCCATGTGGAACTTTGCATGTTCTCCCCGTACTACTAGCATGGCTTTCCTCCCACAGTCAAAGGAAATCTACATTAGGTTGAGTGGATATTCTGATTTGCCTTTAGGTGTGAATGTTTGAGGTCTGGTGAGCGCTTCAGAGTGTACCCGCCTTCAGGGTGTACCCGCCTCCAGCTTCCCTGAGACCTTCATAATGGACAAACCCGTTCTGAAAATGAGTTAGCGGATATACTGCTAAAAATTGATACAAACTTAACTGACCTATACAAGTATCTGGACAATGCCCGTTGAAACATTTGAAACAAGCTGTCTTTAATTTCATATGTAAAAAAGGAGTGTCGGTTTGGTGAAGACTGTCAGGCTTTTTACACCCAAGCCTACTGGCTCATTAGAGTCAGAGTTTTGTCGAGTGGATGGGGTGCTAGTCTACTGCAGGTACCTTCTCAGTATTTTTACTGGTACTATTTTATACTGCTGGGTGCACAGAGACACGAATATAGTTGAGACCTTGCCCTGGGGTCAAAGCATGGTGGGGTTCTAAACAGGAATTCAAACCCATGACCTCTCTAAATCATGAGCCCAGCACCCTAACCACTTTACCACCCAATGGTGCTTGTTGGGAGTACTGTCAAATAAGGGATCAAAGTAGAGAAACTCACCTTGATTTTGACACTATTTTTTTATTTTATTTTTAGTGTATAGGGTTTGAATGTCAACAACAAATCATCCTTAAAGTATATCAATCAAAGAAGAAATATGGTGACTGGGATGCCGCATGAAACAATGAAAAGTCTAGCATATCAGAATGTCTCACGACCTTTGACAAGTCTACGAAATGTTCCTTGGCATTCTTTCTGTAGCCACGATTGACAATTTCTTGATCATGCTTTCTTACAACATGCAAGCACATCAACAATGATGGGGTAGGGCCAACCTTGAAGCAACAAACTTGTAGCATCTCCAGACCAAGGTACAACACCAAAAACATTGTTCAATCTGATACAAGATATTGACTGGTCCAAAATCTCACATCAGGAAAGAAACTGTCCATCATCGGATCAGTCAAAGAAAACTGCAATGATTTGCAGCAATGTATTCCTTTTACAAGCATCATGTACAACAGAACCATCAGTATTTCTTTTCTCAGCACTTTGATATCAACAACAACTTATAAACATGACTGTTTTCTGTTCTTACCATGTTCTTGGTGGCTTCGGTCCGGTGTGTCCTCGCTGTTGTTGACGCTCTCCCGTGAACCGAAATGAACTCGGCCACTCTCGCGTGAGCCAGTGTCGGGTGATGCATCAGACAAGCCTGGGAGGTCCTCTGCTTTGGTTGGCGTCACTGTAAAGCGCACAGAGGGCGCCATGGCTTCCCGGGGCTGCTGGGGATCCGCCATGGTGATAGATTGGTCGTCAATCAATGACATCTCAAACCTCAGCTAACAATGCGAGTGAGAGGAGAGACTCTACGAGAAGACGCCATTGAATCTGAATGTGGTGTGTATGGGAAGAGAGGGTTGTTTTCTCCCGATATCAATCATTAACAATAAACGAATGATATGTGCATGTAGTCTTATGGACGCGCCAATGAGTACGAGTTACGTGTGAAGCAGTTTCCAAAGATGTACAGTGAATTAGGTCTCAACAGTAAAGGCTGCAGCGTGAGATAAACTTGGGGTGTACTTTATGCTGATTGGACAGATGAAATCACTGTGAAGAACTCCACCAAATCTGATATAATCAAATCTCTGTATTCCGATTCCTCTACAAGGTTCGGTTAAGTTGCTCTTACCTTGGCTCCCACAACCCGGGTTTAATAGACCCCACAATTAATACAATTAGTCGAGATATACACGGAGCTGGACAATTGATAATAAAAGAGAAAAAGACTAGCATTTACCTGTGATATTACAATAGGTAAACCACTGGTAGTGTCTATGATATAACAATAAGGAAGTATTACAGGTATCTTCAATGATATGAGATCACAATAAACTCTATCTCCCTATCATGCTGTTGTGTCGGTGTCTTGCACGGTGGGGGGACAAGATGGACTTTTTACCCGGAATGAAACAGGATTCTTGTTTTCAGGAGGTATACATGAGTTTACTGAAGTCCATACATTCAGAAGGTAACTACTACGCAGGGCTGGGAGGTAATATGTATATTTCTGTTGGAAAATACAGGCTATGTTCGAAAAACGGCTTTTGCTGGAAGGTTGTGGGCCAGGATACACATTCTGGTCAAAAATTATTAATATTGTTGTTATTCTTCTTCTTCTTAGAAATTCTTGGGCCTACAAGCTATGTTTGTTTGTGATGGACGACCCGAAGAACCTAGTTTGTGAACCTCATCAGACCTGATTTAAGGGTTAAATCTTATGAGCTATTGTTTGTGGAATTAATTCTATATGTAGATGTGACAGGAGTTGTTTTCTGTCAGAACAACAACAAAAAAAAAGGGTGGGGGAAGAAAAATGAGACACCATGAGCAAAACAAGACAGTTGAGCCATAACCACCATTGCCAAACACTTGCTAGGGTTGCAGGAAGGCTGAACCCCATCTCACTCAACACTGGGCAACAGCCTTCACCGGGCCAACACACTCACATTTAGGGGCAATTTGGAAGTCAAAACAGGAATGTTTTTGGAGTTCTTTGAGGAAACCCCACTCAAGAACCTGGAGAACATACAAACTCCACACAGAAGAACCCAGAGCTTCTTGCTCTGAAGGCACGCATGAAGAAAAAATTCACTCAAAAATGTTCGTTCATGATCAGAAACCCGAGCAAATTGAGTCAGTCATGAAATAACACATATTTCTGTTAGTTTATTTGGATTTAATGCGTCTCTGAGGTAAACTGTTCAGACACGAGAGATTTGTATCATTCGGTTATTATACAGAAGCGGTTTAAACCGGCTCGACCTGAGCACACGCGCTGGGGGATTAAATAAATAAATTAATAACCGTCAGCCTCTTCGGACACAAAACGCACCATTTGTACAGACTACTCGGATTTTATTTGACTGTGGAGGTCGTACAACGTTCAAAATAGTTGCTGGGGAGTAGGAAGTTGTTATAAAACGATAAAATATATATTAATGTATATTAAAAAAACAACAACCCAGGAATACAGTATTGCGGTTACTGGGTAGGAATGAACGGGTTTTTTTTTTGCTGACTCGTGAGTGATGCTGAGGTAAACAGGAACCTGCTCAACAAACGCATGACAAGTGTTTGCACTTCTTGTTGGTTTTAGTCATTCGGAATGTTTCCAATGAAGAGTAAACAAAGCGAAAGCTGTGCAAAAAACACTCGCGAGCAACTAGCCGTGTAGCTAGCATCCATTAAGCCAATTAGCAATTATCATTCCAGATCGGACCGGCGTCTCTCTGCTTTTTCTCTCGATGTGAGATTTCGTTTTGCTCAATTGTATTATTTGTAAGAAGGGAAAAAAACAACTAAAGTAGCCTATAAGGAGTAACCCGTGTGAAAGATGGCGCTGAGCCATAAGCAGGTGAATTCCTTTAAGCATGAATATACTAATACTCAGCGCCTCGCGCCGCAGGCTAACATCTAAACCCCACGAGCGCAAACACAATACAACCAGCAGCGCATATAAAAACGCACGTTCTCCCAAACCCGACTGAAATATCAATTGTAATTTCATTATCGAATAAAACCCAAACATTTCACCCTGAACGAAGCCCCCGCAGTGATTACTGCTCAGGACATCATCAGCCAGAACAAACAACATAAAAAACCCCCACCAAAACAATGTGACACCTCACTATTCACATCAGTATTGATAAAAACCCAAAAACAAACACAAAATACCCGGATGTACCTTTACTCCGAGCATCACAGGAAGTCAACCTAAGATTTAATTGGTATAATTACAAACAATAAATTAATCTAAATAACGCCGGCTCTCGGGTGTCTTCTTTCACTTCCCTTGTCAAGTCAAACCAGCGCCGTCTGACAGCATGAACTCCAAACACGCGCCGCCCCCCATCCCCCTGATGCTGGCCAAGTGTATCATGGGAAACCGAGTGTTGAAAATATCGGATCACATAGGACAGAGCGAGAATGGTACTACAAAATCAATCTTTTTATTCAGGGTGATGCATTTCGTAAAAAAAAAAAAAAAAAAAAGCTTAAAAAAAGCTTTTATTTTGTAAAGGTAAATAGATAAATAGATAGTCCCATGTTGGATACATAACTAATCAAGAATTATTAATGACACAGTTTCTACATGTCCATTCAATGCCGTTTCACAGGACAGGTCGTGGCTGTTGAGTGAGCAGCAAACCGAAGCGTTTCTTTATCGTCACTCGGTGTCTGGAGAACTTGTCGTCGGGAGAGAAGCGGGCAGGGTGGGCAGAGCTGGTGGGCCGTCCCTCTGGATCCAGCTTCTGGAATAAATAAGTAATACTATTTAAATAAAATGAAAACCAGAACAGCCGGAGGGAGATTAACCAGCCTCACAAGACGACTTACCTTCAGGGTGTAAACTCGCTCTCCATTCTCGTTGAGATAAAATTGGAGAAACATGGCGACTGTTACGCAAAAGATTTCCCTCGTGAAATATATGTCGTCGGGTGTTCCGTGTCTCAAGTTTTATCAGTTTTACACCCAAGTCGCCCAAAATATTCACACATTCGAGTTAGCAAGCACGTGTTGTCTTGCACAACTTCCGCCACCGGATATCCGAAGACGTCACACTTTGCGCACGCTGGGAAAATTATGCTGCCCTAGATATCGCATAAGACAGATAGAAGACTATACCTCACTCGAGACAATACTGGTCCGCCATCTTTGTAGTTTGTACATATCAACGTGACAACGTGTCTCGACATAAATTGAATGGATTATCGCATCAGAATGAGAGATTGACTTAATGATAAGCATTTTTAAAGTAATTTGCATTTTATAAATCTAATGCTTAATTTAATTAATAAGGCAGTATTATCTTGATGATGTACATTGGATAACACAAATGTCCGCCTCTCAGCAAGGTCTTGGGTTTGAGTCTCAGGCTCACACTTTTCTGACTCGAGTTTGCATGTTCTCTCATTTGTGTGGGTTTTCTCTGGGTGCAAGCAGCCAATGAAATGTAAATATGCATGTCTTTGGACTCTGGGAGGAAACTGGGGTACCCAGAGGAAGCCCATGCAAGCACAGAGAGAATGTTAAATTCTAATCAGAAAGAAGCACCTGAGGCTGAGGATACAAACCGACGATCTACTTGCTGTGAGGAGGGCGTGAATCACTACACTGCTGTGCCTCCTGTCAGATCAAGGTAAAGGTAAATAAAGTCTGTTGGGCTTTCTACACCCGAGCCATAGTGGCTCATCAGGCTGTTGCTTATCCCCGGTTTCCGTAGCGTGAAGTGACCAGGAGTTCAACTCCCCTTGGATGGGACGCTCGTCCATCGCAGGTTACCTTCCCAATACATTTTTACTGGTACCCATTTATACTGCTGGGTGAACAGAGGCACACTTGTGGGTGAGATCTTGCTCAGGGGTCTTAGCACAGTGAGGGTCTCAGTGGGATTTGAACTCACAACCTCCTGATCATGCGCGCAGCACCCTAACCACTATGCCACCGCCCCCCCCGTCAGATCAAGCAAAGTATGTTTAAAAATAAATAAAGTCTAGTTATTTAACTCTTAATTGACACGTCATATGTTGCACATTTCTTTTAACATCCTGGTTTATTTATCGACTGAAAGTTAGAAGTCTTCATCGGCCAGTGTGTGCTTTATTACCCCACTTCCAGCACAAAGCCAAATATCTGTACGGGACTCAGCATACACACAAATGCTTATTGTCATCTTTATCAAATAATCTTTATTGAATCAGTTAATTACAGATTATTAGATTTATTAATCATTTCGGGCAGTGGCGGCCTGGTGGTAAAGGTGATGGATCACTGATCCTAAGGTTCAAGCCCCACCCTCATTGGGTTGTACTGGGACAGGACACCTTTCGTGGGTTATCAAAGGCCGGCCGGCCGTGTCTCTCACCGTCTATGGTGAGAGGTTCATGTAAAAGAACCATTGCTGACTTTTGAGAAGAGTAGGCCGTATAGTCGTCGGCGTATTTCTGCCCAGCGATGTCCTGGGCGCCAGCCTTCCCACGACCCTAATTAGGAGTAAGCGTTTACAGAAAATGAATGAATGATAGATTATAATTAACATTTTTTGAAAGAAATGCATTTATTTTGTTTATAATGAATCATTCATACTTGTGGTGAAGGAGGACATGAAGGTCGTTGGTGTAAGAGAAGAAGATGCAAAGGATAGGGTGAGATGGAGGCAGATGATTCGCTGTGGCGACCCCTGAAGGGAAAAGCCGAAAGGAAAAGAAGATAATGAATCATTCATACAGAGGATACAAGAAACTGAAACGAGCTTCCTTTCCAGGGTGGCGGCGCTTGATCGCAGAGATAGTGTGAGAAGCTTGGTCATCCAGGACAAGCTTGGAGTAGAACCGTTGCTCCACTTGTGAAGAGGAGCCAGTTGATGTGTTTTGGGCATCTGGTTCGAATGCGCCCTGAAAGTCTCATCGGTGTGATGTTTAGGGAATATTCAACCAGGAAGAGACCCCGGGGTCGACCCACAGAATATGCTGGAGGGACTCTGTCTCTCAGCTGGTCCGGGAAAGCCTCTGTGTCCTTCTTGGAAGAGCTGGAGGAAGTTACTGGGGTGAGGGACGTCTGCACTGCATAGGCTGCTGCCCTTGCGATCTAACCTTGGATCAAGCAGAAGATGACTGACTAATGATGATAACTAAATTCCACCAAATAAAACAAATTATTTATTATATTAATATACAGTGTTAATATTATATTTATTATGTATTATTTATTTATTACAAACATTTGTTACAATGCACATATTTGTTAATATTTTTTTCTGTAGATTTTATAGTCCGAAGTTAATTTTATACTCATGATATTGTTGTCAGGGACAACTTTGGGCCCCCAGATGACAAATCAACAACATTGATTTGGGATGGACACTCAATAATTCACAGGGGGGCAGTGGTGGTCTAGTGGTATAGGGTGTTGGATCACTGATCCAAAAGTTAGGGGTTCAAGTCCCACTCTCCACAAGGTTGTCACTGTCCCCCCCAGTGCGGCTAACTGGGTTATCAAAGGCGGGCCATGTCTCTCACTGTCTATGGTGAGAGGCATGTAAAAGAACCATTGCTGACTTTTGTAAAGAGTAGCTGCAAAGTCGTCAGCGTGTTTCTGTCCCTTGCTAAAAGGGTTGTGACAGGAAGGGCATCCGACGTAAAAACCTCTGCCAAATCAAACGTGCGAATCAGATGATTCGCTGTGGCGACTCCCGAGAAAGGGAAAAAGCCGAAAGGAAGACAGACTCAATAATTCACAGGGTTTGATTTTAAAGGTGCACCACATTATTTTGTAATCAGTATTCACGTGTAAACACACAGTGTAGAAGATGTCTTTAAACTTTGACTCATGGCCCAATAATGTGCAACCACCACCCTACGAAACAAGATGTTGATTTTTTATTTTTTTTTCACCAGAACCAAGACAGGAAAGACAATAAGGAATGACGAAAGCCCAAATTCCTCTCCAAAGTTTTTACATACCTGAGACATAATAATCCCTTGTTTCTCAAGAACCTGTTATTGAATTCAATAAAATGTATTGTGAAGACTTCAGTTTGTTTGATTTATTTGTTTTTACTGTTTTTGCTCTTGTTAGCCATAGCTGAGTGCGGAGTAGCAACTACCAAGATGGTCTTCTTTTCCTTTCGGCTTTTCTTTTTTTTTTTTTTCAGGGGTCGCCACTGCGAATCATCTGATTCGCGAGTTTGATTTGGCATCGGTTTTTAAACTGGATGCCCTTCCTGCCACAACCCTTTAGCAAGGGACAGAAACACGCTGACGGCTATGCAGCTACGCTTCACGAAAGTCAGCAATGGTTCTTTTACATGCCTCTCACCCTAGACAGTGAGAGACATGGCCCGCCTTTGATAACCCAGTTAGCTGCACTGGAAGGAAGGGGTGTGTGGGGGGGGGGGCAGTGACCACCTTGTGAAGAGTGGGACTCGAACCCTCCCTCAACCTTAGGATCAGCGGCGATCCAGCTCCCTTTTACCACCAGCCTGCCACTTCTCCTAGCAACTACCAAGATGGTGACACACCTGGAAAAAAATTAATTCCCCCACTATCAGCAAAGTGTACTCTAGATGTCATAATTGATGTCTATGGTGGCTAAACCAAAGACAAAAACATGAAATCGGCGCGCCTCGTGCCAGTTGGCACCATCTTACCAGAGACTGGTTATACTTGACAAATGGGCTTTATTGATGTAAACAAGCTGCAGAATTGAGAAATCTTTTCTTAAGTTTATGTCATATTTCTTTTGAGTCATATTGTTATACGTGATGGTAAAATACTATGATTCAAGTAAAATTAAACTAATATTTGGACTTTCACCTTTTTCTTTCCGGAAAAGAAATTCTTATACAATAAATAATAAAGACACACAGCTTGCAAGTAAAATGCTGTTCCTTGCATTGTAGACTACTAATTCACTTCCAGCAAGTTGAGACACAATTTTATTGGATTGGAGGACTTTAGTCTATCGACGATGCACCTTTCTACTCGTTTTTGCAGCCCCGACTGATTGTACTTGGAGAGCCTGTAACAGCGAATTTCTCCATTGGGAGATCAATAAAGCTCTATCTATTTATCTATCTTTCTCGTCCTTGGTGATATGGTGGCCACCAAAAGTTTTATACGGTCTTTGTTGATGTTTACGGACTAAATTTGACTGCCTCAGCTTGGAGGAGACCGACATGTTTTCCGAACACATGCACCAATACAACTGTTAAATATTTCAGTGAATCTATAGGAGGGCAGTGGTGGTCTAGTGGATAGCGCGCAGGATCGCTGATTCTAATGTTGGGGGTTCGAGTCCCCACAAGGTTGTCACTGTCCCCCCAGTGCAGCTAACTGGAACATCAAAGACAGGCCATGTCTCTCACTGTCTATGGTGTGAGGCCGTAAAAACGAACCATTGCTGACTTTTGTAAATAGTCCATAACATATATTTTACATGTTTTGTATTGGAAAAAAAGGTTTCTGAAATAATTAAACAAAATATAAAATATACTTTGGTTCTTCGATAAATAAAATAATACAAATGTATAGAACCATTTTTAAATCCCTAAATTTGATTTTATAGGGATCCCTCACTTTCTGCGGTTGATAGGGACCGAGATCCCTCTGTGACCACCGAATTCCGCGAAGTAGGATCAACCCCCCCTCCCCCCGAGTGATGTATACGTACATGTATGTGTCTATATATCAATAAATACATCTTAAATGCTATAAATGCTTATAATAACAATTCAAAAATAATGCATAAAATGTAAATACACACACACAGACACGCACATGCACTCGCATGCACTCAGAAGCGAACCTCGCAAAAATAAAAGTAGTTTTGATCGGAGGTTTTGGGTTGTTTTTTGTTTTTGTTTGTTTAGTGGGTTTTTTTTGCATATGTAATTGGCCTTGTTTTTGTGCCAATTTCCTTATTTTTTAATTCAATGAATATTAAAAAAAAAAACACAATGCACTGAAGCCGCATGAATTGAAACGCGAAGTAGCGAGGGATCTCTGCGTATATGTATATATATATATATATATATATATATATATAGAGAGAGAGAGAGAGAGAGAGAGACTATTTTACATATATATATATATATATATATATATATATATATATATATATATATATATATATATAATATTATTTATATATATATATATATTTTATATATTATATTATATAGATCCCTTTAGCAAGGGACAGAAACACGCTGTATATATATATATATATATATATATATATATATATATATATATATATATATATATATATATATATATATATATACACAGAGATCCCTCGCTACTTCGCGTAACACCATAACACCTCAGCAGTGCCAGAGGCTGATTGCCTCCATGCCACGCCGCATTGAAGCAGTCATTTCTGCAAAAAGATTCCCGACCAAGTAGTGAGTGCATAACTGAACATAATTATTTGAAAGTTGACTTTTTTGTATTAAAAACACTTTTTTTGTTGGTCAGATGAAATATGCTAATTTTTTGAGATAGGAATTTTGGGTTTTCATGAGCTGTATGCCAAAATCATCAGTATTAAAACAATAAAAGACCTGAAATATTTCAGTTGGTGTGCAATGATAATATATATATATATATATATATATATATATATATATATATATAGTATATGGCAGTAAGAGCCTAGTGGTAAAGGTGCTGGATCATTGATCCTAAGGTTGAGGGCTCAAGCCCGACTCTCCACAGGCTGTCACTGTCCCCCCAGTGCAGCTAACTGGGTTATCAAAGGCCGGCCATGTCTCTCACTGTCTATGGTGAGAGGTTCATGTAAAATAACCATTGCTGACTTTCGACAAGTCTGTTGAGTAGCTGCATCGCCATCAGCATGTTTCTGCACTTCGATAGCACAGCGAGTTGTCCAGGGTGTACTCTGCCGTTGCCCGGAGTCGGATGGAATTAGCACCAGCCTCCTCGCAAGCCCAATTAGGATGAAGCAAAAAATTTTATTTTAACCAGTGAAAGCCCAAGTTATTAAATATTTAGGTTAATATAGGTTTATGATCATTATATTCTACATGGTTTGCTTGTAAATAATAAAATTATCGTTAATTTCACTCAGTAATCACGTCTCAAGTGTCTTCTTTTCCTTTTGGCTTTTCCCTTCAGGGGTCGCCACAGCGAATCATGTGCCTCCATCTCACCCTATCCTCTGCATCTTCTTCTCTTACACCAACGACCTTCATGTCCTCCTTCACCACCTCCATGAATTGTCTCTTTGGTCTTCCTCTAGGCCTTCTGCCTGGTAGTTCCAGCCTCAGCATCCTATTACCAATATACTCACTATCCCTCCTCTGTACATGTCCAAACCATCTCAATCTAGCCTCTATGACTTTGTCTCCAAAACGTCTTACATGTGCTAATCATGTCTCAAGTGTCTTTTTATTATTACACAGCATAAACATTTTTTATTGTTTTCCCATCTAATTATAATGTGGAAATATATCTTTAGTTATAACCTTAGCATTTAAAAGTAATGGCACCCTTTTCCTTTCACAACATTACTCCGCCCAGTTTGAACTCGAATCTACAGAAATATCACCTTTTGTTATTGTGTTGATAAATAAACTGAGAACAATAGTGTAGTGTCAATTTGAGTGATTGCAGCATATTGGCCAGTTTATTATTTTACAGGTGAACCATTTTAAACTGATGTACCGTGAGAAAGAAGCGTTTCTGAATGAAAAGCATGTACACTGTAAATAATATTCTGTAGAGTTTATAGTTAAACTAAAAGGCTGTTGATCACCTATGGTCAGCTGAGGTCGCTCAGTGCTGGATCAGAGTAATGTAGTGCAAAGTGGAAGAAAATAAAATCGAGCTAAAATAATAAGTGCGTAAGAGTGAAGACTCCCAAAGAATGAGAAACTAACACAGTCAGGTTTGCATGCGATGGAGTCAGAATCAGCCGGAATACCTCAGCTGCATTGTATATCAGTTCAATCTTGTATATTGGGTGTTGGTCAGAGAGCTCGTTCTCTTATGGGAAAGCAGGAAATTGCTTCATTTAAGGGCTTTCCGGTGTGTCTACCTCAGGCATCCTGCTCTGCAAATAATACTCACATAACATTCACCTCTTTTCTGCTTATTACTATGAACACAAATGTATTTACCAAGTTTTCTCACTCAAAACTACATAAATTGATCTCATTTACAAGTCTGCAACACATCAAATCCCCCAGTGCAGCTAACTGGGTTGTCAAAGGCAGGCCATGTCTCTCACTGTCTATGGTGAGAGGCATGTAAAAGAACCATTGCTGACTTACGTAAAGAGTAGGCTGCAAAGCCGTCAGCGTGTTTCTACGACCTGGAGAGGGATGAGCGCCGCCAGGCCAAATCAGCCCAAATCTCACCATGAAGGCGCCCCAACGACATCCCCAGATGTTAAGGGATAAGTGAAGTGAATACATCAAATAAGCCTCATATAAATTACAACCCTTGAACAATCCACATCTTCAACCAGTGCCAACTGTTCATGCAAATCTCAAGTAACAAGTTCACTAGTTAATGTAATACCTCCAGCAACCAGAGCTTCAAACCTGTAATATTGTGCATAACCACCTATACATAAACATCTGATATCAGATACAACATAACAAACATCTGATCTACTTGATGACCAGCGACCTCTTAAATCTCAGCTGAACCTAAACTGCAATCAACCTGCAGTTGCATCTCATTTAACCATGAATTTCGCCCCTTCATTACTGCATATGGATATCCAGGCTTTCCGTCCAACATCAGTGGGAGAGACATAGGGAGGTTGAAACCTATCTCAGCCAACACTGGGTGAAGGCGGGGTACACTCTGAACTACTCACCAAACCATCAAAGGACCACCAAACACACTACTATTCACACTCACACTCATTTCTATGGATAATGTGGAACAGCCAGTTAGCCTGACCTGCTTGTCTTTGAACTGTGGGAGGACAGATAAAGATAAAGAGATCTTTATTGTCAACTTTTGCATGGACAATAAAAGTCAGTTTAGCAGCAATAATATAAAAAGAAAAAGTACAAAAGGCAACAAAGGAATTATACTAAGCTATACATGTATATGTACCAGTGAGGTTCATAAATGGTGAGGACTGACTCATCAGTCAGATTTAGAAACATGGTACAGAGTAGCTTATATTCACCATTTCATTGGCAACAGTTAAGGTGTTTTGTTTTGTTTAACATTTCACATCAGCATTCTTTACATATACAAACTGTAGCATAAAGGAGCACATTAAAAAGAAGTCTTACCATTGTCTTACCATTACTAAATGAAGCCCATGAAAATTCTTTCAGTTTAGATACGTAATTTTCCATTTTGAAAATAAGGTGGAGCAATAGGAAAATACAATGGTATCTCTGTACTCGAACACTTTAGAGGTCAAACAAATCAGAATTCGACCAAAAAATCCGGGATTTTTTTTGTCCTGGAAGTTGACCAAAATCCGGAAGTCGAACGCTAAAAAAGCACGAGAAAAAACGAGACCGAGAGGGAGGGGAAATGCACGGAAGTCCGGAAGTTGTTGATACTATGTATCGCTGTGAACACTTTTAACGATGAGATCATGAGCCACTTCTGTAAGGTTTTGAAAAGAAGGCAGAAACAAGCCACGTTAGAAATGTTCCTTAATAAAAGAAAGGGACATCCTGAAGAAGAATCATCCATGCCAAAGTATCAAGAGAAAAAAACACCTTTGGCTGATTCACCTGAAAGAGATCTGCTTCCTCTCTCTCTCTCTGTTCTGGAAGGGGATCCACTTCCTCTCTCCTTCTCTGTTATGGAAGGGGATCCTCCACCTCTGGCCCTCTCCAACATTTACGTATGCCAAGTGCTCACCACTACAAAGGTTAAAATTCTTATCTTTATTGTTGTTATGCTTTAGCTGTACTGTGGTTTTTATTTTAGTATGTTATGGTCTCGTTTGTGAGAGACTCTGGTTTTGGCAGCTCTCTCTCTGCGTGCTGGAGAGGGGCGTGGCTGTCACATGCGGGTGGAGCGCTAAACACACACCGGAGTCCACTTAATCACGGGCTATAAAGACAAGCAGAGGGCTCCTCCCGGTGCTAGAAGATTGTCCCTCTTCCCCATGATCTCTCTGGCTCTCAGCTCTGTGCTCCACCAGTTCCCGCTTTAGTTTGCTTTCCATGTTTCTATGCATTTCTAACCATGACTACGATTTCCCCATGCTCTAGTGCCTTCCCTGTGAACAATAAAATGCATCCATTTTTATCACACCCTGTGTCCTGCATTTTTGGGTCTGGCTGAATGTTCCTGGTGTCACAGAATCTTCTAGCCCTTTGATGATGCCAGGAACATTCAGCCGGACCCAAACTCTATTCGATAGCAAGTGGCAAGGGGCGTGGCTGTTCCCGCTTTGGGGATATCTTTACAGCAATATAAAGGCAAAATAGGATGTTTTATACAACCAGATAAGTGCAAAAGAAGTAGAAAATGTCTCTGTCAGTGCTGCCAGTGTTAAAAAGTGCTTAAGACTATTAATTTTGTTTAGCACTTTGCTTGTCGCATGTGGTAACATGGAGGCAAATCCCGGACCTCCTATGCAAGCGAAGGGCTCGACTAAACCAGAGTACACTTCAACAAACACAGACTGATTCAACTGAAGTATTCATTTAAGACACAGAAAATTCTGACATGCTGAAGGTTTTAATGGACATAAAATCCGAATTGACGTTGCTTAACAAGAGATACGCAAGCCTAGAAGACAAGGTAATAAATATGGCGACAGACTTCAGTCGAAAAATACAAAGCCTACAAGAGGAGAACACACAGCTGAGATGAACCGTGAACAGCATGGCGGAGAAACTAGAAGATATGGAGTGCAGACATCGCAGAGACAACCTAATCTTCCACGGTCTAAATGGAGAAAAGGGTGAAAGTTGGAATAAGTCGGAGGAGGTCATGCGCGAATTCTTGAAGCAAACATTGCGCCTCGATAACGTGGATGACAAAGTCATAGTAAAAGCACATAGATTAAATCCGGGTAAGAAAGGCTCTCCTATCATGGCTAAATTCCAGCTATCCAAAGATAAAAGCAATGTGTTCATTAAAGCAAGAAAAACTCTCGACAGGGACTCTGGAATGCGGGTGAAAGAGGACTTTCCATTGAAGATTCGCGAAGATTGGCGAGTGCTATCGCCTTTGTAAAGTAAAACCTTAAAAGCAGGAAAAAAACCTAAAATGCGTTTGAACAAGTTGATCATGGATGGAGAAGTCTTTATGTATGATAGAGAAACTGACAAAGTTGTGAATGTTACCCGTAGAAATAAATCGACTTCTGATCCTCTGCTGTCTGATAGTGCTTCATGGACCAACTTGTTTGGACCCGGAAGTAAATCTAGTCTGCCAGGGGAGGCTACTCCAATCATGAACCCCAGTGAAAACAACACTGTCAGCAGTTGATGTGGCGGCCAAGGCCCCTCAAAAATCAGTATTCTTTCATGGAATATTGAAGGACTTCGTAAATATGACACTCCATCCTCACAGGTAAAAGCATTCTGCAGTCAATATGATGTTATCGCCTTCTGTGAATCTTTTACAAGAGGCAAGGGCGACTTTGAAAACTTTTTGCCTGGTTTTCGATCATATACTTGTTTCAGAGAGAAAATTAAACTCTTTGGAAGGCATAGTGGTGGAGTGTCAGTATTCATTAGAAATTCATCGATTGATGCTGATCTTGTGTGTAGATTGTATCTAAATTTTGAAGACATTGTTGTTGTACTCTTGAAAACCGCCATTTTACATTTGTTTTCTTTCCAAGATGACAGGTGAGGCATGGCCTCATCTGCCTCCACTGACTGCACATCAGTGCTACACATAACTATATGTACACATATAGACAACAGATATGCATGCATACATTCAGTATGCACCTATACATATATATTTATCCACATATACACACACATTTCAGGGTGAATGATATGTCAAAGGCACATCATATACACCGAGTAAGAGGTAGAGCTTTTAATTACAGTATAAGGTGCATGGCACTAAAATGTTGTGATGCTCGAAATCTTGTCTGAACATGAGTATTGCACTTGAACCTTAAATAAGAATATTGTACTTAAACATGAGTATTGCACTGTGCAGGAAGATGGTCTGAATGATGTTTATTCAGTCAGTGTGTGTAGTGTTGGGGTTACACGTTTAACAGCTTGTGGGTTAAAGCTGTTCTTGAATCTTTTAGTTTTTGCTTTTAGTGTCCTGTACCTTTTCCCAGAGGGGATAGGGGGAGAAAGGGGGGAACAGGGTGTATGTGGTCCCTGATAATTCCAGTGGATCTCCTCTGAAGTCTGTCAGTGTAAATATCACAGGAGGGTAGTGTAGTTCCAGTCACCCGCTCTGCTATCCTCACCACCTGATGCAAGGCATTCCTGTCCTCTACAGTTATACTACTGAACCACACTGTACAACAGTATGTCAGGAGGCTCTCTATGTGGAGTGGTAAAAGTTCATCAGTAGGTCAAGGTAGACTGGCTTGTTGGAGCTTTCTGAAGAAGTACATGCTTTGTTGTGCTTTTCCCACCTGGGAGATGTTTGTGGTCCAGGTGAAGTCAGCAGAGATGTGGACTCCAAGAAACTTGAAGCACTCCACCCTCTCTACTTCCCGTCCATCAATATTGAGGGCAGAGTGCTCAGTTTCATTTGATCCCCTGAAGTCCATTATCCTCTCCTAGGTTTTGGATGGGTTTTTGTTTCCAAGTTATTGTTGTCGCACCATCACCGCAGATGCAGGATCTCCTTTCTGTAGGCTGACTCTTTGTCATCTGTAATCAAACCTATGACGGAAGTATCAATGGAGAATTTGACAATGGTGTTGCTGGTGTGAGTGGGGAACAGTTGTGTGTAAAGAGGTAGAAGAGGAGGGACTAAGAACACACCCCTGTGGTGTTCCGGTGTTCAGGATAACAGTGACGAAAATGTGTTCCCCTATCCTGACGTTCTGAGGCCTGTTGACGAGAAAGTCCAGTATCCAGGTGCACAGTGAGCTCCATAGGCCTAAACTGCCCAACATCTGAACCATTTTAAGTGCTAAACACTATGACACCGTGCATATGATTATGTATATGAATAATGAAAATAACATTATTTTTATGCATTGTCTCAGTATTAGCAGCTGGGCTACCATTTTTATTAGGTGGGACACTGACGATGAGCACCGAGGAAGGAATTGACTTTATGTTTGAACTTCTTGCTGTCTCTTATGGTCACTGTTTCCTCCAGCAGACTGTTCTACAGTTGGACTGTGTCAGGTAGAAACGATCTCTTGTGAGAGTTTGTTGCAGAGAACATGGGCTCAAGGGTAGCTGAGTGTTGAGCACCAGTCTGCTAGGTTACTCGTCCCACAACTTTAGGCTTTGGGAGTAGGCTGGTCAGAAATGCAGGAGTATCTCCATAGTACATACGATGAAGAAGTGTTAGGGCAACAACCTCTTCTTTGCTGGAGGGGCAGGATCTGCTTAGCTTCAAATTGCTCAAGGGGCAGATTTATTATTTTAATGGACCTTCATTGAATGGCATCAACCTCGGACAGGGAGGTTCATGATGCTGCCATCCAAACTGAGGAGGCATATTTCATATGTGACCTTACCATACTCATAGATCATGGCTCTCTGGTCTGGGGTTTGATATGGCGATACTCTTCTAAGTAGGCCAAGATACCTTTCAGGATGACATTTTCTTAACATTGTGGGTCCAGCTGAGTCCTTTCCTGATAGTGATTCCCAGTAGTTCAACTTCATCTACTTCTTTTAGAATGGTATCCATGAACTGGAGATCTGAGTAGTTGTCTGCAGCATCTTGTAGTTGGCTTATTGTGACACTTTTGCATTTAGCAGAACCAGAGAGGACATTCCGGCGATTTGCCCATTTCTGGATTTCAGCTAAGTGCCCATTTAGGGATTTGGCTGCTGATGCGCTGAGGTGTCTCTCTATTATGATACTCGTTACTGATGCGTGATCTGCATACAGGATTGCTTTATTTTTCAGTTTCTCAGGCAGATCATCAATGTAGATGATGAACAGCAGTGGGCCAAGGATTGAGCCCCGAGGACACCTGCATTAATCTGTTTAGCACTTGAAGCAGTTTCATTGATAGTTACTCTCAGTTCCCTATTGCTAAGGTAGTCTTCAATCCATTTCAAAAGACAGCCTCCTAGACCCAGGGCTTCCAGTTTGGCTACTAAACCTCTGTGCCAAATGCTGTTGAAGGCCCTGCTAATATCAATATACTCTTACTGTGTTTTTGCATGTGTACTTCCACAGAGCCCTGCTGACAAGGGCTTCCATCACCTTACTGATAATGCTCAGTAGGGACACGGGCCTGTAATTTTTAGGGTCACCTTTACTTTTCTTTTTATGGCAAGGGATGACATGGGCAATTTTCCATTGCTTTGGAATATACTGCTTATTAAGTAGTAACTGAAATAGTCTGGCAAATGGCTTAGCCAATTCTGGTGCAGCCTGTTTTAATACTATTGCAGTGATTAAGTCTGGGCCAGTAGCCTTCTCAATGTGGAGGTTATTAAGCACTTTCCTGACATGCTTTGGCCAAAACACTATCTTCTTGAGGGTGGCTTTTGTCATTGAGGGTATACTGTATTTGGAATATCTTTCCTATTTTCTTCTGGAGGGATTGCGGACTTCTCTGCAAAGATTTCGTCGAAGTATTCAGCTTTTTCCTCCAACTTTATGAATGCCTGGTTGTTGGTGTTCAGAAGTAGAATACCACACTTGCCTCCTTCACCTATGAGTTGTTTGGTAGTCCACCACCAACTTTTGCTTCCCTTTTTGAGTCCTGTTGTCATTTTCTCCTTGATCCTATTTCTGTGATCATTCAGAGCTTTATGGGTTACATACTTGTAACCATTTCTGGCTTGATTGTATCTGAATCTTCTTTCTGGGGTCTTCTGGGCCTTGTATTGACACCAGGCTTTCGGTTTCTTTGCCACAAACTTTTCACATGCTTAATTGTACCACTCACTCTTCCCATTGAATGTCTTTAGGGTTTTTGTTGGAATATGATGAGTCATCGCATTTTGTATGGCTGTTTTCATATTCATGCATGAGAGTTCTGAGTCACTGGCCTTGAGCAGTGTATTCCAGTTTATAGTCCCAAGTTCCTGTCAAAGGCCATTGCAGTTTGCCTTGGAAAATATCCATACTGTCCTGGAAGTAGCAGGTTCTTGAACTGAATTGAGCTGTACTGAAGTTTTCAGTAGATAGTGATCAGAAGAACCAACTTGTGGCAGTATTTGTACCTCAGAGCAGAGGTATGGCATGTTACACATGACGAGGTCTAGTCTGTTTCCAATCTAGTAGGTAGGACCATTCACTAACCGTGTTAGTCCTTGTGTTGTGCAGAGGGTGAGGCAGTGATTACCAGGAGGATTAGTTGGGCGGTTGCTTGTAATCTCCAGCTTGGAGTGTTATTGTTGCATTAGTTTTTTTGCATATGTCATCAAGGTTTTCAGCATACCATTGTATTGCTGCTGTGTTGTTATCAGGTGGCCTGTACAACAGAGAGAGTAGGCGGATACCAGAGTCAAGTTTGATGGTGAAGATCATCGTCTTATATTCATTGGGTTCCAAGTCCTGTCTTCTATATAGGGCAGTGCCATTTTGTAGTACAGAAGGCATCCACTCCATCCACTCTCATCAGCTCTGTCCTTTTGTTTATGCTAGCGATGCTGATGAAAAAAAGCTTCTAACAAATGTTATAATAGTTTATAATTAAATGCTCTGTTGTCGAGTCCTTCTGTAGTGAAGAGCGAAGTTCCAAACCTTGCTGGAAAGGCACTATGGGAATATAAAGTGATCATGTGGGATCCGGAGTCAGAGATCAAATAGTGTTTGAGACTGCTGAAGGGAAAGAGGAAAGAACTACAGTATACCACCATGCTGCACATATACAAATTATTGATGGTTTCTATTTCTCTAAGGCAATGAGCAAGATGTACCAACCGCTGGCACTGTCGAGCCAGCAGCATGCCAATGAAGTATGAATGCACAGATGAATTAACACTAAAACCTAATTCTCTACAGGAAACCTGCTATACTCAATGTCATAACTATATGACTGATGGTACACTTCATTTTTACCACTTCCCTGTAAAATTTATATTTCACAAAATCAGCCATCAAACAACCTAGGGATATTGTAAGCCAGTGCTTCTCACATAGTGGTATGATGCTGGGAGGGGGTGGTGGTGGTGCGGGTCATACTAAGATTCAGAGAATCGAGAACAATCTCTATGTGTAAGGGTCAAGGCCGAAAAAACATACTGGATGCCTGTCATCTTCGGGCCCTTAAACGGCACTGCTCCACAAACAGGAATGCTACTTTAAGGGAAAGCACATAATGGGCTCAGCAATGCTTACAGAAACCACTGTCAGTGAACACAATCCACCGTGCCATCCGCCACTGCCAGCTGAAACTCTACAGTACAAAGAAGCCATTTCTAAACAGGACCCAGAAGCACAAGCGTTTTCTCTGGGCTAGGGGTCATTTACAATGGAGTGTGGCAAAGTGGAAAACTGTTTCAGACGAATCATAATTCGAAGTTCTTTATGGAAAACTGGCACGCCATGTCATCCGGACTAAAGAGGACAAGGACAACCCAAGTTTTATCAGCACTCAGTTCAGAAGCCTGCATCTGTGATGGTATGGGGTTGCATGAGTGCATGTGGCATGAGCAGCTTGCACATCTGGAAAGGCACCGTCAATGCAGAAAGGTATATTTAGGTTGTAGAACAACATATGCTCCCATCCAGATGTCGTCTCTTTTAGAGAAGACCTTGCATTTTTCAACATGATAATGCCAGACCACATGCAGCATTAATTACAACATCATGGCTGTGTAGGAAACGGATCCGAGTATTGTAATGGCTAGCCTGCAGTCCAGATCTTTCATCTATAGAGAATATTTGGCGCATCATAAAGAGGAAGGTGCAACAAAGAAGGCCCAAGACAGTTGAACAGTTCGAGGCCTGTATTAGACAAGAAAGGGACAGCATTCCTATTTCTAAACTTGAGAAACTTGTCTGCTCGGTGCCCAGATGTTTGCAGACTGTTGTAAGAAGAGGGGATGCCTCACAGTAGTGAAAATGGCCTTGTCCCAACTTTTTTGAGATTTGTTGACACCATGAAATTTAAAATCAACACATTTCCCTTAAAATTATACATTTTCTCAGTTAAACTTTTGACCCTGTCATTTATGTTCTATTTGGAATAAAATATTGAAATTTGGCACTTCCACATCATTGCATTCAGTTTTTATTCACAATTTGCATGGTGTCCCAACTTTTTTGGAATCCGGTTTGTACAATTAATAGTCGCATGCAGAGCAGTGTGTGTCAGATGTCGGAGCTGCTCACGCAATCTAAAGCTGAGCCCAGATCCCTTCCAAAGGAAACTCATTTAAACTGCTTGTATCCACAATCTTCACAATCAGCTTCACAGTCAACAGTTAGTTTTGTGAAACTAGTTCTGAACATCTGCTGCTGTGTTGAAGAAATGGTTCCACCTACAACAGATTGTAATGTTATGGAATTTGTTCCTCCAACAAGAGGTTGTGGGGTATTGAGGAATTTGTTCCATCACAAATAGCCTGTAGTGTTATAGAAATGGGTACTGTAATGGTATTGATCGTGGTGTTGGGGTGATGGATTCTCCAACAATAGCTTGTGGCAATGTGGAATTGGTTCCACCAAGAATAGACTGCTGTGTTGATGATATGACTATACCAACAATAGATTGTGGTTATGCTGAAATGGTTCATTAGAACAAAAGGATGTCATGCTGAAGAATTAGTGACATCAACAACAGACTGTTATGTTGGAGATTGTCCAGATTGTAGTATCAGGGATTTTAGATTCTCTACCCATTAATTTTGATGACAAGGAGATGTGTAGTATAACAATACTTTTGTAGTGTTAGGAATTTTATCTGTTGTTGAAAGCACTTCATGCCGGAACAAATTTAATGAGATAAAAAAGAAAAAGTGAAATAAAAACAAGCCCGTAGTAAAGCATGCCAGAATAATAAAAAGGCGAATGTCATTGTGCAGTAATGTTCTAGTGCACTGCTGCTTCGTGCAGAGCATGAGTACGAATATAAGGTCACAGAAAAAGACTGATAAAAATAGATGCACAGACATGTAAATGCACTGAAAATGTAGTTTAAAATGACTCAACAAAGACATGCAGGAAGTCCTGTGTTTGTTGAAAGGGCCACAGAACTGTCAAAGTACAAAACACACCTAGAGATGGAGGGTGGGAACAAATTACTGAACATAAATTCAGCAAGAATCAAAATAAAGAAGCTGGGTGAAATATACACAACATCCATTCATCCATACATTTGCTGAACTGCTTCATCCTACTAGGGGTGCAAGGAGTCTGGAGCCTCTCTCAATGGACTCTGGGCAAAGGACAGTCCATTGTAGAGCCAATATACACACAGCCATTCAAAATTATTTGCCATATTTTCTGGACTACAAGTTGCACTTTTTGTGTTGACTTTTTGCTGAAGGTGCAACTTATACTCCAGAGCGATTTATATGTGAAATTATTATATATAATTCTGTTCATTATAATAATAACGAACATAATTTCACGTTTGTAATTTTACACTCACAACCACAAGAGAGCACTCGAGGCTTGGGTACCAGTACCTATCCTGTACCACCAAAGAAATGTCCCCAAAAAGTAAACCCTATTCTGAGGATTACAAGCTGCAAGTAGTGAAATATGCAGCAGAAAATGGTAATTGAGCAGCAAAAAGAAAGTTTAGAGTGAACAACAAACATGTGAGTGACTGGAGAAAAGCGGAGATTATTATTACTGCAATGAAGAAAAAAAAAAAAGCTAATCACAGGCTAAAAGCTAGATGGCCACAGCTAGACAAACGAGCTCACATATGGGGGCTTGAGCGACATGCCTCAGGGAGAGGCTTGTCAACAGTGCAGTTGCGTCTCCACCCAGGTAGTTGTCAAGGAGATGAATATAAATGATTTTGCGCGAGGACCTTCTTGGTGTAACCGCTTCATGCAAAGCAACCGCCTCTCTATCAGAGCGAGGACCACAACGTCACAAAAACTGACAGCTCAGATAGAGAGCGAGGACCACAACGTCACAAAAACTGTCGGCAGATTTTGTGACGTTGTGACGTTGTGACACGTTGTGGTCACAATGTCACAAAAACTGTATCACAATGTCACAAAATCTGCTGACAGTTTTTGTGACGTTGTGACCACAACGTCACAAAAACTGTCAGCAGATTTCCAAGCCAAAGTAGACAGTTTCAATGAGTTTGTGACTTATAGTCCAGTGCGACTTATATATTTGTTTTTTCTTTTTTTATTATGCATTTTTTTGGCCAGTGTGACTTGAACTCTCGAGCAATGTATAGTCCAGAAAATACGGTACTCACCAATTAGCCCCAAATGCATATTTTTGGACTGTGGAAGGAAACCGGAGTAGCTAGAGGGAACCCATGCAAGCACAGGGAGAACATGCAAACTCCACACAGAAACGCCTGCACAGAGCCCCGGACGTTATCCCAAAATGTTTTTTTGCTGTGTAATGGATATGCCACCATGCCACCCAATACACAAAACAGATGCAACACAATCAAAAGCTTGGTTAATTAAATGTCTCTAAATATAATATAATAAAGTAATACCAGAATAAACAACGCAGCAAAAACAAACTAAATTCTCAAGTAAAGCATGTTATAGAACAAATAATCAAAGTCCATAAGGAAAAAAAGTTCATTGATGAATTGATTTTCCAAACTATTTGATTCTTCAGGGTCCCAGGAAGGCTGGAGCCTATTTTAGTGAACTCGGGGGTGAAAAGTGATGAGAGGATGAGATATTGAAAATGGAAACATGAATCAAAAGATGTCTGCAGTAATTAAAGAGACTAGTCAACAAAAAATGAACACAGGTATTTCTTTCATTTGTTCAACTGTTTCATCCTACTAGGTTTGTGAGGAGACTAGAGCTGATTTTCAACGACAAAGGGTGAAGACGAGGTACACTCTCAACGACTTATCCAGTCCATCGCAGGGCTTACACACTCATACTCATACCTAGGGACAATTTGGAACAGCCAATTAGCATGTCTTTGGACTGTGGGAGAAAACCCAAACAAGTGCAGGTAGAACTTGCAGACACCGTGCCCAGAATCCGAAACCAGAACCTTCTTGTTGTAAGGCAGACATGCTAACCACTACATCACCATGCACCCCCCACCCCCTGGTCATACTAAAAACACAATACATGATGGTACAGGGATCCCTCACTTACCGCGGTTAATTGGGACCGAGATCCCCCCGCAACCACCGAATTCCGCGAAGTAGGATCAACCCCCACTGACTGACGTATATGTACATGTATATGTGTATATACTGTAATATCAATAAATATTCAGCACTATAAATGCTTATAATAACAGTTAAACATTCAAAAACAATGCATAAGATATAAATAAGATAAATACACACACACAGACGTGCGTCCACGTACACAGATGCGCACCTCACATAAAAATGTAGGTAGTTTTGATGGGAGGGTTTGAGGGTTCTTTTTACATAATTTTCCTTGTTTTGGGCATTTTCCTTCACTTTTGCACCTGTTCTTCCTTAATTTCATTTTTTAATTCGATGAATATTAAAAAAAAAAAAAAAAAAAAAAACACAATGCACTGAAGCCGCATGAATGGAAGAGTGACGTAGCGAGGGATCCCTGTATATATTGCTTGGTCAGTAACTATCAGTTTTATCATTATGGGATACACTGAGTGCACAATATAGTTACATATTTAAAAACCACTAAAATGTGATGCGAGAATGAAAAAAGTGCAGAGGTAAGTAGTGAGCAGAGAAGAGACCACAAGAGCTCATAAGAAACACCACGACTCTCTTGGTCTGGTCGCTCATCAAACTACGTAAGACTCAATCAAGAGCAGAAATGTATGAGGTAAAGTAAAAAAAAATTAAAAGGGTGACAGGTGACAGGAATATGAGCAACAGGAAAAGAACCATCCAACAGAGCCATGATTTAAAAAAAAAAAAAAAAAAAACAAGAGTCAAAACTTGAAGTAAAGTTTCAATAACAACAGGAAAAACTGGTCCAGACACAGCAAGAAACGTACAATGCAAAAGCACACAAGAGTTGGAATAAAATAGAGAGAGGGAAAGAGAAAGACAGAACAGAGATAAAACAGAATCAGACCAAAAACTTCACTAACATCACTTAAAAAAAAAAAAAAAAAAAAAAAATATATATATATATATATATATATATATAAAACCACTGTTGGGTTCGTTTCTCACCAACACCTTCAATTGATCAAGGGGGGATTTGAACCACTCCATGTCTGGTCTAACACATCCTGAAAACTTTCAATAGGGTTACGATCAGGACTCTGGGGTGCTAATATATTTTGTGAAAATGATTCCTCAGGCTCTCATGTACCCTGAACCACTTTTTCATTATTTGAGTCCCCATTTTATATCTGTGCCATCTGGGGGATGGGGAGCTTAAATTGATGCGATAACCTACACAGTTGATTTTATTGCCACATTAATGTTGCTGAATCTCGACCTGACCAACAATGCATTAAAAAATTACACCCACTGAGATCAAGGCTGAAGATTCTCCATGAAAATATTAGTGTGACTTTTGTTGGCCAGGTTGTGTATATTTCTGCAAAACAAGAAATAATGAAAGCAATTATGTTTAAAGCTTGACTCCACCATGTTAATAACGGTATGGTGGTACAATAGTTAAGGCTCTGGGTCAATGATCAGAAGTCCAGGGCTTCTGAGTGGCGAGTTCGAATCCGGTTTAATGCTATGACCATCTGTGGCCAGCAGTCCATTTGAGCTTATTGGCTGTATTCTCATGGGAGGGCGGGCTGGCATATGCTCACTTTTGCATCACCTACAATGATCACCAGCCAATAATGGGTGTCTGTGAGCTCATTCATATGAAGGGGTGGATAGCGCTTTCCCTCCGAGTGTGTTAGATTGCCCCCAATTATGCATGGCGCCACAGATTGTAAAGTGACTGTTGGCTAGCATTGCCGCAGAGGGGGTGGTGCATATTTTTTTGCCCCTCCCTGGGATTGGGAAGGCAATACCTGATGGATGGGAATTGGATATGACTAAATTTGGGTGGCAGAGTTGCGTCGTGGTTAGCACAGCCGCCTTACAGCAAGAAGGCCTGGGTTCGATTCCAGGCCTGGATGTTTCTGTGTGGCGTTTGCATGTTCTCCCTGTGCTTGGATGGGTTTCCTCTGGGTACACTGGTTTCCTCCCACAGTCCAAAAACATGCACAGTAGGTTCATTGGCTGGTCAAAATTGCCCGTAGGTCTGAGTGAGTCTGTATGTGGCCTGGTGAACCATATGGCAGATCATTGTGATCACAGCCATGACAATCCTTGTATGAGCATTTTTCAAGCTTCAGGGATCGACGTCCATTACTCGTGACTGAATGTAGACGTAGAGAGAGATGACTAAATTTGACTCAGGAAAAATGGGGAAAAATAAATAAAGGACCAGAAGGCCAAGGATTCGAACCCCAGTATCACCAACCTGCCACTTTCAAGTTCTTGAGCAAGGCCCTTAACCCTCAACTTTACAGATGTTTAAAGTAGATAAAAATTGCTCTGGATAAGAGTGTTTGCTGTAAATTACATCAATCTGAGACTCAGCTTTTAAATATCACCTAAAATAGTTAAAATATGAGGGATTTGTTTAACATTCTGAAGTATTTTCTCCTGCTTTAAGAATGAATCAATGGGGAGGGGCTCAGAAATACGACAGGACAGTCAAATCAATTAAACTTATGAAAGGCTTTTATTTATTAATGTAAAATAGTTTGACAGTATCCATGGTATGAAGTCCTTAGGATCATAAGTAGAAAAATACATACACACACACACACACAAATCCTTCAGCCAACATTTAAAAACAGTAAACGTACCAAGTCACCAGGTTTCTGATCTTATAATGGCTTTTCACAGTGTATTAACTTTGGTTTGCAAGGAGTACAAAAAAAATACATATGTATATATATATATATATATATATATATATATATATATATATATATATATATACACACACACACACATATATACACACACATTATATATTATACACACACACACACACACACGAAAAAAAACAAGAGCCTCTCACACTGGTTTGTAAACATTATCCGTATACTAAAACGCACACACAATCTTCTCGTCTTTTGCAAATCCTCTCAAAATATAGTCTTTATATAGTGTGTATACTCCATAAATATCCCAGTTTTTTTTTTTTTTAAAATACAGCATACGCATCAACTGAATGTGTCTTTAGTTAGTCTTTTTGCTCAGTTCATTTTGATCATGAATGCTTCCGTTACTTTGATTGGTCTTTTCATTCAGAATGCCGTTGTGATTTCGGTCCTCCATTCCGCCGTCGAGTCGCAGTTGTTCATGCCCAAAGTATTCTTTGAAGAACTTCTGATATATTGGGTGAGTTGTTAGCAATTCATACAGTGCAGCTAAAGGAAAGAGAAAGACATACCACATGGTCATAAAAAGAAAATGAAAGAAATTGCATAGCAATTAGTGCTTACGTTGGGTTTTTTTCTTTTGGAAGGAGTCTCCAGTTTTAGTGCTTTATAACAGTCATTCAGTCTCCAGAGTGGCGCATTGACAAGGTACACAGCTATCAACCAGGAGATCAATGGTTCGAATTCAGGACGGCACATGCACACATGTGACCCACAGTGGTCAGCAGCCATTCATGGGTATCTGAGAGTTCATTCATACAGGTGTATAGCGCTTCTCGCCTAGTGTGACAGGTCACCACCAAATGTCGGGACTCGAACCCAAAATCTTCTTACTGTGACGTAGACCACTGCGTCACTATGTTGCCCATGTTCTGTTCAAGTTAACACAACCTTTTCTGTTAATATACTGAGTACATATGAAAACACACCACTTGAAAACAAGCCAATATTTAAGGTCAAATGAACTTCGACTTACAATTATCTTTTTTTTTTTTTAAAACAACTTGAGCAATTGAGGGTTTAGGGCCTTGCTCAAGGGCCCAAGAGTGGTGACAGAACCGCTGACCTTTGGATTTTAGTAATCCATCGCATTAACCACTACGCCACCACTGCTTTTTGTTACACATCTGTTATTCAATTCCCATAGGTTTCTTGTCAGCAATTGTCCTCTGGACATGAGATGAATGTTCAGCACACCTCCAGTTCAACCTCTCTATATGTCATGTAGCAGTCCAGCTGCGAGTTTGATCCATCAGCTGATCTCAACCAGATAGTACGAGGAAAGGAATGCATGCCCAGTGCACATAAAACATGTACGCAGCCTGCTGGAGTCTGTTCCAAGTTTTACATATGCACAAAAAATATTCAGACTTCGAACGGACCACACCCGACAAGGAATGCATTACAAACCGAGATGAACAAATTGAAAACTTTGCTCTCCTTTGCATATCCGTTACACTATCTGGCACGGCGTGTCTACTGCTTAAGAGAATGCAATGCTAATAGCTGCTAGAACATAAGGAACTAAACTGACTCAGAGCTTATGCTCATGGATTGCAATAAGTAAGGAATTAAACAGGATACTTCCCCTGATGTTAATCATCAAGTTATTAGGTACTTCATTTCAGATTCGGCCGCATTATTCCAGCCAGATCATCTTCCCAACACCACAATGGCTAATCGTGCCTGATTCTTTACTTAATGCAGTTGCAATGCATTTATAAAATATTTCGCCAACACTACTGTCAAAGTCTGATGATACAGTGAAATTTGTACTCACCCTCAGTTGGTTTTTCTGTACTGGTCAACTCAGAGTACATCTCTGTAATGTGTTGAGCAACTCCCACCAGCGCCGCCATCAGGCCAGAGAGGTCCTCTGCACTTAGCAAACCATCCGAGTCACTGTCGTACAGCTGTAGACACACACGCAGACAAGTTTAATATGCATTTTATATTCGATCTGTCTGTCTATATTTTATATATATATATATATATATATATATATATATATATATATATATACATACACTCACACACACACACATATATACACACAGTAGGCCCTTGACTATTCGCGGTTTTGCACTCACGGTTTGCGTATTCGTGGACTGCCGAGCAACTGTCACATCATACAAATTCAGCCAATGGCTGTCTTCCTTCCTGCTGATTGGTTGAGATGATGTAACGCCCCTTTTTCCTCATTCGTGGACAAGTTGTCATTGAGCCTCTTTTTCCTAGTGTGTTTTAATTACCAGTTAAGCTCTATGATGCCACTCAAACTCTGTGCGACTTCTCTGGCTAAGCGATAGAACGTTGGATGTCTCTTCTGAGGAAATAAGACTTTCTCCTGAGGAAAAGACAGTTTCCTCTGAAGTGCCTGAAGAGGAATAATCATCTGAACTATTGTATTAAGTCTTTTTCAATTATTACTCCAGTACAGTACCTAAGTTAATGTTTAGAATGTTTGTGCGAGAGATTTTATGTTCTGTAGCATGTTTAACAAACGATACCAAAAGGATAAACTATATTACGCTTCATGTCCTTTTGCATTGAACGTGACAGTGCTGCCTAGAGGGTGACATTGTGGAGTTCTCAGAGTCAAATTGTTTCTTTGTTCGTTTTAAATTGTTGTTTTGTTTGTTCATGTTTTGCACTATGCTCGTCTATGACCGATCGACCCTACTACAGCTATGAGAGCGAACGTTTAGAACTTCGATTTTGCTGAGCCTTGACCTGACCAATTACAGCAATCCCAACTCATAACACTCCAGAGGATTGTATATTGGACACCATTGATGATTAGTACATAATTTCATGTGCTTCCCTTCTTACCTCCGACACAGTGAATCTGTAATTATCAGATCACACGACTTTTTTCCCCCATTTCTCCAAAAGCCAATATTTATTCACTCTAGCAAACAAGCCAAGGCTTACAATAAATATCTCACATTAAAATGTATATACAAGGTAGAAATTCCTGTATTTTTCTTACTTTGTGCATGAGGAATCACACATCAATATACAGTTGTGTGTGCAACCAGTGGTGTCCACACCAGTTACATACAAAATTGAGCCATTTTCCCCGGGAGGGGTGAGGTTCCATGTTACAACATTCCCTGTGAAATTGTGCGACCTTCTGAAGTGTATTCACTTTACATAGTCAAGCAGTGATTAAATTAATCACCACAAAAAAAACGGTATGAACTTGGTGTCAATGCATCAATGAATTTGAAAATGAATTTGTTGTTAAATACTGATTGTTACTAATATAAATGCAGTTATTTATGAAGTAGTTCTGTCTTTGACACAATAGTTCATGAATTTATGGTCAATATAAAGGAAAATATGCTGGACTACATTGAAACCTGTGGATTGTAAATGTCACATTTCATGGTACCAGTTTCAGAGAATGACCTATTTAGCCAGAAGTTCTACTGATGATTTGTGTACTACTCAACTTTACTTTGAGTATCACAGTCAGCCAAGATTTTTTTGTAACATTACTTCTTGTGAAAATTTACAGTTCTGCAATATCCTTCCATGCTTGAATGCATTGGACAGTTCAAAACCCAATTATAAGAATTCCAGCACTTTTATTGGCTGTTTTATTTGCACAGAGCAGGCCAATAATTCAACCCTTCGAAAACGCAATGGCATCTTTTCCATAGCCACTAGATATGACTTCCATCATGGTTGTTTAAGAAACAAAAAGGTAATTACTGCATAAGTTAAAGGTTATACAGGGATCCCTCACTTTCCACGGTTAATTGGGACTGAGACCCCCCCCCCCACGAAGTAGGATCGATCCCCCGAATGATGTATACGTACATGAATGTGTATATAATATCAATAATTACATATTCAACCCTATAAATGCTTATAATAACAATAAAACATTCAAAAATAATGCATAAGATGTAAATAAAATATAAAATACACACACAGATGCACACCTCACATAAAAAAGTTTTGGGTTGGTGTTTTGTTTGTTTTGGGGTTTTTTTTTGCATAATTGGCCTTGTTTTGTGGCATTTTCCTTCACTTTCTCACCTATTCTTTCTTAATTTCCTTATTTTTAATTTGATTAATTAAAAAAAAACAAAAAACAACAAAAAAACTGCGAAGCACTGAAGTCGCATGAATTGAAGCGAGAAGTACCGAGGGCTCCCTGTATTATATAATGTCAGATTAAATAATATACATCCGCACAATCAGTTTTCCAATTATCCAAGCAAAATTTTTTGCCTATTGTGGCAGTGGTGGCCTGGTAGTGAAGGTGTTGGATCACTGATCCGAAAGTTCCAGGTGCAAGCCCCACCCTCCACGGGTTGTCGCTGTCCCCCTAGTGCAGCTAACTGGGTTATCAAAGGCTGGCCATGTCTCTCACGGTCTATGGTGTGAGGTTCATATACAAGAACCATTGCTGACTTTCGACAAGAGTATCTGCATAGCCGTCAGCGTGTTTCTGCCCTGTGATGGCCGGTGAGCTGTGCAGGAGGGATTCTGCCCTCGCTAAGAGAGAATCGATACATGCAAGGGCCAGTGATTCCAGAAGCATGTCAACACACCAGTAACCAGTATTTTGCCTATTTGCTCATTCATCCACAGATGTTGACTGGTTTTGCCAGGGCAGCATATAAAGGGGTGCATACAGATGTTACCGCCACAGGCTCTTTTCAAACATACAAAAGAATCCAGCTCTTGAGCAAATAGCATATTTAAAATTACACACACACCCACTCACCTTAAAGGCAGTGTGAAGAAGAGACTCTGATGTTTGGAATCCTGCAGCCATACACAAGCTCAAACACAGTTGCTTCAGATCCAATGCATCTGTCTAAATATCAACATTTTGCATTTAAAAAAAATGCAATTATATAATTAACACACACCCATACAGTCATGTCGTTGATATTCACTATATGCAACACAACACACACACACACACACACACACTCTACCTTAGAGTAGAAAGAACAGATTTGTGTTGCTGTCTGTATGTTAGCAAATCCAAACAAGGATGTCAATTGATCAGCTGTGATGGTGTCTTGCCCCACGTGGCATCTGTCAATCATTGTGTTTATCAACGTCTCCACTTGAGCCTTACTTAATCTAGAAACAAAGCACAGACTTTGTAAGAGAAACTCGTACACATGTATCTACACATATGTACACTTAATAAGAATAAGCATGCAATCTTCCTATTTAGATTTCAAGCAGCAGTTTAATTATAAAATTGATATCGAAGGCAAAACAAAACTTAATTCATTCCCCTACCATTTTTTTAACCATCAAATTATTTCTTGGAAATCCATTGCCCTAGCCTTGCCTGAGTACTGAACACATTAAACCATGTCATAATTAACTCTAGCATGCATTTATCAGAGCAAAAGTACCTACTCCGGCTTCACTAGGTCTTGCAGAAATCACGTTTTTTCACATGTATGGTACCCTACATGATACCACCCACCCATCCGAGATCAGACCCGATTCCCTATATGGTAAAGAGCTCGGACACATGTCCTTCGATTTGGCCTTATAAGGAAACACTCATCTGGTTAATAAATGTAGACAAGAGAAAAATGATCCTATGTCCCTGCTTGGGCATCAATGTTGGTGGCTGCGAATGCCTATGTGGGTAAACACAGTCCCTCTCACCATATGTACTGTACACTCGTGGGTGGTGGAGGGTGCAAGCCTGGGTAAATTGATATTGAAGATGGGATGTTGCCCACACAGTTTGTCCCTCCTCTTCACATCGCTGATGGATCCAAAGGAACAGCAGGTTGTTGCAGTCTGGCATCAGCGACATTGCTCAAGATGGCGTAACCATAACGTCTTTCCCTGAAGCGGATATTGCCCCATGGCAGCAGAGGATTTAAATTAGAGTTTCTCTTTTGCTAGATGAGTTACCTTTCCAGAGTGTCAAGCCCAGCCTACCCAGATGAGGCAAAAGGGTGATTTTATTTTTGTATTTTTTTCCTTCACCTAGATGGATGTCCTTTACCATAGCGGGGGAATCCCGTCTACCACTAACAAGTTGCTACCCCGACTTCAAAGGTCAAGGAAGTGCCAACACTTGTTGAAGTCTATGCAGGCTCCAAGAAAGGATGAACTACTGCCAGGTCAAGCCACTGCCTAAAAGCACCGAATTCTTAGAACACTCGACTTTCGAGTCTTTCTTGTAAAGTGTTAATTGAATCAACAGAATTTGTTACATGTCTGACCCGTTTTCTTTAAATTGAAACCATCTTGAGGTACTGATACTTTTTTTTAAGTGACATATAGCTATTTTGAAATGTTCAACATAAGTTCAGCTATACTGTCCATTGCAAAACTCACAGAAAGACACTTGGTCCTTTTCCACAGTTAGTTATTCGAGTTGCGCAATAAAACCGGTTTATCGGTTTAAACCAGTTCTAACATGAAAACAATACGTATTGCGATACTCTTAAGCAAAACCGGTTTTATGACATGCATTCGGAAAACTTCAGATCAGTGTAAAAAAAAAAAAAAAAAAAAAAAAAAACGACTGCAGAGGTTCTGGCATGTAATCCTGACCAAATTGTGTTTCTGTCCTCTTATCTACACTCATTCAATTTGTGGCAAGCCAGGTATAATAAGAGCCATGCCGTGATTGGGCAGTGTGGTCTCACGAAGGCTTTTGGCCAACAGAATTTGTTTTCATACAAGATACGGAAATTCCTGCTAAAACCAAAACCACGGTTCATGTTGCTAATTGTTCAGAAATTTACTGACCCTTTGCATCTAGATTTTCAAACATTTATTTTAAAATGAGCAAAAGAAGGAAGCAGTCCCATAAACCTGATCTCCAATAAGGCACATTAACCATGCATGCTTTTTTGTTGTTTTTGCTTAACGCAGCAATCATATCTGTCGACTCTGAAAAAAAATGACGTCACACAATTGTCAGACTCCGCCCCAGGCTCAACATGCTCCAAATCAGTATAGAGTCCGGTTAATTGCATTCCACTTCTCTCCAGCATAAATGATCACATTAATGTGATTTATATGATAAACGATATTGCATGTGATTATTGTAAAGTTCTAAAGCTTGACGGACTTTCCTGAGCTGTCAGTGTCACTGTAAGCATTATACGTGCGGCATGTGCCCAGCAGGCCTATGGGCATCGCGATGATGGCATTAATATACGCATGTACATGTACTGTTAATACTGTTATATATAAATCTCTCTCATAAGCTCATAGGGTGATTGATGGGTCTGATGAGGTCTAGTCATGCATGATACAGTTCTGCGCAGGCGTGGATGATGCTCCACCTTTAATCCCGCCTTAAAATTTTAATATGCATGTATTAATGATTAAGGCTTCACAATATGCTAATAAAAGCACTAGATGCGCTTCTAATATTTATGTGTATTTAATATGTTTAAATAGCTTATCTTGATCAATATGCAGTTCTATTTCAGTGTTAAATGTTTGTGCCAAAGTTTAAAACATGAAATTTTCATAAGTAGATTTTTTTCCTGATGCTTAGAATTTTTATTTTAATGACTAAAAACAACGTTTTTAATGTTGATTTCTCTTTTTGAAATAAAGAATAAATACTGTCAAGAACAGGCTCACTTTTAATTTAGAATTCTTCTTGAAATATATCGCAATACATGCTAGAAATCACAATATATCGCAATACAAAAAAAAAAAAAAAAAAACAAAAAAAAACATCTAAGCAATACCCAGCTCTATTACTTATAGAGTTGGAATACCTGTGCCCGTTGTTGATTGAGATTTCTGTTATGCGATAGACATGGTACTCGAGGTGGTATGAGAAACTATGCTGAGATGCTTTTTTGTTTGGCACAAAAATCCCAGATGATTAGCGGTACCTGAAATTCTCAGTGCAGTCCTATGGTATCCATTCTTAACACTACCATGGACAGAGTCAGAGAAATCAAAATTGCCCCAGTTGTGATTGTGAAATTGGACATTAAACTAGAAGCAGTCTACAAAACTCTGAGTGGGATGTCCCGGTAGTGTGTAAAGTGCTGCGGGTTCGACGTCCCAAGGTGATAGCGTTAATCTCTCATTGAGCGTGGTGCTAAATCAGTAGGTAGCTGGTTATAGAGATGGTAGGGAATCATGTCAGAGTGTATTGGTTATGCGATCATGTCAAAAAGATGGACAAAGAAACCAGGCCCCAGGTAGAGACTATTACCAGGTAGCCTGCCTCATTACTTGTATAAGACAATCCACTCGAAATTTCTAATTTTGTATAAATATACTGCATGGCTTTATTTCATTGCCTGATTAGATAATTGCTTACCCTTGACATTTGAGGACTTTCAGCATTTTCCCAGCAGGAGACTCAAGAGGAAGAGAAAGACCTCCCAACTTTGTCACAGGAAACCGTCCGTCCATGACATAGTTTGTCGAAGGGACTCCCAGGGCTCTAAAAGACACACAGTATTAAAATGTTTGCAAATCATACTGCAGATCAGAAAACCCATTATATAAATGTATACTATTTAAAAGGGAAGCGTTGTAGTTGCCTGAATAACATTAGTGGGGTTATCAGAGAAGACAATCATTTATATACAGTAGATAAAATAAGCAGTAGCCATGAATTAAGCTTATACAACAAATTTGCTAGATTGCTGCAGGATTTCAAAAACTTTTCAGCCCAATAAGATTACAAAAAGTATTTGTTGTAATGTATTTCAAGCCATTTCGCATCCGGCTCAACTCATTTTCATTTGCAAGTTCAACGGCTATTGAACAAACAGACAAGTATTTTGGGCATTCTGTACATATTTACAGGAACTTTTGGGCAAATAACATTCCAGTAAAAAAAAAATTGTTACACAGCTCATTTAAACATCATCAGAATGTTGCACTCACTTGGCCATGAGTTTCTGAACATTATCTGCAAATAGGGCCGGGTTGTTTCTTTCCTCCTTGGATGGTGTATAGACCGGCAGAAACTATCGAGAAAAATAAATAAATCAACTTTTTTGCCATTGGTTGAGCCGAGGAGTTAGTTTTATAGAAACCGATTGTGATGAAAGTCACAGAAGCCCTTACCTCTACTGTAACGTTGTTGTAGAACTGGGCCGCAGTGTACCAGAGACACCCAAGCCTACCAAAAAAACAAAACAAAAACAAACAAACAAAAAACGAGTCTCGGGTAAAACACAGCTTCTAAACATTGAGATGACAACAAAAGCCACACTGGTACATTTAACATGCTATATAACTATGTTTCCTATAACAGGATGCAAGTTTTGCATATACAGGGGTCCCCGTGGTTAATGGGATCGAGATCCCCCTGCGGCCATCGAATTCTGCGAAGTAGGATCAACCCCCCCAACCCCCACCCCCGACTTACATGTATGTATATATAATATCAATACATATTCAATGTTCTTTTTTTTCTTTTTCTTTCGGCTGTTCCCTTCAGGGGTCGCCACAGCAAATGATCTGCCTCCATCTCTCCCTATCCTCTGCATCTTCTACTCTTACTCCAACGACCTTCATGTCCTCCTTCACCACATCCATAAATATTCTCTTTGGTACATATTCAATGTTATAATGCTTATTATAACAATTAAACATTCAAAAATAATGCATAAGATGTATATAAAATACAGTATAAATACACATACATACAGATGCACGCAGATGCGTACCTCACAAAAATTTAACTAGTTTTGATGGGAGGTTTTGGATTGTTTTTTGTTTGTTTAGGGTTTTTTTTGTGCATAATTGGCCTTGTTTTTGTGGCATTTTCATTAACTTTTCCGCCTTATTCGTCCTTAATTTCCTAATTCGATTAATATTTAAAAAAAGAAAACTGCACTGAAGCCACATGAATTGAAGCGTGAAGTAGTGAGGGATCCTTGTATTTGTAAGGAGTCTCCCATATCAGGACCTTGTACTACTTAGAGATCTAACGTTCCAACACCAAGTCTTCAAACAGAAGACTTTGTGCCTTCTGGTGTTTCTAGGTCACAAGACAAGCTGTTTATGTTGTGTTGACATCAAGAGTATGTACAAAAAAAGGAAGATGAGAATGCTTGATGTTAGCACAAGCAAAAACAAGGACTTTTTTTATTGTGCAGACACTATATAACGTTATCAGGGCGTTGTGGCGGACATCAGGTCATAGCTTCACTATGAATGATGATAGTGTTGCATGCAAGTGCAAACACATTATCGCTCTTTCAGTGACAACTATAAGAATGGAATGCTTTAAGACATAACAGGAACACAAAGTAAAAAAGCATGCCAAGTATTTACTGTACTTAATTTCTGAATGAGTTACAAAAAGATGCCATTATTTAAACATGTGGGATCATTGTAATGAGTGTTTGCCCACCATTACACTTGAAATTTTATTCACAGCAGGCTCGGTGAATATCCCTGAGCCGTACACACACCTTCTATGTAAAAAAAAAAGTTGCTTACCATGATACTCCTTTCCAAGTCCAGCGTACAGTGTCCTGCAGAGAAGAAGGTTTACAAATTAAATTTGAAATCAGATTGGACAATCAGTTTTTAATTATCCTTCTGCACTGGCCAATGATTCCCTTTGTGCTCTGTGTAGTCAATCCACCATCATTTGGGACACAGGATATTCAAGGTGCCATTTGATTTACTTGGGCCACCTTCTTGCCGCGGTTACCTGGAGGAGAAATACCGCACGATGTAGATGTGGAAAACAAACCCCCCCCCCCCACCTTCCCTGTCTCATCCCTTTAAAATGCATGATTTTCCATTGATATCTGAGGTGAAGGCACAGCCATTTACATTTCAGAATAAAGGTCCGATGACAATTAGAATTGAATGCGCCACTGGTGCATGTTGAGTTTCAGCCATTCATCGTGGTCATCTGATGCTGGTGGTAGTGCCACGCTGTCATGTTGTATGTAATGACACGTTTTCGGTCTTTATGCAGAAATGTGGCGGGGAAAAAAAAAAAAACCCCCACACGTTAGAATTTACTGTGAGTATCTGCAGAAAGCTGCGATGCTGAGGATTCTCAGCGGCAATTTGCGACAACAAATTATATGCTGTGCTTTTTTTTCTTTTTTTAACACACTTTTAATGAGCATGGACAATATATTTCACCGTCAAGTTACTTGGAATAAAATTTAGCACGTTTATTTTCAGATAAGATACTTTGCATGCAGCCTTAAAATTACTAGAATATTCCAGCCATGTTGCAAGTGTTATTTCTTACTAGTTTATTAGGGTAGCGAAGCAACACCGGCTGAACTGGAACGCCTGCCAAGAAAGCACCTGAAAGACAGAATGAACTCAAGTCAGAATCCAGAGTTCCTGACATGTACATTTTCCATTCCCATTTCCTTTGTCATCATTGCCACTTACCAGGCTTGAATTTGATGAGCACTCGACCATTTGTGGTGGTTCCTTCAGGGAACATCAACATCTGCCAAAACACAAGAGACAGTGTGTGAACAGATGGCCATGTTCATATTCTTGCTCTTAACTGTAAGAGAGGCTGACAAGTCATTCTAGAGTGCCTGCCACCAAGCAAGAGCTGTGAAATGACCTTGAATCTCACCAGCATACCTGTGGCCAGTAACCATCAGAAGTGAGCCTTTCTTTGATTTCAGACACACACTTCTTCCTTGACTCAGGATCCTTCCGGCTAACTATCACAGACTGGTTGAACTCCAAAAGTGCTGCAAGAAAGATTTAAAAAACAAACACATTCTCTTTGGTTGAACATCATCATCATCATCATCTAAACTCCTAATGTTTGAGGCATCTCTCACCTCCAATAACTGGCAGTTTAGTGTTCTCAGAACGTGACACCACTGTAGGGAGTCCTGCTACAGCAAGTACCAGCATATCTAGAAAGCCACTGTGGGGTGCCACGGCCAACACCGGTGCTTCCTTCTGTGTAGCCTGTCGACCTTTGACTTTTATCCAGAAGAAACCCATGAAAAAGAACACAGACCGACTCAGGAAGACCATGATATGATGTAAAATCCATCGCCTCCAGCCTCGAATTGGTTTTGCCCTGTCTTCTTCTGATAGACCGACCAGTCGGAGCCGTGCAGTGGGCCACATGAACAGAAAACAAAGGGCGGCAAGTGTGATACGAACGGGGAATAGGATACAGCCCATTAAGGTACACTGTGGAGAAAAGAGATACATTCGACATCAAAAAATAAGATTCAACGATTTTACATTATTTTCAACGGCTGATTTGGACAGATGCTTGGGTACAGTCATTTGTTTAACAATTCAGCCATTAAGCAGACAAAACAGACAGAAATTACCTTTAAAATACAATACCTAATTCACTTGCCAAATCGTTTAATCTTATTAGGGTCGTAGGGAACTGAAGCCCTTCTCAGCCGATATAAATATACCCTGAACAACTATCACCAGTCCATAGTAGGGGCAAATAAACAACCATTTGCACTCACACCAAGGACTGAGTTCGAACAGCACTTTTGCCTAACTTGCATTTCTTTGGGCTATGGGAGGAAACCCAGACGAGTACATGAGGAACATGAAAATAATTTTGAGGCAGCATGGTGAGCACATTCGTATCACAGCCAAATAGGTCCTTGGTTCGAATCCTGGACTAGGACAGTTGTGTGTGGAGTTTGCACTCATGTTTCCTCCCACAGTTCAATGTCAAGCACATCAGGGTAAATCACTGTTCCAAATTGACCTTATGTTTGAGTGTTTCCCTGCAGTGGTCTGATAAGTTGGTCAGGGTGTTCCCCACATTTGCCTAATGTAAACAGAAAGAAGCAACAGTTTGACAATATGATGTTCCCCAAACAGTTCCCAGCATGAAGACTGAATGCGCTTCCTTAGCGCACACTTTCTCATCTTCTGAAACATCTTGGTGCTTAGTGACACCACAGAGACCTTTCAAAAAAAAAAAAAAAAAACCTACACGAGTCATATCGATCGAAAACGTTTCATCAATAGTATCTCGGAGGAATGTTGCCCCGTCCGTGAAATATTTTCAACGACTCTTGAGAGATTTAGGAGAATGTTGCCGTTGCAATCAATATTGGTCCTGCGCAAACCATGCGCCATGTTGACGCATAACAACGCCGAACGAGCTGAATAACACGCGTGAGGTAATCTAGAATTAAACAGTTGCGTTTCTGAGGAGAAAAAAGTTCTACACAGTGCTATAATATACAAACACCACACGAATAATTCAATAATAAAAAATATATATACATACATATATATAGAGAGAGAATACCTGAATTTTTTGAGCTGTGGTCAATTCTAATTCATGGATAAACGGGTGAGTGTGTTTGGAGGGCAAGGAGGGTCTTTCACGGGTCTCCATAGCCATTTAATCCGGTAGAAATAAACAAATTTAGCAAGCAAAGCTGATAAAATAGTGTCTATAATAGTTAAAAAGAGGTAATCCAAGTCTGCTTCACGACGTAGTAGCGCATTAAGGTGACGTAACAGAGTTAAACAAGTTACTTTGTGACGTATCCCTCCGGAGCGGGTTTAAGTTTAAAAAAAGAACGTGTAAACGAACAAACAAAAAACAAAACAAAAGTTGAACTCGATAGAAAAGTAGGTCCAGGTAGTAGTTGTTGTTGAAGGACGTTCAGTGTTAATAGTATCAGAAGCAGTGTCTCATCTCCTCCGTCCACATGGGTGAAGGAGGGAGGAAAGAGTTGTTACCTGAAGCCACCCCCACTGTGTGCACCAAACTAACCCCATCACATCGTTTATATCGACATTTATTCCTGTCAAACTCGTTTCTCTGACAGAAACACCCACATGTGTAGCTTTAGTGTAGTGGGACATGTTTTAAGAGAGAATTCGGTAATAGCTCCTGTACAAAATGCCGTAATTCCTGTCCCAACAACTTGTTCTTATCCTGTGTTTTTTTTTTTGTTTTTTTTTAATCAAAATAAGTTTTCTCATGGTACCCTGGTTTCTTCCCAAAGTCCAAAGACATGCACCTAAAGCTATTGGGCTGTTTCAGATGGTCCCTGATTATGAGAGAGTGGTTGTGTGTGTTTTACTGTGATGGCCTGGCGAACTGGGGTATCACAGTGTAACCTACTTCTAGTCATCTGAGATAGTTAGAGCCTCCCCATGGCCCTTGTGAAAATGAAGTGGCTCAGCAAATCAATGAATGAATGAAAGGAAAAGGCAGGAGGCAGAGCTGGAGGTAGCAGAGATGAAAATGTTGAGGTTCTCTCTGGGAGTAACGAGGATGGATAGGATTAGAAATGAGCACATCAGAGGGACAACCTATGTAAGATGTTTTGGAGACAATGTCAGAGGCTAGATTGAGATGGTTTGGACATGTACAGAGGAGGGATAGTGAGTATATTGGTAGTAGGATTCTGAGGTCGAAACTACCAGGCAGAAGGCCGAGAGGAAGACCAAAGAAGAGATTTATGGATGTGGTGAAGGAGGACATGAGGGTCATTGGAGTAAGAGAAGAAGATGCAGAGGACAGGGTGAGATTGAGGCGGATGGTTTGCTGTGGCGACCCCTGAAGGGAACAGCCAAAAGGAAAAGAAGAAGACAGGGATGCTTCACTTTCCGCGGTTAATTCGGACTGAGATCCCCCCCACAACCACCGAATTCTGCGAAGTAGGATCAACCCCTCCCAACCCCTCTGACTGACGTATACGTACATGTATATGTGTATATAATATCAATAAATACAGATTCAACGCTATAAATGCTTATAATAACAAACTTCAAAAAATAATTATGCATAAGATGTAAATAAAATATAAATACACACATACAGACGTGCGTGCATGCAGATGCGTGTGCACGCGCACTCAGATGCGCGCCTCACAAAAATGTAAGTAGTTTTAATGGGAAGTTTTGGGTTGTTTTATGTTTTTTTTTGCACAATTGGCCTTGTTTTTGTAGCATTCTCCTTAACTTTTCCCCCCTATTCTTCTTATGCGATAATTCTTTTTTTTAAAACACACTGCAAATGAAGCTGCATGAATTGAAGTGCAAAGTAGTGATAGATCCCTGTACACACATACATACACGCTGATTTACCAGAAATTCCTTCTTCCAAATTTAAACTGAGGAAACAAATCACCATATCTTATCCCTGTAGGGTAGTGTAGCAATTGGTCTCTTCCAGAAGATTAACCAGGACACAAGAACACTTGCTACTTGTCCCCAGAAACATGATGACGGCTTTGCAGCTACTCTTTTTACGAAAGTCAGCAATGGTTCTTTTACATGCCCATCACCATAGTCAGTGAGAGACATGGCCCACCTTTGATAACCCAGTTAGCTGCACTGGGGGGACATTGACAGCCCTGTGGGGGACTTGAACCCCCAACCTGAGGATCAGCGATCCTGCACCCTATCCACTAGACCACCACTGCCCGAGGAAACCAATAATTTATCAATAATTTATCCCTTGGCCAACAACACTTTGTCACAGGGACATAAGTTAAGTTTGATGGGCTTCCTGCACCCAAGCCTACGAGCTCATCTGGCCAGAGCTTATTCCCAATTTCTGTAGCATGAAGCAGGATAGTCTTTTGCAGGTTACATTCCCAGTATTTTTACTGTTACCCATTTATACTGCGGGGTGGACAGAGGTACATTTGTGGTTAAGATTTTGCTCAGGGTTCTTACCATGGTGGGAGTCAAAGATTTGAACCAACAGCATGAACCCAGATCTAGAGTACTTTACTGGTCTCCCTTTGTCATGGGAGGGGCTGGTGGTGTAGTGGTTAGAGTGCTGGGCTCATGATCAGGAGGTTGTGAGTTCAAATCCCAGTTAGACCCGCTCTGTGCGAAGACTCCTGGGCAAGGTCTTCACCACAAGTGTGTGCCTCTGTTCACCCAGCAGTATAAATGGGTACCAGTAAAACTATGCTGTCCCATCTAAGAGGAGTTGAACTCCTAGTTGCTTCACGCTACAGAAACCGGGGATAAGCACTGGACTGATGAGCCACTATGGCTCGGGTGTAAAAAGCCCAACAGACTTTACCTTTGTCATGAGAGGCTGGAGCCTATCCCAGCTGACTCTGAGTGATATCAGCGATATCACCCTGAAAAGCTTGAAACTCAATCGCAGGGCTTATACTATACTATATATTTGCCCTAATTTGGAACAGCCATTTATTCTTTTCTTTTTCCTTTTGTTTTTTTCCCCCTTTTTCATGGGTTGCTACAGTGAATCATCTGATTCAAACATTTGATTTGGCATAGATTTTTACATCACATGCCCTTCCTGACACAACCCTTTAGCAAGGGGCAGAAACACGCTGACGGCTATGCAGCTACCCTTTACGAAAGTGAGCAATGGTTTTTTCACATGAACCTCTCACCATAGACATGGCGTAGCGACATAGAGACATGGCAGGCCTTTGATAACCCAGTTAGCTGCACTGGGGGGACAGTGACAACCTTGTGGAGAGTGGGACTCAAATCCCCAACCCTAGGATCAGCGATCCAGCACCCTTTACCACCAGGCCACCACTGCCCCTGGAACAGCTAGTTATTCTAATGTGCATATTTTTGGACTATGGGAAGAAACTAGACTACCCAGAGAAAACCCACACAAGCATGAAAAGGGGGAAAAGATGCAGACTCCACACAAAAACCTTCACTGAGCACAACCATTGAACTAAGGATCTTGATGTGAAGCAGATGTGCTAACCATTACACGCCCAGACTGACTGGTCAAGCGGAAACCAAACCTTCCAGTTTCCTGGTTACTTGACTAGTTTGGTCAACTATTTTTTTTGCAGTGAAACACCTACTGATTGTATATATAATTTTCTATCAAATAATATGCACTACTAGTAGTAATTAAAAAAAAATTGTATCTGGTATTTTGGTAGCTGGTTGAACTGAGATGGATTTTACAGCAGGATTCAAATATCCCCAAAACAGATTCGGATTTTTTCCAGAAAATTTTCAGAAGTGCATGAAAAGGTTCTGTGTTTGGCTCTTGCTACAAACAAAAATATTTCTTTGTGGAGTTTGCGGGTTCTTTTTGTTCTTTTATAGGTTTCCTCCTGGCATTCTTTTTTCTTTCGACAATATAAAGACACACAGATTAGATCACTTAGCAATCCCAAATTGCTCATTGGCCTGATATGTCTATTGCTGTGTTATTAATCCTGTGCTTGATTACCATCCTATCATGGACATTCCCGGCCTCTTGCCCAAAGTCAGTACATATTGGTTTCAGTTCATTTGCAACTTACAGTGGAAAAACAAAATAGAAAATTAATGAATAACCAAATTAATGTTTCAGATTCAGAAGTTCTATGTGCTATCCTGTACTTGAATGTTTTGTCCGAGTTCATGCCACTGCCTGAAAATATATCAACCTATCAACCATAGCATTATGTACAGTATGGATATCAGATGTTATATTAGTAAATAGTCCATTTAATTTCCCTCAGGCTTGAAAAAGTTTCACTCCACCCCAGTTTACTCCACCAGTGGGCCTGCTACAAATGTGCATGTGACAAACAAGTCTGAATAGAATGCATACTGGGAGGGATTGTTGTCTTTATTTCATAATGTTGCAGTTTCGCTGTGCATCTCTAGACACATTTTTTTCTTTGTTGTTGTTGTTGTAATATTCCATTTCAGACCCTGAGCTCTCTCATATCAAATGACAGATACTATCTATGAATACTGAGGTAGTCAGCCTTTAAGATCAGAAATATAGATAACACGCTGTACATTTTTTTTTAGTCACTAGAGTGGGTATTTTTGTACTTTTCCGTTACTTCAACCTAAGAATCTGCATGTAGTGCATCTTTAATTAGCTTTAAAATGGTCCTTAATGTCCCCTGATGTACTTTACAATTATTTAACCCTCGCTGTGCCCCTTACTGAAGCCTGAAATGCCAGCCATTTTTCTGCATAACCAACATGTATTTGAAATTTTGGTTTTAGATGCCTAAATATTGTACATGAGTAAACTATATATGTTATGAATAGCTCTTGTATTGTCTGTCCTTTTCAAAAACTTATTTTTTTTCAGGCAAAAAAGGGGGCAACTTCTGGTCACATGACCAGAAATCCAAGATGGCCACCATGCTACTATGGCTCACTCAGACTTCGCTAACCAGGTGACTCTAGTATTGTTCATCATTTTTTAAAATGATTTTGTGAAGCAGGATTGTTGCTCGATGTAAGAGGACTTGAAAAAGGAAAACAAAACTGAAATATCACTATTTGTCACTTAATTATGTTCCAAATGAGTCGACATGTGTCCACCTATGAAAAAATTTAACTTTTGCCAAATTTAGATACCGGTACAAGTTTATACAGAACTAGGCAATATTTCAAAGAGTAAAACTTTAAACAGTTTATATTATATATTAGTTATAATGTGCAACATAATACATATTTAGGTAAAGACAATTCCAGGTCACATGATCAAAATCCAAGACGGCCACCATCTGATGGTAAAAGTTACAAATACAACAAATACGAAATATTTTATCAGCGAAAATATTTATGCATTGACAATATAGGAAAAAAATAGGACATTGCAAATTAAAATTTGAACTTTGTTTATTGTAACAAATAAATAGATACAGACATTATCAGGGATGTAAACAATCAACATGGCATAAATATTTCATATTTTGCATACACTTTCATAACAATATTCCATAATACTAAATAACAGTAATACATGGTAATCACAATTAACATATATATCAATTTTAAAATGTCATATCACAAATTTAAAAAATTGACAGTAAATGCAAACTGCAATGTGCAATTTGGACAGTTGTTTACATCTTGTGAACGAAGTGTGGCCAACACTTTTCGTGGACACCGACGCCACAACCTGGGCACCAACGCTGCGACCGTCGGCGGTTCTCTTTGGTACTACATACGATACAATTGCGTTCCTTACCAGAGACTAGGAAACAAATTCGATGTACTGGCAGTGGAGTGTCATTCTCAATTGGGTCATCAGCTTGGGTGTTGCCGCAAAGTTTCACCACTATTTCAGCAACAAAGTTCTGACACGATAATTTCCTGCCATCAGTGTTCTGCAAATAAAGTTCGTAGGCATTCCTCAAAGACATGTCGAGTAGATTAGCAAAAATCTTTACCCAATATCTGTGTGTAGGGCGCTCCGCCGCAATTTGATAGATTTTGCGATCCATAAGATCAACACCTCCCATACCTGCAGTGTATACCTTTATCATTTCTGGTTGGATGCACTGTTCGCTGTTTTTACATTGATGGGGGTGATCGACCGCCGCACACTTGCTTGACAATAGTAGCACAGGCTTTTGCTGAGATTGCTTATCACGAAATGCCAAGGCCAGAATGTCACCTTTACGCATGTACTGTGTTTCCCCAACACGCAGGTGGGTCTCAATAAGAGGACGGGGAAATCCTCTAGAATTATTCCTTACAGTTCCTGTCATGAAAGTTCCGAGGCGCAGCAAATCTTCAACGAGCTTCAAATTTGTATAGAAATCATTTGTGATCAAATGATATCCTTTCTGTAATAAATCACAAACCTGCATCAGATACAGAACAACGGCAGAGCCTTGACCGTCTGGCGATCTCACATCAAAGTCACGACCACTATACAATGCAGTGTGTAAGACATATCTTGTCTTTGCCTCACATACCTCAAACTTCTTTATGCCGAAACGATTATGTCTTTTATTCGGAACATACTGGATGTAAGCGTGTTTGTTTTTCATGCCTATCATGCTCTCGTCAATGGATAAATCCTGGGATGGAATATAGTGATGCTTAAATTTAGCGTTCAAATGATCCAAAACGGGTTTCACTTGATGCCATGGGTCAAAGTTTTCATCACTACGTTGTCGTGTATCATCGTAGAGGTGGAACATTCGTGATATGAGAAAGAATCTGTTCTTCGACATTATTCGGCGGAAGAATGGCGTTTCTTGAGACGAATATTTCGTACTCCAATAATCGGATATCTTTGTCTTCTTTATCAAGCCCATGTTGATATAAAGACCCATGTACTTCTTCATTTCTGCAACGGTGACTGGAGTCCATCGTCGGTAACGTGAATGGGCGTGTTCTCTAAGCCAATCTGACAGGTGCGTGAGGATCGATCGTGCATAACGGTTCGTCTCGCGAACGATGAGAATGAATAACTCGACGGTGAAGAAAAGATTAAAGTAGTGTATCGGTGTCGAATTATGTGGTGGTAGGTCGTACGGGCCGGGGTTTCTGACTTGAAACGACTGGCGATCAGGGTTGGGGTTGATTACATTCTCAGGCGGTGAAATCGAGCGCCATCTCACTTCCGCGTCGGTTTCCATAGCGCCGGTTTCCAGTTCCCGGAAATCCTCGTCTGCATCCGAGCTGGTCGCACCGTCGCTCGCGTCTGCGCTACTGCTGTTGTTTTCTTGGTAAAAACAATCAAAATCACTTTCATCGAGAGAATCGATGAACATCTCCCGCAGTTTTAAATCATTTTGGACAATATTCAACGGAAAATCCTCTTCGCTGTCGGTGTCTGAAGATACAAAACACTGAGCGGCCGCCATTTTCTAAACAAGTCTCGCGAGATTTCAATGCCTAGTCTTGCTCGTTCCTGTGACGGCTATTGGTTGGATTTTACTGTGAAAACCGGCATTTTAAGTTATTAACCAATCAGATCGAGCATACAAACTGTCTACAGTACTTATATTTACTTTCGTGTTAATGACAATGGCTAACGTTTGAAAAGACGTGCATGGGAAAGCCGATGATGATTAGATTGCATTTGGGCACTGAGCATTAATGCAACCATAAGACTGAGTTCACGGCTTTATGACATTTGTATTAAGAAGGGAGCTCCACAAATAATGCTAATTTTCTGTAACTGCTTAATCCTAATTAGGGTCATGGGGAGGCTGATTCCCATCCCAGCCAACTCCGGGCGAGGGCAGAGTACACCCTGGACAGATCGCCAGGCCATTGTAGGGCAGAAACATGCTGACGGCTTTGCAGCTACTTTTGTTAAAAGTCAGCAATGGTTCTTTTACATGCCTCACACCAGACAGTGAGAGACATGGCCGACCTTTAATAACCCAGTTAGCTGTACTGGGGGACATTGACAACCTTGGGTGGGACTCGAACCTCCAACCTTTAGATGAGCGATCCAGTGCTCAATACCACTAGGCAACCACTGCCCTGTCACGAATAATGCTAATAATAATAATGATATAGGGTCTATAATATTCTGGTGAGATGTCAAGGGTGTACCATGCCTTTGCCCCGGAGTCAGCTGCAATGGGCACTGGCTTTGCTGTGCACCTCTTTTAAAAAAAAAAAAAAAAAAAAAAGGGCAGCTCACAATATAATAAATATAATGCATTTAAAAATAAGGGCAGTGGTGGCCTAGTGGTATAGGGCGATGGATTGCTGATCCAAAGGTTGGAGGTTCGAGTCCCACTCTCCACAAGGCTGTCACGGTCCCCCCAGTGCTGCTAATTGGGTTATCAAAGACTGTCTATGGTGTGAGGTTCATGTATCGTAATATGATATGCCAGTCTGGTCATCTTGCCATGGGCCCGTGGCACAGAGAGCAAATGTCAGATCATCAACAGAAGTGATTGAGCAGCATTATGTATAAATATGACGATGAATGATATTATTTAATTCTTATTATAGTGCAGTATTAAGTTATAAAGCTTCATGTAGATTAATAAATGCTACTGATATTATTAAACTCGGTATGCTACGAATAGTTCTACCGGTACACAGTTTATAGCAGGGGTCGGGAACCTATGGCTCGTGTGCCAGATGTGGCTCTTTTGATGACTGTATCTGGCTCTCAGATAAATCAGGTGGCCTTTCTTAACAGAATAACGAATACATAATTTCACTGTCATTTAAATAAAAATACTAAAAAAGCTATTAAAATTAACAAAAACAGATGAATAAATCTCGCACATTTAAATCTATTCATCTAGTTTCAATGCCATGTCACTGTGGCGCGAAGCGGAGAGCCAATCCTTTCTGTATGTGGGCGGGTCCAATACCTTGAAACTCTAATTTTATTGGATTATAACAAGACCCACAGACTGTGCGTGTTGTTTTTGCGTAAAGAGATAAAGTTCCCCCGTTACACGCCGTGTACCCACTTGTTTTAGTGGCTGAGTTGCGTGTACTGACTTAATTTGGTCTACTTTATAATTGATCAATGTAAATTTCCGCAACTGTGTAAATAAAAAGTGGAGATGAAGTGCTGAATAGTTTCACAGCCAAAGCCGCACCCTCCCCGCGCTCTGTGCACCTGCTGCTGCACGCCTCGGTCGCTTTGCTGCCATCGTGTATGCACTTATTTTTTGACCAATACAGCACTGATAGTAAGAAGTACTTTTCTTATTAATAAATAACTTCATTATGACAATGTTGTTTAAAATAAATTCAGAGTTTTACTTACTTACTTACTTACTTTAAGTAAGTAAATAAGTAAGTAATGTCGTTTAAAATAAATTCAGAGTCCTATTATACTCTAAAATTGATCTGCCAAATCAAATGTGCGAATCAGACGATTCGCTGTGGCGACTCCCGAGTAAAAGGGAAAAAGCCGAAAGGAAGACAGACAGACAGACTCAATTTATGAAAGTTACGCAATTGACATAAGTTACATGAATTGCGTAAGTTACAAAATTGACGTAAGCTACGTAATTGATGTAAATCACATGAATTGACCTAATTTACGCTATTGACCTAATTTACGCAATTGACCTAAGTTATGCAATTGACCTAAGTCACGTGAATTGCGTAAGTTACACAATTGACATAAGTTACATGAATTGCGTAAGTTACGCAACTGACGTAAGTTACGCAATTGACGTAAGTTACACAATTGACGTAAGTTACATGAATTGCGTGAATACACAATTGAGAAGTTACATGAATTGCGTAAGTTACACTATTGACATGAGTTAAATGAATTGCGTAAGTTACGGAATTGACGTAAGTTACACAATTCATGTAAGTTACATGACTGGCTTAAGTTACGCAATTGACGTAAGATATGCAGTTGACGTAAATCACGTGAATTGACGTAAGTTACGCAATTGACGTAAGTTACGCAATTGACGTAAGTTACGCAATTGACGTAAGTCACGCAATTGACGTAAATTACATGAATTGCGTAAATACACAATTGAGAGGTTACATGACTTGCGTAAGTTACACCATTGACATGAGTTAAAATGAATTGCGTAAGTTACGGAATTGACGTACGTTACACAATTGACGTAAGTTACACAACTGACGTAATTTACGCAATTGACGTAAGTCACGCAATTGACGTAAGTCACGGAATTGACATAAGTTGCGCAATTGACGTAAGTTACGCAATTGACGTAAGTTACATGAATTACGTAAGTTACGCAATTGAAGTGAGTTACGTGAATTGCGCAAGTTACGCAATTGACGTAAGTTACACAATTGACGTAAATTACATGAATTGCGTAAATACACAATTGAGAAGTTACATGAATTGCATAAGTTACACCATTGACATGAGTTAAATGAATTGCGTAAGTTACGGAATTGACGTAAGTTACACAATTGATGTAAGTTACATGAATGGCTTAAGTTACGGAATTGACGTAAGTTACACAATTGATGTAAGTTACATGAATGGCTTAAGTTACTGAATTGACGTAAGTTACACAATTGATGTAAGTTACATGAATGGCTTAAGTTACGCAATTGACGTAAGTTACACAATTGATGTAAGTTACATGAATGGCTTAAGTTACGCAATTGATGTAAGTTACGCAATTGACGCAAGTTACGCAATTGACGTAAGTTACTCAATTTATGAAAGTTACACAATTGACATAAGTTACATGAATTGCGTAAGTAAAGTTCCCCCAGTGCAGCTTACTGGGTTATCAAAGGCGGGCCATGTCTCTCACTGTCTATGGTGAGAGGCATGTAAAAGAACCATTGCTGACATTCGTAAAGAGTAGGCTGCAAAGTCGTCAGCGTGTTTCTGTCCCTTGCTAAAGGGTTGTGGCATCCGACGTAAAACATCTGCCAAATCAAATGTGCGAATCAGACGATTCGCTGTGGCGACTCCCGAGTAAAAGGGAAAAAGCCGAAAGGAAGACAGACAGACAGACTCAATTTATCGTGGCAGTGGTGGTCTAGTGGTATAGGGCGCTGGATCGCTGATCCAAAGGTTGGGGGTTCGAGTCCCACTCTCCACAAGGTTGTCACTGTCCCCCCCAGTGCGGCTAACTGGGTTATCAAAGGCGGGCCATGTCTCTCACTGTCTATGGTGACAGGCATGTAAAAGAACCATTGCTGACTTTCATAAAGAGTAGGTTGCAAAGTCGTCAGTGTGTTTCTGTCCCTTGCTAAGTTACACAATTGATGGAAGTTACATGAATGGCTTAAGTTACGCAATTGATGTAAGTTATGCAGTTGACGTAAATCACGTGAATTGCGTAAGTTATGCAATTGACGTAAGTTCCACAATTGACGTAAATTACATGGATTGCGTGAATACACAATTGAGAAGTTACATGAATTGCGTAAGTTACGGAATTGACGTAAGTTACACAATTGATGTAAGTTACACAATTGACGTAAATTAAATGAATTGCGTAAATACACAATTGAGAAGTTACATGAATTGCGAAAGTTCCACCATTGACATGAGTTAAATGAATTGCGTAAGTTACGGAATTGACGTAAGTTACACAATTGATGTAAGTTACATGAATGGCTTAAGTTACGCAATTGATGTAAGTTATGCAGTTGACGTAAATCACGTGAATTGCGTAAGTTACGCAATTGACGTAAGTTATGCAGTTGACGTAAATCACGTGAATTGAGTAAGTTACGCAATTGACGTAAGTTACGCAATTGACGTAAGTTACGCAATTGACCTAAGTCACGTGAATTGCGTCAGTTACGCAATTGACGTAAGTTACGCAATTGACGTAAGTTGCGCAATTGACGTAAATTACGCCATTGACGTAAGTTACATGAATTATGTAAGTTCCGCAATTTCTGTGAGTTACGTGAATTGCGCAAGTTACGCAATTGACGTAAGTTACACAATTGACGTAAATTACATGGATTGCGTGAATACACAATTGAGAAGTTACATGAATTGCGTAAGTTACGGAATTGACGTAAGTTACACAATTGATGTAAGTTACATGAATGGCTTAAGTTACGGAATTGACGTAAGTTACACAATTGATGTAAGTTACATGAATGGCTTAAGTTACGCAATTGACGTAAGTTACACAATTGATGTAAGTTACATGAATGGCTTAAGTTACGCAATTGACGTAAGTTATGCAATTGACATAAGTTACGCAATTGACGTAAGTTACGCAATTGACGTAAGTTACTCAATTTATGAAAGTTACACAATTGACATAAGTTATGCAGTTGACGTAAATCACGTGAATGGCTTAAGTTACGCAATTAATGTAAGTTACGCAATTGACGCAAGTTATGCAATTGACGTAAGTTACTCAATTTATGAAAGTTACACAATTGACATAAGTTACATGAATTGCGTAAGTAAAGTTCCCCCAGTGCAGCTTACTGGGTTATCAAAGGCGGGCCATGTCTCTCACTGTCTATGGTGAGAGGCATGTAAAAGAACCATTGCTGACATTCGTAAAGAGTAGGCTGCAAAGTCGTCAGCGTGTTTCTGTCCCTTGCTAAAGGGTTGTGGCATCCGACGTAAAACATCTGCCAAATCAAATGTGCGAATCAGACGATTCGCTGTGGCGACTCGAGTAAAGGAAAAAGCCGAAAGGAAGACAGACAGACAGACTCAATTTATGAAAGTTACGCAATTGACATAAGTTACATGAATTGCGTAAGTTACAAAATTGACGTAAGCTACGCAATTGATGTAAATCACATGAATTGACCGAATTTACGCGATTGACCTAAGTTATGCAATTGACCTAAGTTACGTGAATTGCGTAAGTTACACAATTGACGTAAGTTATGTGAATTGCGTAAGTTGCGCAATTGACGTAAGTTACGCAATTGACGTAAATTGCGCAATTAACGTAAGTTACGCAATTGACGTAAGTTACATGAATTACGTAAGTTACGCAATTGACGTGAGTTACGTGAATTGCGTAAGTTACACAATTGACGTAAATTACATGAATTGCCTAAGTTACACCATTGACATGAGTTAAATGAATTGCGTAAGTTATGGAATTGACGTAAGTTACACAATTGATGTAAGTTACATGAATGGCTTAAGTTACGCAATTGATGTAAGTTATGCAGTTGACGTAAATCACGTGAATTGCGTAAGTTACGCAATTGACGTAAGTTATGCAGTTGACGTAAGTTACGCAATTGGCGTAAGACACGCAATTGACCTAAGTCACGTGAATGGCGTAAGTTACGCGGTGGCGTAAGTTGCGCAATTGATGTAAGTTGCGCAATTGGCGTAAGTTGCGCAATTGACGTAAGTTACATGAATTACGTAAGTTACGCAATTGCCGTGAGTTACGTGAATTGCGTAAGTTACGCAATTGGCGTAAGTTACACAATTGGCGTAAATTACATGGATTGCGTGAATACACAATTGAGAAGTTAAATGAATTGCGTAAGTTACGGAATTTACGTAAGTTACACAATTGATGTAAGTTACATGAATGGCTTAAGTTACGGAATTGGCGTAAGTTAAACAATTGATGTAAGTTACATGAATGGCTTAAGTTACACAATTGACGTAAGTTACACAATTGATGTAAGTTACATGAATGGCTTAAGTTACGCAATTGACGTAAGTTATGCAATTGACATAAGTTACGCAATTGACGTAAGTTACTCAATTTATGAAAGTTACACAATTGACATAAGTTATGCAGTTGACGTAAATCACGTGAATTGCGTAAGTTAGGCAATTGATGTAAGTTACATGAATGGCTTAAGTTACGCAATTGACGTAAGTTACTCAATTTATGAAAGTTACACAATTGACATAAGTTACATGAATTGCGTAAGTAAAGTTCCCCCAGTGCAGCTTACTGGGTTATCAAAGGCGGGCCATGTCTCTCACTGTCTATGGTGAGAGGCATGTAAAAGAACCATTGCTGACATTCGTAAAGAGTAGGCTGCAAAGTCGTCAGCGTGTTTCTGTCCCTTGCTAAAGGGTTGTGGCATCCGACGTAAAACATCTGTCAAATCAAATGTGCGAATCAGACGATTCGCTGTGGCGACTCCCGAGTAAAAGGGAAAAAGCCGAAAGGAAGACAGACAGACAGACTCAATTTATGAAAGTTACACAATTGACATAAGTTACATGAATTGTGTAAGTTACAAAATTGACGGAAGCTACGCAATTGATGTAAATCACATGAATTGACCGAATTTACGCTATTGACCTAATTTACGCAATTGACCTAAGTTATGCAATTGACCTAAGTTACAAGAATGGCTTAAGTTACGCAATTGACGTAAGTTATGCAGTTGACGTAAATCACGTGAATTGCGTAAGTTACGCAATTGACGTAAGTTACGCAATTGACGTGAGTCCCGCAATTGACGTAAGTCCCGCAACTGACGTAAGTCCCGCAATTGACGTAAGTGGCGCAATTGACGTAAGTTACGCAATTGACGTAAGTTACTCAATTTATGAAAGTTACGCAATTGACAGAAGTTACATGAATTGCGGAAGTAAAGTTCCCCCAGTGCAGCTAACTGGGTTATCAAAGGCGGGCCATGTCTCTCACTGTCTATGGTGAGAGGCATGTAAAAGAACCATTGCTAACATTCGTAAAGAGTAGGCTGCAAAGTCGTCAGCGTGTTTCTGTCCCTTGCTAAAGGGTTGTGGCATCCGACGTAAAACATCTGCCAAATCAAATGTGCGAATCAGACGATTCGCTGTGGCGACTCCCGAGTAAAAAGGAAAAAGCCGAAAGGAAGACAGACAGACAGACTCAATTTATGAAAGTTACGCAATTGACATAAGTTACATGAATTGCGTAAGTTACAAAATTGACGTAAGCTACGCAATTGATGTAAATCACATGAATTGACCGAATTTACGCGATTGACCTAAGTTATGCAATTGACCTAAGTTACGTGAATTGCGTAAGTTACACAATTGACGTAAGTTATGTGAATTGCGTAAGTTACGCAATTGACGTAAGTTACGCAATTGACGTAAGTTGCGCAATTGACGTAAGTTACGCAATTGATGTAAGTTACATGAATTACGTAAGTTACGCAATTGACGTGAGTTACGTGAATTGCGTAAGTTACGCAATTGACGTAAGTTACGCAATTGACGTAAGTTGCGCAATTGACGTAAGTTACACCATTGACATGAGTGAAATGAATTGCGTAAGTTACGGAATTGACGCAAGTTACACAATTGATGTAAGTTACATGAATGGCTTAAGTTACGCAATTGATGTAAGTTATGCAGTTGACGTAAATCACGTGAATTGCGTAAGTTACGCAATTGACGTAAGTTATGCAGTTGACGTAAGTTACGCAATTGACGTAAGTCACGCAATTGACCTAAGTCACGTGAATGACGTAAGTTACGCAATTGACGTAAGTTGCGCAATTGATGTAAGTTGCGCAATTGACGTAAGTTGCGCAATTGACGTAAGTTACATGAATTACGTAAGTTACGCAATTGCCGTGAGTTACGTGAATTGCGCAAGTTACGCAATTGACGTAAGTTACACAATTGACGTAAATTACATGGATTGCGTGAATACACAATTGAGAAGTTACATGAATTGCGTAAGTTACGGAATTGACGTAAGTTACACAATTGATGTAAGTTACATGAATGGCTTAAGTTACGGAATTGGCGTAAGTTAAACAATTGATGTAAGTTACATGAATGGCTTAAGTTACGGAATTGGCGTAAGTTAAACAATTGATGTAAGTTACATGAATGGCTTAAGTTACGCAATTGACGTAAGTTATGCAATTGACATAAGTTACGCAATTGACGTAAGTTACTCAATTTATGATAGTTACGCAATTGACGTAAGTTATGCAGTTGACGTAAATCACGTGAATTGCGTGAGTTAGGCAATTGATGTAAGTTACGCAATTGACGTAAGTTACGCAATTGACGTAAGTTACTCAATTTATGAAAGTTACACAATTGACATAAGTTACATGAATTGCGTAAGTAAAGTTCCCCCAGTGCAGCTTACTGGGTTATCAAAGGCGGGCCATGTCTCTCACTGTCTATGGTGAGAGGCATGTAAAAGAACCATTGCTGACATTCGTAAAGAGTAGGCTGCAAAGTCGTCAGCGTGTTTCTGTCCCTTGCTAAAGGGTTGTGGCATCCGACGTAAAACATCTGCCAAATCAAATGTGCGAATCAGACGATTCGCTGTGGCGACTCCCGAGTAAAAGGGAAAAAGCCGAAAGGAAGACAGACAGACAGACTCAATTTATGAAAGTTACGCAATTGACATAAGTTACATGAATTGCGTAAGTTACAAAATTGACGTAAGCTACGCAATTGATGTAAATCACATGAATTGACCGAATTTACGCGATTGACCTAAGTTATGCAATTGACCTAAGTTACGTGAATTGCGTAAGTTACACAATTGACGTAAGTTATGTGAATTGCGTAAGTTACGCAATTGACGTAAGTTACGCAATTGACGTAAGTTGCGCAATTGACGTAAGTTACGCAATTGACGTAAGTTACATGAATTACGTAAGTTACGCAATTGACATGAGTTACGTGAATTGCGCAAGTTACACAATTTACGTAAGTTACACAATTGACGTAAATTACATGAATTGCGTAAGTTACACCATTGACATGAGTGAAATGAATTGCGTAAGTTACGGAATTGACGCAAGTTACACAATTGATGTAAGTTACATGAATGGCTTAAGTTACGCAATTGATGTAAGTTATGCAGTTGACGTAAATCACGTGAATTGCGTAAGTTACGCAATTGACGTAAGTTATGCAGTTGACGTAAGTTACGCAATTGACGTAAGTCACGCAATTGACCTAAGTCACGTGAATGACGTAAGTTACGCAATTGACGTAAGTTGCGCAATTGATGTAAGTTGCGCAATTGACGTAAGTTGCGCAATTGACGTAAGTTACATGAATTACGTAAGTTACGCAATTGCCGTGAGTTACGTGAATTGCGCAAGTTACGCAATTGACGTAAGTTACACAATTGACGTAAATTACATGGATTGCGTGAATACACAATTGAGAAGTTACATGAATTGCGTAAGTTACGGAATTGACGTAAGTTACACAATTGATGTAAGTTACATGAATGGCTTAAGTTACGGAATTGGCGTAAGTTAAACAATTGATGTAAGTTACATGAATGGCTTAAGTTACGCAATTGACGTAAGTTACACAATTGATGTAAGTTACATGAATGGCTTAAGTTACGCAATTGACGTAAGTTATGCAATTGACATAAGTTACGCAATTGACGTAAGTTTCGCAATTGACGAAAGTTACTCAATTAATGAAAGTTACACAATTGCCATAAGTTATGCAGTTGGCGTAAATCACGTGAGTAGCGTAAGTTACGCAATTGACGTAAGTTACGCAATTGACGTAAGTTACTCAATTTATGAAAGTTACACAATTTATGAAAGTTACACAATTGACATAAGTTACATGAATTGCGTAAGTAAAGTTCCCCCAGTGCAGCTTACTGGGTTATCAAAGGCGGGCCATGTCTCTCACTGTCTATGGTGAGAGGCATGTAAAAGAACCATTGCTGACATTCGTAAAGAGTAGGCTGCAAAGTCGTCAGCGTGTTTCTGTCCCTTGCTAAAGGGTTGTGGCATCCGACGTAAAACATCTGCCAAATCAAATGTGCGAATCAGACGATTCGCTGTGGCGACTCCCGTGTAAAAGGGCAAAAGCCCAAAGGACGACCGACAGACAGACACAAAGTATGAAAGTTACGCAATTGACATAAGTTACATGAATTGCGTAAGTTACAAAATTGACGTAAGCTACGCAATTGATGTAAATCACATGAATTGACCGAATTTACGCTATTGACCTAATTTACGCAATTGACCTAAGTTATGCAATTGACCTAATTTACAAGAATGGCTTAAGTTACGCAAATGACATAAGTTATGCAGTTGACGTAAATCACGTGAATTGCGTAAGTTACGCAATTGACGTAAGTTATGCAATTGACGTGAGTCCCGCAATTGACGTAAGTCCCACAATTGACGTAAGTCACGCAATCGACGTAAGTGGCGCAATTGACCTAAGTTACGCAATTGACGTAAGTTACTCAATTTATGAAAGTTACGCAATTGACAGAAGTTACATGAATTGCGGAAGTAAAGTTCCCCCAGTGCAGCTAACTGGGTTATCAAAGGCGGGCCATGTCTCTCACTGTCTATGGTGAGAGGCATGTAAAAGAACCATTGCTAACATTCGTAAAGAGTAGGCTGCAAAGTCATCAGCGTGTTTCTGTCCCTTGCTAAAGGGTTGTGGCATCCGACGTAAAACATCTGCCAAATCAAATGTGCGAATCAGACGATTCGCTGTGGCGACTCCCGAGTAAAAGGGAAAAAGCCGAAAGGAAGACAGACAGAAAGACTCAATTTATGAAAGTTACGCAATTGACATAAGTTACATGAATTGCGTAAGTTACAAAATTGACGTAAGTTACACAATTGATGTAAATCACATGAATTGACCGAATTTACGCGATTGACCTAAGTTATGCAATTGACCTAAGTTACGTGAATTGCGTAAGTTACACAATTGACGTAAGTTATGTGAATTGCGTAAGTTACGCAATTGACGTAAGTTACGCAATTGACGTAAGTTGCGCAATTGACGTAAGTTACGCAATTGACGTAAGTTACATGAATTACGTAAGTTACGCAATTGACATGAGTTACGTGAATTGCGCAAGTTACACAATTTACGTAAGTTACACAATTGACGTAAATTACATGAATTGCGTAAGTTACACCATTGACATGAGTGAAATGAATTGCGTAAGTTACGGAATTGACGTAAGTTACACAATTGATGTAAGTTACATGAATGGCTTAAGTTACGGAATTGGCGTAAGTTAAACAATTGATGTAAGTTACATGAATGGCTTAAGTTACGCAATGGCTTAAGTTACGAATTGGCGTAAGTTACAATTGATGGTTACATGAATGGTAAGTTACGCAATTGGCGTAAGTTAAGATGGTTACGTGAATTGCGTAAGTTACGCAATTGATGTAAGTTATGCAGTTGACGTAAGTTACGCAATTGACGTAAGTCACGCAATTGACCTAAGTCACGTGAATGATGTAAGTTACGCAATTGACGTAAGTTGCGCAATTGATGTAAGTTGCGCAATTGACGCAAGTTGCACAATTGACGCAAGTTACATGAATTACGTAAGTTACGCAATTGCCATGAGTTACGTGAATTGCGCAAGTTACGTAATTGACGTAAGTTACACAATTGACGTAAATTACATGGATTGCGTGAATACACAATTGAGAAGTTACATGAATTGCGTAAGTTACGGAATTGACGTAAGTTACACAATTGATGTAAGTTACATGAATGGCTTAAGTTACGGAATTGGCGTAAGTTAAACAATTGATGTAAGTTACATGAATGGCTTAAGTTACGCAATTGACGTAAGTTACACAATTGATGTAAGTTACATGAATGGCTTAAGTTACGCAATTGACGTAAGTTATGCAATTGACATAAGTTACGCAATTGACGTAAGTTACTCAATTTATGAAAGTTACACAATTGACATAAGTTATGCAGTTGACGTAAATCACGTGAATTGCGTAAGTTAGGCAATTGATGTAAGTTACGCAACTGACGTAAGTTACGCAATTGACGTAAGTTACTCAATTTATGAAAGTTACACAATTGACATAAGTTACATGAATTGCGTAAGTAAAGTTCCCCCAGTGCAGCTTACTGGGTTATCAAAGGCGGGCCATGTCTCTCACTGTCTATGGTGAGAGGCATGTAAAAGAACCATTGCTGACATTCGTAAAGAGTAGGCTGCAAAGTCGTCAGCGTGTTTCTGTCCCTTGCTAAAGGGTTGTGGCATCCGACGTAAAACATCTGCCAAATCAAATGTGCGAATCAGACGATTCGCTGTGGCGACTCCCGAGTAAAAGGGAAAAAGCCGAAAGGAAGACAGACAGACAGACTCAATTTATGAAAGTTACGCAAATTGACATAAGTTACATGAATTGCGTAAGTTACAAAATTGGCGTAAGCTACGCAATTGATGTAAATCACATGAATTGACGAATTTACGCGATTGACCTAAGTTATGCAATTGACCTAAGTTCACGTGAATTGCGTAAGTTACACAATTGGCGTAAGTTATGTGAATTGCGTAAAGTTACGCAATTGGCGTAAGTTACGCAATTGGCGTAAGTTGCCAATTGACGTAAGTTACACAATTGATGTAAGTTACATGAATGGCTTAAGTTACGCAATTGACGTAAGTTACACAATTGATGTAATTTACATGGATGGCTTAAGTTACGCAATTGACGTAAGTTATGCAGTTGACGTAAATTACATGAATTGCGTAAGTTACACCATTGACATGAGTGAAATGAATTGCGTAAGTTACGGAATTGACGTAAGTTACACAATTGATGTAAGTTACATGAATGGCTTAAGTTACGCAATTGATGTAAGTTATGCAGTTGACGTAAATCACGTGAATTGCGTAAGTTACGCAATTGACGTAAGTTATGCAGTTGACGTAAGTTACGCAATTGACGTAAGTCACGCAATTGACCTAAGTCACGTGAATGACGTAAGTTACGCAATTGACGTAAGTTGCGCAATTGATGTAAGTTGCGCAATTGACGTAAGTTGCGCAATTGACGTAAGTTACATGAATTACGTAAGTTACGCAATTGCCGTGAGTTACGTGAATTGCGCAAGTTACGCAATTGACGTAAGTTACACAATTGACGTAAATTACATGGATTGCGTGAATACACAATTGAGAAGTTACATGAATTGCGTAAGTTACGGAATTGACGTAAGTTACACAATTGATGTAAGTTACATGAATGGCTTAAGTTACGGAATTGGCGTAAGTTAAACAATTGATGTAAGTTACATGAATGGCTTAAGTTACGCAATTGACGTAAGTTACACAATTGATGTAAGTTACATGAATGGCTTAAGTTACGCAATTGACGTAAGTTATGCAATTGACATAAGTTACGCAATTGACGTAAGTTACGCAATTGACGTAAGTTACTCAATTTATGAAAGTTACACAATTGACATAAGTTATGCAGTTGACGTAAATCACGTGAATTGCGTAAGTTAGGCAATTGATGTAAGTTACATGAATGGCTTAAGTTACGCAATTGACGTAAGTTACTCAATTTATGAAAGTTACACAATTGACATAAGTTACATGAATTGCGTAAGTAAAGTTCCCCCAGTGCAGCTTACTGGGTTATCAAAGGCGGGCCATGTCTCTCACTGTCTATGGTGAGAGGCATGTAAAAGAACCATTGCTGACATTCGTAAAGAGTAGGCTGCAAAGTCGTCAGCGTGTTTCTGTCCCTTGCTAAAGGGTTGTGGCATCCGACGTAAAACATCTGCCAAATCAAATGTGCGAATCAGACGATTCGCTGTGGCGACTCCCGAGTAAAAGGGAAAAAGCCGAAAGGAAGACAGACAGACAGACTCAATTTATGAAAGTTACGCAATTGACATAAGTTACATGAATTGCGTAAGTTACAAAATTGACGTAAGCTACGCAATTGATGTAAATCACATGAATTGACCGAATTTACGCTATTGACCTAATTTACGCAATTGACCTAAGTTATGCAATTGACCTAAGTTACAAGAATGGCTTAAGTTACGCAATTGACGTAAGTTATGCAGTTGACGTAAATCACGTGAATTGCGTAAGTTACGCAATTGACGTAAGTTATGCAATTGACGTGAGTCCCGCAATTGACGTAAGTCCCGCAATTGACGTAAGTCACGCAATCGACGTAAGTGGCGCAATTGACGTAAGTTACGCAATTGACGTAAGTTACTCAATTTATGAAAGTTACGCAATTGACAGAAGTTACATGAATTGCGGAAGTAAAGTTCCCCCAGTGCAGCTAACTGGGTTATCAAAGGCGGGCCATGTCTCTCACTGTCTATGGTGAGAGGCATGTAAAAGAACCATTGCTAACATTCGTAAAGAGTAGGCTGCAAAGTCATCAGCGTGTTTCTTTCCCTTGCTAAAGGGTTGTGGCATCCGACGTAAAACATCTGCCAAATCAAATGTGCGAATCAGACGATTCGCTGTGGCGACTCCCGAGTAAAAGGGAAAAAGCCGAAAGGAAGACAGACAGACAGACTCAATTTATGAAAGTTACGCAATTGACATAAGTTACATGAATTGCGTAAGTTACAAAATTGACGTAAGCTACGCAATTGATGTAAATCACATGAATTGACCTAATTTACGCGATTGACCTAAGTTATGCAATTGACCTAAGTTATGCAATTGACGTAAGTTGCGCAATTGACGTAAGTTACGCAATTGACGTAAGTTGCGTGAATTGCGCAAGTTACGCAATTGACGTAAGTTACACAATTGAGAAGTTACATGAATTGCGTAAATACACAATTGAGAAGTTACATGAATTGCGTAAGTTACACCATTGACATGAGTTAAATGAATTGCGTAAGTTACGGAATTGACGTAAGTTACACAATTGATGTAAGTTACATGAATGGCTTAAGTTACGGAATTGACGTAAGTTACACAATTGATGTAAGTTACATGAATGGCTTAAGTTACGCAATTGACGTAAGTTACACAATTGATGTAAGTTACATGAATGGCTTAAGTTACGCAATTGACGTAAGTTACATGAATTGGCGTAAATACACAATTGAGAGGTTACATGACTTGCGTAAGTTACACCAATTGGCGTAAGTTATGCAGTTGGCGTAAGTTACACAATTGGCGTAAGTCACAATTGACCTAAGTCACGTGAATGGCGTAAGTTACGCAATTGGCGTAAGTTGCGCAATTGATGTAAGTTGCGCAATTGGCGTAAGTTGCGCAATTGGCGTAAGTTACATGAATTACGTAAGTTACGCCAATTGCCGTGAGTTACGTGAATTGCGCAAGTTACGCAATTGGCGCAAGTTGCCCAATTGACGTAAATTACATGGATTGCGTGAATACACAATTGAGAAGTTACATGAATTGCGTAAGTTACGGAATTGACGTAAGTTACACAATTGATGTAAGTTACATGAATGGCTTAAGTTACGGAATTGGCGTAAGTTAAACAATTGATGTAAGTTACATGAATGGCTTAAGTTACGCAATTGACGTAAGTTACACAATTGATGTAAGTTACATGAATGGCTTAAGTTACGCAATTGACGTAAGTTATGCAATTGACATAAGTTACGCAATTGGCGTAAGTTACTCAATTGACGTAAGTTACTCCATTTATGAAAGTTACACAATTGACATAAGTTATGCAGTTGACGTAAATCACGTGAATTGCGTAAGTTAGGCAATTGATGTAAGTTACGCAACTGACGTAAGTTACGCAATTGACGTAAGTTACTCAATTTATGAAAGTTACACAATTGACATAAGTTACATGAATTGCGTAAGTAAAGTTCCCCCAGTGCAGCTTACTGGGTTATCAAAGGCGGGCCATGTCTCTCACTGTCTATGGTGAGAGGCATGTAAAAGAACCATTGCTGACATTCGTAAAGAGTAGGCTGCAAAGTCGTCAGCGTGTTTCTGTCCCTTGCTAAAGGGTTGTGGCATCCGACGTAAAACATCTGCCAAATCAAATGTGCGAATCAGACGATTCGCTGTGGCGACTCCCGAGTAAAAGGGAAAAAGCCGAAAGGAAGACAGACAGACAGACTCAATTTATCGTGGCAGTGGTGGTCTAGTGGTATAGGGCGCTGGATCGCTGATCCAAAGGTTGGGGGTTCGAGTCCCACTCTCCACAAGGTTGTCACTGTCCCCCCCAGTGCGGCTAACTGGGTTATCAAAGGCGGGCCATGTCTCTCACTGTCTATGGTGACAGGCATGTAAAAGAACCATTGCTGACTTTCGTAAAGAGTAGGCTGCAAAGTCGTCAGTGTGTTTCTGTCCCTTGCTAAGTTACACAATTGATGGAAGTTACATGAATGGCTTAAGTTACGCAATTGATGTAAGTTATGCAGTTGACGTAAATCACGTGAATTGCGTAAGTTATGCAATTGACGTAAGTTCCACAATTGACGTAAATTACATGGATTGCGTGAATACACAATTGAGAAGTTACATGAATTGCGTAAGTTACACCATTGACATGAGTTAAATGAATTGCGTAAGTTACGCAATTGACGTAAGTTACTCAATTTATGAAAGTTACATGAATGGCTTAAGTTACGCAATTGACGTAAGTTATGCAGTTGACGTAAATCACGTGAATTGCGTAAGTTACGCAATTGACGCAAGTTACGCAATTGACGTAAGTTACTCAATTTATGAAAGTTACACAATTGACATAAGTTACATGAATTGCGTAAGTTACAAAATTGACGTAAGCTACGCAATTGATGTAAATCACATGAATTGACCTAATTTACGCGATTGACCTAAGTTATGCAATTGACCTAAGTTATGCAATTGACGTAAGTTGCGCAATTGACGTAAGTTACGCAATTGACGTAAATTGCGCAATTAACGTAAGTTACGCAATTGACGTAAGTTACATGAATTACGTAAGTTACGCAATTGACGTGAGTTACGTGAATTGCGTAAGTTACACAATTGACGTAAGTTACACAATTGACGTAAATTACATGGATTGCGTGAATACACAATTGAGAAGTTACATGAATTGCGTAAGTTACGGAATTGACGTAAGTTACACAATTGATGTAAGTTACATGAATGGCTTAAGTTACGCAATTGACGTAAGTTACACAATTGATGTAAGTTACATGAATGGCTTAAGTTACGCAATTGACGTAAGTTACACAATTGATGTAAGTTACGTGAATTGCGCAAGTTACGCAATTGACGTAAGTTATGCAGTTGACGTAAGTTACGCAATTGACGTAAGTTACGCAATTGACGTAAGTTACTCAATTTATGAAAGTTACACAATTGACATAAGTTATGCAGTTGACGTAAATCACGTGAATTGCGTAAGTTAGGCAATTGATGTAAGTTACGCAACTGACGTAAGTTACGCAATTGACGTAAGTTACTCAATTTATGAAAGTTACACAATTGACATAAGTTACATGAATTGCGTAAGTAAAGTTCCCCCAGTGCAGCTTACTGGGTTATCAAAGGCGGGCCATGTCTCTCACTGTCTATGGTGAGAGGCATGTAAAAGAACCATTGCTGACATTCGTAAAGAGTAGGCTGCAAAGTCGTCAGCGTGTTTCTGTCCCTTGCTAAAGGGTTGTGGCATCCGACGTAAAACATCTGCCAAATCAAATGTGCGAATCAGACGATTCGCTGTGGCGACTCCCGAGTAAAAGGGAAAAAGCCGAAAGGAAGACAGACAGACAGACTCAATTTATGAAAGTTACGCAATTGACATAAGTTACATGAATTGCGTAAGTTACAAAATTGACGTAAGCTACGCAATTGATGTAAATCACATGAATTGACCTAATTTACGCGATTGACCTAATTTACGCAATTGACCTAAGTTACGTGAATTGCGTAAGTTAAGTTACACAATTGACGTAAGTTACATGTGAATTGCGTAAGTTACACAATTGACGTAAGTTACATGAATTGGCGTAAGTTACACTATTGACATGAGTTACGCAATTGGCGTAAGTTACATGGAATTGACGAAGTTACGCAATTGACATGAAGTTACATGAATGGCTTAAGTTACACAATTTACGTAAGTTATGCAATTGGCGTAAATTACGTGAATTGGCGTAAGTTACGCAATTGACATAAGTTAGAATTGGCGTAAGTTACGGAATTGGCGTAAGTTACACAATTGATGTAAGTTACATGAATGGCTTAAATACACAATTGATGTAAGTTACATGAATTACGTAAGTTACGCAATTGACGTGAGTTACGTGAATTGCGTAAGTTATGCAGTTGACGTAAGTTACGCAATTGACGTAAGTCACACAATTGACCTAAGTCACGTGAATGACGTAAGTTACGCAATTGACGTAAGTTGCGCAATTGACGTAAGTTGCGCAATTGACGTAAGTTACATGAATTACGTAAGTTACGCAATTGCCGTGAGTTACGTGAATTGCGCAAGTTACGCAATTGACGTAAGTTACACAATTGACGTAAATTACATGGATTGCGTGAATACACAATTGAGAAGTTACATGAATTGCGTAAGTTACGGAATTGACGTAAGTTACACAATTGATGTAAGTTACATGAATGGCTTAAGTTACGGAATTGGCGTAAGTTAAACAATTGATGTAAGTTACATGAATGGCTTAAGTTACGCAATTGACGTAAGTTACACAATTGATGTAAGTTACATGAATGGCTTAAGTTACGCAATTGACGTAAGTTATGCAATTGACATAAGTTACGCAATTGACGTAAGTTACGCAATTGACGTAAGTTACTCAATTTATGAAAGTTACACAATTGACATAAGTTATGCAGTTGACGTAAATCACGTGAATTGCGTAAGTTAGGCAATTGATGTAAGTTACGCAACTGACGTAAGTTACGCAATTGACGTAAGTTACTCAATTTATGAAAGTTACACAATTGACATAAGTTACATGAATTGCGTAAGTAAAGTTCCCCCAGTGCAGCTTACTGGGTGATCAAAGGCGGGCCATGTCTCTCACTGTCTATGGTGAGAAGCATGTAAAAGAACCATTGCTGACATTCGTAAAGAGTAGGCTGCAAAGTCGTCAGCGTGTTTCTGTCCCTTGCTAAAGGGTTGTGGCATCCGACGTAAAACATCTGCCAAATCAAATGTGCGAATCAGACGATTCGCTGTGGCGACTCCCGAGTAAAAGGGAAAAAGCCGAAAGGAAGACAGACAGAAAGACTCAATTTATGAAAGTTACGCAATTGACATAAGTTACATGAATTGCGTAAGTTACAAAATTGACGTAAGTTACACAATTGATGTAAATCACATGAATTGACCGAATTTACGCTATTGACCTAATTTACACAATTGACCTAAGTTATGCAATTGACCTAAGTTACAAGAATGGCTTAAGTTACGCAATTGACGTAAGTTATGCAGTTGACGTAAATCACGTGAATTGCGTAAGTTACGCAATTGACGTAAGTTATGCAATTGACGTGAGTCCCGCAATTGACGTAAGTCCCGCAATTGACGTAAGTCACGCAATCGACGTAAGTGGCGCAATTGACGTAAGTTACGCAATTGACGTAAGTTACTCAATTTATGAAAGTTACGCAATTGACAGAAGTTACATGAATTGCGGAAGTAAAGTTCCCCCAGTGCAGCTAACTGGGTTATCAAAGGCGGGCCATGTCTCTCACTGTCTATGGTGAGAGGCATGTAAAAGAACCATTGCTAACATTCGTAAAGAGTAGGCTGCAAAGTCATCAGCGTGTTTCTGTCCCTTGCTAAAGGGTTGTGGCATCCGACGTAAAACATCTGCCAAATCAAATGTGCGAATCAGACGATTCGCTGTGGCGACTCCCGAGTAAAAGGGAAAAAGCCGAAAGGAAGACAGACAGACAGACTCAATTTATGAAAGTTACGCAATTGACATAAGTTACATGAATTGCGTAAGTTACAAAATTGACGTAAGCTACGCAATTGATGTAAATCACATGAATTGACCGAATTTACGCGATTGACCTAAGTTATGCAATTGACCTAAGTTACGTGAATTGCGTAAGTTACACAATTGACGTAAGTTATGTGAATTGCGTAAGTTACGCAATTGACGTAAGTTACGCAATTGACGTAAGTTGCGCAATTGACGTAAGTTACGCAATTGACGTAAGTTACATGAATTACGTAAGTTACGCAATTGACATGAGTTACGTGAATTGCGCAAGTTACACAATTTACGTAAGTTACACAATTGACGTAAATTACATGAATTGCGTAAGTTACACCATTGACATGAGTGAAATGAATTGCGTAAGTTACGGAATTGACGCAAGTTACACAATTGATGTAAGTTACATGAATGGCTTAAGTTACGCAATTGATGTAAGTTATGCAGTTGACGTAAATCACGTGAATTGCGTAAGTTACGCAATTGACGTAAGTTATGCAGTTGACGTAAGTTACGCAATTGACGTAAGTCACGCAATTGACCTAAGTCACGTGAATGACGTAAGTTACGCAATTGACGTAAGTTGCGCAATTGATGTAAGTTGCGCAATTGACGTAAGTTGCGCAATTGACGTAAGTTACATGAATTACGTAAGTTACGCAATTGCCGTGAGTTACGTGAATTGCGCAAGTTACGCAATTGACGTAAGTTACACAATTGACGTAAATTACATGGATTGCGTGAATACACAATTGAGAAGTTACATGAATTGCGTAAGTTACGGAATTGACGTAAGTTACACAATTGATGTAAGTTACATGAATGGCTTAAGTTACGGAATTGGCGTAAGTTAAACAATTGATGTAAGTTACATGAATGGCTTAAGTTACGCAATTGACGTAAGTTACACAATTGATGTAAGTTACATGAATGGCTTAAGTTACGCAATTGACGTAAGTTATGCAATTGACATAAGTTACGCAATTGACGTAAGTTACGCAATTGACGTAAGTTACTCAATTTATGAAAGTTACACAATTGACATAAGTTATGCAGTTGACGTAAATCACGTGAATTGCGTAAGTTAGGCAATTGATGTAAGTTACGCAACTGACGTAAGTTACGCAATTGACGTAAGTTACTCAATTTATGAAAGTTACACAATTGACATAAGTTACATGAATTGCGTAAGTAAAGTTCCCCCAGTGCAGCTTACTGGGTTATCAAAGGCGGGCCATGTCTCTCACTGTCTATGGTGAGAGGCATGTAAAAGAACCATTGCTGACATTCGTAAAGAGTAGGCTGCAAAGTCGTCAGCGTGTTTCTGTCCCTTGCTAAAGGGTTGTGGCATCCGACGTAAAACATCTGCCAAATCAAATGTGCGAATCAGACGATTCGCTGTGGCGACTCCCGAGTAAAAAGGAAAAAGCCGAAAGGAAGACAGACAGACAGACTCAATTTATGAAAGTTACGCAATTGACATAAGTTACATGAATTGCGTAAGTTACAAAATTGACGTAAGCTACGCAATTGATGTAAATCACATGAATTGACCGAATTTACGCTATTGACCTAATTTACACAATTGACCTAAGTTATGCAATTGACCTAAGTTACAAGAATGGCTTAAGTTACGCAATTGACGTAAGTTATGCAGTTGACGTAAATCACGTGAATTGCGTAAGTTACGCAATTGACGTAAGTTATGCAATTGACGTGAGTCCCGCAATTGACGTAAGTCCCGCAATTGACGTAAGTCACGCAATCGACGTAAGTGGCGCAATTGACGTAAGTTACGCAATTGACGTAAGTTACTCAATTTATGAAAGTTACGCAATTGACAGAAGTTACATGAATTGCGGAAGTAAAGTTCCCCCAGTGCAGCTAACTGGGTTATCAAAGGCGGGCCATGTCTCTCACTGTCTATGGTGAGAGGCATGTAAAAGAACCATTGCTAACATTCGTAAAGAGTAGGCTGCAAAGTCATCAGCGTGTTTCTTTCCCTTGCTAAAGGGTTGTGGCATCCGACGTAAAACATCTGCCAAATCAAATGTGCGAATCAGACGATTCGCTGTGGCGACTCCCGAGTAAAAGGGAAAAAGCCGAAAGGAAGACAGACAGACAGACTCAATTTATGAAAGTTACGCAATTGACATAAGTTACATGAATTGCGTAAGTTACAAAATTGACGTAAGCTACGCAATTGATGTAAATCACATGAATTGACCAAATTTACGCGATTGACCTAAGTTATGCAATTGACCTAAGTTACGTGAATTGCGTAAGTTACACAATTGACGTAAGTTATGTGAATTGCGTAAGTTACGCAATTGACGTAAGTTACGCAATTGACGTAAGTTGCGCAATTGACGTAAGTTACGCAATTGACGTAAGTTACATGAATTACGTAAGTTACGCAATTGACATGAGTTACGTGAATTGCGCAAGTTACACAATTTACGTAAGTTACACAATTGACGTAAATTACATGAATTGCGTAAGTTACACCATTGACATGAGTGAAATGAATTGCGTAAGTTACGGAATTGACGCAAGTTACACAATTGATGTAAGTTACATGAATGGCTTAAGTTACGCAATTGATGTAAGTTATGCAGTTGACGTAAATCACGTGAATTGCGTAAGTTACGCAATTGACGTAAGTTATGCAGTTGACGTAAGTTACGCAATTGACGTAAGTCACGCAATTGACCTAAGTCACGTGAATGACGTAAGTTACGCAATTGACGTAAGTTGCGCAATTGATGTAAGTTGCGCAATTGACGTAAGTTGCGCAATTGACGTAAGTTACATGAATTACGTAAGTTACGCAATTGCCGTGAGTTACGTGAATTGCGCAAGTTACGCAATTGACGTAAGTTACACAATTGACGTAAATTACATGGATTGCGTGAATACACAATTGAGAAGTTACATGAATTGCGTAAGTTACGGAATTGACGTAAGTTACACAATTAATGTAAGTTACATGAATGGCTTAAGTTACGGAATTGGCGTAAGTTAAACAATTGATGTAAGTTACATGAATGGCTTAAGTTACGCAATTGACGTAAGTTACACAATTGATGTAAGTTACATGAATGGCTTAAGTTACGCAATTGACGTAAGTTATGCAATTGACATAAGTTACGCAATTGACGTAAGTTACGCAATTGACGTAAGTTACTCAATTTATGAAAGTTACACAATTGACATAAGTTATGCAGTTGACGTAAATCACGTGAATTGCGTAAGTTAGGCAAATGATGTAAGTTACGCAACTGACGTAAGTTACGCAATTGACGTAAGTTACTCAATTTATGAAAGTTACACAATTGACATAAGTTACATGAATTGCGTAAGTAAAGTTCCCCCAGTGCAGCTTACTGGGTTATCAAAGGCGGGCCATGTCTCTCACTGTCTATGGTGAGAGGCATGTAAAAGAACCATTGCTGACATTCGTAAAGAGTAGGCTGCAAAGTCGTCAGCGTGTTTCTGTCCCTTGCTAAAGGGTTGTGGCATCCGACGTAAAACATCTGCCAAATCAAATGTGCGAATCAGACGATTCGCTGTGGCGACTCCCGAGTAAAAGGGAAAAAGCCGAAAGGAAGACAGACAGACAGACTCAATTTATCGTGGCAGTGGTGGTCTAGTGGTATAGGGCGCTGGATCGCTGATCCAAAGGTTGGGGGTTCGAGTCCCACTCTCCACAAGGTTGTCACTGTCCCCCCCAGTGCGGCTAACTGGGTTATCAAAGGCGGGCCATGTCTCTCACTGTCTATGGTGACAGGCATGTAAAAGAACCATTGCTGACTTTCGTAAAGAGTAGGCTGCAAAGTCGTCAGTGTGTTTCTGTCCCTTGCTAAGTTACACAATTGATGGAAGTTACATGAATGGCTTAAGTTACGCAATTGATGTAAGTTATGCAGTTGACGTAAATCACGTGAATTGCGTAAGTTATGCAATTGACGTAAGTTCCACAATTGACGTAAATTACATGGATTGCGTGAATACACAATTGAGAAGTTACATGAATTGCGAAAGTTACACCATTGACATGAGTTAAATGAATTGCGTAAGTTACGGAATTGACGTAAGTTACACAATTGATGTAAGTTACATGAATGGCTTAAGTTACGCAATTGACGTAAGTTATGCAGTTGACGTAAATCACGTGAATTGCGTAAGTTACGCAATTGACGTAAGTTACTCAATTTATGAAAGTTACACAATTGACATAAGTTACATGAATTGCGTAAGTTACAAAATTGACGTAAGCTACGCAATTGATGTAAATCACATGAATTGACCTAATTTACGCGATTGACCTAAGTTATGCAATTGACGTAAGTTGCGCAATTGACGTAAGTTGCGCAATTGACGTAAGTTACGCAATTGACGTAAGTTGCGCAATTGACATAAGTTGCGCAATTGACGTAAGTTGCGCAATTGACGTAAGTTACATGAATTACGTAAGTTACGCAATTGCCGTGAGTTACGTGAATTGCGCAAGTTACGCAATTGACGTAAGTTACACAATTGACGTAAATTACATGGATTGCGTGAATACACAATTGAGAAGTTACATGAATTGCGTAAGTTACGGAATTGACGTAAGTTACACAATTGATGTAAGTTACATGAATGGCTTAAGTTACGGAATTGGCGTAAGTTAAACAATTGATGTAAGTTACATGAATGGCTTAAGTTACGCAATTGACGTAAGTTACACAATTGATGTAAGTTACATGAATGGCTTAAGTTACGCAATTGACGTAAGTTATGCAATTGACATAAGTTACGTAATTGACGTAAGTTACGGAATTGACGTAAGTTACTCAATTTATGAAAGTTACACAATTGACATAAGTTATGCAGTTGACGTAAATCACGTGAATTGTGTAAGTTAGGCAATTTATGTAAGTTACGCAACTGACGTAAGTTACGCAATTGACGTAAGTTACTCAATTTATGAAAGTTACACAATTGACATAAGTTACATGAATTGCGTAAGTAAAGTTCCCCCAGTGCAGCTTACTGGGTTATCAAAGGCGGGCCATGTCTCTCACTGTCTATGGTGAGAGGCATGTAAAAGAACCATTGCTGACATTCGTAAAGAGTAGGCTGCAAAGTCATCAGCGTGTTTCTTTCCCTTGCTAAAGGGTTGTGGCATCCGACGTAAAACATCTGCCAAATCAAATGTGCGAATCAGACGATTCGCTGTGGCGACTCCCGAGTAAAAGGGAAAAAGCCGAAAGGAAGACAGACAGACAGACTCAATTTATGAAAGTTACGCAATTGACATAAGTTACATGAATTGCGTAAGTTACAAAATTGACGTGAATTGCGTAAGTTACGCAATTGACGGAAGTCACGCAATTGACGTAAGTTATGCAATTGACGTAAGTCACGCAATTGACGTAAGTTACGCAATTGACGTAAGTTACGCAATTGACGTAAGTTGCACAATTGACGTAAGTTACGCAATTGACGTAAGTTACATGAATTACATAAATTACGCAATTGACGTAAGTTACGCAATTGACGTAAGTTACGTGAATTGCGTAAGTTACGCAATTGACGTAAGTTGCGCAATTGACGTAAGTTGCGCAATTGACTTAAGTTACGCAATTGACGTAAGTTGCATGAATTATGTAAGTTACGCAATTGACGTAAGTTACGCAATTGACGTAAGTTACGCAATTTACGTAATTTGCACAATTGATGTAAGTTACGAATTGGCGTAAGTTGCACAATTGGCGTAAGTTGCGAATTGGCGTAAGTTACGCAATTGACGTAAGTTACATGAATGGCTTAAGTTACGCAATTGACGTAAGTAATGCAGTTGACGTAAATCACGTGAATTGACGTAAGTTACGCAATTGACGTAAGTTACGCAATTGACGTAAGTTGCGCAGTTGACGTAAGTTACGCAATTGCCGCAAGTTACATGAATTACGTAAGTTACGCAATTGACGTGAGTTACGTGAATTGCGTAAGTTACGCAATTGACGTAAGTTACGCAATTGACGTAAGTTGCGCAATTGACGTAAGTTACGCAATTGACGTAAGTTACATGAATTACGTAAGTTACGCAATTGACGTGAGTTACGTGAATTGCGCAAGTTACGCAATTGACGTAAGTTACACAATTGACGTAAATTACATGAATTGCGTAAATACACAATTGAGAAGTTACATGAATTGCGTAAGTTACACCATTGACATGAGTTAAATGAATTGCGTAAGTTACGGAATTGACGTAAGTTACACAATTGATGTAAGTTACATGAATGGCTTAAGTTACGCAATTGACGTAAGTTATGCAGTTGACGTAAATCACGTGAATTGCGTGAGTTAGGCAATTGATGTAAGTTACGCAATTGACGTAAGTCACGCAATTGACGTAAGTCACGCAATTGACTTAAGTTGCGCAATTGACGTAAGTTGCGCAATTGACGTAAGTTGCGCAATTGACGTAACTTACATGAATTGTGTAAGTTACAAAATTGACGTAAGCTACGCAATTGATGTAAATCACATGAATTGACCTAAGTTACGCAATTGACCCAAGTTATGCAATTGACCTAAGTCACGTGAATTGCGTAAGTTACACAATTGACGTAAGTTACGTGAATTGCGTAAGTTACGCAATTGACGTGAGTTACGTGAATTGCGTAAGTTACGCAATTGACGTAAGTTACGCAATTGACGTAAGTTGCGCAATTGACGTAAGTTACGCAATTGACGTGAGTTACGTGAATTGCGCAAGTTACACAATTTACGTAAGTTACACAATTGACGTAAATTACATGAATTGCGTAAGTTACACCATTGACATGAGTTAAATGAATTGCGTAAGTTACGTAATTGACGTAAGTTACACAATTGATGTCAGTTACATGAATGGCTTAAGTTACGCAATTGACATAAGTTATGCAGTTGACATAAATCACGTGAATTGCGTAAGTTACGCAATTGACGTAAGTTACGCAATTGACGTAAGTCACGCAATTGACGTAAGTCACGCAATTGACGTAAGTTACGCAATTGACGTAAGTTACGTAATTGACGTAAGTTGCGCAATTGACGTAAGTTACGCAATTGACGTAAGTTGCATGAATTATGTAAGTTACACAATTGACGTAAGTTACGCAATTGACGTAAGTTACGCAATTGACGTAAGTTGCACAATTGACGTAAGTTACGCAATTGACGTAAGTTATGCAGTTGACGTAAATCACGTGAATTGCGTAAGTTACGCAATTGACGTAAGTTATGCAGTTGACGTAAGTTACGCAATTGACGTAAGTCACGCAATTGACCTAAGTCACGTGAATGACGTAAGTTACGCAATTGACGTAAGTTGCGCAATTGATGTAAGTTGCGCAATTGACGTAAGTTGCGCAATTGACGTAAGTTACATGAATTACGTAAGTTACGCAATTGCCGTGAGTTACGTGAATTGCGCAAGTTACGCAATTGACGTAAGTTACACAATTGACGTAAATTACATGGATTGCGTGAATACACAATTGAGAAGTTACATGAATTGCGTAAGTTACGGAATTGACGTAAGTTACACAATTGATGTAAGTTACATGAATGGCTTAAGTTACGGAATTGGCGTAAGTTAAACAATTGATGTAAGTTACATGAATGGCTTAAGTTACGCAATTGACGTAAGTTACACAATTGATGTAAGTTACATGAATGGCTTAAGTTACGCAATTGACGTAAGTTATGCAATTGACATAAGTTACGCAATTGACGTAAGTTACGCAATTGACGTAAGTTACTCAATTTATGAAAGTTACACAATTGACATAAGTTATGCAGTTGACGTAAATCACGTGAATTGCGTAAGTTAGGCAATTGATGTAAGTTACGCAACTGACGTAAGTTACGCAATTGACGTAAGTTACTCAATTTATGAAAGTTACACAATTGACATAAGTTACATGAATTGCGTAAGTAAAGTTCCCCCAGTGCAGCTTACTGGGTTATCAAAGGCGGGCCATGTCTCTCACTGTCTATGGTGAGAGGCATGTAAAAGAACCATTGCTGACATTCGTAAAGAGTAGGCTGCAAAGTCGTCAGCGTGTTTCTGTCCCTTGCTAAAGGGTTGTGGCATCCGACGTAAAACATCTGCCAAATCAAATGTGCGAATCAGACGATTCGCTGTGGCGACTCCCGAGTAAAAGGGAAAAAGCCGAAAGGAAGACAGACAGACAGACTCAATTTATGAAAGTTACGCAATTGACATAAGTTACATGAATTGCGTAAGTTACAAAATTGACGTAAGCTACGCAATTGATGTAAATCACATGAATTGACCGAATTTACGCTATTGACCTAATTTACGCAATTGACCTAAGTTATGCAATTGACCTAAGTTACAAGAATGGCTTAAGTTACGCAATTGACGGAAGTTATGCAGTTGACGTAAATCACGTGAATTGCGTAAGTTACGCAATTGACGTAAGTTACGCAATTGACGTGAGTCCCGCAATTGACGTAAGTCCCGCAATTGACGTAAGTCACGCAATCGACGTAAGTGGCGCAATTGACGTAAGTTACTCAATTTATGAAAGTTACGCAATTGACAGAAGTTACATGAATTGCGGAAGTAAAGTTCCCCTAGTGCAGCTAACTGGGTTATCAAAGGCGGGCCATGTCTCTCACTGTCTATGGTGAGAGGCATGTAAAAAAACCATTGCTAACATTCGTAAAGAGTAGGCTGCAAATTCATCAGCGTGTTTCTGTCCCTTGCTAAAGGGTTGTGGCATCCGACGTAAAACATCTGCCAAATCAAATGTGCGAATCAGACGATTCGCTGTGGCGACTCCCGAGAAAAAGGGAAAAAGCCGAAAGGAAGACAGACAGACAGACTCAATTTATGAAAGTTACGCAATTGACATAAGTTACATGAATTGCGTAAGTTACAAAATTGACGTAAGCTACGCAATTGATGTAAATCACATGAATTGACCTAATTTACGCAATTGACCGAAGTTATGCAATTGACGTAAGTTGCATGAATTATGTAAGTTACACAATTGACGTAAGTTACGCAATTGACGTAAGTTACGCAATTGACGTAAGTTGCGCAATTGACGTAAGTTACGCAATTGATGTAAGTTACATAAATGGCTTAAGTTACGCAATTGACGTAAGTTATGCAGTTGACGTAAATCACGTGACTTGCGTAAGTTGCGCAATTGACGTAAGTTACGCAATTGACGTAAGTTGCATGAATTATGTAAGTTACGCAATTGACGTAAGTTACGCAATTGACGTAAGTTACGCAATTGACGTAAGTTGCACAATTGATTTAGGTTACATGAATGGATTAAGTTACGCAATTGACGTAAGTTATGCAGTTGACATCAATCACGTGAAATGCGTAAGTTACGCAATTGACGTAAGTTACGCAATTGACGTAAGTCACGCAATTGACGTAAGTTACGCATTTGACGTAAGTTGCGCAATTGACGTAAGTTGCGCAATTGACGTAACTTACATGAATTGTGTAAGTTACAAAATTGACGTAAGCTACGCAATTGATGTAAATCACATGAATTGACCTAATTTACGCAATTGACCGAAGTTATGCAATTGACCTAAGTTACGTGAATTGCGTAAGTTACACAATTGACGTAAGTTTCGTGAATTGCGTAAGTTACGCAATTGACGTAAGTTACGCAATTGACGTAAGTTGCGCAATTGACGTAAGTTATGCAATTGACGTAAGTTACGCAATTGACGTGAGTTACGTGAATTGCGCAAGTTACGCAATTGACGTAAGTTACACAATTGACGTAAATTACATGAATTGCGTAAATACACAATTGAGAAGTTACATGAATTGCGTAAGTTACACCATTGACATGAGTTAAATGAATTGCGTAAGTTACGTAATTGACGTAAGTTACACAATTGATGTCAGTTACATGAATGGCTTAAGTTACGCAATTGACATAAGTTATGCAGTTGACATAAATCACGTGAATTGCGTAAGTTACGCAATTGACGTAAGTTACGCAATTGACGTAAGTCACGCAATTGACGTAAGTCACGCAATTGACGTAAGTTACGCAATTGACGTAAGTTGCGCAATTGACGTAAGTTACGCAATTGACATAAGTTATGCAGTTGACATAAATCACGTGAATTGCGTAAGTTACGCAATTGACGTAAGTTACGCAATTGACGTAAGTTACGCAATTGACGTAAGTCACGCAATTGACGTAAGTCACGCAATTGACGTAAGTTACGCAATTGACGTAAGTTACGCAATTGACGTAAGTTGCATGAATTATGTAAGTTACACAATTGACGTAAGTTACGCAATTGACGTAAGTTACGCAATTGACGTAAGTTGCACAATTGACGTAAGTTACGCAATTGACGTAAGTTGCACAATTGACGTAAGTTGCGCAATTGACGTAAGTTACGCAATTGATGTAAGTTACATAAATTGCTTAAGTTACGCAATTGACGTAAGTTACGCAATTGACGTAAGTTATGCAATTGACGTAAGTTACGCAATTGACGTAAGTTACGCAATTGACGTAAGTTGCGCAATTGACGTAAGTTACGCAATTGACGTAAGTTACATGAATTACGTAAGGTACGCAATTGACGTAAGTTACACAATTGACATAAATTACATGAATTGCGTAAATACACAATTGAGAAGTTACATGAATTGCGTAAGTTACACCATTGACACGAGTTGAATGAATTGCATAAGTTACACAATTGATGTAAGTTACATGAATGGCTTAAGTTACGCAATTGACGTAAGTTACGCAATTGACGTAAGTTACGTGAATTGCGTAATTTACGCAATTGACGTAAGTTGCGCAATTGACGTAAGTTGCGCAATAGACGTAAGTTACGCAATTGACGTAAGTTACGCAATTTATGAAAGTTACGCAATTGACATAAGTTACATGAATTGCGTAAGTAAAGTTCCCCCAGTGCAGCTAACTGGGTTGTCAAAGGCGGGCCATGTCTCTCACTGTCTATGGTGAGAGGCATGTAAAAGAACCATTGCTGACATTCGTAAAGAGTAGGCTGCAAAGTCGTCAGCGTCTTTCTGTCCCTTACAAAAATTGATAGGGACATTGAGAGCACATTGGTGAAATTTGCTGACGATACTAAACTGGGCGGTTTGGCAAATAGTCTGGAGTCTACGAAGGTTATTCAGGACGATTTGGATAGACTTTGAATTTGGGCAGATACATGGCAAATGAAATTCAATGTCGCTAAATGTAAAGTTCTACATGTAGGGAATAAAAACATTAGACAGGAGTATTTCATGGGAGGTTTAAAACTAGAATGTTCCTCTCAGGAAAAGGATCTGGGTGTGATGGTTGACCAGTCCCTCACTGGTACTAGCCACTGTGCGTTAGCAGTAAAAAAGGCAAATAGGATGGTGGGTTACATAGCCAGGAGTATTGAGTATAGATCTAAAGATGTTGTCCTTCTCTTGTATAACACATTGGTTAGACCACATTTAGAGTATTGTGTACAGTTCTGGGGACCATACTTGAAACAAGACATCGAGACTCTCGAAAAGTTCAGAGAAGAGCAACAAAGCTAATTCCGGGTATAAAAGGAATCCTATGAGGAGAGGCTGAGGATCCTAAACCTTTTCAGTCTTCAAAAAAGGAGAATTAGAGGTGATCTGATTGAGGTCTTTAAGTATCTTAAGGGGATTAATAAAGTCAACTATGCCCGATTACTTAGGCCAAGTTCTGTAAGTAGAACTAGGGGTCATAAATGGAAGTTATTCAAGGGTAAATTTAGCACAAATATTAGGAAATATTTTTCTCGCAGAGGGTAATTTCAGTGTGGAATAGATTGCCTAACCACGTTGTCGAAGCAGAAACCTTACAAGTCTTCAAAAGCAGACTTGATCTAGTGCTGGATACCATCTAGTCATGGTGCGTCTTTAAGGTTAGAGTCACTTTAGAATAGGACAATGGTGAGCTTAGTTGGGCTGAATGGCCTGTTCTCACCACTCATGTTATGTTATGTTATGTTATGTTAAAAGGGTTGTGGCATCCGACGTAAAACATCTGCCAAATCAAATGTGCGAATCAGACGATTCGCTGTGGCGACTCCCGAGTAAAAGGGAAAAAGCCGAAAGGAAGACAGACAGACAGACTCAATTTATGAAAGTTACGCAATTGACATAAGATACATGAATTGCGTAAGTTACAAAATTGACGTAAGCTACGCAATTGATGTAAATCACATGAATTGACCTAATTTACGCTATTGGCCTAATTTACGCAATTGAGCTAAGTTATGCAATTGACCTAAGTTAGGTGAATTGCGTAAGTTACACAATTGATGTAAGTTGCGCAATTGACGTAAGTTACGCAATTGACGTAAGTTGCGCAATTGACATAAGTTATGCAATTGACGTAAGTTACATGAATTACGTAAGTTACGCAATTGACGTGAGTTAAATGAATTGCGTAAGTTACGGAATTGACGTAAGTTCCACAATTGATGGAAGTTACATGAATGGCTTAAGTTACGCAATTGACGTAAGTTATGCAGTTGACGTAAATCACGTGAATTGCGTAAGTTGCGCAATTGACGTAAGTTGCGCAATTGACGTAAGTTACGCAATTGACGTAAGTTATGCAATTGACTTAAGTTGCGCAATTGACGTAAGTTGCGCAATTGACATAAGTTACGCAATTGACGTAAGTTACATGAATTACGTAAGTCACGCAATTGATGTGAGTTACGTGAATTGCGCAAGTTACGCAATTGACGTAAGTTACACAATTGACCTAAATTACATGAATTGCGTGAATACACAATTGAGAAGTTCCATGAATTGCGTAAGTTACACCATTGACATGAGTTAAATGAATTGTGTAAGTTACGGAATTGACGTAAGTTACACAATTGATGTAAGTTGCATGAATGGCTTCAGTTACGCAATTGACGTAAGTTATGCAGTTGACGTAAATGACGTGAATTGGCGTAAGTTACGCAATTGACGTAAGTTACGCAATTTATGAAAGTTACGCATAATTGACCTAAGTTCCATGAATTGCGTCAGTAAAGTTCCCCCAGTGCAGCTCACTGGGTTATCAAAGGCGGGCCATGTCTCTCACTTTCTATGGTGAGAGGCATGTAAAAGAACCATTGCTGACATTCGTAAAGAGTAGGCTGCAAAGTCGTCAGCGTGTTTCTGTCCCTTGCTAAAGGGTTGTGGCATCCGACGTAAAACATCTGCCAAATCAAATGTGCGAATCAGACGATTCGCTGTGGCGACTCCCGAGTAAAAGGGAAAAAGCCGAAAGGAAGACAGACAGACAGACTCAATTTATGAAAGTTACGCAATTGACATAAGTTACATCAATTACGTAAGTTACAAAATTGACGTAGGCTACGCAATTGATGTAAATCACATGAGTTGACCTAATTTACGCTATTGGCCTAATTTACGCAATTGAGCTAAGTTATGCAATTGACCTAAGTTACGTGAATTGCGTAAGTTACACAATTGACGTAAGTTACTTGAATTGCGTAACTTACGCAATTGATGTAAGTTGCGCAATTGACGTAAGTTACGCAATTGACGTAAGTTGCGCAATTGACATAAGTTATGCAATTGACGTAAGTTACATGAATTACGTAAGTTACGCAATTGACGTGAGTTACGTGAATTGCGCAAGTTACGCAATTGACGTAAGTTACACAATTGACGTAAATTACATGGATTGCGTGAATACACAATTGAGAAGTTACATGAATTGCGTAAGTTACACCATTGACATGAGTTAAATGAATTGCGTAAGTTACTCAATTTATGAAAGTTACACAATTGACATAAGTTACATGAATTGTGTAAGTTACAAAATTGACGGAAGCTACGCAATTGATGTAAATCACATGAATTGACCTAATTTACGCAATTGACCGAAGTTATGCAATTGACCTAAGTTACGTGAATTGCGTAAGTTACACAATTGACGTAAGTTTCGTGAATTGCGTAAGTTACGCAATTGACGTAAGTCACGCAATTGATGTAAGTTGCGCAATTGACGTAAGTTATGCAGTTGACGTAAATCACGTGAATTGCGTAAGTTACGCAATTGACTTAAGTTACGCAATTGACGTAAGTCACGCAATTGACGTAAGTTATGCAATTGACGTAAGTCACGCAATTGACGTAAGTTACGCAATTGACGTAAGTTGCGCAATTGACGTAAGTTACGCAATTGACGTAAGTTGCATGAATTATGTAAGTTACGCAATTGACGTAAGTTACGCAATTGACGTAAGTTACGCAATTGACGTAAGTTGCACAATTGACGTAAGTTACGCAATTGACGTAAGTTACATGAATTACGTAAATTACGCAATTGACCTGAGTTACGTGAATTGCGCAAGTTACGCAATTGACGTAAGTTACGCAATTGACGTAAGTTACGTGAATTGCGTAAGTTACGCAATTGACGTAAGTTGCGCAATTGACGTAAGTTGCGCAATTGACGTAAGTTACGCAATTGACGTAAGTTGCATGAATTATGTAAGTTACGCAATTGACGTAAGTTACGCAATTGACGTAAGTTACGCAATTTACGTAATTTGCACAATTGATGTAAGTTACGCAATTGACGTAAGTTACATGAATTACGTAAGGTACGCAATTGACGTGAGTTACGTGAATTGCGTAAGTTACGCAATTGACGTAAGTTAAGCAATTGACGTAAGTTGCGCGGTGGCGTAAGTTACGTGAATTGCGCAAGTTACGCAATTGACGTAAGTTACACAATTGACGTAAATTACATGAATTGCGTAAATACACAATTGAGAAGTTACATGAATTGCGTAAGTTACGGAATTGACGTAAGTTACACAATTGATTTAAGTTACATGAATGGATTAAGTTACGCAATTGACGTAAGTTATGCAGTTGACGTCAATCACGTGAAATGGGTAAGTTATGCAATTGACGTAAGTTACGCAATTGACGTAAATTACATGAATTGCGTAAATACACAATTGAGAAGTTACATGAATTGCATAAGTTACACCATTGACATGAGTTAAATGAATTGCGTAAGTTACGGAATTGATTTAAGTTACATGAATGGATTAAGTTACGCAATTGACGTAAGTTATGCAGTTGACGTCAATCACGTGAAATGCGTAAGTTACGCAATTGACGTAAGTCACGCAATTGACGTAAGTTACGCAATTGACGTAAGTCACGCAATTGACGTAAGTTATGCAATTGACGTAAGTTACGCATTTGACGTAAGTTACAAAATTGACGTAAGATACGCAATTGATGTAAATCACATGAATTGACCTAATTTACGCAATTGACCGAAGTTATGCAATTGACCTAAGTTACGTGAATTGCGTAAGTTACACAATTGACGTAAATTTCGTGAATTGCGTAAGTTACGCAATTGACGTAAGTTACGCAATTGACGTAAGTTGCGCAATTGACGTAAGTTATGCAATTGACGTAAGTTACGCAATTGACCTAAGTTACGTGAATTGCGTAAGTTACACAATTGACATAACTTACGTGAATTGCGTAAGTTACGCAATTGACGTAAGTTACGCAATTGATGTAAGTTGCGCAATTGATGTAAGTCACGCAATTGACGTAAGTTGTGCAATTGACATAAGTTACGCACTTGACGTAAGTTACATGAACTACGTAAGTTACGCGGTGGCGTGAGTTACATGAATTGCGCCAAGTTACGCAATTGACGTAAGTTACACAATTGACGTAAATTACATGAATTGCGTAAATACACAATTGAGAAGTTACATGAATTGCGTAAGTTACACCATTGACATGAGTTAAATGAATTGCGTAAGTTACGGAATTGACGTAAGTTCCACAATTGATGGAAGTTACATGAATGGCTTAAGTTACGCAATTGACGTAAGTTATGCAGTTGACGTAAATCACGTGAATTGGCGTAAGTTGCGCAATTGGCGTAAGTTGCGCAATTGGCGTAAGTTACGCAATTGGCGTAAGTTATGCAATTGACTTAAGTTGCGCAATTGGCGTAAGTTGCGCGAATTGACATAAGTTACGCAATTGGCGTAAGTTACATGAATTACGTAAGTCACGCAATTGATGTGAGTTACGTGAATTGCGCAAGTTACGCAATTGACGTAAGTTACACAATTGACCTAAATTACATGAATTGGCGTGAATACACAATTGAGAAGTTCCATGAATTGCGTAAGTTACACCATTGACATGAGTTACATGAATTGCGTAAGTTACGGAATTGACGTAAGTTACACAATTGATGTAAGTTACATGAATGGCTTAAGTTACGGAATTGGCGTAAGTTATGCAGTTGACGTAAATCACGTGAATTGCGTAAGTTACGCAATTGACGTAAGTTGCGCAATTTATGAAAGTTACGCGAATTGACCTAAGTTCCATCAATTGCGTCAGTAAAGTTCCCCCAGTGCAGCTCACTGGGTTATCAAAGGCGGGCCATGTCTCTCACTTTCTATGGTGAGAGGCATGTAAAAGAACCATTGCTGACATTCGTAAAGAGTAGGCTGCAAAGTCGTCAGCGTGTTTCTGTCCCTTGCTAAAGGGTTGTGGCATCCGACGTAAAACATCTGCCAAATCAAATGTGCGAATCAGACGATTCGCTGTGGCGACTCCCGAGTAAAAGGGAAAAAGCCGAAAGGAAGACAGACAGACAGACTCTATTTATGAAAGTTACGCAATTGACATAAGTTACATCAATTACGTAAGTTACAAAATTGGCGTGAGCTACGCAATTGATGTAAATCACATGAGTTGACCTAATTTACGCTATTGGCCTAATTTACGCAATTGAGCTAAGTTATGCAATTGACCTAAGTTACGTGAATTGCGTAAGTTACACAATTGGCGTAAGTTACTTGAATTGCGTAACTTACGCAATTGATGTAAGTTGCGCAATTGACGTAAGTTACGCAATTGACGTAAGTTGCGCAATTGACATAAGTTATGCAATTGATGTAAGTTACATGAATTACGTAAGTTACGCAATTGGCGTGAGTTACATGAATTGGCGCAAGTTACGCGGTGGCGTAAGTTACACAATTGGCGTAAATTACATGAATTGCGTAAATACACAATTGAGAAGTTACATGAATTGCGTAAGTTACACCATTGACATGAGTTAAATGAATTGCGTAAGTTATCAATTTATGAAAGTTACGCAATTGACATAAGTTCCATGAATTGCGTAAGTTACAAAATTGACGTAAGCTACGCAATTGATGTAAATCACATGAATTGACCTAATTTACGCAATTGACCGAAGTTATGCAATTGACCTAAGTTACGTGAATTGCGTAAGTTACACAATTGACGTAAGTTTCGTGAATTGCGTAAGTTACGCAATTGACGTAAGTCACGCAATTGATGTAAGTTGCGCAATTGACGTAAGTTATGCAATTGGCGTAAATCACGTGAATTGCGTAAGTTACGCAATTGACTTAAGTTACGCAATTGACGTAAGTCACGCAATTGACGTAAGTTATGCAATTGACGTAAGTCACGCAATTGACGTAAGTTACGCAATTGACGTAAGTTGCGCAATTGACGTAAGTTACGCAATTGACGTAAGTTGCATGAATTATGTAAGTTACGCAATTGGCGTAAGTTACGCAATTGGCGTAAGTTACGCGGTGGCGTAAGTTGCACAATTGGCGTAAGTTACGCAATTGGCGTAAGTTACATGAATTACGTAAATTACGCGAATTGACCTGAGTTACGTGAATTGCGCGCAAGTTACGCAATTGACCTAAATTATGCAATTGACCTAAGTTACGTGAATTGCGTAAGTTACGCAATTGACGTAAGTTACGCAATTGACGTAAGTTGCGCAATTGACGTAAGTTGCGCAATTGACGTAAGTTACATGAATTACGTAAGTTACGCAATTGACGTAAGTTACGCAATTGACGTAAGTTACGCAATTTACGTAATTTGCACAATTGATGTAAGTTACGCAATTGACGTAAGTTACATGAATTACGTAAGATGCGCGGTGGCGTGAGTTACGTGAATTGCGTAAGTTACGCAATTGACGTAAGTTAAGCAATTGACGTAAGTTGCGCAATTGACGTAAGTTACGTGAATTGCGCAAGTTACGCAATTGACGTAAGTTACACAATTGACGTAAATTACATGAATTGCGTAAATACACAATTGAGAAGTTACATGAATTGCGTAAGTTCACGGAATTGGCGTAAGTTACACAATTGATTTAAGTTACATGAATGGATTAAGTTACGCAATTGACGTAAGTTATGCAGTTGACGTCAATCACGTGAAATGGGTAAGTTATGCAATTGACGTAAGTTACGCAATTGACGTAAATTACATGAATTGCGTAAATACACAATTGAGAAGTTACATGAATTGCATAAGTTACACCATTGACATGAGTTAAATGAATTGCGTAAGTTACGGAATTGATTTAAGTTACATGAATGGATTAAGTTACGCAATTGACGTAAGTTATGCAGTTGACGTCAATCACGTGAAATGCGTAAGTTACGCAATTGGCGTAAGTCACGCCAATTGGCGTAAGTTACGCAATTGGCGTAAGTCACGCAATTGACGTAAGTTATGCAATTGACGTAAGTTACGCATTTGACGTAAGTTACAAAATTGACGTAAGATACGCAATTGATGTAAATCACATGAATTGACCTAATTTACGCAATTGACCGAAGTTATGCAATTGACCTAAGTTACGTGAATTGCGTAAGTTACACAATTGACGTAAGTTTCGTGAATTGCGTAAGTTACGCAATTGACGTAAGTTACGCAATTGACGTAAGTTGCGCAATTGACGTAAGTTATGCAATTGACGTAAGTTACGCAATTGACCTAAGTTACGTGAATTGCGTAAGTTACACAATTGACATAACTTACGTGAATTGCGTAAGTTACGCAATTGACGTAAGTTACGCAATTGATGTAAGTTGCGCAATTGATGTAAGTCACGCAATTGACGTAAGTTGCGCAATTGACATAAGTTACGCACTTGACGTAAGTTACATGAACTACGTAAGTTACGCAATTGGCGTGAGTTACATGAATTGGCGCAAGTTACGCAATTGGCGTAAGTTACACAATTGATGTAAATTACATGAATTGGCGTAAATACACAATTGAGAAGTTACATGAATTGCGTAAGTTACACCATTGACATGAGTTAAATGAATTGCGTAAGTTACGGAATTGACGTAAGTTCCACAATTGATGGAAGTTACATGAATGGCTTAAGTTACGCAATTGACGTAAGTTATGCAGTTGACGTAAATCACGTGAATTGCGTAAGTTGCGCAATTGACGTAAGTTGCGCAATTGGCGTAAGTTACGCAATTGGCGTAAGTTATGCAATTGACTTAAGTTGCGCAATTGACGTAAGTTGCGCAATTGACATAAGTTACGCAATTGACGTAAGTTACATGAATTACGTAAGTCACGCAATTGATGTGAGTTACGTGAATTGCGCAAGTTACGCAATTGACGTAAGTTACACAATTGACCTAAATTACATGAATTGCGTGAATACACAATTGAGAAGTTCCATGAATTGCGTAAGTTACACCATTGACATGAGTTAAATGAATTGTGTAAGTTACGGAATTGACGTAAGTTACACAATTGATGTAAGTTGCATGAATGGCTTCAGTTACGCAATTGACGTAAGTTATGCAGTTGACGTAAATCACGTGAATTGGCGTAAGTTACGCAATTGACGTAAGTTACGCAATTTATGAAAGTTACGCCAATTGACCTAAGTTCCATCAATTGCGTCAGTAAAGTTCCCCCAGTGCAGCTCACTGGGTTATCAAAGGCGGGCCATGTCTCTCACTTTCTATGGTGAGAGGCATGTAAAAGAACCATTGCTGACATTCGTAAAGAGTAGGCTGCAAAGTCGTCAGCGTGTTTCTGTCCCTTGCTAAAGGGTTGTGGCATCCGGCGTAAAACATCTGCCAAATCAAATGTGCGAATCAGACGATTCGCTGTGGCGACTCCCGAGTAAAAGGGAAAAAGCCGAAAGGAAGACAGACAGACAGACTCAATTTATGAAAGTTACGCAATTGACATAAGTTACATCAATTACGTAAGTTACAAAATTGACGTAGGCTACGCAATTGATGTAAATCACATGAGTTGACCTAATTTACGCTATTGGCCTAATTTACGCAATTGAGCTAAGTTATGCAATTGACCTAAGTTACGTGAATTGCGTAAGTTACACAATTGACGTAAGTTACTTGAATTGCGTAACTTACGCAATTGATGTAAGTTGCGCAATTGACGTAAGTTACGCAATTGACGTAAGTTGCGCAATTGACGTAAGTTACGCAATTGACGTAAGTTGCATGAATTATGTAAGTTACGCAATTGACGTAAGTTACGCAATTGACGTAAGTTGCACAATTGACGTAAGTTACGCAATTGACGTAAGTTACATGAATTACGTAAATTACGCAATTGACCTGAGTTACGTGAATTGCGCAAGTTACGCAATTGACGTAAGTTACGCAATTGACGTAAGTTACGTGAATTGCGTAAGTTACGCAATTGACGTAAGTTGCGCAATTGACGTAAGTTGCGCAATTGACGTAAGTTACGCAATTGACGTAAGTTGCATGAATTATGTAAGTTACGCAATTGACGTAAGTTACGCAATTGACGTAAGTTACGCAATTTACGTAATTTGCACAATTGATGTAAGTTACGCAATTGACGTAAGTTACATGAATTACGTAAGATGCGCGGTGGCGTGAGTTACGTGAATTGCGTAAGTTACGCAATTGACGTAAGTTAAGCAATTGACGTAAGTTGCGCAATTGACGTAAGTTACGTGAATTGCGCAAGTTACGCAATTGACGTAAGTTACACAATTGACGTAAATTACATGAATTGCGTAAATACACAATTGAGAAGTTACATGAATTGCGTAAGTTACGGAATTGACGTAAGTTACACAATTGATTTAAGTTACATGAATGGATTAAGTTACGCAATTGACGTAAGTTATGCAGTTGACGTCAATCACGTGAAATGGGTAAGTTATGCAATTGGCGTAAGTTACGCCCAATTGGCGTAAATTACATGAATTGCGTAAATACACAATTGAGAAGTTACATGAATTGCATAAGTTACACCATTGACATGAGTTAAATGAATTGCGTAAGTTCACGGAATTGATTTAAGTTACATGAATGGATTAAGTTACGCAATTGGCGTAAGTTATGCAGTTGGCGTCAATCACGTGAAATGCGTAAGTTACGCCAATTGGCGTAAGTCACGCAATTGGCGTAAGTTACGCGAATTGGCGTAAGTCACGCAATTGGCGTAAGTTATGCAATTGGCGTAAGTTACGCATTTGGCGTAAGTTACAAAATTGGCGTAAGATACGCAATTGATGTAAATCACATGAATTGACCTAATTTACGCCAATTGACCGAAGTTATGCAATTGACCTAAGTTACGTGAATTGGCGTAAGTTACACAATTGGCGTAAATTTCGTGAATTGCGTAAGTTACGCCAATTGGCGTAAGTTACGCAATTGGCGTAAGTTGCGCAATTGGCGTAAGTTATGCAATTGGCGTAAGTTACGCCAATTGACCTAAGTTACGTGAATTGGCGTAAGTTACACAATTGACATAACTTACGTGAATTGCGTAAGTTACGCAATTGACGTAAGTTACGCAATTGATGTAAGTTGCGCAATTGATGTAAGTCACGCAATTGACGTAAGTTGCGCAATTGACATAAGTTACGCACTTGACGTAAGTTACATGAACTACGTAAGTTACGCAATTGACGTGAGTTACATGAATTGCGCAAGTTACGCAATTGACGTAAGTTACACAATTGACGTAAATTACATGAATTGCGTAAATACACAATTGAGAAGTTACATGAATTGCGTAAGTTACACCATTGACATGAGTTAAATGAATTGCGTAAGTTACGGAATTGACGTAAGTTCCACAATTGATGGAAGTTACATGAATGGCTTAAGTTACGCAATTGACGTAAGTTATGCAGTTGACGTAAATCACGTGAATTGCGTAAGTTGCGCAATTGACGTAAGTTGCGCAATTGACGTAAGTTACGCAATTGACGTAAGTTATGCAATTGACTTAAGTTGCGCAATTGACGTAAGTTGCGCAATTGACATAAGTTACGCAATTGACGTAAGTTACATGAATTACGTAAGTCACGCCAATTGATGTGAGTTACGTGAATTGCGCAAGTTACGCAATTGGCGTAAGTTACACAATTGACCTAAATTACATGAATTGCGTGAATACACAATTGAGAAGTTCCATGAATTGCGTAAGTTACACCATTGACATGAGTTAAATGAATTGTGTAAGTTACGGAATTGGCGTAAGTTACACAATTGATGTAAGTTGCATGAATGGCTTCAGTTACGCAATTGGCGTAAGTTATGCAGTTGGCGTAAATCACGTGAATTGGCGTAAGTTACGCAATTGACGTAAGTTACGCAATTTATGAAAGTTACGCAATTGACCTAAGTTCCATCAATTGCGTCAGTAAAGTTCCCCAGTGCAGCTCACTGGGTTATCAAAGCGGGCCATGTCTCTCACTTTCTATGGTGAGAGGCATGTAAAGAACCATTGCTGACATTCGTAAGAGTAGGCTGCAAAGTCGTCAGCGTGTTTCTGTCCCTTGCTAAAGGGTTGTGGCATCCGACGTAAAACATCTGCCAAATCAAATGTGCGAATCAGGCGATTCGCTGTGGCGACTCGAGTAAAAGGAAAAAGCCGAAAGGAAGACAGACAGACAGACTCAATTTATGAAAGTTACGCAATTGACATAAGTTACATCAATTACGTAAGTTACAAAATTGACGAGGCTACGCAATTGATGTAAATCACATGAGTTGACCTAATTTACGCTATTGGCCTAATTTACGCAATTGAGCTAAGTTATGCAATTGACCTAAGTTACGTGAATTGCGTAAGTTACACAATTGGCGTAAGTTACTTGAATTGCGTAACTTACGCAATTGATGTAAGTTGCGCAATTGGCGTAAGTTACGCAATTGGCGTAAGTTGCGCAAATTGACATAAGTTATGCAATTGATGTAAGTTACATGAATTACGTAAGTTACGCAATTGGCGTGAGTTACATGAATTGCGCAAGTTACGCAATTGGCGTAAGTTACACAATTGGCGTAAATTACATGAATTGCGTAAATACACAATTGAGAAGTTACATGAATTGCGTAAGTTACACCATTGACATGAGTTAAATGAATTGCGTAAGTTATCAATTTATGAAAGTTACGCCAATTGACATAAGTTCCATGAATTGCGTAAGTTACAAAATTGGCGTAAGCTACGCAATTGATGTAAATCACATGAATTGACCTAATTTACGCAATTGACCGAAGTTATGCAATTGACCTAAGTTACGTGAATTGCGTAAGTTACACAATTGACGTAAGTTTCGTGAATTGTGTAAGGTACGCAATTGGCGTAAGTCACGCAATTGATGTAAGTTGCGCAATTGGCGTAAGTTATGCAGTTGGCGTAAATCACGTGAATTGCGTAAGTTACGCAATTGACTTAAGTTACGCCAATTGGCGTAAGTCACGCAATTGGCGTAAGTTATGCAATTGGCGTAAGTCACGCAATTGGCGTAAAGTTACGCAATTGGCGTAAGTTGCGCCAATTGACGTAAGTTACGCAATTGACGTAAGTTGCATGAATTATGTAAGTTACGCAATTGACGTAAGTTACGCAATTGACGTAAGTTGCACAATTGACGTAAGTTACGCAATTGACGTAAGTTACATGAATTACGTAAATTACGCAATTGACCTGAGTTACGTGAATTGCGCAAGTTACGCAATTGACGTAAGTTACGCAATTGACGTAAGTTACGTGAATTGCGTAAGTTACGCAATTGACGTAAGTTGCGCAATTGACGTAAGTTGCGCAATTGACGTAAGTTACGCAATTGACGTAAGTTGCATGAATTATGTAAGTTACGCAATTGACGTAAGTTACGCAATTGACGTAAGTTACGCAATTTACGTAATTTGCACAATTGATGTAAGTTACGCAATTGACGTAAGTTGCGCAATTGACGTAAGTTACGCAATTGACGTAAGTTACATGAATGGCTTAAGTTACGCAATTGACGTAAGTAATGCAGTTGACGTAAATCACGTGAATTGACGTAAGTTACGCAATTGACGTAAGTTACGCAATTGACGTAAGTTGCGCAATTGACGTAAGTTACGCAATTGACGTAAGTTCCATGAATTACGTAATTTACGCAATTGACGTATGTTACATGAATTACGTAAGGTACGCAATTGACGTGAGTTACGTGAATTGTGTAAGTTACGCAATTGACGTAAGTTACGCAATTGACGTAAGTTGCGCAATTGACGTAAGTTGCGCAATTGACGTAAGTTCCATGAATTACGTAAGTTACGCAATTGACGTGAGTTACGTGAATTGTGCAAGTTACGCAATTGACGTAAGTTACACAATTGACGTAAATTACATGAATTGCGTAAATACACAATTGAGAAGTTACATGAATTGCGTAAGTTACACCATTGACATGAGTTAAATGAATTGCGTAAGTTACGGAATTGACGTAAGTTACACAATTGATTTAGGTTACATGAATGGATTAAGTTCCGCAATTGACGTAAGTTACGCAATTGGCGTAAGTCACGCAATTGGCGTAAGTTACGCATTTGGCGTAAGTTGCTTAATTGGCGTAAGTTGCGCAATTGGCGTAACTTACATGAATTGTGTAAGTTACAAAATTGGCGTAAGCTACGCAATTGATGTAAATCACATGAATTGACCTAATTTACGCAATTGACCGAAGTTATGCAATTGACCTAAGTTACGTGAATTGCGTAGGTTACACAATTGACGTAAGTTTCGTGAATTGCGTAAGTTACGCAATTGATGTAAGTTACGCAATTGACGTAAGTTGCGCAATTGACGTAAGTTATGCAATTGACGTAAGTTACGCAATTGACGTGAGTTACGTGAATTGCGCAAGTTACGCAATTGACGTGAGTTACGTGAATTGCGCCAAGTTACGCAATTGGCGTGAGTTACGCCAATTGACATGAGTTACGTGAATTGCGCCAAGTTACACAATTGGCGTAAGTTACACAATTGGCGTAAATTACATGAATTGGCGTAAATACACAATTGAGAAGTTACATGAATTGCGTAAGTTGCACCATTGACATGAGTTAAATGAATTGCGTAAGTTACGGAATTGACGTAAGTTACACAATTGATGTCAGTTACATGAATGGCTTAAGTTACGCAATTGACGTAAGTTATGCAGTTGACGTAAATCACGTGAATTGCGTAAGTTACGCGGTGGCGTAAGTTACGCGAATTGGCGTAAGTCACGCGGTGGCGTAAGTTATGCAATTGGCGTAAGTCACGCAATTGATGTAAGTTACGCCAATTGGCGTGAAGTTGCGCCAATTGGCGTAAGTTACGCCAATTGACGTAAGTTGCATGAATTATGTAAGTTACGCAATTGACGTAAGTTACGCAATTGACGTAAGTTACGCAATTGACGTAAGTTGCACAATTGACGTAAGTTACGCAATTGATGTAAGTTACATGAATTACGTAAATTACGCAATTGAACTGAGTTACGTGAATTGTGCAAGTTACGCAATTGACGTAAGTTACGTGAATTGCGTAAGTTACGCAATTGACGTAAGTTGCGCAATTGACGTAAGTTGCGCAATTGACGTAAGTTAGGCAATTGACGTAAGTTGCATGAATTATGTAAGTTACGCAATTGACGTAAGTTACGCAATTGACGTAAGTTACGCAATTTACGTAATTTGCACAATTGATGTAAGTTACGCAATTGACGTAAGTTGCACAATTGGCGTAAGTTGCGCCAATTGGCGTAAGTTACGCAATTGGCGTAAGTTACATGAATGGCTTAAGTTACGCAATTGGCGTAAGTAATGCAGTTGGCGTAAATCACGTGAATTGGCGTAAGTTACGCGGTGGCGTAAGTTACGCAATTGGCGTAAGTTGCGCAATTGGCGTAAGTTACGCAATTGGCGTAAGTTACGCAATTGGCGTAAGTTCCATGAATTACGTAAGTTACGCAATTGGCGTATGTTACATGAATTACGTAGATGCGCGAATTGGCGTGAGTTACGTGAATTGTGTAAGTTATGCAATTGGCGTAAGTTGCGCCAATTGACATAAGTTGCGCAATTGGCGTAAGTTACGCGGTGGACGTAAATTCCATGAATTACGTAAGTTACGCAATTGGCGTGAGTTACGTGAATTGCGCAAGTTACGCAATTGACGTAAGTTACACAATTGACGTAAATTACATGAATTGCGTAAATACACAATTGAAAAGTTACATGAATTGCGTAAGTTACACCATTGACATGAGTTAAATGAATTGCGTAAGTTACGGAATTGACGTAAGTTACACAATTGATTTAGGTTACATGAATGGATTAAGTTACGCAATTGACGTAAGTTATGCAGTTGACGTCAATCACGTGAAATGCGTAAGTTACGCAATTGACATAAGTTACGCAATTGACGTAAGTCACGCAATTGGCGTAAGTTGCGCAATTGGCGTAAGTTGCGCGGTGGCGTAAGTTGCGCCAATTGGCGTAACTTACATGAATTGTGTAAGTTACAAAATTGACGTAAGCCACGCAATTGATGTAAATCACATGAATTGACCTAATTTACGCAATTGACCGAAGTTATGCAATTGACCTAAGTTACGTGAATTGCGTAGGTTACACAATTGACGTAAGTTTCGTGAATTGCGTAAGTTACGCAATTGACGTAAGTTACGCAATTGACGTAAGTTACGCAATTGGCGTAAGTTGCGCAATTGGCGTAAGTTATGCAATTGGCGTAAGTTACGCCAATTGGCGTGAGTTACGTGAATTGCGCAAGTTACGCAATTGGCGTAAGTTACACAGTTGGCGTAAATTACATGAATTGCGTAAATACACAATTGAGAAGTTACATGAATTGCGTAAGTTACACCATTGACATGAGTTAAATGAATTGCGTAAGTTACGTAATTGACGTAAGTTACACAATTGATGTCAGTTACATGAATGGCTTAAGTTACGCAATTGACGTAAGTTATGCAGTTGACATAAATCACGTGAATTGCGTAAGTTACGCAATTGACGTAAGTTACACAATTGACGTAAGTCACGCAATTGACGTAAGTCACGCAATTGACGTAAGTTACGCAATTGACGTAAGTTACGTAATTGACGTAAGTTGCGCAATTGACGTAAGTTACGCAATTGACGTAAGTTGCATGAATTATGTAAGTTACACAATTGACGTAAGTTACGCAATTGACGTAAGTTACGCAATTGACGTAAGTTGCACAAGTGACGTAAGTTACGCAATTGACGTAAGTTGCACAATTGACGTAAGTTGCGCAATTGACGTAAGTTACGCAATTGATGTAAGTTACATAAATTGCTTAAGTTACGCAATTGACGTAAGTTACGCAATTGACGTAAGTTATGCAATTGACGTAAGTTACGCAATTGACGTAAGTTACGCAATTGACGTAAGTTACGCAATTGACGTAAGTTACATGAATTACGTAAGGTACGCAATTGACGTAAGTTACACAATTGACATAAATTACATGAATTGCGTAAATACACAATTGAGAAGTTACATGAATTGCGTAAGTTACACCATTGACACAAGTTGAATGAATTGCATAAGTTACACAATTGATGTAAGTTACATGAATGGCTTAAGTTACGCAATTGACGTAAGTTACGCAATTGACGTAAGTTACGTGAATTGCGTAATTTACGCAATTGACGTAAGTTGCGCAATTGACGTAAGTTGCGCATTTGACGTAAGTTATGCAATTGACGTAAGTTACGCAATTTATGAAAGTTACGCAATTGACATAAGTTACATGAATTGCTTAAGTAAAGTTCCCCCAGTGCAGCTAACTGGGTTGTCAAAGGCGGGCCATGTCTCTCACTGTCTATGGTGAGAGGCATGTAAAAGAACCATTGCTGACATTCGTAAAAGAGTAGGCTGCAAAGTCGTCAGCGTGTTTCTGTCCCTTGCAAAAATTGATAGGGACATTGAGAGCACATTGGTGAAATTTGCTGACGATACTAAACTGGGCGGTTTGGCAAATAGTCTGGAGTCTACGATTTACGATTTCAGGGCGATTTGGATAGACTTTGAATTTGGGCAGATACATGGCAAATGAAATTCAATGTCGCTAAATGTAAAGTTCTACATGTAGGGAATAAAAACATTAGACAGGAGTATTTCATGGGAGGTTTAAAACTAGAATGTTCCTCTCAGGAAAAGGATCTGGGTGTGATGGTTGACCAGTCCTCACTGGTACTAGCCACTGTGCGTTAGCAGTAAAAAGGCAAATAGGATGGTGGGTTACATAGCCAGGAGTATTGAGTATAGATCTAAAGATGTTGTCCTTCTCTTGTATAACACATTGGTTAGACCACATTTAGAGTATTGTGTACAGTTCTGGGGACCATACTTGAAAAAGACATCGAGACTCTCGAAAAAGTTCAGAGAAGAGCAACAAAGCTAATTCCGGGTATAAAGGAATCCTATGAGGAGAGGCTGAGGATCCTAAACCTTTTCAGTCTTCAAAAAGGAGAATTAGAGGTGATCTGATTGAGGTCTTTAAGTATCTTAAGGGGATTAATAAAGTCAACTATGCCCGATTACTTAGGCCAAGTTCTGTAAGTAGAACTAGGGGTCATAAATGGAAGTTATTCAAGGGTAAATTTAGCACAAATATTAGGAAATATTTTTCTCGCAGAGAGGTAATTTCAGTGTGGAATAGATTGCCTAACCACGTTGTCGAAGCAGAAACCTTACAAGTCTTCAAAAGCAGACTTGATCTAGTGCTGGATACCATCTAGTCATGAGTGCGTCTTTAAGGTTAGAGTCACTTTAGAATAGGACAATGGTGAGCTTAGTTGGGCTGAATGGCCTGTTCTCACCACTCATGTTATGTTATGTTATGTTATGTTAAAAGGGTTGTGGCATCCGACGTAAAACATCTGCCAAATCAAATGTGCGAATCAGACGATTCGCTGTGGCGACTCCCGAGTAAAAGGGAAAAAGCCGAAAGGAAGACAGACAGACAGACTCAATTTATGAAAGTTACGCAATTGACATAAGATACATGAATTGCGTAAGTTACAAAATTGACGTAAGCTACGCAATTGATGTAAATCACATGAATTGACCTAATTTACGCTATTGGCCTAATTTACGCAATTGAGCTAAGTTATGCAATTGACCTAAGTTAGGTGAATTGCGTAAGTTACACAATTGATGTAAGTTGCGCAATTGACGTAAGTTACGCAATTGACGTAAGTTGCGCAATTGACATAAGTTATGCAATTGACGTAAGTTACATGAATTACGTAAGTTACGCAATTGACGTGAGTTAAATGAATTGCGTAAGTTACGGAATTGACGTAAGTTCCACAATTGATGGAAGTTACATGAATGGCTTAAGTTACGCAATTGTCGTAAGTTATGCAGTTGACGTAAATCACGTGAATTGCGTAAGTTGCGCCAATTGGCGTAAGTTGCGCAATTGGCGTAAGTTACGCAAATTGGCGTAAGTTATGCAATTGACTTAAGTTGCGCAATTGACGTAAGTTGCGCAATTGACATAAGTTACGCAATTGACGTAAGTTACATGAATTACGTAAGTCACGCAATTGATGTGAGTTACGTGAATTGCGCAAGTTACGCAATTGACGTAAGTTACACAATTGACCTAAATTACATGAATTGCGTGAATACACAATTGAGAAGTTCCATGAATTGCGTAAGTTACACCATTGACATGAGTTAAATGAATTGTGTAAGTTACGGAATTGACGTAAGTTACACAATTGATGTAAGTTGCATGAATGGCTTCAGTTACGCAATTGACGTAAGTTATGCAGTTGACGTAAATCACGTGAATTGCGTAAGTTACGCAATTGACGTAAGTTACGCAATTTATGAAAGTTACGCAATTGACCTAAGTTCCATAAATTGCGTCAGTAAAGTTCCCCCAGTGCAGCTCACTGGGTTATCAAAGGCGGGCCATGTCTCTCACTTTCTATGGTGAGAGGCATGTAAAAGAACCATTGCTGACATTCGTAAAGAGTAGGCTGCAAAGTCGTCAGCGTGTTTCTGTCCCTTGCTAAAGGGTTGTGGCATCCGACGTAAAACATCTGCCAAATCAAATGTGCGAATCAGACGATTCGCTGTGGCGACTCCCGAGTAAAAGGGAAAAAGCCGAAAGGAAGACAGACAGACAGACTCAATTTATGAAAGTTACGCGAATTGACATAAGATACATGAATTGCGTAAGTTACAAAATTGACGTAAGCTACGCAATTGATGTAAATCACATGAGTTGACCTAATTTACGCTATTGGCCTAATTTACGCAATTGAGCTAAGTTATGCAATTGACCTAAGTTACGTGAATTGCGTAAGTTACACAATTGACGTAAGTTACTTGAATTGCGTAACTTACGCAATTGATGTAAGTTGCGCAATTGACATAAGTTACGCAATTGACGTAAGTTGCGCAATTGACATAAGTTATGCAATTGATGTAAGTTACATGAATGACGTAAGTTACGCAATTGCCGTGAGTTACATGAATTGCGCAAGTTACGCAATTGGCGTAAGTTACACAATTGACGTAAATTACATGAATTGCGTAAATACACAATTGAGAAGTTACATGAATTGCGTAAGTTACACCATTGACATGAGTTAAATGAATTGCGTAAGTTATCAATTTATGAAAGTTACGCAATTGACATAAGTTCCATGAATTGCGTAAGTTACAAAATTGACGTAAGCTACGCAATTGATGTAAATCACATGAATTGACCTAATTTACGCAATTGACCGAAGTTATGCAATTGACCTAAGTTACGTGAATTGCGTAAGTTACACAATTGGCGTAAGTTTCGTGAATTGCGTAAGTTACGCAATTGGCGTAAGTCACGCAATTGATGTAAGTTGCGCAATTGACGTAAGTTATGCAGTTGGCGTAAATCACGTGAATTGCGTAAGTTACGCAATTGACTTAAGTTACGCCAATTGGCGTAAGTCACGCAATTGGCGTAAGTTATGCAATTGGCGTAAGTCACGCAATTGGCGTAAGTTACGCACAATTGGCGTAAGTTGCGCACTGGCGTAAGTTACGCAATTGACGTAAGTTGCATGAATTATGTAAGTTACGCAATTGACGTAAGTTACGCAATTGACGTAAGTTGCACAATTGACGTAAGTTACGCAATTGACGTAAGTTACATGAATTACGTAAATTACGCAATTGACCTGAGTTACGTGAATTGCGCAAGTTACGCAATTGACGTAAGTTACGCAATTGACGTAAGTTACGTGAATTGCGTAAGTTACGCAATTGACGTAAGTTGCGCAATTGACGTAAGTTGCGCAATTGACGTAAGTTACGCAATTGACGTAAGTTGCATGAATTATGTAAGTTACGCAATTGACGTAAGTTACGCAATTGACGTAAGTTACGCAATTTACGTAATTTGCACAATTGATGTAAGTTACGCAATTGACGTAAGTTGCACAATTGACGTAAGTTGCGCAATTGACGTAAGTTATGCAATTGGCGTAAGTTACATGAATGGCTTAAGTTACGCAATTGGCGTAAGTAATGCAGTTGACGTAAATCACGTGAATTGGCGTAAGTTACGCAATTGGCGTAAGTTACGCAAATTGGCGTAAGTTGCGCAATTGGCGTAAGTTACGCAATTGACGTAAGTTACGCAATTGACGTAAGTTCCATGAATTACGTAAGTTACGCAATTGACCTATGTTACATGAATTACGTAAGGTACGCAATTGACGTGAGTTACGTGAATTGTGTAAGTTATGCAATTGACGTAAGTTACGCAATTGACGTAAGTTGCGCAATTGACGTAAGTTGCGCAATTGACGTAAGTTACGCAAATGGACGTAAGTTCCATGAATTACGTAAGTTACGCGGTGGACGTGAGTTACGTGAATTGCGCAAGTTACGCAATTGGCGTAAGTTACACAATTGGCGTAAATTACATGAATTGCGTAAATACACAATTGAGAAGTTACATGAATTGCGTAAGTTACACCATTGACATGAGTTAAATGAATTGCGTAAGTTACGGAATTGACGTAAGTTACACAATTGATTTAGGTTACATGAATGGATTAAGTTACGCAATTGACGTAAGTTATGCAGTTGACGTCAATCACGTGAAATGCGTAAGTTACGCAATTGACATAAGTTACGCAATTGACGTAAGTCACGCAATTGACGTAAGTTACGCAATTGACGTAAGTCACGCAATTGACGTAAGTTGCGCAATTGACGTAAGTTGCGCAATTGACGTAACTTACATGAATTGTGTAAGTTACAAAATTGACGTAAGCTACGCAATTGATGTAAATCACATGAATTGACCTAATTTACGCAATTGACCGAAGTTATGCAATTGACCTAAGTTACGTGAATTGCGTAGGTTACACAATTGACGTAAGTTTCGTGAATTGCGTAAGTTACGCAATTGACGTAAGTTACGCAATTGACGTAAGTTACGCAATTGACGTAAGTTGCGCAATTGACGTAAGTTATGCAATTGACGTAAGTTACGCAATTGACGTGAGTTACGTGAATTGCGCAAGTTACGCAATTGACGTAAGTTACACAGTTGACGTAAATTACATGAATTGCGTAAATACACAATTGAGAAGTTACATGAATTGCGTAAGTTACACCATTGACATGAGTTAAATGAATTGCGTAAGTTACGTAATTGACGTAAGTTACACAATTGATGTCAGTTACATGAATGGCTTAAGTTACGCAATTGACGTAAGTTATGCAGTTGACATAAATCACGTGAATTGCGTAAGTTACGCAATTGACGTAAGTTACACAATTGACGTAAGTCACGCAATTGACGTAAGTCACGCAATTGACGTAAGTTACGCAATTGACGTAAGTTACGTAATTGACGTAAGTTGCGCAATTGACGTAAGTTACGCAATTGACGTAAGTTGCATGAATTATGTAAGTTACACAATTGACGTAAGTTACGCAATTGACGTAAGTTACGCAATTGGCGTAAGTTGCACAATTGGCGTAAGTTACGCGAATTGGCGTAAGTTGCACAATTGGCGTAAGTTGCGCAATTGGCGTAAGTTACGCAATTGATGTAAGTTACATAAATTGCTTAAGTTCACGCAATTGGCGTAAGTTACGCAATTGGCGTAAGTTATGCAATTGGCGTAAGTTACGCATAATTGGCGTAAGTTACGCGGTGGCGTAAGTTACATGAATTACGTAAAGATGCGCAATTGACGTAAGTTACACAATTGACATAAATTACATGAATTGCGTAAATACACAATTGAGAAGTTACATGAATTGCGTAAGTTACACCATTGTCACAAGTTGAATGAATTGCATAAGTTACACAATTGATGTAAGTTACATGAATGGCTTAAGTTACGCAATTGACGTAAGTTACGCAATTGACGTAAGTTACGTGAATTGCGTAATTTACGCAATTGGCGTAAGTTGCGCAATTGGCGTAAGTTGCGCATTTGGCGTAAGTTATGCAATTGGCGTAAGTTACGCAATTTATGAAAGTTACGCAATTGACATAAGTTACATGAATTGCTTAAGTAAAGTTCCCCAGTGCAGCTAACTGGGTTTGTCAAAGGCGGGCCATGTCTCTCACTGTCTATGGTGAGAGGCATGTAAAAGAACCATTGCTGACATTCGTAAAGAGTAGGCTGCAAAGTCGTCAGCGTGTTTCTGTCCCTTGCAAAAATTGATAGGGACATTGAGAGCACATTGGTGAAATTTGCTGACGATACTAAACTGGGCGGTTTGGCAAATAGTCTGGAGTCTACGATTTACGATTTCAGGACGATTTGGATAGACTTTGAATTTGGGCAGATACATGGCAAATGAAATTCAATGTCGCTAAATGTAAAGTTCTACATGTAGGGAATAAAACATTAGACAGGAGTATTTCATGGGAGGTTTAAAACTAGAATGTTCCTCTCAGGAAAAGGATCTGGGTGTGATGGTTGACCAGTCCCTCACTGGTACTAGCCACTGTGCGTTAGCAGTAAAAAAGGCAAATAGGATGGTGGGTTACATAGCCAGGAGTATTGAGTATAGATCTAAAGATGTTGTCCTTCTCTTGTATAACACATTGGTTAGACCACATTTAGAGTATTGTGTACAGTTCTGGGGACCATACTTGAAAAAGACATCGAGACTCTCGAAAAAGTTCAGAGAAGAGCAACAAAGCTAATTCGGGTATAAAAGGAATCCTATGAGGAGAGGCTGAGGATCCTAAACCTTTTCAGTCTTCAAAAAAGGAGAATTAGAGGTGATCTGATTGAGGTCTTTAAGTATCTTAAGGGGATTAATAAAGTCAACTATGCCCGATTACTTAGGCCAAGTTCTGTAAGTAGAACTAGGGGTCATAAATGGAAGTTATTCAAGGGTAAATTTAGCACAAATATTAGGAAATAGTTTTTCTACTTGAGAGGGTAATTTCAGTGTGGAATAGATTGCCTAACCACGTTGTCGAAGCAGAAACCTTACAAGTCTTCAAAAGCAGACTTGATCTAGTGCTGGATACCATCTAGTCATGGTGCGTCTTTAAGGTTAGAGTCACTTTAGAATAGGACAATGGTGAGCTTAGTTGGGCTGAATGGCCTGTTCTCACCACTCATGTTATGTTATGTTATGTTATGTTAAAAGGGTTGTGGCATCCGACGTAAAACATCTGCCAAATCAAATGTGCGAATCAGACGATTCGCTGTGGCGACTCCCGAGTAAAAGGGAAAAAGCCGAAAGGAAGACAGACAGACAGACTCAATTTATGAAAGTTACGCAATTGACATAAGATACATGAATTGCGTAAGTTACAAAATTGACGTAAGCTACGCAATTGATGTAAATCACATGAATTGACCTAATTTACGCTATTGGCCTAATTTACGCAATTGAGCTAAGTTATGCAATTGACCTAAGTTAGGTGAATTGCGTAAGTTACACAATTGATGTAAGTTGCGCAATTGACGTAAGTTACGCAATTGACGTAAGTTGCGCAATTGACATAAGTTATGCAATTGACGTAAGTTACATGAATTACGTAAGTTACGCAATTGACGTGAGTTAAATGAATTGCGTAAGTTACGGAATTGACGTAAGTTCCACAATTGACGTAAATTACATGAATTGCGTAAATACACAATTGAGAAGTTACATGAATTGCGTAAGTTACACCAGTGACATGAGTTAAATGAATTGTGTAAGTTATCAATTTATGAAAGTTACGCAATTGACATAAGTTCCATGAATTGCGTAAGTTAGAAAATTGACGTAAGCTACGCAATTGATGTAAATCACATGAATTGACCTAATTTACGCAATTGACCGAAGTTATGCAATTGACCTAAGTTACGTGAATTGCGTAAGTTACACAATTGACGTAAGTTTCGTGAATTGCGTAAGTTACGCAATTGACGTAAGTCACGCAATTGACGTAAGTTGCGCAATTGACGTAAGTTACGCAATTGACATAAGTTACGCAATTGACGTGAGTTACGTGAATTGCGCAAGTTACGCAATTGACGTAAGTTACACAACTGACGTAAATTACATGAATTGCGTAAATACACAATTGAGAAGTTACATGAATTGCGTAAGTTGCACCATTGACATGAGTTAAATGAATTGCGTAAGTTACACAATTGATGTCAGTTACATGAATGGCTTAAGTTACGCAATTGACGTAAGTTATGCAGTTGACGTAAATCACGTGAATTGCGTAAGTTACGCAATTGACGTAAGTTACGCAATTGACGTAAGTTACGCAATTGACGTAAGTCACGCAATTGACGTAAGTTACGCAATTGACGTAAGTTGCATGAATTATGTAAGTTACGCAATTGACGTAAGTTACGCAATTGACGTAAGTTACGCAATTGACGTAAGTTGCACAATTGATGTAAGTTACGCAATTGATGTAAGTTACATGAATTACGTAAATTACGCAATTGACCTGAGTTACGTGAATTGCGCAAGTTACGCAATTGACGTAAGTTACGCAATTGACGTAAGTTACGTGAATTGCGTAAGTTACGCAATTGACTTAAGTTGCGCAATTGACGTAAGTTGCGCAATTGACGTAAGTTACGCAATTGACGTAAGTTGCATGAATTATGTAAGTTACGCAATTGACGTAAGTTACGCAATTGACGTAAGCTACGCAATTTACGTAAGTTGCACAATTGACGTAAGTTACGCAATTGACGTAAGTTGCACAATTGACGTAAGTTAAGCAATTGACGTAAGTTGCGCAATTGACGTAAGTTCCATGAATTACGTAAGTTACGCAATTGACGTGAGTTACGTGAATTGCGCAAATTACGCAATTGACGTAAGTTACACAATTGACGTAAATTACATGAATTGCGTAAATACACAATTGAGAAGTTACATGAATTGCGTAAGTTACGGAATTGACGTAAGTTACACAATTGATTTAAGTTACATGAATGGCTTAAGTTACGCAATTGACGTAAGTAATGCAGTTGACGTAAATCACGTGAATTGACGTAAGTTACGCAATTGACGTAAGTTACGCAATTGACGTAAGTTGCGCAATTGATGTAAGTTACGCAATTTATGTAAGTTACATGAATTACGTAAGGTACGCAATTGACGTGAGTTACGTGAATTGCGTAAGTTACTCAATTGACGTAAGTTAAGCAATTGACGTAAGTTGCGCAATTGACGTAAGTTCCATGAATTACGTAAGTTACGCAATTGACGTGAGTTACGTGAATTGCGCAAATTACGCAATTGACGTAAGTTACACAATTGACGTAAATTACATGAATTGCGTAAATACACAATTGAGAAGTTACATGAATTGCGTAAGTTACGGAATTGACGTAAGTTACACAATTGATTTAAGTTACATGAATGGATTAAGTTACGCAATTGACGTAAGTTATGCAGTTGACATCAATCACGTGAAATGCGTAAGTTATGCAATTGATGTAAGTTACGCAATTGACGTAAATTACATGAATTGCGTAAATACACAATTGAGAAGTTACATGAATTGCGTAAGTTACACAATTGATGTCAGTTACATGAATGGCTTAAGTTACGCAATTGACGTAAGTTATGCAGTTGACGTCAATCACGTGAAATGCGTAAGTTACGCAATTGACGTAAGTTACGCAATTGACGTAAGTCACGCAATTGACGTAAGTCACGCAATTGACGTAAGTTACGCAATTGACGTAAGTCACGCAATTGACGTAAGTTATGCAATTGACGTAAGTTACGCATTTGACGTAAGTTACAAAATTGACGTAAGATACGCAATTGATGTAAATCACATGAATTGACCTAATTTACGCAATTGACCGAAGTTATGCAATTGACCTAAGTTACGTGAATTGCGTAAGTTACACAATTGACGTAAGTTTCGTGAATTGCGTAAGTTACGCAATTGACGTAAGTTACGCAATTGACGTAAGTTGCGCAATTGACGTAAGTTATGCAATTGACGTAAGTTACGCAATTGACCTAAGTTACGTGAATTGCGTAAGTTACACAATTGACATAACTAACGTGAATTGCGTAAGTTACGCAATTGACGTAAGTTACGCAATTGACGTAAGTTGCGCAATTGATGTAAGTCACGCAATTGACGTAAGTTACGCACTTGACGTAAGTTACATGAATTACGTAAGTTACGCAATTGACGTGAGTTACATGAATTGCGCAAGTTACGCAATTGATGTAAGTTACACAATTGACGTAAATTACATGAATTGCGTAAATACACAATTGAGAAGTTACATGAATTGCGTAAGTTACACCATTGACATGAGTTAAATGAATTGCGTAAGTTACGGAATTGACGTAAGTTCCACAATTGATGTAAGTTACATGAATGGCTTAAGTTACGCAATTGACGTAAGTCATGCAGTTGACGTAAATCACATGAATTGCGTAAGTTGCGCAATTGACGTAAGTTGCGCAATTGACGTAAGTTACGCAATTGACGTAAGTTATGCAATTGACTTAAGTTGCGCAATTGACATAAGTTACGCAATTGACGTAAGTTACATGAATTACGTAAGTCACGCAATTGATGTGAGTTACGTGAATTGCGCAAGTTACGCAATTGACGTAAGTTACACAATTGACCTAAATTACATGAATTGCGTGAATACACAATTGAGAAGTTCCATGAATTGCGTAAGTTACACCATTGACATGAGTTAAATGAATTGTGTAAGTTACGGAATTGACGTAAGTTACACAATTGATGTAAGTTGCATGAATGGCTTCAGTTACGCAATTGACGTAAGTTATGCAGTTGACGTAAATCACGTGAATTGCGTAAGTTACGCAATTGACGTAAGTTACGCAATTTATGAAAGTTACGCAATTGACCTAAGTTCCATGAATTGCGTCAGTAAAGTTCCCCAGTGCAGCTCACTGGGTTATCAAAGCGGGCCATGTCTCTCACTTTCTATGGTGAGAGGCATGTAAAAGAACCATTGCTGACGTTGGTAAAGAGTAGGCTGCAAAGTCGACAGCGTGTTTCTGTCCCTTGCTAAAGGGTTGTGGCAGCCGGCGTAAAACAGCTGCCAAATCAAATGTGCGAAGCAGACGATGCGCTGTGGCGACTCGAGTAAAAGGGAAAAAGCCGAAAGGAAGACAGACAGACAGACTCAATTTATGAAAGTTACGCAATTGACATAAGTTACATCAATTATGTAAGTTACAAAATTGACGTAGGCTACGCAATTGATGTAAATCACATGAATTGACCTAATTTACGCAATTGACCTAAGTTATGTGAATTGCGTAAGTTGCGCAATTGACGTAAGTTACGCAATTGACGTAAGTTGCGCAATTGACGTAAGTTACGCAATTGACGTAAGTTACATGAATTACGTAAGTTACGCAATTGACGTGGGTTACGTGAATAGCGCAAGTTACGCAATTGACGGAAGTTACACAATTGACGTAAATTACATGAATTGCGTAAATACACAATTGAGAAGTTCCATGAATCGCGTAAGTTACACGTGAAATGAATTGCGTAAGTTACGGAATTGACGTAAGTTACACAATTGATGTAAGTTCCATGATTGGCTTCAGTTACGCAATTGACGTAAGTTATGCAGTTGACGTAAATCACATGAATTGCGTAAGTTACGCAATTGACGTAAGTTATGCAATTGACGTAAGTTACGGAATTGACGTAAGTTACACAATTGATGTAAGTTACATGAATGGCTTAAGTTACGCAATTGACGTAAGTTACGCAATTGAGGTAAGTTACGCAATTGATGTAAGTTATGCAGTTGACGTAAATCACGTGAATTGCGTAAGTTACGCAATTTATGAAAGTTACGCAATTGACATAAGTTACATGAATTGCTTAAGTAAAGTTCCCCCAGTGCAGCTAACTGGGTTATCAAAGGCGGGCCATGTCTCTCACTGTCTATGGTGAGAGGCATGTAAAAGAACCATTGCTGACATTCGTAAAGAGTAGGCTGCAAAGTCGTCAGCGTGTTTCTGTCCCTTGCTAAAGGGTTGTGGCATCCGACGTAAAACATCTGCCAAATCAAATGTGCGAATCAGACGATTCGCTGTGGCAACTCCCGAGTAAAAGGGAAAAAGCCGAAAGGAAGACAGACAGACAGACTCAATTTATGAAAGTTACGCAATTGACATAAGATACATGAATTGCGTAAGTTACAAAATTGACGTAAGCTACGCAATTGATGTAAATCACATGAATTGACCTAATTTTCGCTATTGACCTAATTTACGCAATTGACCTAAGTTATGCAATTGACCTAAGTTACGTGAATTGCGTAAGTTACACAATTGACGTAAGTTATGTGAATTGCGTAAGTTACACAATTGACGTAAGTTACGCAATTGACGTAAGTTGCGCAATTGACGTAAGTTACATGAATTACGTAAGTTACGCAATTGACATGAGTCACGTGAATTGCTTAAGTAAAGTTCCCCCAGTGCAGCTAACTGGGTTATCAAAGGCGGGCCATGTCTCTCACTGTCTATGGTGAGAGGCATGTAAAAGAACCTTTGCTGACATTCGTAAAGAGTAGGCTGCAAAGTCGTCAGCGTGTTTCTGTCCCTTGCTAAAGGGTTGTGGCATCCGACGTAAAACATCTGCCAAATCATATGTGCGAATCAGACGATTCGCTGTGGCGACTCCCGAGTAAAAGGGAAAAAGCCGAAAGGAAGACAGACAGACAGACTCAATTGACATTGACGTGAGTTACATGAATTGCGCAAGTTACGCAATTGACGTAAGTTACACAATTGACGTAAATTACATGAATTGCGTAAATACACAATTGAGAAGTTACATGAATTGCATAAGTTACACCATTGACATGAGTTAAATGAATTGCGTAAGTTACGGAATTGACGTAAGTTCCACAATTGATGGAAGTTACATGAATGGCTTAAGTTACGCAATTGACGTAAGTTATGCAGTTGACGTAAATCACGTGAATTGCGTAAGTTGCGCAATTGACGTAAGTTGCGCAATTGACGTAAGTTACGCAATTGACGTAAGTTATGCAATTGACTTAAGTTGCGCAATTGACGTAAGTTGCGCAATTGACATAAGTTACGCAATTGACGTAAGTTACATGAATTACGTAAGTCACGCAATTGATGTGAGTTACGTGAATTGCGCAAGTTACGCAATTGACGTAAGTTACACAATTGACCTAAATTACATGAATTGCGTGAATACACAATTGAGAAGTTCCATGAATTGCGTAAGTTACACCATTGACATGAGTTAAATGAATTGTGTAAGTTACGGAATTGACGTAAGTTACACAATTGATGTAAGTTGCATGAATGGCTTCAGTTACGCAATTGACGTAAGTTATGCAGTTGACGTAAATCACGTGAATTGCGTAAGTTACGCAATTGACGTAAGTTACGCAATTTATGAAAGTTACGCAATTGACCTAAGTTCCATGAATTGCGTCAGTAAAGTTCCCCCAGTGCAGCTCACTGGGTTATCAAAGGCGGGCCATGTCTCTCACTTTCTATGGTGAGAGGCATGTAAAAGAACCATTGCTGACATTCGTAAAGAGTAGGCTGCAAAGTCGTCAGCGTGTTTCTGTCCCTTGCTAAAGGGTTGTGGCATCCGACGTAAAACATCTGCCAAATCAAATGTGCGAATCAGACGATTCGCTGTGGCGACTCCCGAGTAAAAGGGAAAAAGCCGAAAGGAAGACAGACAGACAGACTCAATTTATGAAAGTTACGCAATTGACATAAGTTACATCAATTACGTAAGTTACAAAATTGACGTAGGCTACGCAATTGATGTAAATCACATGAGTTGACCTAATTTACGCTATTGGCCTAATTTACGCAATTGAGCTAAGTTATGCAATTGACCTAAGTTACGTGAATTGCGTAAGTTACACAATTGACGTAAGTTACTTGAATTGCGTAACTTACGCAATTGATGTAAGTTGCGCAATTGACGTAAGTTACGCAATTGACGTAAGTTGCGCAATTGACATAAGTTATGCAATTGATGTAAGTTACATGAATTACGTAAGTTACGCAATTGACGTGAGTTACATGAATTGCGCAAGTTACGCAATTGACGTAAGTTACACAATTGACGTAAATTACATGAATTGCGTAAATACACAATTGAGAAGTTACATGAATTGCGTAAGTTACACCATTGACATGAGTTAAATGAATTGCGTAAGTTATCAATTTATGAAAGTTACGCAATTGACATAAGTTCCATGAATTGCGTAAGTTACAAAATTGACGTAAGCTACGCAATTGATGTAAATCACATGAATTGACCTAATTTACGCAATTGACCGAAGTTATGCAATTGACCTAAGTTACGTGAATTGCGTAAGTTACACAATTGACGTAAGTTTCGTGAATTGCGTAAGTTACGCAATTGGCGTAAGTCACGCAATTGATGTAAGTTGCGCAATTGGCGTAAGTTATGCAGTTGGCGTAAATCACGTGAATTGGCGTAAGTTACGCATAATTGACTTAAGTTACGCAATTGGCGTAAGTCACGCAATTGACGTAAGTTATGCAATTGGCGTAAGTCACGCAATTGGCGTAAGTTACGCGGTGGCGTAAGTTGCGCAATTGGCGTAAGTTACGCGGTGGCGTAAGTTGCATGAATTATGTAAGTTACGCAATTGACGTAAGTTACGCAATTGACGTAAGTTACGCAATTGACGTAAGTTGCACAATTGACGTAAGTTACGCAATTGACGTAAGTTACATGAATTACGTAAATTACGCAATTGACCTGAGTTACGTGAATTGCGCAAGTTACGCAATTGACGTAAGTTACGCAATTGACGTAAGTTACGTGAATTGCGTAAGTTACGCAATTGACGTAAGTTGCGCAATTGACGTAAGTTGCGCAATTGACGTAAGTTACGCAATTGACGTAAGTTGCATGAATTATGTAAGTTACGCAATTGACGTAAGTTACGCAATTGACGTAAGTTACGCAATTTACGTAATTTGCACAATTGATGTAAGTTACGCAATTGACGTAAGTTACATGAATTACGTAAGGTACGCAATTGACGTGAGTTACGTGAATTGCGTAAGTTACGCAATTGACGTAAGTTAAGCAATTGACGTAAGTTGCGCAATTGACGTAAGTTACGTGAATTGCGCAAGTTACGCAATTGACGTAAGTTACACAATTGACGTAAATTACATGAATTGCGTAAATACACAATTGAGAAGTTACATGAATTGCGTAAGTTACGGAATTGACGTAAGTTACACAATTGATTTAAGTTACATGAATGGATTAAGTTACGCAATTGACGTAAGTTATGCAGTTGACGTCAATCACGTGAAATGGGTAAGTTATGCAATTGACGTAAGTTACGCAATTGACGTAAATTACATGAATTGCGTAAATACACAATTGAGAAGTTACATGAATTGCATAAGTTACACCATTGACATGAGTTAAATGAATTGCGTAAGTTACGGAATTGATTTAAGTTACATGAATGGATTAAGTTACGCAATTGACGTAAGTTATGCAGTTGACGTCAATCACGTGAAATGCGTAAGTTACGCAATTGACGTAAGTCACGCAATTGACGTAAGTTACGCAATTGACGTAAGTCACGCAATTGACGTAAGTTATGCAATTGACGTAAGTTACGCATTTGACGTAAGTTACAAAATTGACGTAAGATACGCAATTGATGTAAATCACATGAATTGACCTAATTTACGCAATTCACCGAAGTTATGCAATTGACCTAAGGTACGTGAATGGCGTAAGTTACACAATAGACGTAAATTTCGTGAATTGCGTAAGTTACGCAATTGACGTAAGTTACGCAATTGACGGAAGTTGCGCAATTGACGTAAGTTATGCAATTGACGTAAGTTACGCAATTGACCTAAGTTACGTGAATTGCGTAAGTTACACAATTGACATAACTTACGTGAATTGCGTAAGTTACGCAATTGACGTAAGTTACGCAATTGATGTAAGTTGCGCAATTGATGTAAGTCACGCAATTGACGTAAGTTGCGCAATTGACATAAGTTACGCACTTGACGTAAGTTACATGAACTACGTAAGTTACGCAATTGACGTGAGTTACATGAATTGCGCAAGTTACGCAATTGACGTAAGTTACACAATTGACGTAAATTACATGAATTGCGTAAATACACAATTGAGAAGTTACATGAATTGCGTAAGTTACACCATTGACATGAGTTAAATGAATTGCGTAAGTTACGGAATTGACGTAAGTTCCACAATTGATGGAAGTTACATGAATGGCTTAAGTTACGCAATTGGCGTAAGTTATGCAGTTGACGTAAATCACGTGAATTGCGTAAGTTGCGCAATTGACGTAAGTTGCGCAATTGACGTAAGTTACGCAATTGACGTAAGTTATGCAATTGACTTAAGTTGCGCAATTGATGTAAGTTGCGCAATTGACATAAGTTACGCAATTGACGTAAGTTACATGAATTACGTAAGTCACGCAATTGATGTGAGTTACGTGAATTGCGCAAGTTACGCAATTGACGTAAGTTACACAATTGACCTAAATTACATGAATTGCGTGAATACACAATTGAGAAGTTCCATGAATTGCGTAAGTTACACCATTGACATGAGTTAAATGAATTGTGTAAGTTACGGAATTGACGTAAGTTACACAATTGATGTAAGTTGCATGAATGGCTTCAGTTACGCAATTGACGTAAGTTATGCAGTTGACGTAAATCACGTGAATTGCGTAAGTTACGCAATTGACGTAAGTTACGCAATTTATGAAAGTTACGCAATTGACCTAAGTTCCATCAATTGCGTCAGTAAAGTTCCCCCAGTGCAGCTCACTGGGTTATCAAAGGCGGGCCATGTCTCTCACTTTCTATGGTGAGAGGCATGTAAAAGAACCATTGCTGACATTCGTAAAGAGTAGGCTGCAAAGTCGTCAGCGTGTTTCTGTCCCTTGCTAAAGGGTTGTGGCATCCGACGTAAAACATCTGCCAAATCAAATGTGCGAATCAGACGATTCGCTGTGGCGACTCCCGAGTAAAAGGGAAAAAGACGAAAGGAAGACAGACAGACAGACTCAATTTATGAAAGTTACGGAGTTGACATAAGTTAGATCAATTACGTAAGTTACAAAATTGACGTAGGCTACGCAATTGATGTAAATCACATGAGTTGACCTAATTTACGCTATTGGCCTAATTTACGCAATTGAGCTAAGTTATGCAATTGACCTAAGTTACGTGAATTGCGTAAGTTACACAATTGACGTAAGTTACTTGAATTGCGTAACTTACGCAATTGATGTAAGTTGCGCAATTGACGTAAGTTACGCAATTGACGTAAGTTGCGCAATTGACGTAAGTTACGCAATTGACGTAAGTTGCATGAATTATGTAAGTTACGCAATTGACGTAAGTTACGCAATTGACGTAAGTTACGCAATTGACGTAAGTTGCACAATTGACGTAAGTTACGCAATTGACGTAAGTTACATGAATTACGTAAGTTACGCAATTGCCGTGAGTTACGTGAATTGCGCAAGTTACGCAATTGACGTAAGTTACACAATTGACGTAAGTTGCGCAATTGATGTAAGTTGCGCAATTGACGTAAGTTGCGCAATTGACGTAAGTTACGCAATTGACGTAAGTTGCATGAATTATGTAAGTTACGCAATTGACGTAAGTTACGCAATTGACGTAAGTTACGCAATTTACGTAATTTGCACAATTGATGTAAGTTACGCAATTGACGTAAGTTACATGAATTACGTAAGGTACGCAATTGACGTGAGTTACGTGAATTGCGTAAGTTACGCAATTGACGTAAGTTAAGCAATTGACGTAAGTTGCGCAATTGACGTAAGTTACGTGAATTGCGCAAGTTACGCAATTGACGTAAGTTACACAATTGACGTAAATTACATGAATTGCGTAAATACACAATTGAGAAGTTACATGAATTGCGTAAGTTACGGAATTGACGTAAGTTACACAATTGATTTAAGTTACATGAATGGATTAAGTTACGCAATTGACGTAAGTTATGCAGTTGACGTCAATCACGTGAAATGGGTAAGTTATGCAATTGACGTAAGTTACGCAATTGACGTAAATTACATGAATTGCGTAAATACACAATTGAGAAGTTACATGAATTGCATAAGTTACACCATTGACATGAGTTAAATGAATTGCGTAAGTTACGGAATTGATTTAAGTTACATGAATGGATTAAGTTACGCAATTGACGTAAGTTATGCAGTTGACGTCAATCACGTGAAATGCGTAAGTTACGCAATTGACGTAAGTCACGCACTGGCGTAAGTTACGCAATTGACGTAAGTCACGCAATTGACGTAAGTTATGCAATTGACGTAAGTTACGCATTTGACGTAAGTTACAAAATTGACGTAAGATACGCAATTGATGTAAATCACATGAATTGACCTAATTTACGCAATTGACCGAAGTTATGCAATTGACCTAAGTTACGTGAATTGCGTAAGTTACACAATTGACGTAAATTTCGTGAATTGCGTAAGTTACGCAATTGACGTAAGTTACGCAATTGACGTAAGTTGCGCAATTGACGTAAGTTATGCAATTGGCGTAAGTTACGCGAATTGACCTAAGTTACGTGAATTGCGTAAGTTACACAATTGACATAACTACGTGAATTGCGTAAGTTACGCAATTGACGTAAGTTACGCAATTGATGTAAGTTGCGCAATTGATGTAAGTCACGAATTGGCGTAAGTTGCGCAATTGACATAAGTTACGCACTTGGCGTAAGTTACATGAACTACGTAAGTTACGCAATTGGCGTGAGTTACATGAATTGCGCCAAGTTACGAATTGGCGTAAGTTACACAATTGGCGTAAATTACATGAATTCGCGTAAATACACAATTGAGAAGTTACATGAATTGCGTAAGTTACACCATTGACATGAGTTAAAATGAATTGCGTAAGTTACGGAATTGGCGTAAGTTCCACAATTGATGGAAGTTACATGAATGGCTTAAGTTACGCAATTGGCGTAAGTTATGCAGTTGGCGTAAATCACGTGAATTGCGTAAGTTGCGCAATTGGCGTAAGTTGCGCAATTGGCGTAAGTTACGCGGTGGCGTAAGTTATGCAATTGACTTAAGTTGCGCAATTGGCGTAAGTTGCGCCAATTGACATAAGTTACGCATAATTGGCGTAAGTTACATGAATTACGTAAGTCACGCAATTGATGTGAGTTACGTGAATTGCGCAAGTTACGCAATTGGCGTAAGTTACACAATTGACCTAAATTACATGAATCGCGTGAATACACAATTGAGAAGTTCCATGAATTGCGTAAGTTACACCATTGACATGAGTTAAATGAATTGTGTAAGTTACGCAATTGACGTAAGTTACACAATTGATGTAAGTTGCATGAATGGCTTCAGTTACGCAATTGGCGTAAGTTATGCAGTTGGCGTAAATCACGTGAATTGGCGTAAGTTACGCAATTGACGTAAGTTACGCAATTTATGAAAGTTACGCAATTGACCTAAGTTCCATGAATTGCGTCAGTAAAGTTCCCCCAGTGCAGCTCACTGGGTTATCAAAGGCGGGCCATGTCTCTCACTTTCTATGGTGAGAGGCATGTAAAAGAACCATTGCTGACATTCGTAAAGAGTAGGCTGCAAAGTCGTCAGCGTGTTTCTGTCCCTTGCTAAAGGGTTGTGGCATCCGACGTAAAACATCTGCCAAATCAAATGTGCGAATCAGACGATTCGCTGTGGCGACTCCCGAGTAAAAGGGAAAAAGCCGAAAGGAAGACAGACAGACAGACTCAATTTATGAAAGTTACGCAATTGACATAAGTTACATCAATTACGTAAGTTACAAAATTGACGTAGGCTACGCAATTGATGTAAATCACATGAGTTGACCTAATTTACGCTATTGGCCTAATTTACGCAATTGAGCTAAGTTATGCAATTGACCTAAGTTACGTGAATTGCGTAAGTTACACAATTGGCGTAAGTTACTTGAATTGCGTAACTTACGCAATTGATGTAAGTTGCCAATTGGCGTAAGTTACGCAATTGGCGTAAGTTGCGCCAATTGACATAAGTTATGCAATTGATGTAAGTTACATGAATTACGTAAGTTACGCAATTGGCGTGAGTTACATGAATTGCGCAAGTTACGCAATTGGCGTAAGTTACACAATTGGCGTAAATTACATGAATTGGCGTAAATACACAATTGAGAAGTTCCATGAATTGCGTAAGTTACACCATTCACATGAGTTAAATGAATTGCGTAAGTTATCAATTTATGAAAGTTACGCAATTGACATAAGTTCCATGAATTGCGTAAGTTACAAAATTGACGTAAGCTACGCAATTGATGTAAATCACATGAATTGACCTAATTTACGCAATTGACCGAAGTTATGCAATTGACCTAAGTTACGTGAATTGCGTAAGTTACACAATTGACGTAAGTTTCGTGGAATTGCGTAAGTTACGCCAATTGGCGTAAGTCACGCAATTGATGTAAGTTGCGCAATTGGCGTAAGTTATGCAGTTGGCGTAAATCACGTGAATTGCGTAAGTTACGCAATTGACTTAAGTTACGCAATTGGCGTAAGTCACGCAATTGGCGTAAGTTATGCAATTGGCGTAAGTCACGCAATTGGCGTAAGTTACGCAATTGGCGTAAGTTGCGCCAATTGGCGTAAGTTACGCAATTGACGTAAGTTGCATGAATTATGTAAGTTACGCAATTGACGTAAGTTACGCAATTGACGTAAGTTGCACAATTGGCGTAAGTTACGCGGTGGCGTAAGTTACATGAATTACGTAAATTACGCAATTGACCTGAGTTACGTGAATTGCGCAAGTTACGCAATTGACGTAAGTTACGCAATTGACGTAAGTTACGTGAATTGCGTAAGTTACGCAATTGACGTAAGTTGCGCAATTGACGTAAGTTGCGCAATTGACGTAAGTTACGCAATTGACGTAAGTTGCATGAATTATGTAAGTTACGCAATTGACGTAAGTTACGCAATTGACGTAAGTTACGCAATTTACGTAATTTGCACAATTGATGTAAGTTACGCAATTGACGTAAGTTGCGCAATTGACGTAAGTTACGCGGTGGCGTAAGTTACATGAATGGCTTAAGTTACGCAATTGACGTAAGTAATGCAGTTGACGTAAATCACGTGAATTGACGTAAGTTACGCAATTGACGTAAGTTACGCAATTGACGTAAGTTGCGCAATTGACGTAAGTTACGCAATTGACGTAAGTTCCATGAATTACGTAATTTACGCAATTGACGTATGTTACATGAATTACGTAAGGTACGCAATTGACGTGAGTTACGTGAATTGTGTAAGTTACGCAATTGACGTAAGTTACGCAATTGACGTAAGTTGCGCAATTGACGTAAGTTGCGCAATTGACGTAAGTTCCATGAATTACGTAAGTTACGCAATTGGCGTGAGTTACGTGAATTGTGCAAGTTACGCGAATTGGCGTAAGTTACACAATTGGCGTAAATTACATGAATTGCGTAAATACACAATTGAGAAGTTACATGAATTGCGTAAGTTACACCATTGACATGAGTTAAAATGAATTGCGTAAATTACGGAATTGGCGTAAGTTACACAATTGATTTAGGTTACATGAATGGATTAAGTTCCGCCAATTGGCGTAAAGTTACGCAATTGGCGTAAGTCACGCAATTGGCGTAAGTTACGCATTTGACGTAAGTTGCGCAATTGACGTAAGTTGCGCAATTGACGTAACTTACATGAATTGTGTAAGTTACAAAATTGACGTAAGCTACGCAATTGATGTAAATCACATGAATTGACCTAATTTACGCAATTGACCGAAGTTATGCAATTGACCTAAGTTACGTGAATTGCGTAGGTTACACAATTGGCGTAAGTTTAGTGAATTGCGTAAGTTACGCAATTGATGTAAGTTACGCAATTGACGTAAGTTGCGCAATTGACGTAAGTTATGCAATTGGCGTAAGTTACGCAATTGGCGTGAGTTACGTGAATTGTGCGCAAGTGCGCAATTGGCGTGAGTTACGTGAATTGCGCCAAGTTACGCAATTGGCGTGAGTTACGCAATTGACATGAGTTACGTGAATTGCGCCAAGTTACACAATTGGCGTAAGTTACACAATTGGCGTAAATTACATGAATTGCGTAAATACACAATTGAGAAGTTACATGAATTGCGTAAGTTGCACCATTGACATGAGTTAAATGAATTGCGTAAGTTACGGAATTGACGTAAGTTACACAATTGATGTCAGTTACATGAATGGCTTAAGTTACGCAATTGACGTAAGTTATGCAGTTGACGTAAATCACGTGAATTGCGTAAGTTACGCGGTGGCGTAAGTTACGCAATTGGCGTAAGTCACGCGGTGGCGTAAGTTATGCAATTGACGTAAGTCACGCAATTGATGTAAGTTACGCAATTGACGTAAGTTGCGCAATTGACGTAAGTTACGCAATTGACGTAAGTTGCATGAATTATGTAAGTTACGCAATTGACGTAAGTTACGCAATTGACGTAAGTTACGCAATTGACGTAAGTTGCACAATTGACGTAAGTTACGCAATTGATGTAAGTTACATGAATTACGTAAATTACGCAATTGAACTGAGTTACGTGAATTGTGCAAGTTACGCAATTGACGTAAGTTACGTGAATTGCGTAAGTTACGCAATTGACATAAGTTGCGCAATTGACGTAAGTTGCGCAATTGACGTAAGTTAGGCAATTGACGTAAGTTGCATGAATTATGTAAGTTACGCAATTGACGTAAGTTACGCAATTGACGTAAGTTACGCAATTTACGTAATTTGCACAATTGATGTAAGTTACGCAATTGACGTAAGTTGCACAATTGACGTAAGTTGCGCAATTGACGTAAGTTACGCAATTGACGTAAGTTACATGAATGGCTTAAGTTACGCAATTGACGTAAGTAATGCAGTTGACGTAAATCACGTGAATTGACGTAAGTTACGCAATTGACGTAAGTTACGCAATTGACGTAAGTTGCGCAATTGACGTAAGTTACGCAATTGACGTAAGTTACGCAATTGACGTAAGTTCCATGAATTACGTAAGTTACGCAATTGACGTATGTTACATGAATTACGTAAGGTACGCAATTGACGTGAGTTACGTGAATTGTGTAAGTTATGCAATTGACGTAAGTTGCGCAATTGACATAAGTTGCGCAATTGACGTAAGTTACGCAATTGACGTAAATTCCATGAATTACGTAAGTTACGCAATTGACGTGAGTTACGTGAATTGCGCAAGTTACGCAATTGACGTAAGTTACACAATTGACGTAAATTACATGAATTGCGTAAATACACAATTGAAAAGTTACATGAATTGCGTAAGTTACACCATTGACATGAGTTAAATGAATTGCGTAAGTTACGGAATTGACGTAAGTTACACAATTGATTTAGGTTACATGAATGGATTAAGTTACGCAATTGACGTAAGTTATGCAGTTGACGTCAATCACGTGAAATGCGTAAGTTACGCAATTGACATAAGTTACGCAATTGACGTAAGTCACGCAATTGACGTAAGTTGCGCAATTGACGTAAGTTGCGCAATTGACGTAAGTTGCGCAATTGACGTAACTTACATGAATTGTGTAAGTTACAAAATTGACGTAAGCTACGCAATTGATGTAAATCACATGAATTGACCTAATTTACGCAATTGACCGAAGTTATGCAATTGACCTAAGTTACGTGAATTGGCGTAGGTTACACAATTGGCGTAAGTTTCGTGAATTGCGTAAGTTACGCAATTGGCGTAAGTTACGCAATTGGCGTAAGTTACGCAATTGGCGTAAGTTGCGCAATTGGCGTAAGTTATGCAATTGGCGTAAGTTACGCAATTGGCGTGAGTTACGTGAATGCGCAAGTTACGCAATTGGCGTAAGTTACACAGTTGGCGTAAATTACATGAATTGCGTAAATACACAATTGAGAAGTTACATGAATTGGCGTAAGTTACACCATTGACATGAGTTAAATGAATTGCGTAAGTTACGTAATTGACGTAAGTTACACAATTGATGTCAGTTACATGAATGGCTTAAGTTACGCAATTGACGTAAGTTATGCAGTTGACATAAATCACGTGAATTGCGTAAGTTACGCAATTGACGTAAGTTACACAATTGGCGTAAGTCACGCAATTGGCGTAAGTCACGCTAATTGGCGTAAGTTCACGCAATTGGCGTAAGTTCACGTAATTGGCGTAAGTTGCGCAATTGGCGTAAGTTACGCAATTGGCGTAAGTTGCATGAATTATGTAAGTTACACAATTGGCGTAAGTTACGCAATTGGCGTAAGTTACGCCAATTGACGTAAGTTGCACAAGTGACGTAAGTTACGCAATTGACGTAAGTTGCACAATTGACGTAAGTTGCGCAATTGACGTAAGTTACGCAATTGATGTAAGTTACATAAATTGCTTAAGTTACGCAATTGACGTAAGTTACGCAATTGACGTAAGTTATGCAATTGACGTAAGTTACGCAATTGACGTAAGTTACGCAATTGACGTAAGTTACGCAATTGACGAAAGGTACATGAATTACGTAAGGTACGCAATTGACGTAAGTTACACAATTGACATAAATTACATGAATTGCGTAAATACACAATTGAGAAGTTACATGAATTGCGTAAGTTACACCATTGACACAAGTTGAATGAATTGCATAAGTTACACAATTGATGTAAGTTACATGAATGGCTTAAGTTACGCAATTGACGTAAGTTACGCAATTGACGTAAGTTACGTGAATTGCGTAATTTACGCAATTGACGTAAGTTGCGCAATTGACGTAAGTTGCGCATTTGACGTAAGTTATGCAATTGACGTAAGTTACGCAATTTATGAAAGTTACGCAATTGACATAAGTTACATGAATTGCTTAAGTAAAGTTCCCCCAGTGCAGCTAACTGGGTTGTCAAAGGCGGGCCATGTCTCTCACTGTCTATGGTGAGAGGCATGTAAAAGAACCATTGCTGACATTCGTAAAGAGTAGGCTGCAAAGTCGTCAGCGTGTTTCTGTCCCTTGCAAAAATTGATAGGGACATTGAGAGCACATTGGTGAAATTTGCTGACGATACTAAACTGGGCGGTTTGGCAAATAGTCTGGAGTCTACGATTTACGATTTCAGGACGATTTGGATAGACTTTGAATTTGGGCAGATACATGGCAAATGAAATTCAATGTCGCTAAATGTAAAGTTCTACATGTAGGGAATAAAAACATTAGACAGGAGTATTTCATGGGAGGTTTAAAACTAGAATGTTCCTCTCAGGAAAAGGATCTGGGTGTGATGGTTGACCAGTCCCTCACTGGTACTAGCCACTGTGCGTTAGCAGTAAAAAGGCAAATAGGATGGTGGGTTACATAGCCAGGAGTATTGAGTATAGATCTAAAGATGTTGTCCTTCTCTTGTATAACACATTGGTTAGACCACATTTAGAGTATTGTGTACAGTTCTGGGGACCATACTTGAAAAAGACATCGAGACTCTCGAAAAGTTCAGAGAAGAGCAACAAAGCTAATTCCGGGTATAAAAAAGGAATCCTATGAGGAGAGGCTGAGGATCCTAAACCTTTTCAGTCTTCAAAAGGAGAATTAGAGGTGATCTGATTGAGGTCTTTAAGTATCTTAAGGGGATTAATAAAGTCAACTATGCCCGATTACTTAGGCCAAGTTCTGTAAGTAGAACTAGGGGTCATAAATGGAAGTTATTCAAGGGTAAATTTAGCACAAATATTTGGAAGTATTTTTCTACTCGCAGAGGGTAATTTCAGTGTGGAATAGATTGCCTAACCACGTTGTCGAAGCAGAAACCTTACAAGTCTTCAAAAGCAGACTTGATCTAGTGCTGGATACCATCTAGTCATGGTGCGTCTTTAAGGTTAGAGTCACTTTAGAATAGGACAATGGTGAGCTTAGTTGGGCTGAATGGCCTGTTCTCACCACTCATGTTATGTTATGTTATGTTATGTTAAAAGGGTTGTGGCATCCGACGTAAAACATCTGCCAAATCAAATGTGCGAATCAGACGATTCGCTGTGGCGACTCCCGAGTAAAAGGGAAAAAGCCGAAAGGAAGACAGACAGACAGACTCAATTTATGAAAGTTACGCAATTGACATAAGATACATGAATTGCGTAAGTTACAAAATTGACGTAAGCTACGCAATTGATGTAAATCACATGAATTGACCTAATTTACGCTATTGGCCTAATTTACGCAATTGAGCTAAGTTATGCAATTGACCTAAGTTAGGTGAATTGCGTAAGTTACACAATTGATGTAAGTTGCGCAATTGACGTAAGTTACGCAATTGACGTAAGTTGCGCAATTGACATAAGTTATGCAATTGACGTAAGTTACATGAATTACGTAAGTTACGCAATTGACATAAGTTCCATGAATTGCGTAAGTTACAAAATTGACGTAAGCTACGCAATTGATGTAAATCACATGAATTGACCTAATTTACGCAATTGACCGAAGTTATGCAATTGACCTAAGTTACGTGAATTGCGTAAGTTACACAATTGACGTAAGTTTCGTGAATTGCGTAAGTTACGCAATTGACGTAAGTCACGCAATTGATGTAAGTTGCGCAATTGGCGTAAGTTATGCAGTTGGCGTAAATCACGTGAATTGCGTAAGTTACGCAATTGACTTAAGTTACGCAATTGGCGTAAGTCACGCAATTGGCGTAAGTTATGCAATTGGCGTAAGTCACGCAATTGGCGTAAGTTACGCAATTGACGTAAGTTGCGCAATTGGCGTAAGTTACGCGGTGGCGTAAGTTGCATGAATTATGTAAGTTACGCGGTGGCGTAAGTTACGCAATTGACGTAAGTTGCACAATTGGCGTAAGTTACGCAATTGGCGTAAGTTACATGAATTACGTAAATTACGCCAATTGACCTGAGTTACGTGAATTGCGCAAGTTACGCAATTGGCGTAAGTTACGCAATTGACGTAAGTTACGTGAATTGCGTAAGTTACGCAAATTGGCGTAAGTTGCGCAATTGGCGTAAGTTGCGCAATTGGCGTAAGTTACGCGAATTGGCGTAAGTTGCATGAATTATGTAAGTTACGCGGTGGCGTAAGTTACGCAATTGACGTAAGTTACGCAATTTACGTAATTTGCACAATTGATGTAAGTTACGCAATTGACGTAAGTTGCGCAATTGACGTAAGTTACGCAATTGACGTAAGTTACATGAATGGCTTAAGTTACGCAAATGACGTAAGTAATGCAGTTGGCGTAAATCACGTGAATTGGCGTAAGTTACGCGATTGACGTAAGTTACGCAATTGACGTAAGTTGCGCAATTGACGTAAGTTACGCAATTGACGTAAGTTCCATGAATTACGTAATTTACGCAATTGACGTATGTTACATGAATTACGTAAGGTACGCAATTGACGTGAGTTACGTGAATTGTGTAAGTTACGCAATTGACGTAAGTTACGCAATTGACGTAAGTTGCGCAATTGACGTAAGTTGCGCAATTGACGTAAGTTCCATGAATTACGTAAGTTACGCAATTGACGTGAGTTACGTGAATTGTGCAAGTTACGCAATTGACGTAAGTTACACAATTGACGTAAATTACATGAATTGCGTAAATACACAATTGAGAAGTTACATGAATTGCGTAAGTTACACCATTGACATGAGTTAAATGAATTGCGTAAGTTACGGAATTGACGTAAGTTACACAATTGATTTAGGTTACATGAATGGATTAAGTTCCGCAATTGACGTAAGTTACGCAATTGACGTAAGTCACGCAATTGACGTAAGTTACGCATTTGACGTAAGTTGCGCAATTGACGTAAGTTGCGCAATTGACGTAACTTACATGAATTGTGTAAGTTACAAAATTGACGTAAGCTACGCAATTGATGTAAATCACATGAATTGACCTAATTTACGCAATTGACCGAAGTTATGCAATTGACCTAAGTTACGTGAATTGCGTAGGTTACACAATTGACGTAAGTTTCGTGAATTGCGTAAGTTACGCAATTGATGTAAGTTACGCAATTGACGTAAGTTGCGCAATTGACGTAAGTTATGCAATTGACGTAAGTTACGCAATTGACGTGAGTTACGTGAATTGCGCAAGTTACGCAATTGACGTGAGTTACGTGAATTGCGCAAGTTACGCAATTGACGTGAGTTACGCAATTGACATGAGTTACGTGAATTGCGCAAGTTACACAATTGACGTAAGTTACACAATTGACGTAAATTACATGAATTGCGTAAATACACAATTGAGAAGTTACATGAATTGCGTAAGTTGCACCATTGACATGAGTTAAATGAATTGCGTAAGTTACGGAATTGACGTAAGTTACACAATTGATGTCAGTTACATGAATGGCTTAAGTTACGCAATTGACGTAAGTTATGCAGTTGACGTAAATCACGTGAATTGCGTAAGTTACGCAATTGACGTAAGTTACGCAATTGACGTAAGTCACGCAATTGACGTAAGTTATGCAATTGACGTAAGTCACGCAATTGATGTAAGTTACGCAATTGACGTAAGTTGCGCAATTGACGTAAGTTACGCAATTGACGTAAGTTGCATGAATTATGTAAGTTACGCAATTGACGTAAGTTACGCAATTGACGTAAGTTACGCAATTGACGTAAGTTGCACAATTGACGTAAGTTACGCAATTGATGTAAGTTACATGAATTACGTAAATTACGCAATTGAACTGAGTTACGTGAATTGTGCAAGTTACGCAATTGACGTAAGTTACGTGAATGCGTAAGTTACGCCAATTGACATAAGTTGCGCCAATTGGCGTAAGTTGCGCAATTGGCGTAAGTTAGGCAATTGGCGTAAGTTGCATGAATTATGTAAGTTACGCAATTGGCGTAAGTTACGCAATTGGCGTAAGTTACGCAATTTACGTAATTTGCACAATTGATGTAAGTTACTAATTGGCGTAAGTTGCACAATTGGCGTAAGTTGCGCAATTGGCGTAAGTTACGCAATTGGCGTAAGTTACATGAATGGCTTAAGTTACGCAATTGGCGTAAGTAATGCAGTTGGCGTAAATCACGTGAATTGGCGTAAGTTACGCCAATTGGCGTAAGTTACGCAATTGACGTAAGTTGCGCAATTGACGTAAGTTACGCAATTGACGTAAGTTACGCAATTGACGTAAGTTCCATGAATTACGTAAGTTACGCAATTGACGTATGTTACATGAATTACGTAAGATGCGCAATTGGCGTGAGTTACGTGAATTGTGTAAGTTATGCAATTGACGTAAGTTGCGCAATTGACATAAGTTGCGCAATTGACGTAAGTTACGCAATTGACGTAAATTCCATGAATTACGTAAGTTACGCGAATTGGCGTGAGTTACGTGAATTGCGCAAGTTACGCAATTGACGTAAGTTACACAATTGACGTAAATTACATGAATTGCGTAAATACACAATTGAAAAGTTACATGAATTGCGTAAGTTACACCATTGACATGAGTTAAATGAATTGCGTAAGTTACGGAATTGACGTAAGTTACACAATTGATTTAGGTTACATGAATGGATTAAGTTACGCAATTGACGTAAGTTATGCAGTTGACGTCAATCACGTGAAATGCGTAAGTTACGCAATTGACATAAGTTACGCAATTGACGTAAGTCACGCAATTGACGTAAGTTGCGCAATTGACGTAAGTTGCGCAATTGACGTAAGTTGCGCAATTGACGTAACTTACATGAATTGTGTAAGTTACAAAATTGACGTAAGCTACGCAATTGATGTAAATCACATGAATTGACCTAATTTACGCAATTGACCGAAGTTATGCAATTGACCTAAGTTACGTGAATTGCGTAGGTTACACAATTGACGTAAGTTTCGTGAATTGCGTAAGTTACGCAATTGACGTAAGTTACGCAATTGACGTAAGTTACGCAATTGACGTAAGTTGCGCAATTGACGTAAGTTATGCAATTGACGTAAGTTACGCAATTGACGTGAGTTACGTGAATTGCGCAAGTTACGCAATTGACGTAAGTTACACAGTTGGCGTAAATTACATGAATGCGTAAATACACAATTGAGAAGTTACATGAATTGCGTAAGTTACACCATTGACATGAGTTAAATGAATTGCGTAAGTTACGAATTGGCGTAAGTTACACAATTGATGTCAGTTACATGAATGGCTTAAGTTACGCAATTGGCGTAAGTTATGCAGTTGACATAAATCACGTGAATTGGCGTAAGTTACGCGGTGGCGTAAGTTACACAATTGGCGTAAGTCACGCAATGGCGTAAGTCACGCGGTGGCGTAAGTTACGCCAATTGGCGTAAGTTACGTAATTGGCGTAAGTTGCGCAATTGGCGTAAGTTACGCAATTGGCGTAAGTTGCATGAATTATGTAAGTTACACAATTGACGTAAGTTACGCAATTGACGTAAGTTACGCAATTGACGTAAGTTGCACAAGTGACGTAAGTTACGCAATTGACGTAAGTTGCACAATTGACGTAAGTTGCGCAATTGACGTAAGTTACGCAATTGATGTAAGTTACATAAATTGCTTAAGTTACGCAATTGACGTAAGTTACGCAATTGGCGTAAGTTATGCAATTGGCGTAAGTTACGCAATTGGCGTAAGTTACGCGAATTGGCGTAAGTTACGCAATTGGCGTAAGTTACATGAATTACGTAAGATGCGCGAATTGGCGTAAGTTACACAATTGACATAAATTACATGAATTGCGTAAATACACAATTGAGAAGTTACATGAATTGCGTAAGTTACACCATTGACACAAGTTGAATGAATTGCATAAGTTACACAATTGATGTAAGTTACATGAATGGCTTAAGTTACGCAATTGACGTAAGTTACGCAATTGACGTAAGTTACGTGAATTGCGTAATTTACGCAATTGACGTAAGTTGCGCAATTGACGTAAGTTGCGCATTTGACGTAAGTTATGCAATTGACGTAAGTTACGCAATTTATGAAAGTTACGCAATTGACATAAGTTACATGAATTGCTTAAGTAAAGTTCCCCCAGTGCAGCTAACTGGGTTGTCAAAGGCGGGCCATGTCTCTCACTGTCTATGGTGAGAGGCATGTAAAAGAACCATTGCTGACATTCGTAAAGAGTAGGCTGCAAAGTCGTCAGCGTGTTTCTGTCCCTTGCAAAAATTGATAGGGACATTGAGAGCACATTGGTGAAATTTGCTGACGATACTAAACTGGGCGGTTTGGCAAATAGTCTGGAGTCTACGATTTACGATTTCAGGACGATTTGGATAGACTTTGAATTTGGGCAGATACATGGCAAATGAAATTCAATGTCGCTAAATGTAAAGTTCTACATGTAGGGAATAAAAACATTAGACAGGAGTATTTCATGGGAGGTTTAAAACTAGAATGTTCCTCTCAGGAAAAGGATCTGGGTGTGATGGTTGACCAGTCCTCACTGGTACTAGCCACTGTGCGTTAGCAGTAAAAAGGCAAATAGGATGGTGGGTTACATAGCCAGGAGTATTGAGTATAGATCTAAAGATGTTGTCCTTCTCTTGTATAACACATTGGTTAGACCACATTTAGAGTATTGTGTACAGTTCTGGGGACCATACTTGAAAAAAGACATCGAGACTCTCGAAAAAGTTCAGAGAAGAGCAACAAAGCTAATTCCGGGTATAAAAAGGAATCCTATGAGGAGAGGCTGAGGATCCTAAACCTTTTCAGTCTTCAAAAAAGGAGAATTAGAGGTGATCTGATTGAGGTCTTTAAGTATCTTAAGGGGATTAATAAAGTCAACTATGCCCGATTACTTAGGCCAAGTTCTGTAAGTAGAACTAGGGGTCATAAATGGAAGTTATTCAAGGGTAAATTTAGCACAAATATTAGGGAAAAATTCTTCTCGCAGAGGGTAATTTCAGTGTGGAATAGATTGCCTAACCACGTTGTCGAAGCAGAAACCTTACAAGTCTTCAAAAGCAGACTTGATCTAGTGCTGGATACCATCTAGTCATGGTGCGTCTTTAAGGTTAGAGTCACTTTAGAATAGGACAATGGTGAGCTTAGTTGGGCTGAATGGCCTGTTCTCACCACTCATGTTATGTTATGTTATGTTATGTTAAAAGGGTTGTGGCATCCGACGTAAAACATCTGCCAAATCAAATGTGCGAATCAGGCGATTCGCTGTGGCGACTCGAGTAAAAGGAAAAAGCCGAAAGGAAGACAGACAGACAGACTCAATTTATGAAAGTTACGCAATTGACATAAGATACATGAATTGCGTAAGTTACAAAATTGACGTAAGCTACGCAATTGATGTAAATCACATGAATTGACCTAATTTACGCTATTGGCCTAATTTACGCAATTGAGCTAAGTTATGCAATTGACCTAAGTTAGGTGAATTGCGTAAGTTACACAATTGATGTAAGTTGCGCAATTGACGTAAGTTATGCAATTGACGTAAGTTACATGAATTACGTAAGTTACGCAATTGACGTGAGTTAAATGAATTGCGTAAGTTACGGAATTGACGTAAGTTCCACAATTGATGGAAGTTACATGAATGGCTTAAGTTACGCAATTGACGTAAGTTATGCAGTTGACGTAAATCACGTGAATTGCGTAAGTTGCGCAATTGACGTAAGTTGCGCAATTGGCGTAAGTTACGCAATTGGCGTAAGTTATGCAATTGACTTAAGTTGCGCAATTGGCGTAAGTTGCGCCAATTGACATAAGTTACGCAATTGGCGTAAGTTACATGAATTACGTAAGTCACGCAATTGATGTGAGTTACGTGAATTGCGCAAGTTACGCAATTGGCGTAAGTTACACAATTGACCTAAATTACATGAATTGCGTGAATACACAATTGAGAAGTTCCATGAATTGCGTAAGTTACACCATTGACATGAGTTAAATGAATTGTGTAAGTTCACGGAATTGACGTAAGTTACACAATTGATGTAAGTTGCATGAATGGCTTCAGTTACGCAATTGACGTAAGTTATGCAGTTGACGTAAATCACGTGAATTGCGTAAGTTACGCAATTGACGTAAGTTACGCAATTTATGAAAGTTACGCAATTGACCTAAGTTCCATAAATTGCGTCAGTAAAGTTCCCCCAGTGCAGCTCACTGGGTTATCAAAGGCGGGCCATGTCTCTCACTTTCTATGGTGAGAGGCATGTAAAAGAACCATTGCTGACATTCGTAGAAGAGTAGGCTGCAAAGTCGTCAGCGTGTTTCTGTCCCTTGCTAAAGGGTTGTGGCATCCGACGTAAAACATCTGCCAAATCAAATGTGCGAATCAGACGATTCGCTGTGGCGACTCCCGAGTAAAAGGGAAAAAGCCGAAAGGAAGACAGACAGACAGACTCAATTTATGAAAGTTACGCAATTGACATAAGTTACATCAATTACGTAAGTTACAAAATTGACGTAGGCTACGCAATTGATGTAAATCACATGAGTTGACCTAATTTACGCTATTGGCCTAATTTACGCAATTGAGCTAAGTTATGCAATTGACCTAAGTTACGTGAATTGCGTAAGTTACACAATTGACGTAAGTTACTTGAATTGCGTAACTTACGCAATTGATGTAAGTTGCGCAATTGACATAAGTTACGCAATTGACGTAAGTTGCGCAATTGACATAAGTTATGCAATTGATGTAAGTTACATGAATTACGTAAGTTACGCAATTGACGTGAGTTACATGAATTGCGCAAGTTACGCAATTCACGTAAGATACACATTTGCCGTAAATTACATGAATTGCGTAAATACACAATTGAGAAGTTACATGAATTGGCGTAAGTTACACCATTGACATGAGTTAAATGAATTGCGTAAGTTATCAATTTATGAAAGTTACGCATAATTGACATAAGTTCCATGAATTGCGTAAGTTACAAAATTGACGTAAGCTACGCAATTGATGTAAATCACATGAATTGACCTAATTTACGCAATTGACCGGTTATGCAATTGACCTAAGTTACGTGAATTGGCGTAAGTTACACAATTGACGTAAGTTTCGTGAATTGCGTAAGTTACGCAATTGACGTAAGTCACGCAATTGACGTAAGTTGCGCAATTGACGTAAGTTATGCAGTTGGCGTAAATCACGTGAATTGCGTAAGTTACGCAATTGACTTAAGTTACGCCAATTGGCGTAAGTCACGCAATTGACGTAAGTTATGCAATTGGCGTAAGTCACGCAATTGGCGTAAGTTACGCAATTGGCGTAAGTTGCGCAATTGGCGTAAGTTACGCGGTGGACGTAAGTTGCATGAATTATGTAAGTTACGCAATTGGCGTAAGTTACGCAATTGGCGTAAGTTACGCAATTGGCGTAAGTTGCACAATTGGCGTAAGTTACGCGGTTGACGTAAGTTACATGAATTACGTAAATTACGCGAATTGACCTGAGTTACGTGAATTGCGCAAGTTACGAATTGACGTAAGTTACGCAATTGACGTAAGTTACGTGAATTGCGTAAGTTACGCAATTGACGTAAGTTGCGCAATTGACGTAAGTTGCGCAATTGACGTAAGTTACGCAATTGACGTAAGTTGCATGAATTATGTAAGTTACGCAATTGACGTAAGTTACGCAATTGACGTAAGTTACGCAATTTACGTAATTTGCACAATTGATGTAAGTTACGCAATTGACGTAAGTTGCACAATTGACGTAAGTTGCGCAATTGACGTAAGTTACGCAATTGACGTAAGTTACATGAATGGCTTAAGTTACGCAATTGACGTAAGTAATGCAGTTGACGTAAATCACGTGAATTGACGTAAGTTACGCAATTGACGTAAGTTACGCAATTGACGTAAGTTGCGCAATTGACGTAAGTTACGCAATTGACGTAAGTTACGCAATTGACGTAAGTTCCATGAATTACGTAAGTTACGCAATTGACGTATGTTACATGAATTACGTAAGGTACGCAATTGACGTGAGTTACGTGAATTGTGTAAGTTATGCAATTGACGTAAGTTACGCAATTGACGTAAGTTGCGCAATTGACGTAAGTTGCGCAATTGACGTAAGTTACGCAATTGACGTAAGTTCCATGAATTACGTAAGTTACGCAATTGACGTGAGTTACGTGAATTGCGCAAGTTACGCAATTGACGTAAGTTACACAATTGACGTAAATTACATGAATTGCGTAAATACACAATTGAGAAGTTACATGAATTGCGTAAGTTACACCATTGACATGAGTTAAATGAATTGCGTAAGTTACGGAATTGACGTAAGTTACACAATTGATTTAGGTTACATGAATGGATTAAGTTACGCAATTGACGTAAGTTATGCAGTTGACGTCAATCACGTGAAATGCGTAAGTTACGCAATTGACATAAGTTACGCAATTGACGTAAGTCACGCAATTGACGTAAGTTACGCAATTGACGTAAGTCACGCAATTGACGTAAGTTGCGCAATTGACGTAAGTTGCGCAATTGACGTAAGTTGCGCAATTGACGTAACTTACATGAATTGTGTAAGTTACAAAATTGACGTAAGCTACGCAATTGATGTAAATCACATGAATTGACCTAATTTACGCAATTGACCGAAGTTATGCAATTGACCTAAGTTACGTGAATTGCGTAGGTTACACAATTGACGTAAGTTTCGTGAATTGCGTAAGTTACGCAATTGACGTAAGTTACGCAATTGACGTAAGTTACGCAATTGACGTAAGTTGCGCAATTGACGTAAGTTATGCAATTGACGTAAGTTACGCAATTGACGTGAGTTACGTGAATTGCGCAAGTTACGCAATTGACGTAAGTTACACAGTTGACGTAAATTACATGAATTGCGTAAATACACAATTGAGAAGTTACATGAATTGCGTAAGTTACACCATTGACATGAGTTAAATGAATTGCGTAAGTTACGTAATTGACGTAAGTTACACAATTGATGTCAGTTACATGAATGGCTTAAGTTACGCAATTGACGTAAGTTATGCAGTTGACATAAATCACGTGAATTGCGTAAGTTACGCGAATTGGCGTAAGTTACACAATTGGCGTAAGTCACGCAATTGGCGTAAGTCACGCAATTGGCGTAAGTTACGCGGTGGCGTAAGTTACGTAATTGACGTAAGTTGCGCAATTGACGTAAGTTACGCAATTGACGTAAGTTGCATGAATTATGTAAGTTACACAATTGACGTAAGTTACGCAATTGACGTAAGTTACGCAATTGACGTAAGTTGCACAATTGACGTAAGTTACGCAATTGACGTAAGTTGCACAATTGACGTAAGTTGCGCAATTGACGTAAGTTACGCAATTGATGTAAGTTACATAAATTGCTTAAGTTACGCAATTGACGTAAGTTACGCAATTGACGTAAGTTATGCAATTGACGTAAGTTACGCAATTGACGTAAGTTACGCAATTGACGTAAGTTACATGAATTACGTAAGGTACGCAATTGACGTAAGTTACACAATTGACATAAATTACATGAATTGCGTAAATACACAATTGAGAAGTTACATGAATTGCGTAAGTTACACCATTGTCACAAGTTGAATGAATTGCATAAGTTACACAATTGATGTAAGTTACATGAATGGCTTAAGTTACGCAATTGACGTAAGTTACGCAATTGACGTAAGTTACGTGAATTGCGTAATTTACGCAATTGACGTAAGTTGCGCAATTGACGTAAGTTGCGCATTTGACGTAAGTTATGCAATTGACGTAAGTTACGCAATTTATGAAAGTTACGCAATTGACATAAGTTACATGAATTGCTTAAGTAAAGTTCCCCCAGTGCAGCTAACTGGGTTGTCAAAGGCGGGCCATGTCTCTCACTGTCTATGGTGAGAGGCATGTAAAAGAACCATTGCTGACATTCGTAAAGAGTAGGCTGCAAAGTCGTCAGCGTGTTTCTGTCCCTTGCAAAAATTGATAGGGACATTGAGAGCACATTGGTGAAATTTGCTGACGATACTAAACTGGGCGGTTTGGCAAATAGTCTGGAGTCTACGATTTACGATTTCAGGACGATTTGGATAGACTTTGAATTTGGGCAGATACATGGCAAATGAAATTCAATGTCGCTAAATGTAAAGTTCTACATGTAGGGAATAAAAACATTAGACAGGAGTATTTCATGGGAGGTTTAAAACTAGAATGTTCCTCTCAGGAAAAGGATCTGGGTGTGATGGTTGACCAGTCCCTCACTGGTACTAGCCACTGTGCGTTAGCAGTAAAAAAGGCAAATAGGATGGTGGGTTACATAGCCAGGAGTATTGAGTATAGATCTAAAGATGTTGTCCTTCTCTTGTATAACACATTGGTTAGACCACATTTAGAGTATTGTGTACAGTTCTGGGGACCATACTTGAAAAAGACATCGAGACTCTCGAAAAGTTCAGAGAAGAGCAACAAAGCTAATTCCGGGTATAAAAAGGAATCCTATGAGGAGAGGCTGAGGATCCTAAACCTTTTCAGTCTTCAAAAAGGAGAATTAGAGGTGATCTGATTGAGGTCTTTAAGTATCTTAAGGGATTAATAAAGTCAACTATGCCCGATTACTTAGGCCAAGTTCTGTAAGTAGAACTAGGGGTCATAACTGGAAGTTATTCAAGGGTAAATTTAGCACAAATATTAGGAAATATTTTTTCTCGCAGAGGGTAATTTCAGTGTGGAATAGATTGCCTAACCACGTTGTCGAAGCAGAAACCTTACAAGTCTTCAAAAGCAGACTTGATCTAGTGCTGGATACCATCTAGTCATGGTGCGTCTTTAAGGTTAGAGTCACTTTAGAATAGGACAATGGTGAGCTTAGTTGGGCTGAATGGCCTGTTCTCACCACTCATGTTATGTTATGTTATGTTATGTTAAAAGGGTTGTGGCATCCGACGTAAAACATCTGCCAAATCAAATGTGCGAATCAGACGATTCGCTGTGGCGACTCCCGAGTAAAAGGAAAAAGCCGAAAGGAAGACAGACAGACAGACTCAATTTATGAAAGTTACGCAATTGACATAAGATACATGAATTGCGTAAGTTACAAAATTGACGTAAGCTACGCAATTGATGTAAATCACATGAATTGACCTAATTTACGCTATTGGCCTAATTTACGCAATTGAGCTAAGTTATGCAATTGACCTAAGTTAGGTGAATTGCGTAAGTTACACAATTGATGTAAGTTGCGCAATTGACGTAAGTTACGCAATTGACGTAAGTTGCGCAATTGACATAAGTTATGCAATTGACGTAAGTTACATGAATTACGTAAGTTACGCAATTGACGTGAGTTAAATGAATTGCGTAAGTTACGGAATTGACGTAAGTTCCACAATTGATGGAAGTTACATGAATGGCTTAAGTTACGCAATTGACGTAAGTTATGCAGTTGACGTAAATCACGTGAATTGCGTAAGTTGCGCAATTGACGTAAGTTGCGCAATTGACGTAAGTTACGCAATTGACGTAAGTTATGCAATTGACTTAAGTTGCGCAATTGACGTAAGTTGCGCAATTGACATAAGTTACGCAATTGACGTAAGTTACATGAATTACGTAAGTCACGCAATTGATGTGAGTTACGTGAATTGCGCAAGTTACGCAATTGACGTAAGTTACACAATTGACCTAAATTACATGAATTGCGTGAATACACAATTGAGAAGTTCCATGAATTGCGTAAGTTACACCATTGACATGAGTTAAATGAATTGTGTAAGTTACGGAATTGACGTAAGTTACACAATTGATGTAAGTTGCATGAATGGCTTCAGTTACGCAATTGACGTAAGTTATGCAGTTGACGTAAATCACGTGAATTGCGTAAGTTACGCAATTGACGTAAGTTACGCAATTTATGAAAGTTACGCAATTGACCTAAGTTCCATAAATTGCGTCAGTAAAGTTCCCCCAGTGCAGCTCACTGGGTTATCAAAGGCGGGCCATGTCTCTCACTTTCTATGGTGAGAGGCATGTAAAAGAACCATTGCTGACATTCGTAAAGAGTAGGCTGCAAAGTCGTCAGCGTGTTTCTGTCCCTTGCTAAAGGGTTGTGGCATCCGACGAAAAACATCTGGCAAATGAACTGTGCGAATCAGATGATTCGCTGTGGCGACTCCCGAGTAAAAGGGAAAAAGCCGAAAGGAAGACAGACAGACGGACTCAATTTATGAAAGTTAGGGAATTGACATAAGTTACATCAATTACGTAAGTTACAAAATTGACGTAAGCTACGCAATTGATGTAAATCACATGAGTTGACCTAATTTACGCTATTGGCCTAATTTACGCAATTGAGCTAAGTTATGCAATTGACCTAAGTTACGTGAATTGGCGTAAGTTACACAATTGGCGTAAGTTACTTGAATTGCGTAACTTACGCAATTGATGTAAGTTGCGCAATTGACATAAGTTACGCAATTGACGTAAGTTGCGCAATTGACATAAGTTATGCAATTGATGTAAGTTACATGAATTACGTAAGTTACGCAATTGACGTGAGTTACATGAATTGCGCAAGTTACGCAATTGACGTAAGTTACACAATTGACGTAAATTACATGAATTGCGTAAATACACAATTGAGAAGTTACATGAATTGCGTAAGTTACACCATTGACATGAGTTAAATGAATTGCGTAAGTTATCAATTTATGAAAGTTACGCAATTGACATAAGTTCCATGAATTGCGTAAGTTACAAAATTGACGTAAGCTACGCAATTGATGTAAATCACATGAATTGACCTAATTTACGCAATTGACCGAAGTTATGCAATTGACCTAAGTTACGTGAATTGCGTAAGTTACACAATTGACGTAAGTTTCGTGAATTGCGTAAGTTACGCAATTGACGTAAGTCACGCAATTGATGTAAGTTGCGCAATTGACGTAAGTTATGCAGTTGACGTAAATCACGTGAATTGCGTAAGTTACGCAATTGACTTAAGTTACGCAATTGACGTAAGTCACGCAATTGACGTAAGTTATGCAATTGACGTAAGTCACGCAATTGACGTAAGTTACGCAATTGACGTAAGTTGCGCAATTGACGTAAGTTACGCGGTGGCGTAAGTTGCATGAATTATGTAAGTTACGCAATTGACGTAAGTTACGCAATTGACGTAAGTTACGCAATTGACGTAAGTTGCACAATTGACGTAAGTTACGCAATTGACGTAAGTTACATGAATTACGTAAATTACGCAATTGACCTGAGTTACGTGAATTGCGCAAGTTACGCAATTGACGTAAGTTGCGCAATTGACGTAAGTTACGTGAATTGCGTAAGTTACGCAATTGACGTAAGTTGCGCAATTGACGTAAGTTATGCAATTGACGTAAGTTGCATGAATTATGTAAGTTACGCAATTGACGTAAGTTACGCAATTGACGTAAGTTACGCAATTTACGTAATTTGCACAATTGATGTAAGTTACGCAATTGACGTAAGTTGCACAATTGACGTAAGTTGCGCAATTGACGTAAGTTACGCAATTGACGTAAGTTACATGAATGGCTTAAGTTACGCAATTGACGTAAGTAATGCAGTTGACGTAAATCACGTGAATTGACGTAAGTTACGCAATTGACGTAAGTTACGCAATTGACGTAAGTTGCGCAATTGACGTAAGTTACGCAATTGACGTAAGTTACGCAATTGACGTAAGTTCCATGAATTACGTAAGTTACGCAATTGACCTATGTTACATGAATTACGTAAGGTACGCAATTGACGTGAGTTACGTGAATTGTGTAAGTTATGCAATTGACGTAAGTTACGCAATTGACGTAAGTTGCGCAATTGACGTAAGTTGCGCAATTGACGTAAGTTACGCAATTGACGTAAGTTCCATGAATTACGTAAGTTACGCAATTGACGTGAGTTACGTGAATTGCGCAAGTTACGCAATTGACGTAAGTTACACAATTGACGTAAATTACATGAATTGCGTAAATACACAATTGAGAAGTTACATGAATTGCGTAAGTTACACCATTGACATGAGTTAAATGAATTGCGTAAGTTACGGAATTGGCGTAAGTTACACAATTGATTTAGGTTACATGAATGGATTAAGTTACGCAATTGGCGTAAGTTATGCAGTTGACGTCAATCACGTGAAATGCGTAAGTTACGCAATTGACATAAGTTACGCAATTGACGTAAGTCACATGAATTGGCGTAGAAGTTACGCATGAATTGGCGTAAGTCACGCAATTGACGTAAGTTGCGCAATTGACGTAAGTTACGCGAATTGGCGTAACTTACATGAATTGTGTAAGTTACAAAATTGACGTAAGCTACGCAATTGATGTAAATCACATGAATTGACCTAATTTACGCCAATTGACCTAAGTTACGCAATTGACCTAAGTTACGAATTGGCGTAGGTTACACAATTGGCGTAAGTTACAAAATTGCGTAAGTTACGCAATTGGCGTAAATCACATGAATTGGCGTAAGTTACGCAATTGACGTAAGTTATGCAATTGACGTAAGTTGCGCAATTGGCGTAAGTTATGCAATTGGCGTAAGTTACGCGAATTGGCGTGAGTTACGTGAATTGCGCAAGTTACGCAATTGGCGTAAGTTACACAGTTGACGTAAATTACATGAATTGCGTAAATACACAATTGAGAAGTTACATGAATTGCGTAAGTTACACCATTGACATGAGTTAAATGAATTGCGTAAGTTACGTAATTGACGTAAGTTACACAATTGATGTCAGTTACATGAATGGCTTAAGTTACGCAATTGACGTAAGTTATGCAGTTGACATAAATCACGTGAATTGCGTAAGTTACGCAATTGACGTAAGTTACACAATTGACGTAAGTCACGCAATTGACGTAAGTCACGCAATTGACGTAAGTTACGTAAATTGGCGTGAGATTACGAATTGGCGTAAGTTGCGCAATTGGCGTAAATGCGAATTGGCGTAAGTTGCATGAATTATGTAAGTTACACAATTGGCGTAAGTTACATGAATTGGCGTAAGTTACGCAATTGGCGTAAGTTGCACAATTGGCGTAAGTTACGCAATTGACGTAAGTTGCACAATTGACGTAAGTTGCGCAATTGACGTAAGTTACGCAATTGATGTAAGTTACATAAATTGCTTAAGTTACGCAATTGACGTAAGTTACGCAATTGACGTAAGTTATGCAATTGACGTAAGTTACGCAATTGACGTAAGTTACGCAATTGACGTAAGTTACATGAATTACGTAAGGTACGCAATTGACGTAAGTTACACAATTGACATAAATTACATGAATTGCGTAAATACACAATTGAGAAGTTACATGAATTGCGTAAGTTACACCATTGTCACAAGTTGAATGAATTGCATAAGTTACACAATTGATGTAAGTTACATGAATGGCTTAAGTTACGCAATTGACGTAAGTTACGCAATTGACGTAAGTTACGTGAATTGTGTAATTTACGCAATTGACGTAAGTTGCGCAATTGACGTAAGTTGCGCATTTGACGTAAGTTATGCAATAGACGTAAGTTACGCAATTTATGAAAGTTACGCAATTGACATAAGTTACATGAATTGCTTAAGTAAAGTTCCCCCAGTGCAGCTAACTGGGTTGTCAAAGGCGGGCCATGTCTCTCACTGTCTATGGTGAGAGGCATGTAAAAGAACCATTGCTGACATTCGTAAAGAGTAGGCTGCAAAGTCGTCAGCGTGTTTCTGTCCCTTGCAAAAATTGATAGGGACATTGAGAGCACATTGGTGAAATTTGCTGACGATACTAAACTGGGCGGTTTGGCAAATAGTCTGGAGTCTACGATTTACGATTTCAGGACGATTTGGATAGACTTTGAATTTGGGCAGATACATGGCAAATGAAATTCAATGTCGCTAAAAGTAAAGTTCTACATGTAGGGAATAAAAACATTAGACAGGAGTATTTCATGGGAGGTTTAAAACTAGAATGTTCCTCTCAGGAAAAGGATCTGGGTGTGATGGTTGACCAGTCCCTCACTGGTACTAGCCACTGTGCGTTAGCAGTAAAAAAGGCAAATAGGATGGTGGGTTACATAGCCAGGAGTATTGAGTATAGATCTAAAGATGTTGTCCTTCTCTTGTATAACACATTGGTTAGACCACATTTAGAGTATTGTGTACAGTTCTGGGGACCATACTTGAAAAAGACATCGAGACTCTCGAAAAAGTTCAGAGAAGAGCAACAAAGCTAATTCGGGTATAAAAAGGAATCCTATGAGGAGAGGCTGAGGATCCTAAACCTTTTCAGTCTTCAAAAAGCAGAATTAGAGGTGATCTGATTGAGGTCTTTAAGTATCTTAAGGGGATTAATAAAGTCAACTATGCCCGATTACTTAGGCCAAGTTCTGTAAGTAGAACTAGGGGTCATAAATGGAAGTTATTCAAGGGTAAATTTAGCACAAATATTAGGAAATATTTTTTCTCGCAGAGGGTAATTTCAGTGTGGAATAGATTGCCTAACCACGTTGTCGAAGCAGAAACCTTACAAGTCTTCAAAAGCAGACTTGATCTAGTGCTGGATACCATCTAGTCATGGTGCGTCTTTAAGGTTAGAGTCACTTTAGAATAGGACAATGGTGAGCTTAGTTGGGCTGAATGGCCTGTTCTCACCACTCATGTTATGTTATGTTATGTTATGTTAAAAGGGTTGTGGCATCCGACGTAAAACATCTGCCAAATCAAATGTGCGAATCAGACGATTCGCTGTGGCGACTCCCGAGTAAAAGGGAAAAAGCCGAAAGGAAGACAGACAGACAGACCCACTTTATGTAAGTTACGTAATTGACATAAGTTACATGAACTGCGTAAGTTACAAATTTGACGTAAACTACGCAATTGATGCAAATCACATGAATTGACCTAATTTACGCTATTGACCGAATTTACGCGATTGACCTAAGTTATGCAATTGACCTAAGTTACGTGAATTGCGTAAGTTACACAATTGACGTAAGTTATGTGAATTGCGTAAGTTACGCAATTGACGTAAGTTGCGCAATTGACGTAAGTTACGCAATTGACGTAAGTTACATGAATTACGTAAGTTACGCAATTGACATGAGTTACGTGAATTGCGCAAGTTACACAATTGACGTAAGTTACACAATTGACGTAAATTACATGAATTGCGTAAATACACAATTGAGAAGTTACATGAATTGCGTAAGTTACACCAGTGACATGAGTTAAATGAATTGTGTAAGTTATCAATTTATGAAAGTTACGCAATTGACATAAGTTCCATGAATTGCGTAAGTTAGAAAATTGACGTAAGCTACGCAATTGATGTAAATCACATGAATTGACCTAATTTACGCAATTGACCGAAGTTATGCAATTGACCTAAGTTACGTGAATTGCGTAAGTTACACAATTGACGTAAGTTTCGTGAATTGCGTAAGTTACGCAATTGACGTAAGTCACGCAATTGACGTAAGTTGCGCAATTGACGTAAGTTACGCAATTGACATAAGTTACGCAATTGACGTGAGTTACGTGAATTGCGCAAGTTACGCAATTGACGTAAGTTACACAACTGACGTAAATTACATGAATTGCGTAAATACACAATTGAGAAGTTACATGAATTGCGTAAGTTGCACCATTGACATGAGTTAAATGAATTGCGTAAGTTACACAATTGATGTCAGTTACATGAATGGCTTAAGTTACGCAATTGACGTAAGTTATGCAGTTGACGTAAATCACGTGAATTGCGTAAGTTACGCAATTGACGTAAGTTACGCAATTGACGTAAGTTACGCAATTGACGTAAGTCACGCAATTGACGTAAGTTACGCAATTGACGTAAGTTGCATGAATTATGTAAGTTACGCAATTGACGTAAGTTACGCAATTGACGTAAGTTACGCAATTGACGTAAGTTGCACAATTGATGTAAGTTACGCAATTGATGTAAATCAGATGAATTGACCTAATTTTCGCTATTGACCTAATTTACGCAATTGACCTAAGTTATGCAATTGACCTAAGTTACGTGAATTGCGTAAGATACACAATTGAGGTAAGTTACGTGAATTGCGTAAGTTACACAATTGACGTAAGTTACGCAATTGACGTAAGTTGCGCAATTGACGTAAGTTACGCAATTGACGTAAGTTGCGCAATTGACGTAAATTACACAATTGATGTAAGTTACATGAATTACATAAGTTACGCAATTGACGTGAGTTACGTGAATTGCGCAAGTTACGCAATTGCCATAAGTTACACAATTGACGTAAATTACATGAATTGCGTAAATACACAATTGAGAAGTTACATGAATTGGCGTAAGTTACACCATTGACATGAGTTAAATGAATTGCGTAAGTTCACGGAATTGGCGTAAGTTACACAATTGATGTAAGTTACATGAATGGCTTAAGTTACACAATTGGCGTAAGTTATGCAGTTGGCGTAAATCACGTGAATTGCGTAAGTTACGCAATTGGCGTAAGTTACGCAATTGGCGTAAGTTACACAATTGGCGTAAGTTGCGCCAATTGGCGTAAGTTACGCAATTGACATTAGTTACTCAATTTATGAAAGTTACGCAATTGACATAAGTTACATGAATTGCGTAAGTAAAGTTACGCAATTGACGTAAGTTATGCAGTTGACATCAATCACGTGAAATGCGTAAGTTATGCAATTGATGTAAGTTACGCAATTGACGTAAATTACATGAATTGCGTAAATACACAATTGAGAAGTTACATGAATTGCGTAAGTTACACAATTGATGTCAGTTACATGAATGGCTTAAGTTACGCAATTGACGTAAGTTATGCAGTTGACGTCAATCACGTGAATTGCGTAATTACGCAATTGACGTAAGTTACACAATTGATGTAAGTTACATGAATGGCTTAAGTTACGCAATTGACGTAAGTTATGCAATTGACATAAGTTACGCAATTGACATAAGTTACATGAATTGCGTAAGTTACAAAATTGACGTAAGCTACGCAATTGATGTAAATCACAAGAATTTACCTAATTTACGCGATTGACCTAATTTACGCAATTGACCTAAATTATGCAATTGACCTAAGTTACGTGAATTGCGTAAGTTACACAATTGACGTAAGTTACGTGAATTGCGTAAGTTACGCAATTGACGTAAGTTGCGCAATTGACGTAAGTTGCGCAATTGACGTAAGTTACGCAATTGACGTAAGTTGCGCAATTGACGTAAGTTACGCAATTGATGTAAGTTACATGAATTACGTAAGTTACGCAATTGACGTGAGTTACGTGAATTGCGTAAGTTACGCAATTGACGTAAGTTACGCAATTGACGTAAATTACATGAATTGCGTACATACACAATTGAGAAGTTACATGAATTGCGTAAGTTACACCATTGACATGAGTTCAATGAATTGCGTAAGTTACGCAATTGACGTAAGTTACGCAATTTATGAAAGTTACATGAATGGCTTCAGTTACGCAATTGACGTAAGTTATGCAGTTGACGTAAATCACGTGAATTGCGTAAGTTACGCAATTGACGTAAGTTACGCAATTTATGAAAGTTACGCAATTGACCTAAGTTCCATGAATTGCGTCAGTAAAGTTCCCCCAGTGCAGCTCACTGGGTTATCAAAGGCGGGCCATGTCTCTCACTTTCTATGGTGAGAGGCATGTAAAAGAACCATTGCTGACATTCGTAAAGAGTAGGCTGCAAAGTCGTCAGCGTGTTTCTGTCCCTTGCTAAAGGGTTGTGGCATCCGACGTAAAACATCTGCCAAATCAAATGTGCGAATCAGACGATTCGCTGTGGCGACTCCCGAGTAAAAGGGAAAAAGCCGAAAGGAAGACAGACAGACAGACTCAATTTATGAAAGTTACGCAATTGACATAAGTTACATCAATTACGTAAGTTACAAAATTGACGTAGGCTACGCAATTGATGTAAATCACATGAATTGACCTAATTTACGCAATTGACCTAAGTTATGTGAATTGCGTAAGTTGCGCAATTGACGTAAGTTACGCAATTGACGTAAGTTGCGCAATTGACGTAAGTTACGCAATTGACGTAAGTTACATGAATTACGTAAGTTACGCAATTGACGTGGGTTACGTGAATAGCGCAAGTTACGCAATTGACGGAAGTTACACAATTGACGTAAATTACATGAATTGCGTAAATACACAATTGAGAAGTTCCATGAATCGCGTAAGTTACACGTTAAATGAATTGCGTAAGTTACGGAATTGACGTAAGTTACACAATTGATGTAAGTTCCATGATTGGCTTCAGTTACGCAATTGACGTAAGTTATGCAGTTGACGTAAATCACATGAATTGCGTAAGTTACGCAATTGACGTAAGTTATGCAATTGACGTAAGTTACGGAATTGACGTAAGTTACACAATTGATGTAAGTTACATGAATGGCTTAAGTTACGCAATTGACGTAAGTTACGCAATTGAGGTAAGTTACGCAATTGATGTAAGTTATGCAGTTGACGTAAATCACGTGAATTGCGTAAGTTACGCAATTTATGAAAGTTACGCAATTGACATAAGTTACATGAATTGCTTAAGTAAAGTTCCCCCAGTGCAGCTAACTGGGTTATCAAAGGCGGGCCATGTCTCTCACTGTCTATGGTGAGAGGCATGTAAAAGAACCATTGCTGACATTCGTAAAGAGTAGGCTGCAAAGTCGTCAGCGTGTTTCTGTCCCTTGCTAAAGGGTTGTGGCATCCGACGTAAAACATCTGCCAAATCAAATGTGCGAATCAGACGATTCGCTGTGGCAACTCCCGAGTAAAAGGGAAAAAGCCGAAAGGAAGACAGACAGACAGACTCAATTTATGAAAGTTACACAATTGACATAAGTTACATGAATTGCGTAAGTTACAAAATTGACGTAAGCAACGCAATTGATGTAAATCACAAGAATTTACCTAATTTACGCGATTGACCTAATTTACGCAATTGACCTAAATTATGCAATTGACCTAAGTTACGTGAATTGCGTAAGTTACACAATTGACGTAAGTTACGTGAATTGCGTAAGTTACGCAATTGACGTAAGTTACGCAATTGACGTAAGTTGCGCAATTGACGTAAGTTACATGAATTACGTAAGTTACGCAATTGACATGAGTCACGTGAATTGCTTAAGTAAAGTTCCCCCAGTGCAGCTAACTGGGTTATCAAAGGCGGGCCATGTCTCTCACTGTCTATGGTGAGAGGCATGTAGAAGAACCTTTGCTGACATTCGTAAAGAGTAGGCTGCAAAGTCGTCAGCGTGTTTCTGTCCCTTGCTAAAGGGTTGTGGCATCCGACGTAAAACATCTGCCAAATCATATGTGCGAATCAGACGATTCGCTGTGGCGACTCCCGAGTAAAAGGGAAAAAGCCGAAAGGAAGACAGACAGACAGACTCAATTTATGAAAGTTACGCAATTGACATAAGATACATGAATTGCGTAAGTTACAAAATTGACGTAAGCTACGCAATTGATGTAAATCAGATGAATTGACCTAATTTTCGCTATTGACCTAATTTACGCAATTGACCTAAGTTATGCAATTGACCTAAGTTACGTGAATTGCGTAAGATACACAATTGAGGTAAGTTACGTGAATTGCGTAAGTTACGCAATTGACGTAAGTTGCGCAATTGACGTAAGTTACGCAATTGACGTAAGTTGCGCAATTGACGTAAATTACACAATTGATGTAAGTTACATGAATTACATAAGTTACGCAATTGACGTGAGTTACGTGAATTGCGCAAGTTACGCAATTGCCATAAGTTACACAATTGACGTAAATTACATGAATTGCGTAAATACACAATTGAGAAGTTACATGAATTGCGTAAGTTACACCATTGACATGAGTTAAATGAATTGCGTAAGTTACGGAATTGACGTAAGTTACACAATTGATGTAAGTTACATGAATGGCTTGAGTTACACAATTGACGTAAGTTATGCAGTTGACGTAAATCACGTGAATTGCGTAAGTTACGCAATTGACGTAAGTTACGCAATTGACGTAAGTTACACAATTGACGTAAGTTGCGCAATTGACGTAAGTTACGCAATTGACATTAGTTACTCAATTTATGAAAGTTACGCAATTGACATAAGTTACATGAATTGCGTAAGTAAAGTTCCCCCAGTGCAGCTAACTGGTTTATCAAAGGCGGGCCATGTCTCTCACTGTCTGTGGTGAGAGGCATGTAAAAGAACCATTGATGACATTCGTAAAGAGTAGGCTGCAAAGTCGTCAGCGTTTTTCTGTCCCTTGCTAAAGGGTTGTGGCATCCGACGTAAAACATCTGCCAAATCAAATGTGCGAATCAGACGATTCGCTGTGGCGACTCCCGAGTAAAAGGGAAAAAGCCGAAAGGAAGACAGACAGACAGACTCAATTTATGAAAGTTACGCAATTGACATAAGATACATGAATTGCGTAAGTTACAAAATTGACGTAAGCTACGCAATTGATGTAAATCACATGAATTGACCTAATTTTCGCTATTGACCTAATTTACGCAATTGACCTAAGTAATGCAATTGACCTAAGTTACGTGAATTGCGTAAGTTACACAATTGACGTAAGTTACGTGAATTGCGTAAGTTACACAATTGACGTAAGTTACGCAATTGACGTAAGTTGCGCAATTGACGTAAGTAACACAATTGACGTAAGTTGCGCAATTGACGTAAATTACACAATTGATGTAAGTTACATGAATTACATAAGTTACGCAATTGACGTGAGTGACGTGAATTGCGCAAGTTACGCAATTGACGTAAGTTACACAATTGACGTAAATTACATGAATTGCGTACATACACAATTGAGAAGTTACATGAATTGCGTAAGTTACACCATTGACATGAGTTCAATGAATTGCGTAAGTTACGGAATTGACGTAAGTTACACAATTGATGTAAGTTACATGAATGGCTTCAGTTACGCAATTGACGTAAGTTATGCAGTTGACGTAAATCACGTGAATTGCGTAAGTTACGCAATTGACGTAAGTTACGCAATTGACGGAAGTCGCACAATTGACGTAAGTTGCGGAATTGACGTAAGTTACGCAATTGACATTAGTTACTCAATTTATGAAAGTTACGCAATTGACATAAGTTTCATGAATTGCCTAAGTAAAGTTCCCCCAGTGCAGCTAACTGGCTTATCAAAGGCGGGCCATGTCTCTTACTGTCTATGGTGAGAGGCATGTAAAAGAACCATTGCTGACATTCGTAAAGAGTAGGCTGCAAAGTCTGACGACTTTGCGTGTTTCTGTCCCTTGCTAAAGGGTTGTGGCATCCGACGTAAAACATCTGCCAAATCAAATGTGCGAATCAGACGATTCGCTGTGGCGACTCCCGAGTAAAAGGGAAAAAGCCGAAAGGAAGACAGACAGACAGACTCAATTTTTGAAATTTACGCAATTGACATAAGTTACATGAATTACGTAAGTTACAAAATTGATAAATTGATAAGTTACAGAATTGATTGCGTAGCTTACGTAGCTACGCAATTGATGTAAATCACATGAATTGACGTAATTTACGCTATTGACCTAATTTACGCAATTGACCTAAGTTATGCAATTGACCTAAGTTATGTGAATTGCGTAAGTTGCGCAATTGACATAAGTTGCGCAATTGACGTAAGTTGCGCAATTGACGTAAGTTACGCAATTGACGTAAGTTACATGAATTACGTAAGTTACGCAATTGACGTGAGTTACGTGAATTGCGCAAGTTACGCAATTGACGTAATGTAATAATTTTGATGTAATTGTGCCCCTGGGTTTGTAAATGCGCGGCCTCGGATCATGGATCCTGGGTGACTGACGTTTAACCCAGCCCAACAATGCATGCTCGTATAAGAACTAGTATTTTTTCATTGGTCTCTGTACATCCGTTGAACTTTAGTAACCTCATGTTTTAGTATGAGTCTTCCCTCTAAACAGTAGAAAAAATCCCCCTTTTTGTGGCAATGTGAGGGCATGTGAAAGATCCTGCGGGAGTAGAAGGAATGTAGAGAATGAAACCTGAAACTGTCCAAGGACAGTTGCAGGGTGATAAAGAAGTCCATGCTTACTCGCCGAATGTTAACTCTTACTGGGTGTTAACCACATTGTTTTTTCCTACTCTGTGTTCATGTATAAATAACCCCCGCTCACATTGTACTATGAGCTTCTGATGAATAAACCAGACTTATTTCACTCGTGTGGTTCGTTGTCTGTTGCTCCCGGAGCGCTCTCAGATGTTGAGATACAGGAATCCAGATCGTGCAGGTTTACATAAGAGCTTCTACTGAGAGAGTTCTTACACGTAAGTTACACAATTGACGTAAATTACATGAATTGTGTAAATACACAATTGAGAAGTTCCATGAATTGCGTAAGTTATGGAATTGACGTAAGTTACACAATTGATGTAAGTTACATGAATGGCTTAAGTTACGCAATTGACGTAAGTTATGCAGTTGACGTAAATCACGTGAATTGCGTAAGCTACGCAATTGACGTAAGTTATGCAATTGACGTAAGTTACGCAATTTATGAAAGTTACGCAATTGACATAAGTTACATGAATTGCGTAAGTAAAGTTCCCCCAGTGCAGCTAACTGGGTTATCAAAGGCGGGCCATGTCTCTCACTGTCTATGGTCTATGAACCATTGCTGACATTCGTAAAGAGTAGGCTGCAAAGTCGCAATTGACCTAAGTTACGTGAATTGTGTAAGTTACACGTGAATTGACGTAAGTTGCGCAATTGACGTAAGTTGCGCAATTGACGTAAGTTACGCAATTGACGTAAGTTACACAATTGACGTGAGTTGCGCTATTGACGTAAGTTACGCAATTGACGTGAGTTACGCAATTGACGTAAGTTGCGCAATTGACGTAAGTTACACAATTGACGTGAGTTGCGCTATTGACGCAAGTTACGCAATTGACGTAAGTGACAATATATATATATATTTATTAATACTGAATACAACTAAATTGAAAAATAGGACCAACAATTTTAGAGTATAAGACTGAATATATTTTAAACGACATTGTCATAACGAAGTTATTTATTAATAAGAAAAGTACTTTTTGCTATCAGTGCTGCAGTGGTTGAAAAATAAGTCAGTACACGATGGCAGCAAAGCACCCGAGGCGCGCAGCAGCAGGTGCACGGAGCGCGGGAAGGGTGCGGCTTTGGCTTTGAAACTATTTGGCACCTCATCTCCAGTTTTTATTTACAGTCGCAGAAATTCACGTTCATCAACTTTAAAGGAGAACAAATTAAGTCAGTACATGCAACTAAAACCCACTTGTTTTACACAGCGTGTAACAGGGGAACTTCATCTCTTTACTCAAAAACACCACAATTCGCAATTCACTTACGCAAAACTTATGTAAATTGCGTGACTTACATCAATTGTGTAACTTACGTCATTTGCGTAACTTAGTCAAACTTACATGAATTGCGTAACTTACGTCAATTGCGTAACTTATGCAATCCATGTTATGTAACTTACATCAATTGTAAATTTTAATTGTATTGTAGGGTGTAAAGTCTGTTGGGTTTTTACACCCGAGCCGAGTGGCTCATCAGGCCACTGCTTATCCCCGGTTTCCATAGCGTGAAGCGACCAGAAGTTCAACTCTCCCTGGATGGGACGCTAGTCCATCGCAGGTTACCTTCCCAGTATATTTTTACTGGTACCCATTTATACTGCTGGGTGAACAGAGTACAACAACAACTTGTGGTTGAGACCTTGCCCAGGGGTCTTAGCACAGTGAGGGTCTCAGTGGGATTCAAACTGACAACCTCCCAATCATGAGCGCAGCACCCACTGTGCCACCGGCCCCACAATTGAATAACTTACGTCAATTGTGTAACTTATGCAATTCATATAACTTACATCAATTGAAAAACTTAAGTCAATTGCATAACTTATGTCAATTGCGTAAGTTACTCAATTGACATAAGTTACGCAATTGACGTAAGTTACGCAATTGACGTGTCACTCAACTTCACGTAACTTAGGTCAATTGCATAACTTAGGTCAATTCATGTGCTACGCACGTCAATTTTGTAACTTACGCAATTCATGTAACATGTCAATTGCGCAACTTACGTCAATTGCGTAACTTGCGTCAATTGCGTAACTTACATCATCTGCGTAACTTACGTCAAGTGCGTAACTTACGTCAATTGCGTAACTTACGTCATTTGCGTAACTTACGTCAATTGCGTGACTTACGTCATTTGTGTAACTTACGTCAGGTGCGTGACTTACGTCAATTGCGTAAGTTGCGTCAATTGCGTGACTTACGCCAATTGCGCAAATTACGTCTCTTGCGTAACTTACGTCATTTGCGTAAGTTACGTCATTTGCGTAGCTTACGCCATTTGCGTAAGTTACGTCAATTGCGCAGCTTACGTCATTTGCGTAAATCACGTCATTTGCGTAACTTACGTCAATTGCGTAACTTACGTCAGTTGCGTAAGTCACGTCAATTGCGTAACTTACGTCAATTGCGTAAGTTACGTCAATTACGTAGCTTACGTCAATTGCGTAAGTTACGTTATTTACGTAACTTACGCCAATTGCGTGACTTACGCCAATTGCGCAGCTTACGTCATTTGCGTAACTTACGCCAATTGCGCAGCTTACGTCATTTGCGTAACTTACGTCAATTGCGTGACTTACGTCATTTGCGTAACTTACGTCAGGTGCGTGACTTACGTCAATTGCGTAAGTTGCGTCAATTGCGCAGCCTTACGTCTTTTGCGTAACTTACGTCAATTGCGTAACTTACGTCAGTTGCGTAAGTCACGTCAATTGCGTAGATTACGTCATTTGCGTAGATTACGTCATTTGCGTCAATTACGTCATTTGCGTAAGTTACGTCAATTGCGTAGCTTACGTCATTTGCGTAAATTACGTCATTTACGTAAGTTACGTCATTTGCGTAAGTTACGTCAATTGCGTAGCCTACGTCATTTGCGTAAGTTACGTCAATTGCGTAGCTTACGTCATTTGCGTAAATTACGTCATTTACGTAAGTTACGTCATTTGCGTAGGTTACGTCAATTGCGTAGCCTACGTCATTTGCGTAAATTACGTCAATTGCGTAAGTTACGTCAATTGCGTAGCTTACGTCATTTGCGTGAATTACGTCATTTGCGTAAGTTACATCAATTGTGTAGCTTACGTCATTTGCGTAACTTACGCCAATTGTGTAACTTACGTCAATTACCCAGTTAGCTGCGCTGGGGGAACTTAACTTACGCAATTACGTATATTTACGTATATTTACGTATAATTACGTAAACTTATGTGAATTGCGTAACTTTCATAAATTGAGTAACTTACGTCAATTGCGTAACTTACGTCAATTGCGTAACTTACGCAATTCACGTGATTTACATCAACTGCATAACTTACATCAATTGCGTAACTTAAGCCATTCATGTAACTTACATCAATTGAGTAACTTACGTCAATTCCGTAACTTACGCAATTCATTTAACTCATGTCAATGGTGTAACTTACGCAATTCATGGAACTTCTCAATTGTGTATTTACGCAATTCATGTAATTTACGTCAATTGAGTAACTTGCGCAATTCACGTTACTCACGTCAATTGCGTAACTTACGTAATTCATGTAACTTACGTCAATTGCATAACTTACGTCAATTGCGCAACTTACGTCAATTGCGTGACTTACGTCAATTGTGTAACTTACGTCAATTGCGTAACTTACGTCAATTCACATGATTTACGTCAACTGCATAACTTACGTCAATTGCGTAACTTAAGCCAGTCATGTAACTTACATCAATTGTGTAACTTACGTCAATTCCGTAACTTACGCAATTCATTTAACTCATGTCAATGGTGTAACTTACGCAATTCATGTAACTTCTCAATTGTGTATTTACGCAATTCATGTAATTTACGTCAATTGTGTAACTTACGTCAATTGCGTAACTTGCGCAATTCACGTAACTCACTTCAATTGCGTAACTTACGTAATTCATGTAACTTACGTCAATTCCGTGACTTACGTCAATTGCGTAACTTACGTCAATTGCGTAAATTACGTCAATTGTGTAACTTACGCAATTCACATAACTTAGGTCAATTGCATTACTTTGGTCAATTGCGTAAATTAGGTCAATAGCGTAAATTAGGTCAATTCAGGTGATTTACGTCAATTGCGTAACTTGCACAATTCACGTAACTCACGTCAATTGCGTAACTTACATAATTCATGTAACGTACGTCAATTGCGTAACTTACGTCAATTGCGTAACTTACGTCAATTGCGCAACTTACGTCAATTGCGCTACTTACGCAATTCACGTAACTTAGGTCAATTGCGTAAATTAGGTCAATAGCGTAAATTAGGTCAATTCATGTGATTTACATCAATTTCTTAGCTTACGTCAATTTTGTAACTTATGCAATTCATGTAACTTATGTCAATTGCGTAACTTTCATAAATTGAGTCTGTCTGTCTGTCTTCCTTTCGGCGTTTTCTCTTTTACTCGGGAGTCGCCACAGCGAATTGTCTGATTCGCACATTTGATTTGGCAGATGCTTTACGTCGGATGCCACAACCCTTTAGCAAGGGACAGAAACACGCTGACGACTTTGAAGACTACTCTTTACGAATGTCAGCAATGGTTCTTTTACATGCCTCTCACCATAGACATAGAGTACATGGCCCGCCTTTGATAACCCAGTTAGCTACACTGGGGGAACTTTACTTACGCAATTCATGTAACTTATGTCAATTGCGTAACTTTCATAAATTGCGTAACTTACGTCAATTGCGTAACTTACGTCAATTGCGCAACTTACGTCAATTGCGTAACTTACGTCAATTGCGTAACTTACGTCAATTGCGTAACTTACGCAATTCATTTAACTCATGTCAATGGTGTAACTTACGCAATTCATGTAGATTCTCAATTGTGTATTTACGCAATTCATGTAATTTACTTCAATTGTGTAACTTACGTCAATTGCGTAACTTACGCAATTCATGTAACTTACATCAATTGCGTAACTTACGTCAATTGCGCAACTTACGTCAATTGCGTAACTTACGTCAATTGCGCAACTTACGTCAATTGCGCAACTTACGTCAATTGCGTAACTTACGTCAATTGCGTAACTTACGCAATTCACGTAACTTACGCAATTTATTTAACTCATGTCAATGGTGTAACTTACGCAATTCATATATATATATATACATATATATGGTTTGTAATTTTCATCAATGGTACACATCAAGCTTGAAATACAGAATGTAAAAAAAAAAAATCCAGGAAATCACATTGTATGATTTTTAACAATTTATTTGTGAAAATGGGAGCCCAATAAGTATTGGGCAGCCAGCAAAAGGTCCTTTTAATACAGTGCTTTGTAGTGCCTTGTTGGCAATGACAGAGGTCAAACGGTTCCTGTGGTTCTTGACCAGGTCTACACACACTTTAGTTGGGATTTTGTCCCACTCCTCTGCACAGATCTTCTCTAGAGCTGTGATGTTTGAGGGCTGTCGCTTGGAAACTCGAACTTTTAACTCCCTCTACAGGTTTTCAATTGGGTTGAGGTCTCGAGACTGGCTAGGCCACTCCAGAACCTTGATATGGTTTTTACAGAGCCACTCCTTGGTTTTCATGGCTGTGTGCTTTGGATCGTTATCATACTGGAAGACCCAGCCATGTTTCATCTTTAATGCTCTGACCCCTCAGGAAGGAGGTTTTCACCCAAAATGTGATACATGGCCCCTCTTCAACCTTTCCTAACCCTGTCATGCCATAAACACAGACACAGAGCCATTGTTAACACTGATCTGAACTGACCCTGAATTATTATTATATGTACACTACACCCACCCCTCCCCCCACAATGGCCTGTCTGAACAGACAGTGCATATCCCTTCATGCAAATCATCTAGTCATAATTACAGCTGCTTGTGCTGTATGGACAGATACAGTGGTATGATCTTGGCTGATGAAATGTGTCACAAATTGCCTGGCTGTGGAAAATTATCGTCAGGCAATGTAAGATGCTGTAGAACAGGTACAACAAGTACACCTTCACGGAGGGTGTGTGTTTTTTTTGTTTATAAGTGGCTTGAAGTAACCCAGAAATGAAACGTATGGAGGGAATGTGGTTGTGAAATTTCAGAATTTTTTTAAACCTTTATTATAAACATACATGTATATACATTTTACCATTTTGAATACATTAGGCAATTGGGATGAATTTATTTCAACAAGTAATTGAATAGTCAACACTTTAACGAAAGTGCCAGTGTCAGACATGAAGCTTTCATCATCTGCAACAATCTCTATTCGCAGCCTTATCCTGCACATGGTCACAGGAATGTGTAGAGCTACTTTATTTATATCACAGCCATCCACAAAAAATAGGATGAGATGGAACAAACACTCTCGGTGAATGGGTGGGAATAAAAAGGTAGTACCCTCCGCACCTCCATGTTTAATCCAATATATTCTTAGTATTGGCATTTCAGGGTCTCAAAAATCACAGTCCTTGAAGTCCATCCATCTACCGACTCGTACTTGGGGCCTGGGGTGGCTGGAGCCTATGCTTTGTCGAATTTGGGGTACACCCTAAACAGCTGACCAATTCATCTCAAGGCAAACACACACTCACATTTAGGGGCAATTTAGAGCATCAAATTTCCTAATGTGCATCTTTAAACTGTGGGAGGAAACCAGAGGAAACCCGGACGAGCACAGGGAGAACACAGTATGCAAATTCCATAGAGACACCCTCGCCGAGCTTGGGACTTAATCCTTCTTACTTGAGGTGGACGTGCTCACCACTTCACCACCTTTATAAATGCATATCATACATTCAGAAGTCTTGCACATATTTACCTGAACATTGCAAGATTAATGTACACCGCCATGAACACAAGACAAATCATCCTTAAGATATTCCGAATGAAAATTTTTATTCTAAGTTGTTCTAAGTCATCACAACAGATGGTTGTGTATCCTGCCAGCTTTATTTTGTATTTGATGGCAATGAAATATGCAAACTTTTCCCACCCCAACATACGGTTTCGACCTGACAAGTCGTCACATCAGTCTAACATGTTTACACAGAAAGTACTCGGAAATGTTTTTATTAAATTTCTCTTTGTAAGGACATTACTATCTGTAGCAGAAGTGAGTGAAACAAAGACAAAAGAGATCTGCATTTAAAAACATACATAAATTAATGAAATCATGTTAACCGTGTCTGTGTGTATGTAAATGTGTACAAGAGGTTCTGAGGCTCACAAGACCAATCCTCCACCCATTATTTCCAACCTCTGTAAAAAAGAAATAAAGAAAAGCATTTTATCTTTCCAAACGTACAAAACATAGCCTGCTAGTTCATTATATTTTATACATGATGCTGTATGTTCATAGTCTTTTGGTTTATCAACACATCATATAGTTTACTGCATACCTGTGGAGGCTCAATAAAGGCGAGCCAATCAGACGAATGCGTTGGGAGGAGACCCATCGACTGACACTTGTAGATGGCCAGCGCTGAGCCGAGCAAGTTGCCGACTAGATAAACCAAACCCTGGAGCCACTGCTGACTCGAACTCTCCAGCAGTTTAAAGGCTGAAACAAAGGAAGCATCATCAAGTGAATATTTACAGTATACAGTGATCCCTCGCTACTTCGCGCTTCAATTCACGCATCTTCAGTACATCGCATTTTTTTTTTTTTTAAATATTCGTGGAATTAAAAAAAATAAGGAAATTAAGGAAGAATAGGGAAAAAGTTAAGGAAAATGCCACAAAACAATTGTGTTTTATAATTGGCCAATTATCCAAAAAAATCCCAAACAAACAAAAACAAAAAACAATCCAAAATCTTGATCTTGAACTTGATAGGTTAGGTGATACGTCGCAAGGACATTAATTCACACATTTTTATGTGTGCGCGCGTGCGTGTCTGTATGTGTGTGTATTTATATTTTCTTTACATCTTATGTATTATTTTTGAATATTGAATGTTTAATTGTTATTATAAGTATTTATATAATTGAAGATGTATTTATTGATATTACATACACACATACATGTACATATACGTCAGTCAGGGGGGGTCGATCCCCCCCCCCCTCCTTTTTAATACCCAAACCTATTAGCTCATCAGGCCGGTGCTTATCCCTGGATTCCGTAGTGTGAAGTGACCAGGAGTTCAATTCCTTCTGGATGGGACACTAGTCCATCGCAGGTTACCTTCCCAGTATATTTTACCCATTTATACTGCTGGGTGAACAGAGGCACACTTGTGGTTAAGACCTTGCCCAGGGGTCTTAGCACAGTGGGGATCTAACTGGGATTTGAACACACAAATTCCTGATCATGAGCCCAGCGCCCTAACCACTACGCCAGTGGCCCCACTATATACATGTACATACAGTAGGACCTTCCTTGACTATTCACGGTTTTGCACTCACGGTTTGCATATTCGCGGATTGCTGAGCAATTGTCACATCATTCAATTTCGGCCAATGGCTGTCCTTCCTGCTGATTGGTTGAGATGATGCACAAGTTGTCAATGAGCTTTTTTTTAGTGTGTTTTAATTACAGTACCAGTTAAGCTCTATGATGCCACTCAAACGCTGTGCGTCTTCTCTGGCTAAGCGATATAAAACATTGGATGTCTCTTCTGAAGAAATAAGACCTTCTCCTGAAGAAGCGACAGTTTCCTCTGAAGTGCCTAAAGAGGAATCATCATCTAAACTGTTTTATTAAATTCTTTTTCAATTATTATTCCAGTACAGTAAGTTAATGTTTAGAATATTTGTGCGTGAGATTTTATATTCGGTAGCATGTTTAATAAACGATACCAAAAGGATAAACTTGCTTCATGTCCTTTTTACATTGAACGTGACGTCTCCAAGATGGCGCTGCCAAGAGAGCGACGTCGCGAAGTTCTGAGAGTCAAATTGTTTCTTTGTTCGTTTTAATTTGTTTTGTATGTTTTTGTTTGTTTGATTTTTGCACTATGCTCGTCTATGACCGGTCGACCCTCCAGCTTTGAGAGTGCAGTATTTTCGGACATTTAGAACTGAGCACGCTCAACTCCCATCCTGAGCTAACATGCTATTGGCAGCTCAATGCTAGCCGCACCCCAGATAACAATAAGCCCAGGCGGAGACGTGGCAGGCGGGGAGGGGCTGAACGACGACTCCGATGCTTGGTTAGCAGTGGAAGGTTATCACTTTTGGTCATACTGCTTGCAAATGTTCAGACTCTGCGAAACAAGATGGACCAACTTCATGCTCGGATTGAAACGGAGAGGGATCGACAGGTCTGCTCCATGCCGTTTCTGTGAAACATGGCTCGAGGAGAGGTCATCCGACGAGGCGACTACACCAGCCGGCTACACGGCCTTCAGGGAGGACTGGAGTGCAGTGGCCGGTGGGGCTGGTGGTTAGGGTTCTGCACTCATGATCGGGAGGTTGTGAGTTCGAATCTCACTGAGACCCTCACTGTGCTAAGACCCCTGGGCAAGGTCTCAACCACTAGTGTGCCTCTGTTCACCCAGCAGTATAAATGGGTACCAGTAAAAATATACTGGGATGGTAACCTGCGATGGACTAGCGTCCCATCCAGGAGGAGTTGAACTCCTGGTCGCCTCAAAAACCGGGGATAAGCACCGGCCTGATGAGCCACTAGGCTCGGGTGTAAAAACCCAACAGACTTTACCTTTTTTACCTTACAGAACTCGCGGATTGTCTTGATTTGCGGTAGGGGCCGGAACTGAACCCCCGCGAATAACGAGGGCCTACTGTATATGTCAGTCGGGGGTGGGGGAGGTAATACTTCACAGAATTCAGTGGTCGCGGGGGAATCTCAGTCCCAATTAACCACATAAAGGGAGGGATCCCTGTATTCTATTTGCATGAATGCTGCACTGCATCCTGTTCAGATCTGCTCTGAACTGAACAGCATGAACAGTCTGTATGCATGTATGATGTAGCTCTTCTTCCTGATTCTCTCGTAATCTGAACTCACACAGCTCAAGAACAAAGAACAAATCCTTCACCAAGAACAAAACAACCCAAGCTTGAACAGTATTATCAGAAAGAAGTAAAAATAATTTAACACACAACAGTAAAAGCAACACCTTCAACTATATCTGAAGATGATGATGAATATGATATAGGTTTCCCCTTTTCCAAAAAAAAAAAAAATCACTCCCACCAATATCTAATTATGCTTTGTCATAGGAGTTAGCACTGATGGTAAGACCTTCTCCTATTAAATTCAGAAGATGTGGCTCAACCCGAACAGAAATGAGAAATATTGCAAAGAGGTCGTGTCACCTGTAAACAAAGCCATATTTCGTTTTATACATCGCGTAGCATACATAGTCGACGTTAAACCACTAAATACTAACACTAAACACTAAACCTCAGCAGTTAAAACTACATGGCGCAATATCTTAAGATACAGAGATGTTCCTGATGAAACCCTCATCATTTCAAGATTTGTTTATTTACTTTTATTGCGATAATAGAACTTAATGCTGAGGCACTGTGGTAAAAGTGACACTGAGTATAATTGAAATGTAAACTGAAGCTTTACTCACTGGCAGACATGGACATGAGTGCCTGAATGGGTCGCCATGCCATCATACACACCATCATGATGGGGAAGATGGAAATAGTGTTGCCAGACATGTACATAATGAACAGGTTCATGGGGATCTGCTTCAGAGGGCCAAGGGCTACGTCCCAGCATCTCTACACACACACACACACACACACACTCAATTGGTTTATAGCACAGTACATTTTTAAAAACATCAGGTACTTCAAACATTGTATTATAAAATAATGATAATAATCTACGGTCTACACTTTGTGCAGGTTTACCTTTTCCACCAGGTTGCGATCTGCTTCCTGTACGCTCGTGTCAGGGACCGGTTTATCTGAGTATCCCACAGGATACATCACTTCGCCATCCTTAAGCTGTCTGTCTCCTCGAGTCCTGCACAAAGCAAAAGACAAGAAACTTATTTACCTTAGCTCAGGAAGGAACTTTTTCTGGTGCAGTTTGTTAGTCTTTCTGTACTCAAGATTTTATGAAATCTACCAACTTCCAGGAAACAGTGAAATGTTATATAACACAACACAAGAAATGACCCATTCAGTTTCGGACTGGATCAGAATTTCTGACATCCTTTTCTAATGTTATGACATACAGAATTTAGTAAAAGTACATTGGAGTATAAAAAAGGACAGGTGGACTCGTATTTCTGTGCTCTGACATCACTGTTTTTAGTGTACAGGGATCTCTCGCTACGTCGCATTTCAATTCATGCATCGCGGTTTTTTTTTGGTAAATATTCATTGAATTAAAAAAAGAAGGACATTAAGGAAGAATAGGGGGAAAGTTAAGGAAAATGCCGCAAAACAAGGCCGATTATGCAAAAAAAAAAAACCCTAAACAAAAACAAAAAACAACCCAAAATCCTCCAACAAAACTACGTACATTTTTATGTGAGGTGCGCGTCTGCGTGTGAATTTATATTTTTTTACATTTTTTATTGTATGTGTGCATTTATATTTTATTCACATCTTTCGCATTACTTTTGAAGTGCTATTATAAGCATTTATAACATTGAATATGTATTTATTGATATTATACACACATGTACATATATGTGTACGTCAGTCAGGTGGGGTTGATCCTACTTCGCGGAATTTGGCGGTAACAGGGGGAATCTCAGTTCCAATTAACCGTGGAAAGTGAGGGATCCCTGGATTCACTTCCTCTCTTCTTGTGACTGCACACACTCCTGATAAACAGGTTTACGATTTATGGCACCTGAGTGGCACATCAACAAGGTGCGTGACTTAATAGTGTTACCCAGAGATCACAAGTTCGACTCCAGTTTAATACCACAGCCGCCTGTGGCTGGGAGTCCATGTAAGCTAATTGTCTGAGCTTCCACAGGAAGTAGGGACAGCATACCCTCACTTCCCTGTCACTCACAGCAATGGCCAGCCAATCATGGGTGTTTGTGAGCTCAGTCATACGAGGGAGCAGATAGTGTCTTCCCTCCGAGTGTGTTAGACCACCCACAAATGTGCATGCATAGCAGTTCGAAAAGAGGTGAGCAGCTTGCACTGCATGTCACAGAAGGGGGCGTGTGCATGCTCTCACCCCTCCCTGATGGATGGGAATAGAATAGGGCTAAATTAGGGAGAAAATGGGGGAAAATAGAGGTGCCTAGGATTTCTTACCTGGTGTTGGCCAAATTCAGCTCAAGAGCCCATTTCATCCTCTTCGGTCCTGTAGCTTTAGTAGACAAAGCTCCTCCCTGTCCCCCCGGTGATGACATTGCTCTATTTAATAATAAGCAATAAAATGAATTAGCATTACATATCTTACTATCCAGCGACAAGAGTAAGTTATGATATCAAAGTTCATTCTTGATGTCTTGAGATTCTTGAATATTAATCAAGATCACAAGCGTGAGTTTATATTTCAGACATGGCATGTAATAAGTATATAAATCAAGCTTGGAGAAATCCACCAACAATGTTCATCAAACTCATAATATTCATTTTTTGGTTTAAAAATATTTCCTGAATACACTATAAGAGCCTTCACTAGATGACATCCAACCATTACCCACAATGCCAGCTAATAAATGTAATAGTGGGAATTATACGATCTACCACATAGACGATCAGCCAGCTGAGTCACACTCCAGTGCAACCTGCATTGTATTCTGGAACCTTTCAATGATTTCTACATTAGGTTTCTCATTAATGATATTGAAGGGATAATAGGCCTCCATACTACTCTGTTCATGTTGTTAGAAAAGTGTCCGGTGTCATAGGAAGGTATCAGCAAGAATGAAAGGAAAAGTGTACAAGACGGTGTTGAGGCCAGCGATGTTGTATGGGTTAGAAACAGTGGCGCTGAGGAAATGACAGGAGGCAGAGCTGGAGGTAGCAGAGATGAAAAATGTTGAGGTTCTCTTTGGGAGTATCGAGGATGGATAGGATCAGGAATGAGTACATCAGAGGGACAGCACATGTTAGAGGTTTTGGAAACAGAGTCAGAAAGGCTAGATTGAGATGGTTTGGACATGTACAGAGGAGGGATAGTGAATATACTGTATTGGTAGTAGGATGCTGAGGTTGGAACTACCAGGCAGAAGGCCTAGAGGAGGTCCAAAGAGAAGATTTATGGATGTGGTGAAAGAGGACATGAAGGCAGTTGGTGTAAGACAAGAATTCGCTGTGGCGACCCCTGAAGGGAACAGCCGAAAGGAAAAGAAGACGACTCTGTTCACGTTCTTGTTTGTGGATTTCAGTTACATTATGAGGATTGAATAAATTGTCCACGAGATGGCGCATCAGACCTGAAATATCTGTCTATCCACTTTACAAAACAAACTACTGTACCATAATGGTTTTGGGTTTAACACACAGTCATTTTAAACATTCTGACAAGTTCTGTTTCTTTTGGAACCCGTCTGCAGTGGGTGTGTTGTGACAGGAGATCAATGCAAGTTCTGGAGTTGCTGGGCGAAATACTTCAAGACTAACCATAAAGAACTTTCCCTTAAATAAATAGAGCCAGTAAATTAGCAAATACAGTATTTGGACATTAGGGCAGTAGTGGTCTAGTGGATAAGGCGCAGGACCGCTGATCCTGGTTGGGGGTTCGAGTCCCCACAGGGTCATTAATTCCTGGCTAAGTCGTGTGTACAGTGTTCTAGCGTCTAATCAGACATTTCTGATAACATGACAAGAAAAAACACACAGACGATGTTTTAGTACTGAATTATATACTGTTTTACTCCAACTGTAAGCACTAAACTACATTATATAATGTTTATTATGGCAGTGCGCAGTTTCTGACTACCTGAAAGTTAGCCGTTAGCATGGTTATTTCTATAACGTTACTGTTTGGGTAAGGAAAGGTCAGGAAACACAAACGCCCATACCTTTAAATAGCTTTAGTATCCGTTTACACAAGTTTATAATTCAATTTTGCAGAAATCGTGGAAGTTTACTTGTATTTATGTCGTATAGTGGTAGCTCAGGTGGTCTTCTCTGAACTAGCCTGTCGGGGAAATTCTTCTTCTTGAGTATTTTGTGTATCGCAAACTACTGAAAGGTGCATACCGCCTCCTCGTGTACAAGCAAGAGTGTGCAACATCATATCGATGTTTTGTACGGGATAATTTGGTTATGCATCATGTTAAACCCAATCTAGTCTGGATCAGAAACAATTTATCTACACCCCACACACAAAAAACAGACAAACAAACAACAACAAAGCAAAAATAAAAAACAACAACCCCTCAACGCGTGTGCGGCCACAGCCTGTTATTTTCCTCCTCCCTCAGACATAAACTCGCTCAAGTGAAAGCTCAAAAACCAAAACCAACTGGAATGAAACATTTGAAACAAATGCATCACCTAATGATGGTGATGATGATGATGATGATGGTACATAGCTGTGTGTAAGTTAATCAGCGGGTTATGATGTCAGAAAAATAGGGTCAATAGAGGGTGATGCCATGGAGTGCGTAGGTCATGTGAGCCATTGGCAAATCATTGTGACATCACATCACTGTGACAGAGTAAGAGGGACACAGAATCTGTCTGCCCTACCCCAAGAGCAATAGCATCTTTATCAAAATACACCATACTGTGTATAGATATACACACGATACTCTTGACTGATTTCTATGTAGTTATCACACTTCATCTTACGACCTTAAGTTTTATTGCATGCTTAAAAATTCTACAGTAACAAGCACATTAACTATTGATGGCTGTATTCTTATTACACAATTCCATCCCATGTTTGAAGAATGAGACTATCAGTAGATATACAATGATAGGGATTTTCAACCTTCTTTAGCTGGTGACCTCGTCTTATGGTGGCCTATCTATATTAGCCTGGTTCATTCATTTTCTAAACCACTTAATCTTAATTTGGGGTGTGGAGAGGTTAGCACCCATCTCAGCTGAATCGGGGTGAGTACAGAGTACACCCTGGACAGCTCGAAGAAGCCCACTGCTTTGCAGAAACATGCTGATGGCTATACAGCCCACCCTTGAGAAAAGAGTGCAATGGTTTGTTTACATCCCACAGACAGTGAGAGGCACAGCTTTTGATAATCCAGGCTATCAAAACTCTCAGCCTTCTGCCTGGTAGGTCCAACCTCAGCATCCGACTACCAATATACTCACTATTCCTCCTCTATACATATCCAAACCATCTCAATCTAGCCTCTCTGACTTTGTCTCCAAAACGTCTTACATGTGCTGTCCCTCTGATGTGCTTATTCCTGATCCTATCCATCCTCGTTACTCCCAGAGAACCTCAACATTTTCATCTTTGCTCCCTCCAGCTCTGCCTCCTGTCTTTTCAACAGTGCCACTGATTCTAAACTATACAACATCCCTGGCTGCAACATTGTCTTGTACACTTTTCCTTTCATTCTTGCTGTGTGATTACTCTCCTATCACACATCACACCGGACACTTTTCTCCAACCATTCTAACCTGCCTCCATACGCTTCTTCATCTCTTTTCCACACTCTCCATTGCTCTGGATTGTTGAGCCTAAGTACTTAAAATCCTCCCATCCTTTCCAGGGCATACCTCCATCTCTCTGGATTTTCCTGCACTCGTTCTCTGCTCTCACATGTCATCTGCAAACATCATAGTCCATGGGGAATCTTGTCTAACCTCGTCTGTCAGCCTGTCCATCACCATAGCAAACAAGAAGGGGCTCAGAGCTGACCCTTGGTGCAGTCCCACCTCCACTTTGAATTCTTCTCTCACACCGACAGCACACCTCACCACTGTATGTAAATCTCTCATACATGTCCTGCGCACTCTAACATACTTCTCTGCCACTCCAGACTTCCTCATGAAATACCACAGTTCCTCTCTCGGCACCCTGTCATATGCTTTCTCCAGATCCACAAAGGCACAATGCAGCTCCTTCTGACCTTTTCTGTACTCTATTAACATCCTCAAGGCAAACACTGTATCAGTTGTGCTCTTTCTTGGTATGAACCCAAACTGTTGTTCACAAATGCTGACCTCTGCCCTTAGTCTAGCTTCCACTATTCTTTCCCATAACTTCATTGGATGGCTCCTCAACTTTATCCCTCTGTAGTTGCCACAACTGTGCACGTCTCCCTTGTTCTTAAAAATGGGCACCATCACACTTCTCCTCCATTCCTCTGGCATCCTCTACTCTCTCTAAGACCTTGTTGAATGTTCTTGTCAGGAAATCTACGGCTACCTCTCCTAGACACTTCCATACCTCCACCGGTATGTCATCAGGACCAACTGCCTTTCCATTCTTCATCCTCTTCAATGCCCTCCTCACTTCCTCCTCACTAATCTTTGCTACTTCCTGGTCCTCGACGGTCACCTTTTCTACTCTTTTTCCCTCTCATTTTCCTCATTCATCAGCTCTTCAAGATACTCTTTCCATCTTCCCAGCACACTTCTGTCATCAGTCAATACATTTCCCTCTCTGTCCTTAATCACTCTAACTTGCTGAACATCCTTCCCAGCTCTATTTCTCTGCTGTGCCAACCTGTATAAATCATTTTCTCCCTCTTTACTTTCCAACCGAGCATACAAGTCATCATACGCCCTCTGTTTGGCCTTTGACACCGCTACCTTTGCCTTACACCGTGTCTCCCTGTACTCCTGTTTACTCTCTTCGGTCCTCTCTATGTCCCACTTCTTCTTAGCTAACCTCTTCCTTTGTACACACTCCTGCACTTCCTCATTCCACCACCAAGTCTCCTTATCTACTCTCCTTCCAGAGTACACAGCAAGTATTCTCCTACCTGTCTCCCTGATCACATTAGCTGTAGTTGTCCAGTGTCCTGTGTGCTCCTACCTCCGCTTTTATAAGTCACCATATGCTCCTGTCTCTTCTGGAAGAAAGTATTTACTACAGCCATTTCCATCCATTTTGCAAAATCTACCAACATCTGTCCTTCTGCGTTCCTGTCCGTGATACCAAACCTGGCCATCACTTCCTCATCCCGTTTCCTGCACCAACATGTCCATTGAAGTCTACCCCAATGACCACTCTTTCACCTCGGAGTACTCTGCATCACTTCATCTCAGTCCAGAATCTCTTCTTTTCTTCTAGCTCACATCATGCCTGTGGGGCATAAGCACTAACAACATTGAACATCACGCCTTCAATTTCTAACTTGAGACTCATCACTCTGTCTGACACTTTTCACTTCTAGAACATCCCTGACAAACCTCTCCTTCAAGATGACTCCTATTCCATTTCTCTTCCCATCTGCACCTGTTTAGCTTAAACCCTGCTCCTAAGCTTCTAGCCTTGCTACCTTTCCACCTGGTCTCCTGAACAGACAGTAGGTCCACCTTCCTCCTCTGCATCATGTCAGCCAGCACTCTACCTTTTTCTTTCATAGTTCCAACATTCAAAGTCCCTACTTTCTGTCCGAGACTCATGCCTTTCCTCTTCTCTGTCTGCCTACAGACACGCCTTCCGCCTCTCCTTCTTCGAGTATTGAGAATAATACATACAGTAGGTTCTTAATTTTAAATCACCAGGGGATTTTAAGCAGATACCCAGCAATGGTGAATTACTGACCCTGTTTTCTTTTCTTTTTTGAAAAAAGTACTGAACGAAACACAGTATATTAATTATCTCATTACTCATGAATTAATCATATGACATACAAAAGTAATTATTTTCAGCTGGATATGTAGTCATCACCTTGAAGACAGTGTGTCAGTTGCGCTGTCCACAGATCAGCTACAATTTTATTACAACTGCTAAACATTGAAGAGGAAAAACATCTCTATGATTCAATATGAATGCTGACAGGAGGACAATAATAAAAAGCACCTGGCCGAATCGGACAGATGTGTGTGGCTGCGGCTCTTTTTGAGAGTTAATGGATTTAAATATACACTGCTGGAAAAACATTTCTGAACATCTGAAGTATCTTACAGAGTAATGGATAAACAGGAACAGTGATAGTGTCAACTGGAAGACAGATATACATTGCACTTATATTTAAGACGAAGCCACTGCTTACGATTTAACCTAAACATGTTCAAAATCCTTTAACTGTTGGTCTGGTTTTATCATTTTAAAGCCCATTATTTATACTCTGCTAAGTTTTTACAGTAAATTAATTTTCTCTGGTTGGCTGCTTTATATCATTTAAAAACAATCAGTCCATCCTCTTTCATTGTGTAACACACTTAAACAAGACTGACACGCATTTTAAACGCTAAAAGCTTGGTAGTGCCATTCACTTATACAGGCTGAGTTCAGGACAGTGATAAAGGCACATGTAGGCATCACAGAGCAATCTTCGGACTGGTTCTTTCAGCAGGGCGAAGTCTAAGCGGCTGAGCTCACCCTCGGACAGATCCAGGTAGCGTCCTACCTCTGGACATGCTCTCACCTGCGGTACATTGAAGCCATTCTCCCCTCCTGCCAAAGGAAGGAAACATTACTGTTTCTTGGCATCTTGAATATCAATTCAAATATGGTAGGCTCATAGTCTATGTTGCCTAGCAACAATGCTTTATTTATTCTACTGCACCACTGAATAAGTTTGTTACAGTAGTTATGGCATAACATCTCACTGACTGAGAACTGAACACTCCATGGTGAACGCGACAAAAACAGGTCTCATCATTCCAGCTCAATACGAACTGATTTATTCAGAAATCATTTGTACACGTTTTTAGTCATGGTCTTTGGTATTCGTAAAACCCTGGAGAATCCAACTCCTGAATGTAAAATTAGTTTGAAAAACTGGGACCAGCTGGAAAAATAACATTGAAAATACCTGGTGATTTTTGAAAAAATTACATCATACAATGCCTACACTCTATTAGTTTGTAGGACTTTGCCACGGTGATTACGTAGCGTTTTTATTGTTGCTCGAGTAGGTCCGGTCAAAGCTCAATGACAACAATGTACTGAATGACCACATGATCCTATCACTGGACTTGTTCTTCCCTGATGACGTGGATATAAATTTGGGGCTCAGATAGTGAAAGAGTGGTTCAAGGAAAATAAAGAAGAATTTTCACACATGAACTTAAACCACAGAGTTCTGACCTTTAACCCTATTGAAAGTCTTTGGGATGCGCTGGAGAAGATTTTATTTTGTGGTTTAATTTTCCCTCAATCACTTAAAAAATGTTGGCAATAAATGGACCCAATTCAGAATGGAAATAATATTTCAACAAATTTAACATCACAACATTTGTCATGGCACTTATGTGTTATAACTAATGCTAAAATGATCTCTGTTATAAGAGTGAGGGACTTTCCTTGACCAGACAGGATATAAGAAAATTTCAAAAAAGAATTTTCACCCTCTCAATGAGCCTCCATAAACTGATAAAAGGTTTTTTTAGTGAAGAAAAAAATCTAATCATTGATGTGTTTAAGTTTCTGTAGGGTTTGTGATATTTTTATCATAGTTATCGAAACTTTCAGTACTCTATCATGTCAAGTTTTCTCCACAACATTTGGCAGACACCATTCTCCAGAGCGACTTACAATTTTTGTAAAACTGGGGGATAATGGCCAACAGTGGTGAAAGTGGGGATTGAACCGCTGACCTTGGGATCACTAACCAACTAAGCCAACACTGCCCTCACAAACGAGTCCTAAAGTAATAACACACAGTATAACTTACTTGAGGCTCCTACCACACCTGTGCATTCTACTGTAATACATATACAATGTATTTAATACATATACAATGTTTAATACATGAGAATAACCAGTTTTCTGTTTGGAAGAATGCGTTTGCATTTTCCTGTATAAACACACACTGACAAGTTAGGCAGCCACAAAATATACATAAAAAATAATAGAATAAAAATGTAAGACGGAAGTGACGTTTGTCACTTTTCTAATTTCTTACCCTCTCTGTCAGCCATACTGTCGAAAAAGAGCCAGTCAGTAGAGAGGGGCCCGTGCTTTACAAAGCTGACATAATGACTGGTCTCAATGCATGTCACAGCGAAGAGTGTTAAAAGCTGCCGAGCTCCATGAACCGGTCCCTCCCACGTTCCCTTGGGCATTCTGATCTTGACTGGTTTGTGTTTTTGTCGTTTTTTATGGGCGTGAACCTGACAGGGAGAGAAGTAGTCACAGATCATGTTAACACTGGGTTAATGGACAAACAGAAAAGATGTGATTTTTAACAAAAATTCATACTTGTGCATTGCAAGTGTTGCAATATTGTTTTAATTGGCCAGGTGTGATATCCAGGTCCTCATAACACTGTGAACACTCCCACTGTGCCACTGACTGACATATACTACACTGTCGGAGTGCTAGAGGGAAGAAGACAGGATTCAGTTTGCATTCTGTTCCCTACTGCAGTTCCTAAACAAGATTCAACAGTACGATAGAGGAAAATTTTTTATTTTTATTTTTTAGTTATAGTAAAAATGTATACAGTATAATTGTAATTATTACATACTACACAGGAAAGGTGGCTTGCTATCTTGTGATTAAAAACATTATCCCAGGTGGATAATTCATGAATCAAAATGACCAACACTCATCATCATGCTTTAAAATGGAGAAATGAATCGTAAAAATTTTCTTTTAGTCTGTTTATCCTGTATTCCCCGTAGAATATAGTACAATTTTAAACAGTAGGCACACACACATTTATGGAAGTGGAATGTCTTATATGTAAATGAATTACATCTCGTTTTATTTTGCTTTTCATTATGTATTTAAAATTTGAAAAGGGTTTAGATTTTTTATAATTACAATAGGCCCTTGACTATTTGTGGCTTTGCAACTGACGGTTTGCATATTCACGGATTGCCGAGCAACTGTCACGTCGTTCAATTTCAGCCAATGGTCCTTCCTGATGATTGGTTGAGATGATGTAACACCCCTTTTTCCTCATTCGCGCACAAGTTGTCAATGAGCTTTTTTTTGTGTTTTAATTACCAGATAAACTCTATGATGCCACTCAAACACTATGCGTCTTCTCTGGCCAAACGATCAAAAAGATAATGACGTTGGATGTCTCTTCTGAAGAAATAAGACTTTCTCCTGAAGAAACAACAGTTTCCTCTGAAGTGCCTGAAAAGGAATAATCATCTGAACTGTTGTAAAGCTCTACAGTTCTTTTTAAATTATTATTCCAGTACAGTGCCTCAGTTAATGTTTAGAATGTTTGTGTGTGTCTGCTTTTTCCCCGCTCCGGCTGAGGGGCATGGATGAGCTGCTCTGACTGAATGCAGTTCATACTGGAATTAAGTAATCTCATTTACTCCCTATAAACACAAACCATGTGCTAACCTCAATTAAAGCGCATTTCTTAAGTCCTTCGCAGGTGCAGGTGATATACAGAGCTTGATCTTTCAAGTGCACAAGTGTGGATAAGCCACGCTTCGTCTCACAAGCTCAGTGTGTCACCTGCAACAAGTGCCTCACATTCAAAGGGGAAGGACGTAAGAAGTGCGCTTTAATTGAGGCATAAATTAACCATAATCTAACTCTAGTGGGTTCCCCCCACTTTGGTTCCCATGTATTATATACTGTACTACAAATTATGTCTCTTAAGCTGGGTGAATATCGCTCCTTGGGGACATTGAGCAATATCCACCTTTTATTGCATAATTGTTAAATCGCATTAAAACTTAATAGACTTATAAGTAAAACTTATAAGTAAGTAACTTTTATAGTGGCGTAGTGGTGAGAGCGCTGGGCTCACGATCAGGAGGTTGCGAGTTCAAATCCCAGTTAGACCCCCACTGTGCGAAGACTCCTGGGCAAGGTCCTAACTACAAGTGTGCTTCTGTTCACCCAGCAGTATAAATGAGTTCCAGTAAAAATATACTGGGAAGGTAACCTGCGATGGAATAGCATCCCATCCAGGAGGAGTTGAACTCCGAGTTGCTTTACGCTACAGAAACCGGGCATAAGCACCGGCCTGATGAGCCACTAGGCTCAGGTGTAAAAAGCCCAACAGACTTTACCTTTACCTTACTTTTATAATGTGCTCTCAAGATAAATAAATACAGGTTTAGCACTATGATAATATACAAAAATCACACAGAAAACATTCTCACTCTCATCCAGCAGGTCAGTGATGTCAAGTGTGAGGGAAGGCAGAATGGCATCAAACATCTTAAACTCTTTACCGAAGCGTGGCATAAGTAGAGGAAGACAGGATGGAGCCTGATTATCAACACAATGAAACAGAATTTTTTAGCACAGACCTGCAGACACATGCTTTAATATTAAGGATTATGTTTTACATAGAACCTGACATTTATTCAAGATGCAGAAGATAAGTGGATTAACGATACTTGTTACATTTATAATGTTTTATGTTATGACATGATAAAATTCTAAACATTAGTTCAAATGTATTAAAATTACTTATTACTAAAAATTAATTTAAAACAAAGGAAATAAGAAAATGCATTTATTAATGTGAAGATCGTAGTTTCTGAACCCACTGACAGGTTCTGGGTTATAGATTTACATTTAAGATGCTGTAATCTGAGCTAGTCATGTTAATATGTCATTTATTCTCTGTACCGCTTAATCCTAATTAGAGTCGTGGGGAGCTGGTGCCCATCTCAGCTGACTCCGGGTGAGGGCAAGGTACACCCGAGATAGCTCGCGAAGCCATTACAGGGCATGCCAATATGTCATAGTTGTTTGTTCAAGGGTAGGATTTTGCAAATGACCACAATGAGAATACAGATAGGTAAGAAAAAGTAAAACGCTGGGTTTTGGTGATTTTTGAATCAGTCCATGCCCTTTCTCAAGTTTTATCTAAATGTCACTCAAGTACCACTTCAATGACGGGTAAATTCAGCAAATATCTGATTTTTTTTTTGTCTGAATATTGACACAAAATTATGTAAATTACACAAATTAAGTTGAGATAACAATATGGTTTTTGAGCATAACAATGACAGAGAGTCATTTGTCAAATCTTTCCATTACGCTTTTGAAGTCCAAGTTTCTGTTTCTGACTGTGGAATCAGACACTCAAGCTGAATGGCAAAGATATTTCTTTGGCTAGTGTTGATTTATAGTCCATGTAGCATCAGTGTATAGTTATCAGTATAGTTATGTAGCATATACGAGTATGTAGTTATGTAGCAGTATATCAGTATAGTTATGTAGCATCAGTGCACGAGCAAAATTCCTGACAAACAGAGAACACTGGTTGAAGCAAGACATTGTTGAAAATCAATCTCTCTTCCATATCTGTTATTCATTGAGAGACAGACAGACATACAGACGCTAAAGTTTGATGCCTGCAATAGACTCAATAAAATGAGGGGTCAAGTTAAAATAAGCCATCAAACGTTAACAGAATATTCATGTACCAGTCCTGAACTAATCAGTAGCAGTTAAAGTACCTTGAATGGGTATAAAAGTAACATCCAAAAAAAGCTCAGTCTTTACAAGCAAGGATACAATGTAGGTGGATCACTTTGTGCCAAAGTTCTTGAGAAAATTGTATTCATCTCAAAAGAAACACTGCTTAACCCAAGACTTCAGAGAATTTCTGTTCTTCCAAATCTGCAGTATATTTATTGTCAAAAGCTTCAGGGAAATGTTTGCTTGACCTCTGAGTCCTCAGGGGAAGATACCTAAGAAACAGTCATGCTGTGACAAATACAGTCACATGTAGACAGGGAGTACTTCTGAAAACAGCTGTCATTTAACATAATCCGCACTGCATCCAGAAATACAACCTTAAACTGTATTACGCAAAGAGGAAATCCCACATCAATTCTATGTATTTATCTATCCTGGCCTGAGCTCTCTGAACCAATGTTGAAATCAGCAAGCCATATTATCATGAGAAAAAGTACTAAAGCCAGCATCTGTGTTAGTGTCCATGGCATGGGTTAGTTATGTGTGTTTATACATCATTGATTTTAAGGCATATATATTGGAATTTTAGAGAGGTCTTGCCATCAAAGAAACAAAATTTCCTGGCAAGTCCAAGCTTATTTTATCAGGACATTTATTCTGCGTGAACTGCAATATTTATAATGTGCTTAACTTGTCGGCTGCCCCATCTCCTACTGAAGATGTGACCATGGACTCAGCAGCTCAAGTTTTATATTAAGCAAGAATGAACACAATAACTTCAAGTGCAAAACTACAATAGATAGTAACCTCAGTTCCCAAAAGGTTAAAAAGTATAACTCAAAAGAAAGGTGATATAACAAGTTGGTACACATGCTTTGCACCAACTTTTGTTGAGTGCGTTGCAGGCATCAAATTTTAACTTTTTAACATTTATATTTACAAAATAAAATTAAGATAGTGAAATTGAGTTGATTCTTTTTTTTTTGTACATTTGCCAAATAAATAAATAAAAAACAAAAACTGCTTCACAATTTCTAACATAAAACAGGTGAAAAAGTGCTGATCTTAGATTAGATGCAATTATAATACACATTCTTTTTAAAACTGTAAGTAAGACTTGGCATTACCGCTGTCAATTTAAGCCCAGAATGCATGAAGGAGGATTCCAGCAATGTCTGCACACTGGCAACCCTCATGAGTCCACTTGATGGTGAAGAAAGAGGGATTGGGGAGAAAGGGGGGGAGAGAGAGGGAGTCAGTGGAGGACTAATAGGTGAGGCTGGACAGGGAAGTGTCGGAGGAAAAAGTTGGTAAATGTAGCATTCCTGTTGCTCCTGGCTCAGCGACCTATAGGAGAAAAAAAAAAAAAAAATACAAAATGGAAAAAAAATGGGAAAAGAAACAGAAGAATTAGAATAAAAGGCCATAGGCTATAATGAAGAAGAATGAGTAGAAGGGTTTCACCTTATTTCTATAAGTGGTTCCACATGGAGAAGCTGGAAAAGCTTGTTGAGGAATTCTTCAGGATCTAAAATGTGTTCACACAGAACACCGTTAGACTCGTCACGGTGAGCAAAGAGCTAGTAGATTTTCTCAGAGTTTAACTTTACCTTTCTCTTCATTTGTAAAACCTGCCTCTGGATTTTCAGTTTCCAGAAGCTTCCGCAATGCCATAGTCTTACTGGCACACACGTATCCATACCTAGTTATGTACACAGTATTAATATTTAAACTTTATGATTCATACTTTTAAAATTGTTGAATATTATTATTCACATAATCCAAAGTGGGCTGCACGATAGCATAGGGGTTAACACATCTACCTCACAGCAAGAAGGTCCTGAGTTCAATTCCCAGCTTAGGCCTTTCTGTGTGGAGTTTGAATGACCCCCCCATGCTTGCGTGGGTTTCCTCTGGGTAGTCTGGTTTCCTCCCACAATCCAAAAACATGCACAATAGGCTAATTGGCTGTTCTAAATCACCCCTATATGCGAGTGTGACTATGAGTGATTTGGCCCTGTGATAGTCAGGCGAGCTGTCCCGGGTATAGCGCGCCCTGGCCCGAAGTCGGCTGCGATGGGCTTAATTAGGATTAAACGGTTCAGAAAATGAATGGAACATAATCCAAGGCCAAGTTCATACTGCAACTTGGAGCTCAAAAAGAGTTAACCCATTTTTTATTTGTAACTTTTTTGGTAAACACATACAACATCTCTGGGTTATATCAAAGTTTGATTAAATAAAACTTGGTTGAGGAGGAGTAATTGATAGCAAAAAAGTATGATGTTGAGGAAGGATGACTCATAATGATTAAGACGACACTGATGCAAGATTTCTCAAAGTGTCCATATGCATCCGCAAATGACAAAAAAGCAAGTTAAAAAAAAAGACCACAGGGGTCCAGATGCTCCTGCTGAAAGAACCATTCAATATATGCCAATATTGAGCAAGCACAGCAGGTGTAAAAGCAAGTAAATGTCTAGAAACCTAATACATATTTTTGCCTCTGTGATCTTGAAAAGTAGGTCAAGGTCACTCACACACAAACTCAAATTAGCACTCATAGTAGTGAGTCAAGTTTAAAGCTCCAGCTTTGGCGACCGGCAAGTAAATGTTTGAAAACTAAAGTACGATGGACAGACGAACAGAAAAAAAGATGTGTCCCTTTGCTTTAACAACTAGACAAGTACGTATGAATATCATTATAAATGCTAATTGCGCTGTTTGACTGAACCAGATTTGTAGTCTTTTTAAGAATTGAAGGGAATTCTCACTCTGACACTAACCATGTGAAAAAAGCAGATTTTGAAATATGCAAGCCAGTAACATATATAAAAATTCAATGTCAGATTACAAACCTCCGTAAAGGATTGACAATTTCACAGCGGAGTAGTTCCTGAGCATCTTTGCTTCGGTGGCCAGCTTCATTGCAGGGCCAAAACAAAACCCAGTCGACTGAACTGCAGCATGAGAACAGACTGAAAGGAGCAGAAAAAGAGACATTATGCACACAGCATCTACATGAAACACAGTCTTACGCAATTCCTTAACAAACCTATGATACAACCATGAGCCTGAAATAAACTGCTCCAAAAAAGGCTAAATCTAAGACTTTTAGTCTGAAAAGCAATTTCTGCATGTCTCACCTGAAGAGTGATGCATCGAGGTAGCAGGAGTTGAGATGGCCTTGGATGCCTTTTTTAAAACCTTCATACAACTGTCGAGCACCCTGACCCAATACGGGTGGTGTGTTCTCCTCCACACGCTTACTGCCCCATTCTGCAAATGCTGAAATTCACATAGTATAAACAAAAAACATGCACAATTGCTTGTTAAAAAAAAAAAAACAGCATGTGCATATAATATGTTTGCATAGTTAATCAATCGCCTATTTTTTCACCTTTGAGTGTGAAGAATATTTAACCCCTACATTAAACACAAAGTCAATAAAATTATTATTACAGCTTCCCAAGGAAGCTTGAAAAATTGGGGTGGTAGAACTAACCAGCTAACATCTGTTTTATAACAAAAAATATTCTCTATCAAAATCAATAAAACTTAATACTGACAGAGAAAAGCACTGAACTGGACATCTGAGACTGTTGGAAATGTTGGAAGCACAGAATTTAAAAATATTCCAGCATGACAATTTCTCTTCGTTAGAACCTGTACTAGTAATCTCCATGAAGACACTATCTATCAAGGATAGCAAAGTGGGCAAACTGTAATGACAAACTCAAATGTTTTTTGGACTAAATGGGCAAATCCTCACAGCAATGCTAAAGAATTGAATAGAAAGCCTTCCCAGAAGAGCAGAAGTTATTAAAACAACTTCAGTGAATAAAGCTAGATGCCAAAAAATATACATACAAGTTAGATGGTCAGGTGTCCACAAACTTCTGTTAAGTCAACTTCTCTTAGAAAACTGTCAGCCTTGCTTGGAACAAGACCTTCTGCAAAGCACACACTTACCAATCGAATTGCAGCGCTCCACCTGATTGATTGGCATCTCAGGAACAGGAAATCTGGAGTCTCGTCTACAGTTACGCAGTTTGATGAACAGCCCCTTGTTAGGGGGGCAACGGAAATGACGCTCGCCAAGGTAGTTGCCATCTGTGCCAGCAGTCAATTCCTGCTCCTGAAAAAGCCAGAATTCGAAAGAAATTATTGAGTAAGTGTGTTGACTGCAAGGACTACATAAAGAAAAATCTGCTGGATCACTAACATTATGTTAAGCAGTAAGGATCAAATAAATTTTCAAAAAAGGATTCTTCAATATTTTTGTTGTGTCCACCGAGATAAACTGCAAGAACAGATTAATTTTTCCTGCATTTCTCAAATGGAATTTTTAAAACGTCACCGGTTTTAATTAGACTAAACTAACTAAAAAGAATTCTTGTAGTATATATTTACATATTTTAACCATGACAGATTGGTGAATTGAGCTTAGTGCACCAAAGTGTTTGGATCACAGTGATTCAAAATTTTAGTCCTGTATATACCACACTGTAATATGCAAAACAAATCTAAACAATATTTGTATGGTTTACTTTTCCATATTAAAGTGTGACAATCATGATGCTGTCTGCTTGAGTGCCTGTAAGAAACTGCAAATCTTTGTCATTTTCATTCAATCATTTTCAATGCTGATTAATTGTTTTAATTCCTAACTAGTCCTGTGTGAAGCAATGTGATAATATATGATATATTTCTATTATTTTATGTTTATTTTTGGATAAATATATTATTAAAATCCCACTTTCACTGCACTCTATAAGTGAATCTAATTATTGGCTAATATGCCAAAAATATGTTTTCAAATATTTGTCATTTTCCCCAATAGTTTCAAGTTCTAAAATATAAAAATTCAAACTTTTACCAGTTCAATTCCGGCCACTGGTTCTGAAATTCCATTGATGTATCCAATCCACCGAATTACACCAAAAAGTGGCGGGTCATTCACCTCGACCATAGACCCAACCTCTAACCACGTATTAGCCTCTATTTTATCAGAAACCAGTGGTGAGGGTGGATTATGAAATCCATTTGAAGTATGTAATTGGTCTGATGGAGGTGAAAGAGGCGGGGCCTGTGGCTTATGAGGTGGAACAGGAGGCGGTTTGACAGCAGGTTTAACAGCAGGGACAGGTGGAGGTTTTAAAGCAACTTTTGAAACTGCTAATGAACTTGGAGGTTGCAGAGCAGATTTTGCCATGGCCAGCATGGAAGGCTCTATCAGCAGTTGGGGGTTGGAGCTGGGGATTGTGGGTAATGTAGTTTGTGGAGGGTTCTTGCTCTGAGTAGGTGAAGAAGGCTGGTGAGAGGTTTTTGAGGAAGGAAGGGGAGGGATTTCTGGAGCTGTGCGCTCTGATCTTGTTTCTAAAAAAAAAAAGTAAAATAAAGTCAACAAATGTTTAATTTTAAATATATTGTTATTACAAGCTTTACAAATGCAGGAGATACATTTTTATAATTTATAATTTGTGAACTCAGCATTCATTACCTGTAGCCACCTTGGAAAGGGGAAGAAGGTGGCCGAATTCAGGAGAAGGAATGGAGCACAGCATGTGGTTTTTATAGTAACCATCCCAATTACCTACTGGACTGTCCTAAAGACACACACACACACACAATAGTAATAGCTTAGTATGAGCTGATAATACCATTTTTTTACCATAACATTGTAGAACTCAGATCTTTTCCTTTCGGCTGTTCTTTATATTTTTTTCCCCTCAGGGGTCACTACAGCGAATCACCACATGTTTGATTTGGCAAAAGTTTTTACATCAGATGCCCTTCCTGACACAACCCTTAGCAAGGGGAAGAAACACGCTGATGGCTATGTAGCCTATTCTCTGTGAAAGTCAGCAATGGTTCTTTTACATGCCTCTAACCATAGACAGTGAGAGACATGGCCGGCCTTTGATAACTCAGTTAGCTGCACTGGGGGGGACAGTGACAACCTAACCTTGTGGAAAGGGAGACATATATATAAAATTTCCAGAATGCCTTCATTATAAAAAAAAAAAAAATAGTGTTGTGAGTGATCAGAGTATGTTGGGCAGAGAACATATCACGATAATGTAAGTAAATGGAAGCCCACAAAAGATTTGCATTCAAAATGAATAATCGTGGCCTTGATGATTGAATAAGTAGAAATGGCTATTTTCCCCCCCTGAATGCTAGTTTAATTTTTTGAAAAAAAAAAAAAAAAAAAAAAAAAAAAAAGTACTATAACTTAAAATTGCTAAAAAAGCTATTTTTTTAAATTGAAGAAGTGTTGTAGGTATGTTGTGAGGACCATAGAACTGTTATTTAGGCCCTGATAAATAAAAACAGGGTTTTCTTTCCCCATAGCGATTACATTTAATACTATAAACAGTGGTTAAAAGATTTACATTAACATTATTATAACAAAGCATATGATTATTAAATAATTATACTCATCGTTTACACACCAGCAAAACTCCCACGTACACTCCCACTGAGGACGAACGGCCAGGAAGCTGACCGCAAAACTGCACTGTGCCCGAGTGATGCACCTTATTCTCGGTGAAGTAGACCCTCTGGCCGTTTTGCAGCTGAGGGAGGAAAGTATTAGCTGGCACTGATTCTGCTGTACGTGCCAAGACACTAATTGGATTGAACACATGATTAGAACTCTGGTTGTTTTGAGACGGTCTGATTATTTCAGTTTGATGAGGATCAATGTCCCCTGAACTGCCACTGCGGGAGGATCGTGTCAGGATCTCGCTAGCTGCCACAAAAAGTGCACACTGTTCAGGACATGTGAAAAGATGGTGGCCTTTGTAGCTTCCATTACTGCTGCCCCTACCTGCTGCCGAACCCTGGGCAAGGAAGAAAGCAGGGAATTTCAGTCATGTACTTATACTCAGTTAGAAAATACAGGGATACCTCACTTTCGGCGGTTAAATGGGACCGAATTCCCCACGCGACCATCGAAATCCACGAAGTACGATCACCTCCTCCTCGACTGACATATGTATATGTGTATATAATATCAATAAGTACATAGTCAATACTATAAATGCTTATAATAACAATTAAACTTTCAAAAATAATGCATAAGATGTAAATAAAATATAAATACACGCAGACATACAGACGCGTGCACGCATGCAGATGCGTGTGCACACACAGATGCGCACCTCACAACAATGTACGTAGTTTTGATGGGAGATTTTGGGTTGTTTTTTATTGGTTTAGGGGTTTTTTGTGCATAATTGGCCTTGTTATGTGGCATTTTCCTGAACTTTTTACTCTATTCTTCCTTAATTTCCTTTTTTTTTTTTAATTCGCTAAATATTAAAAAAAAAAAAAAAAAAAAAAAAAAAACGCGGTGCACTGAAGCCGCATGAATTGAAGCGCGAAGTAGCGAGGGATCCCTGTATTACGAGTTACACAATTAAAAATTCAAAATTTATCTTCCATTTGCAGAAATGTTAGCATATTTACTTTTAATTGGACTCCAAAATGCACAGCAGCGCTTCCTCGCATTAAGGGGCCACGGTAGCGAAGCTCAGCATCAACCAGTTCTCCTGACTGGCCCCACCGTATGAGCACGGGTGACCCCAGGGGCAAACTAGCCAATCTGTCAAGCCGTTGAGATCTGGAAAGCATTTTTATGCGTGTCTCAAGGTCAGTAATGGGCTCCAGCAAGCCAGCATGATCAGCAGATATTTCTTTTAACAAGTGCTTATCAAGCTTCACCATGATGCCGTTGTCTATAACCTGTAAACATTAAAACCAGAGGAAACATGCAACCTCAATAATGCTTTTGATTTTGTGAAGGTTAATAAGGGAGAGGAGTGTTTTGACATCCTTTACCTTCACCCATAAAAAGTCCCCTCTTCCACCACGCTCTCCTCCACCCTCCTGGTCCTGACACAGGTTTCCCCTCTGCAGCCGAATGGTACCATCCAGGTGGTCCTGCACTTTGTGGTCGGACGTTAGTATGTACATTTTAGGGGGACGTCGCCTCCTGTGCTGTTGCGCCAAGGCTGACATTGTAAATGTGACTAACTCACTATAATATAAATGACAAAACATGACATGAGAAACAAGTGATTTGAAAATATGTGAGTTAAAAAAAAAAAAAACAAAACAAAACCCCGACAGTTTGAAATAAACGGAAATGTATCAGTAATTCGTAACACTGATAACGACCACCTATTCATGAAATGTCGTTAAACTTTCTAGCCACACACTTTAATGCGGTCTCGCGCTATACATTTAGCAACCTGGCTAACTTTTTATTTACAATTTAAAACTCACAGCAAAAGTATAATAACAACATTTCAAAAGTAGAGAATAGATTACAAGAGACAAATGAGTAATTAAAACGACAAAGAAGAACATTTCCTGAACATTTTATAAAGTTTCTTACCAATTTTAACATCGCTGTGAATTAAACTTTTTTTTACCTCAGCTCACAGGGGAAAAACGCAAACAGGAAATGAATTGATCGACAACAAAGAACACCAATCATCAGCAAGGGCGGTTTTTAGCCAGCCAATCAAAAGCATGGGTGAGAGTCGTGTGCCTTTGAGGGGAAATTCCACTATTGCATTTTTATAGGTTCGGAAATAAAAAAGTATAAATAATGACATCCGCTAAACGAGGTGAAGCTGGTTTAAAAAGAAAATCTTGACTTATTTGTTTGCGATTTTTATAAACAATTATGAATTCACATTGATGTGGTGTCAGTAAAAATTTATCAATTACGTGGAAAAAGTAATGAGTGGGCCCCAATATGATGCACCTCACTACTGGAATTTGACGAAATTTTGAATAATTAATAATTAATATTTTTATATTTAGAAAAATAATTAAATTCTTCTTTTTAATAATTTAAATACAGCACGTCCACCTCACAGCAAGAAGACCTGGGTTTGATTCCCAGCTCAGACATTTCTGTGTGGAGTTTGCTTGTCCTCCCAGGTTTGCGTGGGTTTCCTCCAGGTACTCCGGTTTCCTCCCACAGTCCAAAAACATGCACAGTCGGCTAATTGGTTATTCGAAATCACCCCTGTGTGTGTGTGTGTGTGTGTGTGTGAATGATTCCATGAGTGTTAGCCCTGCGATGACCTGGAGAGCTGTCCAGGGTGTACCCCACCCTTGGCCAGAGTCGGCTGAGATGGTGTCAGAAAATGAATGAATGAATGAATAATAGTGACAACAACAACAACAACAACAACAATAATAATAATAATAATAATAATAATAATAATAATAATAATAATAATAATAATACATTATATTTATCGTCAAAGTCACGGGGCAGTGGTGGTCTAGTGGTATAGGGTGCTGGATTGCTGATCCAAAGGTTGGGGGTTCGAGTTCCACTCTCCACAAGGTTGTCACTGTCCCCCCCAGTGCAGCTAACTGGGTTATCAAAGGCGGGCCATGTCTCTCATTGTCTATGGTGAGAGGCATGTAAAAGAACCATTGCTGACTTTCGTAAAGAGTAGCTGCAAAGTCGTCAGCGTGTTTCTGTCCCTTGCTAAAAGGGTTGTGACAGGAAGGGCATCCGACGTAAAAACCTCTGCCAAATCAAAACGTGCAAATCAGATGATTCGCTGTGGCGACTCCCGAGTAAAAGGGGAAAAGCCGAAAGGAAGACAGACATTTATCGTCAAAGTCACCTTATAATACAAAGTCAGAAAATTCAGCTTAACACAGTAAACAGCTGCAAAAACACACAATAGAGCTGAATAATTCAAATATATTTTGCATAAACAGTTGCAAAAAATACATAGAATAAGCAATTTGTGGTATGTTTTTAGTTGGAATATCTCTAAAAACTTTAAGCGCTCTAACTGAACTCTTATTTCATCTTAGCATGCTTTAAAAGAAGATTCTGTAATTTGCTCCTTTTTGTGTTTTTTTTTTTGGCTTTAACCACAAAAGGTTCAGTTCAGTTCATTTTCTGTACCCGCTTAATCCTAATTTGGGTCGCGGGGAGGCTGGTACCCATCCCAGCCAACTTCGGGCGAGGGCAGAGTACACCCTGGACAGCTCGCCAGGTCATCGCAGGGCGGAAACACGCTGACGGCTTTGCAGCCTACTCTTGTCGAAAGTCAGCAATGGTTCTTTTACATGCCTCACACCATAGACAGTGAGAGACATGGCCGGCCTTTGATAACCCAGTTAGCTCCACTGGGAGGGGACAGTAACAACCTTGTGGAGAGTGGGACTCAAACCCCCAACCTTTGGATCAGTGATCCAGCGCCCTATACCACGAGACCACCACTGCCCCGGCACCACAAAAGGTATGAAATCAAATTTAAAAATACATAAAAATGTTAATGCTTAATATTTCTGATATGACTAAGTATTACTGCACTTCATTTACCAGCAGAGATATAACCAGAGAAAACACTAATTTTCTTTCACAGCATTGCAAATACATGCACTTTAGGCTAATTGGCTGTTCCTTATAGAGAATGTGAAATTGTGTATATGTGTGTGTGTGTGTGTGTGTGTGTGTGTGTGTGTGTGTGTGTGTGTGTGTGTGTGTGTGTGTATTTAAATTTTTTTGGCAGTAGACTGGTGAGTTGTTCGGGGTTAACACTGCCTTTCATCCAGCATGAAGTGAGACTGGCTCTCGCTTTCCTGTGACCGGGTGAGACCAAGGTGAGCCCTCAGCAGATTCGGAGTGAAGGAGGAGTACATCAAATCATACTAATCCATTTCAGAGCTGACACACACACACACACACACACACACACACACACACACACACACACACACACACACACACACACACACACACACAATCATTCACACTCAGAGCTAGGGGCAATTTGGAACAGCCAATTATCCTAATGTGGACTGGACTGGTGGAGGAACAAGGAGTAACTGGGCAAAATCTACACAAGCATAGGGAGAACAATCAAACACCACACAAAAACACCTTTTCCAAGCCCAGGAAATGAATCTCGGTCCATCTTGCTGCGAGGCAGATGTGCAAACCATGACACTTTGAGTTGAAAATCTCAAATTGATTCATTTTACCGTTATTTCTCAAGACAGAAGAACTTCAACCCTAACTCAGACAATTAAAAAGAACACTGGGTACATATTAGTAGCCAGAATATAGACGGTCTGTATTTTGATTACTGAAGACTGAAGTAAATACCCAGGTTTCTCATTTGAACTTATCATGGAGATGAAGGAGTTGTAGAGATGAGAATGTGGGTGAAAGAACCTGCTATCAGAACCTGTGGTTTTACAAACAAAAACATTCACATTAGACAGTATTAATATGTTGCTATACATCTCTCTCGCTCTATGTCTACATCCAATCACAAGTTGATACAGTACATATATATATATATATATATATATATATATATATGTGTGTGTGTGTGTGTGTGTGTGTGTGTGTGTGTGTGTGTGTATATATACTAGTCCTTCTCAAAAAATTAGCATATTGTGATCAAGTTCATTATTTTCTCTAATGTACTGATAAAAATTAAACTTTCATATACTTTAGATTCATTGCACACCAACTGAAATATTTCAGGTCTTTTATTGTTTTAATACTGATGATTTTGGCATACAGCTCATGAAAACCCAAAATTCCTATCTCAAAAAATTAGCATATCATGTTCAGGTAGTCGAAACGAGCTATTAACCTAATCATCTGAATCAACCAATTAACTCTAAACACCTGCAAAAGATTCCTGAGGCTTTAAAAACTCCCAGCCTGGTTCATTACTCAAAACCGCAATCATGGGTAAGACTGCCGACCTGACTGCTGTCCAGAAGGACATCATTGACACTCTCAAGCAAGAGGGTAAGACACAGAAAGAAATCTCTGAGCGAATAGGCTGTTCCCAGAGTGCTGTATCAAGCCACCTCAGTGGGACGTCTGTGGGAAGGAAAAAGTGTGGCAGAAAACGCTGCACAACCAGAAGAGGTGACCGGACCCTGAGGAAGATTGTGGAGAAGGGCCGATTCCAGACCTTGGGGGACCTGTGGAAGCAGTGGACTGGGTCTGGAGTAGAAACATCCAGAGCCACCGTGCACGAGCCTGTGCAGGAAATGGGCTACAGGTGCTGCATTCCCCAGGTCAAGCCACTTTTGAACCAGAAACAGCGGCAGAAGAAAGTACTTTTTTTGGATGAAAGCAAATTTTGCATGTCATTCGGAAATCAAGGTGCCAGAGTCTGGAGGAAGACTGGGGAGAAGGAAATGCCAAAATGCCTGAAGTCCAGTGTCAAGTACCCACAGTCAGTGATGGTCTGGTGTGTCTGCTGCTGGTGTTGGTCCACTGTGTTTTATCAAGGGCAGGGTCAATGCAGCGAGCTATCAGGAGATTTTGGAGCACTTCATGCTTCCATCTGCTGAAAAGCTTTATGGAGATGAAGATTTCATTTTTCAGCACGACCTGGCACCTGCTCACAGTGCCAAAACCACTGCTAAATGGTTTACTGACCATGGTATTACTGTGCTCAATTGGCCTGCCAACTCTCCTGACCTGAACCCCATAGAGAATCTGTGGGATATTGTGAAGAGAAAGTTGAGAGACACCAGACCCAACACTGTGGATGAGCTTAAGGCCGCTATCGAAACATCCTGGGCCTCCATAACACCTCAGCAGTGCCACAGGCTGATTGCCTCCATGTCACGCCGCATTGAAGCAGTCATTTCTGCAAAAGGATTCCCGACCAAGTATTGAGTGCATAACTCAACATAATTATTTGAAGGTTGACTTTTTGTATTAAAAACACTTTTTCTTATTGGTCGGATGAAATATGCTAATTTTTTGAGATAGGGATTTTTGTTTTTTCTTTACTTTTTTTGCCAAAATTATCAATATTAAAACAATAAAAGGCTTAAACTACTTCAGTGGTGTATAATGAATCTAAAATATATGAAAGTCTAATGTTTATCAGTACATTACAGAAAATAATGAACTTTATCACAATATGTTAATTTTTTGAGAAGGACCTGTGTGTGTATATATATTATAGTAAGTAATGCCAAAAAGATTGTGACAAATTTACATTTGAAGTAATGAATCTGATTTGAATTTGATAGCCAGAAGATGAGAGGAAGCCAATAAATATGTGCATTATATTTATGAAATCTATGTAATAATCATATTTCTGAAGAGCAGCATTTACAGATTATTTGAATGTAAGATGATTTCTCAGAATCACACTAATTAAACCATATATAGGTTTGTTTTTTGAAAGCATGTAACATGGACCTCATTCCCTTTGCCACATGTTTCCATCCATGGTTTATCTCGTCTTGAAGCATGAGCCTCTTCTTCTGGGTTAACGGAGTAAGACTACATGTCCCAGTAAACCTAGCACGAAGCTTGCAGGCGTGATGAAGACTGTAACATTGTGCATTATGGCTTTTGGTTCAGCTTTGTTTTGTGAGTTCCATAATTCAACTGTTTTAGTTCTGCATTTGCATCCCCTTATTTCCCTCCTATACATACTGTACACTGACATAACAATCATTCGCCTTCAAAGACTTAAAATGCTCCAAAGCATGTGAGGCATAATCATACAACAGTACTTCTATTTATGTATTTTATTTAGGAACAGGCAACTAAAAGATGTGCGTAGGGAAAGTACATCCAACTGTCTTAAATAAATAAATATTTTAAACAAAGGCATTTATGAAAGCAGACAACAAAAGGACATATTGTAATAATAGGGAAGTACATTTGGCAAATATGCTAAGCCACAGTGCTTGTAAACATATAAGTGCAGCATTGGCTGAACAGACGATTCTTATTCTTCCTCCTCTGTCCATTTATTCATTTTCTGAACAACTTAATCCTAATTAGGATTGCAGGGAGGCTTGTGCTCATCTCAGCGGGACAAGGGCCGAGTACACCCAGAACAATTCGCCAGGATATGACAGGGCAGAAACACGCTGACGGCTATGCAGCCTACTCTTGAAGAAAGCCAGCAATGACTCCTTTACATGCCTTCGACCATAAAGGCACAGCCGGCCTTTGATAACTCGGTTAGCTGCACTGGAGGTCTTCGCTATTCTAATGTAATTAAAGTTAAAGGTTTTCATAAGTGGAGAACAGTACTATTGCACAATCTTGTACATTTCTGTATAGAATTCAGGCCTCATTATTCAGTTCCACCAGTCATATTAAAAACAAACAAAGTCTGATGTTAGGCGTATTATTATTGACATACAGTAAATATTTGTTATGTAGTAGTATTTGTTATAGGTGCTGTAATGATGAATCAGTGTTGATAAAGTATGTTGTAAGCTGTCCTTTGCCCTTCACATTAATAACGCCTCTCTTGGTCACAGTAAATCCGGCGCTCTCAGCCACCTGTGCTGTTTCTTCAGTCACCTAAAGGAGGCAGCAAACAATATTTTGAGAAGTCATTACTCTGTCACTTATTTGCTGAATGGCTTAATCCTACTTGGGTGGAGGGGAAGCTGATGCCTATCTCAGCCGACATTGGCGAAGGTGGGGTACACGCTCAATAGGTAGTCAGATATAAGGTAACACACACACACACACACACACACACACACACACACACACACACACACACACACACACACATCTAAGGGCAATTTGAAACAGCCAGTTCACCTAAAGTACATGTATTTTGAGTGTGGGGAGGCAACTTGAGTACCCAGAGGAAAGCCACACAAGCAGAAGGAGAACATACAAACTCCACAGATACACAAAAGCCCAAGAATCAAACCCAGAACTTTTTTGCTGTTCGACGGGCCTGCTAACCACTATGCCACTGTCCAGTTCAGTTCATTTTCTGTATGGGGGGGGGGGGGGGGGGGGGGGGGCCTTGGACCCCCAACCTTAGGATCAGTGATTTACCACTAGGCCACCCCTACCCACTATGCCACTGTGCCACCAATTTTAGAACTCTGGCTTTTAATTTCCTTAATTCAATCCATGTCTGAATCAAAAATGACTTTGTGCTCTGAATGTACCGCACTAAATACATAAGAAAAGATTTTATATATCGGAAAGTAGGTAATAATGACAAGCAAAAATTCAATATAGTACATAGTAATATATACCCTGCCCTCACTGACAGTCGGCTGAGTTGGGTGCGAGCCTCCCCACTACCCTAATTAGGATCAACTGGCTTAGAAAATGAATGAATGAATAATATAGTGAGTAGCAAATATCTTATGGTATCTTATATGATTTTTAGATTATGATTGGACAGTTTTAATCACATGATGATTGATATTCTCATCTCTTTCCCACCTGTATTTTATTTAGTACACCAGTGCTGTCCATTCTGCTGGCTACATTCACAGCATTTCCCCAGATGTCATACTGAGGCTTATGAGCTCCAATTACCCCAGCAATGACAGGCCCGTAGTTTATTCCTGAGTTGAAGAACAAACATCAGAAGAAGCAGAAGATTAGATAACCTTTATTATATGGTATTAGAATATGGGTGTAATGTAGTTATTGATCCTTTAACTATTATTAAAGAAATATGCTATGTAAACATTCACAATCACATCAAATTGGGCACGAAGTTAAAAAAAAAATGCTTTGGTTACAGTACATATGATATAACGTATTAGAAAAAAATCTCTCTTAAGAAAAATGAATGATCTACAGAATATTTATCTTCAGTGTATACATTTGTTAATCATTAACACCCATATATTCTGTTGATGTACACATGCGCGCACACACACACACACACACACACACACACACACACACACACACACACACACACACACACATATATATGTATATATAAATTCTGTATATTAAAGATGCATACAGCACAGATAGTACTATGAAGCAAGTCAATATTTACTCAGACCCATTGTTTAAATACATAGTTTTCTCCGGTAGAATTTGTGCCGTTTAACAAGGTAATGATTTGTAAGTTTTACTGAGTATCTTGCATAAATACCCACAATTCCCATGGAAATTTTGACTATCATGCTTGCTTCTTTGTTATTTCTATGTAAAATCCAGCAGTCTTCTTTGTCTTTTTTGTCTGAAAATTAGTCTCTCTATATAATATGCTGTTTTCTTTATTAACATACAATTATTTTTTTCTGTAATAATTAATTTTGCCCAGGAAAAGTAATGCTTGGAAATCAATTTTTTTGTATTGACTCACTAATGTACTATAAAGTCCTAAAAAAGATTCCTAGGACTTTTGTACAGTACTGTATTTATTAGGTTCATAAGCTGATAGTCCCCCAGTGTTGCTAACTGGGTTATCGAAGGCCGGCCATGTCTGTAACTGTTTTTGGTGTGAGGTTCATGTAAAATAACCATTGTTGACTTATGATGAGAGTAGCTACATAGCCATCAGTGTGTTTATGCCCTGCCATGGTCTGTTGAGCTGTCCAGGGTGTACTGTTTCCTCGCCCGGAGTCAACCCTAATTAAGATTAAGTGGTTCACAAAATGAATGAATGAAGGATGAACTGATAATTAGTTGTACCTATCCTGAGCTTGAAGTCATTGAAAGAGTGTCTATTGATGTTTTCCAGTCTTCCCATCAAAGATATGGCAAAGTCTACCATACTCCGCACATTATTTTTGCATGCATCATTGTCCTGCAAAAAGTGATAGAGACAAGCAAATACTTTCAGGTTTCTTGCTTTAGGGAACAAAAATAAATACATTAAAATCTGTGGAAGCCCTAAGCAGACGTGTATTCATACATTCCTTCCTCTGTTTTCTTAAATTACTTTAATTATGCAATTTTCTTAGAATAACAAAGGTTGGTTATTCGAGATAACAAGTTAACTCGTCTATTTTTCCATGGGCTCCATTATTAATGTCATTTTCTTGTCATAATGGATAATTTTCTCAAGATTTCAAGATAACGAAACTTTGTGAAGGAGAGTTGTACTGTTGGTTCGTGAGTTTCGTGAGTTTTTTGAGTGTGCTTATTGCAGTTGTTTTTCGTTATTAATCATGAGCCCCAAGAAAATGATTCCCGGTGAGACTGAAAAGCAGAAGCGGGCTCCGTTATCAATAAAAGTAGAACAGAGATGATTAAAAAAAATATGAAAGTGGGATTCGGTTAAGTGAAATCGCAAAGGAGTATGGCCGAAACCCCTCTACATTCGGGACGATATTGAAGCAGAAGGAGGCCTTAAAAGCGATGATGCAATGACGGAGCTGATTATTTCGGAAAAAGCAACGCCATATTTAAGAACCTCGTGAAGGAGGGTGGGGGTTGGGGGAGAGACCAACACACAGACCAGCAACCCCCGGACTTTAAAGCGCCGCATGGGTGGTTCGAGAGATTTAAAAAAAGATAAATCATTTTCTTTTACTTTTCACACATATTTCATACAAAATTGGTGTACTTTAATAATTTTTAAAGGATTTTGGGGTAGTATTGGGGTATTGGTAGTAGGATGCTGAAGTTGGAATTGGTAGTAGGATGCTGAGGTTGGAACTACCAAGCAGAAGGCCTAGAGGAAGACCAAAGAGACGATTCATGGACGTGGTGAAGGAGGACATGAAGGCAGTTGGTGGAAGAGAAGAAGATGCAGAGGATAGGGTGAGATGGAGGCAGATGATTCGCTGTGGCGACCCCTGAAGAGAATAGCCAAAAGGAAAAGAAGAAGATGGGGTAGTATTGGGGGAGCCTTGGAACGAATCACGCATTTTATATGTCAAATGCGGTTCAACTTACGAAAAAGGTGCTGGAATGGATTAATTTCGTAAGGTGGGGTACCATTGTATATATATATATATATATATATATATGTGTATATATATATATATATATATATATATATATATATATATATATATATATATATATATACATATATATATATATATATATATATATATATATATATATATATATATATCTTTTTCAGTTAGCTCATTCAGTGCTTTTAGGTTTCAGTAGCTTGTACTGTATATTTCTTTACTTTATTTACTAGTTTATGTTTGCAATACTGTATACTGGAATTCCTCCAAAGACCTTTTGGTTCATATTTAATTCCATTTCAATTCCAATACTGCACAAATACAATACAAATGAAATTTAAAAAATGACAATGTTTGTTGCAAGCTTGCTAGCAATGTCATGTTTTATTCTGGCAATGGTGACCTCGTGGTATAGGGTGCTGGATCGCTGATCTTAAGGTTGGAGGTTTGAGTCCCACGCTCCACAAGGTTGTCACTGTCCCCCCGCCAGTGCAGCTAACTGGGTTATCAACGGCCGGCCATGTCTCTCACTGTCTATGGTGTGAGGTTTATGTAAAAGAACCATAGCTGACTTTCGACAAGAGTAGCCGCAAAGCCGTCAGGGTGTTTCCGCCCTGCAATGGCCTGGCGAGCTGTCCAGGGTGTATTCTGCCCTCGCCCGGAGTCGGCTAGGATGGGCGCCAGCCCCCCTGCAACCCTAATTAGGATTAAGCGGTTACAGAAAATGAACTGAACTGATGTTTCATTTTTTGCTGAAAAAGTACAAGTTGTGTAGTACACAGATTGCTCCAGGCAAGACTTCACAACAAGGAGGAACTTCATTTTAATGTAATCTACCAGTACACGTCCAGCGAACAAATACTTATAACCCAGTGTTTTAGAAATGAACAGGAAAGCCCTCTTTCTATTTATAGTTACGTACATGGTAATACGGGACAAAAATTCGCTTTTGTCTGTCAGCTATCTTTATCCTTCATGTACGCACTTTAAAACCACCCTTGTAGTTGATACAAGAACAGTTTTCTGAGTGCCACATTCCAACCTGTCCAAATTAACTTTACATAATAGTATGATATGACATTTATGATGCGGTACTCAATATAAAAGGACACACCTTACATGAATTAAGTTTTGCTTTCTTACCCTTGGCTCCTCCCTTGTGCTGGGATTGGTCAACCCAGCAGCAGCCATGTACGTGGTGCCAACAGTCTTAATTTTTTCAATTCCACAGAATTTCGGCTTGCTGAGGAGCTGAAGAAAGAAATAAACAACGATCAAGTTATGTGGATTCTGTCAAAATGAAAGCAAGGCAAAACTATGATGAATTTATTTTTGCGTTTTCGATTATCTGAGTTTACGAAAAAAAAAAAATCACTCTTTCAGATTCCTAATGCAGAAAACCACATATTTTTAAGAACTTTTTACTACGAAAGGATATCACCATTCATAGATTTCAGACTGAACTTGTGTATCTAATCTTTTGTGGCGGGCATATGCAACTTGTAGGGCTGATGATTAGATCCTGCGGGAAGATGCTAATAAAGATGCTAATTTGCGGCTCGTTTACGTGTAAAATTTTTCTCAGCATGATTTATATGCCTTTGTAGTGAGTAAACCTATTTCTTTTACAGCTATTAATTAGAATTAATATCACGGAGGATAGAACCCAGGACAGATAGAACAAATCTTAGTGAACAGGCTTGAACTTGAGTTCAAGTTCAAAATGTTACACAGATGAAGATGAGGCTATTCATGGTGGAAGGAATACTTCTGCTTTACTTGCTTTTTTTTTTATAAATGTACTTATTCAAAGGATACTCATTCATTCATTCATTTTCTGAATGATTTAAAATCTTAATTAGGATCGAGGGGAGGCTGGTGCTCATCTCAGCCGACTCTGGGCGAGAGCTTGGTACACCCTGGACATCTCGTCAGGCCATTGCAGGGGCGTCAAAGGATACTCTAACTAAGCAATACTATATTACAGGTTATTACATCTTACATTTGAAGGTTGGCGGCTTGTTTGAATTTACTCATATTTAATCAGTATGAAAGCAAAATCCTTATATCAAGTAAATCCGTTCCTCCCAATTTTGCAACTAACTGTGTCACTAAAAATCAAGTAATGTTATCAGTGCTTTTTGTTACTTTTTTGTTGAAATGCATTAAACCATTGCCTGGAACAGTTCTGGTTTAAGTAGTGTGTCAAATGGAAAGGGATATAATAGCTAAATTCTAAAATTTTACCTCATCAAAGTCTGTGATGATTTCATTGAGGAATCGCAGACATTCCAGGCCATCACCATTTATATTGTCCTCTGTGTAGAATTGCTTAAACTCAGGCACCGAGGCAAACATCACACAGACACATTCACAAGACTGACTGTACAAGTCCTGGAAAACACACACACACACACACACACACACACACACACACACACACACACACACACACACACACACACACACACAGACTACACATTTAGAAGAATGATGGCACATGGTGCATTTCCTCACTCACTCAATTGCCACACTGCTTACTCCTACTAGAGTCACTGGGAGGCTAAAACCTATCTCAGCCTACACTAGGTGAAGGCAGAGTACACAGTGAACAGCTCACCAGACCATTACATAAAAATCATTCACACTCATACTCACACCGAGAGGCAATTTATATGAAACAGCCAATTTGCCTAATGTATAGTCATTACTCTGGGAGGAAACCTGAATGCTGTGAACAAAACCCACACAAATATGTGGAGAGCATGCAAACTCCACACAGAAATGGCCTAGCCCAGGACTCGAATCCTAATACATCTTGCTCTGAGGTGGACATGTTGACCACTACACTACCATGTCGCCCAAGAATACTGACTCTTACTCACCCACTTTTCGAACCGCTTAATCCTAACTAGGGTCATGGGGAGGCTGGTGCCCATCACAGCCGACTCTTGAACAGATGGCCAGACAATTGCAGGACCAACACACTTACAGCCTGTCTCATATACATTCGTCGGGGCGATTTGGATGTTAATGTTTTTGAAATGTAGGAGGAAATTGGAGTACCCGGAGGAAGTACAGGGAAACCATGGAGACACAGAAATGCCTTCATTAAGCCTGTGACTTGAACCCAGGGTCTTCTTGCTGTGAGGCAGATATGCTAACAGCTTTGCGAGCATGCTGCACACAAATTCTCTCTAGGAAAATAAAAAATGTGTAGCATGCTAGCTTTTAATACTGACTTCTTTTTTCGGCTTTTCCCCTTTTTTTCCAGGGATCGCCACAACGAATCATCTGATTCACACATTTGATTTGGCACAGGTTTTTTTTTTACGTCAGATGCCCTTCTTGACCCAACCCTTTTAGCAAGGGGCAGAAACACGCTGACGGCTATGCAGCTACTCTTTACGGAAGTTAGCAATGGTTCTTTTACATTCCTCACACAATAGACAGTGAGAGACATGGCCGGCCTTTGATAACCCAGTTAGCTGCACTGGGGGGGACAGTGACAACCTTGTGGAGAGTGGGACTCGAACCCCCAGCCCTAGGATCAGCGATCCTCGATCCACCGCCCTAGCTCTTAATACTGACTATATTACATTATTAGGCTTTTCTCAAGGTTGTGAATAACTGTTCTATTGTAAATTATTGTGCGTAGCTTGCATTAGGAATGATGCTTTAATTGTGTGTGTTTAATCAACGATTATAGTTGTACTACCTGGCAAGCACCATTTTTTCCAATAAAGTAATTGGTGACATGACAAGGCAGCAGGTTTTCAAGGAGGAGTCTGTTGACATTTTCTGTCAACTCCATCTCCTCACGTTCTTTCTCGAAGCATTTCTCCAAAAGGAACTCAACTCGACAGGCCAGCTCATCCTACCATGGAGATACAGACAGTATTGAGTTATTTATATCATGACACCCCATAAATTTTAAAGTCACATTCATGAGACACCAGCCCTACCTGTCGAGCAAGGATTAGGGAGGTGATGTAGAAAATGCAGAGCCAAATGCCTGACATAATCTTGGGTTCCTGTAGGACTCCAGGTTTAACACTGGGAAATAAAACCATGTAAAAACAAAATATTATCATATAATTGCATCACTATTTATATTTCGCCAGGGAGCAGTGTGTATGTGGTTGACTTCAAGATATGGATACTTTTTCAACATTATTACTTTGAAACACACTATTATATTATAACACCGTCTTACAATGCAATTTAGCATAATCTACATGTGGAGCTTGGACTGTGGGAGGGGACCAGTGTACGTAAAGGAAACTCACACAAGCACAAGGAGAGCTTAGAAACGCCACAAAGAAATGCCCAAGCCCAGGAATCAAACCTAGGACCTTGCTCTGAGGCAGATGTGCTAACCGCTGTACCACCATTCCATATTATTATTATTATTATTATTATTATTATTATTATTATCATTATCATTATCATGATCATTATTATCATTATTATGTTGTATATGGTTGCATATTGGATTTTTTAATGTAGCACATGCAACACTTTTTACATTTTTCAAAGTGTTTAAGGTTTGTTCTTACTTGTTGGCATTGTTGTAGAGTTGCAGCATGTAGCAGTCAGACCGTGGTGCATACACATACAGGAAGAGTGCAAGGTAGACAACTAGTGCAAGTGTGAGGAGAAAGAATTTAACGGAAAAACACACTCGAACAAACACCACTATCCCCAGAATCGCCAATAAGCAGCAATATAGGTAATACTGCAGAAACAAACAGGAGACACATGAGAAAGATCAGTCAGTGGCTAGATATTTCAGATATAGTTAGCGTAAATGCCATGAAGAATAATAGTATGTCAGATCTGATGTGAATCATTTACCATAATTTGTATATCACACACTATAGACTAAGTGTACGTATACCGCAAAAATGATGAGGTAATGTGTATTTGGGTAAAAATATAAGTATAAAAGGAGCAAGAAAATCAGGCCATCAATCATAGTACTCCTACCGGTAAAGTATAGAGGTTTAGACTGTCCAGTGTTGTGACATTGTTGGTCAAGTTTAGGCAGTTATCACCGGGAATAAACACCTGAAACATAAATAAGTTACAAAAATGTAACCAGAAGAGGAAGTGTGATTATTTGTGTTCATGAGTATGCATGCTGAATGACCCTTACAAGGTTCAGTATGGCCATGAGTATCGTGATAAGGAGACAGATGAAGACCAGGAGTAGCCTCAGCACTGCCTTTGTAGCCACTCCATATGGTAGTAATGACATCCATTTGATACTGCTAGCGATCTTAGAGTCCCTTTTCTGACACCAGCACACACACACACACACACACACACACACACACACACACACACACACACAGGAATGATATACATTGATGTTTAAAAATGTGAGGCGCTCCACCGAATATAGGCGCTTGTTGCAAGTGACGTATGGTACTTGTGAGACAAAGCGCAGCTTATCCGGACTTAGGATCTTTCAAGTGAGCAAGTGAAGGTTGAGTACTAAACAAGTATTCAACGCGCACTTGCTCACTTAAAAGATCGGAAGTCCGAATAAGCCGCGTTTTGTCTCACAAGCACCATACGTCACTTGCGACAAGCGCCAACATTCGATGGAGCGCCCTACAAATAATTCCCAATAATGCATGGATAGCATAACGCATTATGCGGCCTGGTGCACCTTTGAGCTTTATCATCCATCAGCTTACAGAACTGCTACTCTTTTTCTTTTCTTTTTTTAAAATTATTATTATTTCTTGCTCCTTTCTCTGTTAGCTCTAGTTTGTGATTTCTCAAATGAGCCTGTTTAGCAGTAGCAAACTTTAACTGAAGTTTTTGACTTGTATGTGCATGCACAGGTACACTATACAATATTACTCAATATTCCACACAAACAATTGAAGGTGTATCCAGGTGAGTTTTCATTGTATAGTTCTTTATTACCATAATCTGGATATTATGTCTGCGTCAAATAGACCGTGTTACAAAAGTTTGAACCCTGCGCCATCAATGTAGAAGTATAAAACTTAAAAGACACTTAAATCATGTACATGTACACTTTGTGATGCTGCCACATGATTGACTGATTCAACAATTGCATGATTGATTGTGCGTACATGTGTTTATACCTGCAGAAATGCTATGCTGATCACCAGGAGTATTAGCAACTGGACAGGAAGGGTAACTCCATATGATATTGCCAGAGGTATGTTTCTTTGTAAAGATAGATATACAGTATAGACAGATGTTAAAATCCCTGAAAAAATGAATATTTTTGAAAAATAATTCCACAACTTCTGTTATATTGATCCAAAATTTCTCTCACTTTTGTGAGGTAAGCATCTGTACAGTGAATATGGCAATGAAGATAAGAGCGAGACAGACTGCAAACTCATACATATCCTTAACATCGCTCATCCGATACTGCGAAACAAACAAATAGAAATGATTAATTTTCTTCTTATTTCTTTTGCTATTAATTCAGACACAAAGAGCTGGTGTCCCACCTGATTCTCCATATTCATATCTCTGAAAAACAGCGTCAGCAAGTGGAGTTTCTTCATTTTTGACCTAATAATAATAAGAATAATCATAGAGATAAAGCAATTATAACCAAGGCAGATGAAAAACAATATACAGTGATCCCTCGCTAATTCGCGGTTCAATTCATGCGGCTTCAGTGCATCGTGTTTTTTTTTTTAAATATTCATCAAATGAAGAAATAAGGAAATTTAGGAAGAATAGGAGAAAAATTAAGGAAAATGTCGCAAAAAAAAAGGCCAATTATGCAAAAAAAAACAAAACAAAAAAAAACCCAAACAAAAACCAAAAAAACAAAGAAAAACAAACAAACAAAAAACCCCAACAACCCCAAACTTCCCATTAAAACTACTTACATTTTTGTGAGGTGCATATCTGAGTGCATGCACTCATCTGTATGTGTGTATATTCATATTTTATTTACATTTATATGTTTAATTGTTATTATAAGCATTTATAGCATTGGATATGTATTTATTGATATCATATATACATATACATGTGGGCAGTGGTGGTTTAGTGGACAGGGCGCAGGATCGCTGATCCTAAGGTTGGGGGTTCGAGTCCCCACAAGGTTGTCACTGTCCCCCCCAGTGCGGCTAACTGGGTTATCAAAGGCGGACCATGTCTCTCACTGTCTATGATGAGAGGCATGTAAAAGAACCATTGCTGACTTTCGTAAAGAGTAGGCTGCAAAGCCGTCAGCGTGTTTCTGTCCCTTGCTAAAAGGGTTGTGACAGGAAGGGCATCCGACGTAAAAACCTATGCCAGATCAAATGTGCGAATCAGATGATTCGCTGTAGCGACTCCCGAGAAAAGGGAAAAAGCCGAAAGGAAGAAAGAAAATATACACATATACATGTATGTATACGTCAGTCGGGGGGTGGTGGTGGGGGGTTGATCCTACTTTGTGGAATTCGGTGGTCATGGGGGGGGGGGGGGGGGTCTCGGTCCCAATTAACCACGGAAAGTGAGGGATCCCTGTACTGGAAAAAATCCAATTCTGACTTCCTTTTTTTCTCTCACCTTGAAGCGTCTTGTTGGTCCAATGAATCCATTGATCCATTTTCTGACGCAAATGAACTTCTGTCAAGAGAAATCAGAATAGATACACATAATTAAGCAAAGATTCTGTCTTTAAAGCACCATTTTGTATAACCCCCCCCCCAGAAAATCTAGTGTGTCATACCTTTTATCTGGGCAGGGGGGAAATGGCTGATGATTTATTGATTCCTGTACATTATAAAATTGCCATAAAATGTCAGTACTGAACTTACAACATAGAAACCGCTAACATCATCCTAACAAACTAGTTGCTACACAGAGAAAACCCACACAAGGAATCTAATTACACACAGAAATACTCTGACTGAGCCTATGAACAAGAACTCGTGTCCTTCTTGCTGTGAAGTAGATGTTTTAATCAATACACCTCCGTGCCACCCTAGTTCTAAGGTCGATTTTGCAAGTGTTATCATTTTCTTTATCTATGGTAGATTTCTATCATTTCATTTTGTCCCATGAGCAACATGAAGTCATAAATGACATAGTGAATTAAAAGTGAAATAAAAGTGATTTTCTGGTTACTTTTTCAGGCAATTTCACACGTTCAAAATTTTTTTCTCAAACAATACCAATGTCACTTATGACTTTGTATTGAACATGCAACAGTTACTAATATTTTTGAACAAATTGCCAGAATCTTCCAGGAAGATTATGTTTCGTTCTTATACACTCAGTTTCCTCTGCAGTAAAAATCCATATGAGCCGCTCCCTGAGTAGAATTCATATGAATTGTCTTGGCACTCACCATTTCTCCTTGTGATTGACTGAAGTCACTGGATGGACTTAATGGGGCAGCAACAGACTCTTCTGATCGGTTGAGCTCTGAAAATGGGTTGATACTCTTCCAGGACTGTAAGTACTGAGACATTCTCACTGAAGCCCGTTGCTTTGGTTTACATTTCGGCACCAGAATGTTGGACTAAACACATCAATACAAGAAGAAGTCAAATGTAATTTTGGTCATTACATCTGGTTTTTAAACATAAAGCTTCCAAACAACCTATGAAAAATCACAACCACCTTTGGTTTTGGATCAGTGCTGTCCTGTATGTTGGGGTCAATCACTAGGTAGGTCTTCCTCCCTTCCAAAGCAGAATCCCGACTGGCTCCATTCCCATCCTCAACTTGGTACGCACCTCCTAAGTTTGCAAGTGTCTCTTCTGTAATGTGAACCCTTCTATAATAGGAAAAAAAATCCTGGGTGGCATGGTGGTGTAGTGATTAGGACATCCACCTCACAGCAAAAAGGTGGTAGGTTCAAGTCCCGGGCTTTTTTTTTTATAGGATCTCCAATTTTGTCCTACAGTACAACACATGCACATTAGGCTAATTGGCTATTTCAAATTTCCCACATTTATGTGTGAATAGTTGTTTGTGTGCTGCCCTGCAATGATCTGGTGTGCTGTTCAGGGTTAACCCGTCTTCGCTCAGTTTCAGCCGGGTTAGATTCCAGCCTCCTGCAACCCTTATAGGAGGACTAAGTGGTTCGGCAAATGAGAGAAACAGTGAGGAAAATTCTTTTTAAAGGGGTCCATGCACTTCTCAGACCTATTAAATGAACATGAAATACAGTGGGGGGCAGTCGTGGCCTGGTGGTAAAAGTGCTAGATTACTGATCCTCAGGTTGTGGGTTCAAGCCCCACTCTGCACGTGTTGTCACTGCAGCTAACTGGGTTATCAAAGGCCGGCCATGTCTCCCACTGTCTATGGTGTGAGGTTCATGTAAAAGAACCATTGCTGATGTTCAACAAGAGTAGGCTGCATAGCCAGCAGCATTTTTCTGCCCTGCAATGGCCTAGCGAGCTGTCCAGGATGTACTTTTCCCATCGCCGGAGTCAGCTTGGATGGGCGCCAGCCTCCCTGCAACCCTAATTAGGATTAAGCAGTTACAGAAAATGAACCAATCAACAAAATACAGTGGGGCAGTGGTGGTCTAGTGGTATAGGGCGCTGGATCGCTGATCCAGAGGTTGGGGATTGAGTCCCACTCTCTACAAGATTGTCACTGTCTTCCCCAGTGCAGCTAACTGGGTTATCAAAAGGCCGGCCATGTCTCTCACTGTCTGTGGTGTGAGGCATGTAAAAGAGCCATTGCTGACTTTCGACAAGCGTAGGGTGCAAAGCCGTCGGCGTGTTTCCGCCCTGCGATGGCCTGGCGAGCTGTCCAGGGTGTACTCTGCCCTCACCCGAAATTGGCTGGGATGGGCGCCAGCCTCCCCGCGACCCTAATTAGGATTAAGCGGTTACAGAAAATGAACTGAACTGAACTGAACAAAATACATTGTTTTCTCTGAGAAATTGGAAAATGAAGTCACCTGCAATGTATTTCTGAAACCATGCTTATTCATGCTCACGAGTATCAATAACGTGGGTGACACGGTAACGTAATAGTTAGCACGTCCACCTCATAGTAAGAAGGTCCTGATTTCAATTCCCAGTTCGGGTCTTTCTGTGTGGATTGTGCATGTTCTCCCTGTGCTTGTGTGGGCTTCCTCTGGGTTCTCCGGCTTCCTCCCACAGTGCAAAAAACATGCACAGTAGGTTAATTGACTTTTCCAAATCGTCCATCGGTGTGACTGTGAGTATGAATGGTTGTGTTAGTATTGGCCCTGTATTGGCCTGGCAAACTGTCCTTGCCTAGAGTCGCCAAGAGTATGTCAGCCTCCCCGAGACCCTAATTAAGCACTTCAGAAAATGAATGCACATCATGCAAAATCTATGCACATCATATTATGGTATTATGGTACAATGATATTAGCAAACATTTTCATCTTGAGGCAAGTAAGAGTGCAGAACACTTGAACTCGGAATTTTCCACTTTTTACAAATCAATATTGCACTGCTGAATTATTGTGCATGTCTTCGGTCACGCGATATTGTTACTGTGATTTTTAAATAGATACAGAACCAAAAGAAGACGTAAAAGTACTAAGCCCATTAACTGGAGTGCTTTTTTTAACCAGAAAATCTTTATACTCAGCCAAAATTAATTGATAATCAAAGATAAAACACTAATTATTCACTAGTCTGCCTTAAACATAGGAATGTGACAATATTAGTATAAATCCATGCATCGTTTTTTTTTAATGATATTCTGCTATTATAAGTTTAGAGGATGTCAGAAAATGTTGTTGGATTACTTGACTTACTTCTCTTTGATACATTATCTTAAAAGTGACTGTGTTATGATACAGGCTCAGGTTTTCTACACATTTCTAGCCGAAAAAGTCAGAAAATGTATTGCGCACTCAAACTCCTGGCTGCACATTGTCATCTTTATCAAAGAGAGATTGTATCTCTCAAAAAAACTATACAATACTAATAATACCTCTAAATAATAACCATGTTTTCATGACGATGCTCAGTATATAATAAACATAAATAAGTCATATCTGTGTAGATTCCACCTAATCAGTCCTTAGCCAACTTACCCTGGAACACCTCCAGACTCCATGCGATTGGCTAGAGTTACGTCATTTGACCAGACATCATATTGCCACTTGAGTAAACCAATCACTCCGCAAAGCACGTTTCCTGAGTGCACGCCAACCCTCATGTTGATGTCCACAGCTGTTGCCTCCCTCACATTACTGTGGAAAACATGAACAGCGGTTGTTATCTAAACAATGGATGAGCTTAGTACATTATCACGGCAAAACATTGTTATACCATAAAGATTCTGATGATTAAAATATCTTTTACTGATTGTATTTTAAAGACTGTGTCTCTTATGCATATTTTTTTCATGTCAGGCCTCACAACTGAAGTAGAATGCACTATTGGGTAGACATATCAAGATGTGCTAGTAAGCTACAGTGTTGTGAATAGAATTCTGTTAAGGTCAATAATTTTATCTGTTGATTGTCCAATATATTGCTCACTGGCCTCCAGAAGGACGAATAGAGCCTGTACAAAAATTATTGTTGGTGATGGTAGAAAGAAGGCGCAGTTCCTTGCTCACATCATTTCTCATAACAAGCGGAGGAGCAAGAGACAGGAAAATGTACGGGGCTGTACCAATAATGCTGCAATCCTTGTCGTATGGAGGTACACTTGTGGGGCAGGTCACATGGTGGTGTAGTAGTTAGAATGTCTACCTCTCATCAAGAAAGACCTGAGTTTGGTGAGGTCATTTTTGTATAGTTTGTATGCTCTCCTTATGCTTGTGTGGGTTTCCTTGGGGTGCTCTGGTTCTCTCCAATAGCCCCAAAACAGGTACAGTGCATTAGGTTGATTGGATGTCCCAAATTGGCCATGGGTATGAGTATAAGTATGCATAGTTATTTGTATTGACCCTGCAATGGATCGGCGAGCTGTTGAAGTCACGCCCTCTTTTGACAGAGTCTGCTCAGACGGGCCTCAACCAAATGAATGCATGATTGAATGTTCTTTGGCATCTTGGATCACTGGAGCTTTTTGATCTCCCAGATTCTAACCAAACTTCACCCAAATACCTCATCGAGGCCTCTTACTAGTGTTGAAGAAAGGAAGGACTGCATGTATCTGAGGACCCAACTACAGACGGGGCAGTGGTGGCATCTTGGTAAAGGTTATGGCTCACTGCTCTGAAGTTTAGTTTAAACCCCAGTTCCACCAATCTGCCACTGTTTTTCCCTTGAGCATGACCCTTAACTCTTAATTGCTCAGTTGTCAGCAAAAAAAAAAAAAAAAAAAAAAAAAAAATCACAATTTCTGTAAATGTAACTCATTTGACTGCCTGTAGAGTACGATATCAAACAAAACAATACATAAATCAAAAACTAATAAAGGCACTTTTTTAACTGGCAACTGTTTGAGATTTTCCCCAGCTATGGACAGTATGGTACTCTAACTGAAAGCATATTGACTCACTTGATGGAAGTGCACATATCCAGTCCCATCTGTACACAGTTGCGTGCATGGTGAGGAATTGGATCCGGAAGGCCTGAAACGCAGTAGTAGCAGTCACCCAAAATCTTGATGCGCAGACACTCATTTTTCTGTGAGTGAACAGAAAAAAAATACTATTCATGTGTAGTTTTCTGAAATGCAGTATTTTTTGGCTGCAAAGTGCCCCGATTAGGAGCATTATATACTGATAGGAGCAACATGAGAGAAGTTTTTACCTTGGCAATGTCATCAAACTTGCAGAAGAGTTTGTTAAGGACAACGACAAGTTCCTCAGGAGTGCAGGTGCTGGCAAGGCTAGTGAAACCTACAATATCTGCATACAGAATGCTGCAGAGGAGAATAACATATTCATTAAAACTATTATAATGTGTCTAGGAAAGCCTAGGACAGTGCTTCTCAAATAGTGGGGCACGACCTATTGGGGGGCACGACCCCTTGGGGGGCACAGTATGATGCTGGGGGGGGTGCGATGTGTTGCCAGGGGGAGCGCGTATGACCCAGGGAACATTCTTTTCTGGAATTGTGTATGAGAATTAAGTGTAATTGCACCTCCACACCAGTAGCTGGCAGTAGCACTCTCATTGTTGCGTTGTGGTGTATCGGTTTTTCGCACAAGCAAACGATATGAAGTGCAGTAAACAATCCCTCAAGAAACAACACAGAAAAATTTGGAACGAAGAGAATGGTGGAGCGAGATATTAAGACATAAATAAGTTGAATGAGTTTAAGAAAGTAAAATGAGTTTAAATAAGTTAAACAAGGATGTATTTTTTAAATTTCAGGTACATTGGTGTACTTTAAATCTTTTCTGTTACAGATTAAAAAACACTATTTATCAAGTTTTTCTTTATTGTAAGTTGAACTATATTTCTTTCTTTTTTGTTTTTAATGTTAATAAAGATACAATATTATGCAGAGGTGTATTAATAACAATTTTATAGACAAATAATAGTACAGTCGGCCCTCTACTTACGAAAACCTCTGAATACGAAAAATCCAGGTCAATCCATTTAGTCCGGGTCAAATCCAAAACATTTTCCGAAATTTTCGTCCTCTTTTTATGAAAACAACCTCTTTTTACGAAAAGCGCCAAACGCACCATTCAAAAATTCAAACCCACCATTTAAACATTCAAACAATGTGCGAGTTGCTCTCTCACTGGCTGTCTCCCAACATCCCACCCCGCTGGCCTCCCATTGACCAGGAGGGAGCTGAACTGTACCCATACCTGTACCCATACCTTCTGTTTGTCACTTCCTGTTTGTTCTTGAAGGAGAGTTGAACAGGACTGTTGGCTCGTGAGTTTTTTGAGAGTGAACAGTTTTTATGAGTGCGCTTATTGCAGAGTTATTTTTCGTTATTGATCATGAGCCCCAAGAAAGTGATTCCCGGTGAGATTGAAAAGAAGAAGCGGGCTCCGTTATCAATCGAAGTGAAAGAGGAGATAATAAAAAAAAAAAAAACGAAAGTGGGATGCGGTTGAGCGAAATCGCAAAGGATTATGGCTGAAACCCCTCTACATTCGGGATGATACTGAAGCAGAAGGAGGCATTAAAAGCGGAGATACAGTGACGGAGGCGATTATTTCAGAAAAAGCAACCGCTATATTTAAGGACCACGTGAAGGAGGGTGGGGGTGAGGGTTTCTTTTACTTTTAACACATATTTCATACAAAATTGGTGGACTTTTATCATTTTTAAAGGGTTTATGGGGTAGTCTTGGGAGCCTTGGAATGAATCATGCGTTTTACATGTAAAATGTACCTCTACTTACAAAAACTCCAGGTTACGAAAAAGGGACTAGAATGGATTAATTTCGTAAGTAGAGGGCTGACTGTATTTATAGTCGCTCGTGGGACAATGGGGAGCCGTGAAATGTTTTTTCTTCCTAGAGGGGCGCAACAGAAAATAATTGAGAAGCACTGGCCTAGGATAATGCTGGACATTCAGAGTGTGTGTAATTTCACGTTGCTATTTGAACTGTCACCTGACATCTTTGTGCTGCTTAACATACAAGTTGTGGAAGTTTGGCTTATTGTCAACCCCTGTAAACGTTCTCGACAGGCCTTTAACAACCTCCCCTTTGAGCTCAATGGCAATGTATCGTGGCAGGACAGACAGGAGAAGGTGTTCCTGCAGGAAGAGGTGGTCATGTGAGGAACAGATGACATAAATATATGATCAAAGTCTTTTTCATATAATATTTTAAAGAAATTACCACCAGCATGTTTTGCTGTAACTATAATTTTACATATGATCAGTTATTGTATGTCTTATTGTATGGCTTGTAGTTAAGAATAAGCGAAAAATCAGATTACTCACTCACTCACTCACTCACTCACTCACTCGCTAAACTGCTTAATCCTATTAAGGTCAAGGGGAAGCTGAAGCCCATCTCAGATATCGCCCCAACACTGGGCAAAGGTAGGGTACACCCCGAACAGCTTTCCAGATCATCACAGGACCAACACACACACACACACACACCCACACACACACACACACACACACACACACACACACACACACACACACACACCCACACTCCACACAAAACTATTTACACCTTCACTTACATCTAGGCACAATTTGGAATAGCTAATTAGCCCACTGTGAATGTCTTTGGACTGTGGGAGGCAACTCAAGTACCTACAGGAAACCCACGCAAGAACGGAAAGAACATGCAAACTCCACACAGAAACATCTGAGCTGGAACTCAAACCCAGGACCTCCTGTGAGGCAAATATGTTAATCACTACACCTCTGTGCCACCCAACCATATTACATATTTTGTTCAACTCTAACCTATTTTATTTTCAAATATGTTCATGTGTACATGCAATTGTAGCCACGCAGTTTTATGTACAGTATACCTGATCATGCTTCTGTGAGACTTGTTTGGACCTGTTGTAGCTAAAGATTTCTCGGCTTTTGGTGGATTTTCTACGTGAATTCTCTGTAAGCCAAAGGTGAAAAAGTCCCACACCATTTACACATACAAACAGCACTGCATTTGCTACCAGCTGAAAAAAAAAAGAGAGGGAAAACAGTCGAGTTATTCAGTTGCTCATACTTTCACTTTGATATCATATTCACAGAGGACAAGCGCAATAATACATGTATAGATCTTTATTATATATGATCATCAGATGAATAAAATCAAAATTATCTAAAATAAGCACAGTAAAAGATGAAATTAACACTTTTTAAACATATTTTTTGGAAAAGTTTTGAATATGTCAGATAAGGTGGTTGAATGAAACAGGATGTAAATGCAAATACAGTAACGTCACTAACGAAAAGTAGCAGATGTAAATTTCGCCTCTGAAAAACTATGCCTGCTGGCATTTTGTTAGGTGGATCATTGTTTGTTATGGTTTTGTGGTTTGCTGGTGAAAATCTAGCTGCTGCTCATTTGAATAATTTTGCATTTTCTGTTCTGGTTTAACACTTTTCTTAGAATATGTTGCGTGTATCTTACCTGCACGGCAATATCACGTGGCCTAGGGTGTCTGACGGACACGGTGATACTGATGATAATGATGTGGCACAAGCTTGCTCCGATACCAAAGATTATAGCCCACCAGAGTGTAAGAGGCAAGATTGTGTATACTGATAGAGAGAGAAAGAGAAAAAATGCCACCTGAGAGGAAGACAAAGAGAGTGACACACAGATATGATCAGCTTACACAGTAGCTCAGAATGAAGTACGTAAATCAAAAGATATCAGTACTATTTTTCATTAACTATCAATTAAAATCATATTGAAAAAAGCCCCAAATAAAAGGTTTTCTGAACACAAATTCATGATTACAATTTGAAAGTTATCTTGACATCATATAAGTTTTTAAATGTATTCCTATGTGTCGTATTTTCCCGGATAATTTTCCAATTTAAAAAAAATTTACTTCGGAGTTCATTTTCGCCACGTTTCTGGATGTCACGTCTACAGTAAATAATTGGATTTTTGTTCTTCGTAAAAAATATACAGCATATACACCTATAATAATTAATAAACTTTAACTGCTCATTAATTTTGCATAAATTAAATATTAAGTAAATGTAAGAGCAAAATGCACAATGGATCGATCTATAATTATGAACTTTGCGATCTTTATACATTTCAAGCTGTGGAACTTGTTATATGAATTTGCTAGAATTCGGATATTGTTCTATACCAGGGGTGGGCAATCTTATCCGTAAAGGGCCGGTGTGGGTACAGGTTTTCACTTCAACCAAACAATAGCCACACCTCCCACCTGTTTCCACCAATCACTGATCATCAAAAGAAAAGAAAAATAACCCTAGATTGGACATTACTGTTTCAATTCTGAAGTGGGGCCATCTTGGTGAGATCACATTACTGTTTAAGACTTAAAGCAAGGTGATCTCACCAAGATGGCTCCACTTCAGAATTGAACCAGTCATGGTTCATAAACCTGCACCCACACCGGCCCTTTGCGGATAAGATTGCCCACCCCTGTTCTATACAGTGGTACCTCATCTTACGAAATTAATCCGTTCCAAAGCTTTTTTCGTAACCTGCATTTTTTGTAAGTTGAACCGCATTTTACATGTAAAATGCGTGATTCGTTCCAAGGCTCCCAATACTACCCCCTAAACTCTTTAAACTTTATAAAAGCATACCTTTTAAGACCTCCTTCTGCTTCAATATTGTATCGATGGTAGACGGGTTTGGCCATATTCCTTTGTGATATCACGAGCCCGCTTCCTCTTTTCACTCGCACCAGAAATCACATGCATGTGTGTGTGTGTGTGTGTGTGTGTGTGTGTGTGTGTGTGTGTGTGTGTGTGTGTGTGTGTGTATATGCGTGTGTGTGTGTGTGTGTGTGTGTGTGTGTGTGTGTGTGTGTGTGTGTGTGTGTGCGCGCATGTTGACCATGTCTTCTTAGCAGAGTTATAACTCTGTAATAAGATTATAATCTTACACATGTTTATGGAAGGTTAAAAGCCTGAGTCAAGAAATAAAGCATAAAACAACCGTAACGCTGTACTTTACACGAAAAGCATCATGGTGGATTCAGCTCTATAATAGGCAATGGGAGGTAGCTGCGTCATTCCTCGTAGGCAATGGGATCCCTGTCCAAGATGGCGTCAGGTGGACCTGTCCAAGATGGCGCTCGAGTGAAGACGAGGCCAGCGGGGCGGGATGTTTGAACGTCATTAATGGGATAGCAGCTCGTGCATGGTTTTAATGTTTGAATGGCGTGTTTGAATTTTTAAGATGGCGCTTTCGTAACGTGAACTTGTTTCATATCTGAGACAAAAATTTTAGGAAAATGCTTTTCGTAACCTGAATTTTTCGTTTATTGAGACTTTCATAAGGTGAGGTACGACTGTGCTTGTTTTCAAGCACTTTGTGAGAACTAAAGCAGATTTTTTTTAACTTTCAGGAAAATTATCTTCATAACATTGCAGCCTAACAAGGTGCTTACCTTTTACACATATTAACTATTGATCTGTGTATATTCTATGGGGACTGAAATAATCATGTTATTATTTGCACACATGCAACTTCAATCAATACAGTAAACATAATGCCCTCCAGGTGGTGACCGTCATTGTTTATACATGTTTGGAGGTGATTTCTGAAAGCTGTGATCATGGTGGGTAAAACAGGGGCAATTTTCTGCAGAATAGCAACCTTAAAGGTTTCAGGAATTTGGAGTTACCCTCATTATTTAAGGTATCCCTACAGAAAAAAATTGCAAGGGGCGAGGTCAGAGAAACAGGCTTGCCATCCAACATCACTCCATAACAAGCTCACCAAATCCAGAAATATTTCAGAACTTTCATTGCTCTCCCAGATGTGTGTGCTGTAGCTCAACTCACTGGAACTACACAATGGTTCTTCAATTTCAAGGTGTTCAAGATGTGGCTTTAAATGTTACGGTACCTGTTGTACCACCCTTTTCAAAGAAATAAAAAGTGTAGTTAAAGATTCATGTGTGCAAATAATAATTTGATTATCATCAATTTTTTAAAAAAGTTACCTGTGAAAAGTGTGAGTTTTATGTATTGTGTTGTGTTGATAAGCAATTGCTGAATGAGGAAAATGTATGATGAATTATTCAAATGGATTGGGAGGCAGATAACACCCTCTGAGATCTGGGTAATTTTCCACATCATGCAATCAGCTGAATTCTATAATTATTTTATTATTCATTCAAAACATTTTTAAACTTATCAGATGTCACTAATGTATAATTTAGCTTATAGAAGAATATCGAAAATTATTTGATGGCTTTCCACCAATCAGAATCATGAAATTTTTTTTCAATGAATAATATTATATATTATCATAAATAATACTACAGTAAATGATAATAGTTTTGATGAACTGGCTAGTTGATGAGATATTTGAAGTAACAGATGAAGGGAGACTGACTTGTTCCCATGCTGTGACGACTTTGACGGTGAAGATGAAGACAATGGCAGTGATGAATAGTGTGAACCAGATGGAGAGTGCCAGCATCTGTTCACACCTTCGCAAGGTGGACAGGCAGGGCAAACACACCAACAGCGGGACACAAAGACAGAGCACAACACACACCACTGCTAATGCTCCTACATGTCCAGCGATATGCTATATACAGATAATAGTCAGAGAAGAGGAAAAATAATTATTCAACTGATTAACACGTTTACATCCACAGTCAATGCCTCATGACATATAATAATATAGTAACATAACATATAGTGACATATATTAATATGATCGTCCATAACCATTGAAGTCACCAAAAATTAGAGGGCAAGTTATCACTCCAGTGGATGTTTAAGAATAAAATATATTTGAGGCCTATTTGTACTGAAGTGAATGCCTGTTGAGCTATGAGAGAGAGGGGGGGAGGGGAGGAGAGAGAGAGAGAGAGAGAGAGAGAGAGAGAGAGAGAGAGAGAGAGTTGTCCAAAGTAAGCATTTCTTTCCCACAGTGTGCCTCCAGCATCATGGACAACCCCCCACCCCACCACTCAACAATGTTAAATCTTGAACACGTTGTTTGAGATACAGTTATACAGTCTCCTCCAGTAAACCCCCACTGGCATTTTATTTACATATAACATTTGATTTCAAGTAGAAACAATACTGTATTCATAAATACACCAAGAAATAAACAACATCTATCTATCTATCTATCTATCTATCTATCTATCTATCTATGTATCTATCTATCTATCTATCTATCTATCTATCTATCTATCTATCTATCAATTTTCTTTGCCTTTTCTGAGGTTGCTGAGACAACAGGTTGTGGAGGGAAATCCAGGGATCCTCCTCACGGACACTCCCTAACTTCCCCAGGGGGAACCTGAGGTGTTCCCAGGACAGATAGGGATAGTAGGGAAACACTGCCCCCCTCATGCACCATGGTATTTCTGTCCATTCTGGTTCGTCTCCCAATACATTGAGCATGAATATTTCAGGTGATCAATACGAGCAGATGAGGCTCAGAGGATGGAAAGACCGTAAATGGGAGGAGGATGCCAAACAGGCTATCCAGTATGCACAGCTGGTGTCGAAAACTAAAAATTCAGGACTGAAAATGTGTATAATATATTCTAACCCTTAACAACAAATGGTCATGACAAACAATTGTGAAGCATTTAGAAATAGTTTTTTTTTTGTAATCTAGCAAAAATGAAATTTAGGGAGAAGTACTTTGAGACACTCTGAAAATTAATGCGGTGCATAAAACATGTTTGGTATAAAATGACAAAAGTTACATTACCCTACAAAGTAAAATACTAATAAAAACGATGTTTCCATGACTCCATGGGTGTCATATAGAGTTCAAACATCAGAATTGATGAAAGTCTTTTGACAGTTAAGGTTTACTGAAATAAACATTCTTTCGTATTGGGTGGCATAGTGGCTTAATAGTTCGTACAGTACTGTATTATAACATCTTAGTGAGAAAGCTTAGGGATCGAATCTTAACCAGGGACTGTGTTGAGTTTGGATGTTGTCCACATGCTTGTGTGGGTTTCTCTTGGGTATTCTGGTTTTGACGTACAGTCCAAAAAATATGTACATTAGGCTAATGTACCAGGGCGGCACCGGGGGTTTAGCTCAGTTGGTAGAGCATCAGCTTTATCCTCCGGAAGGTCGGAGTTTGAATCTGGCCGTGTCACACCATAAGACGTTGAAATTTGGAAGTTATTGCTTCCTGCTTCGCGCTCAGCATCAAAGGATAGAACAACACAATAACTGGCGCTGCACAGTGGCGACAGGTGCCCAGAGCACAAATCAAATTTCAATGTATGTAAAAGTACTTTACTGACAAGAAAGAATTTGTTTAAGTTTAATTGGCTCTTGAAAATTTCCTGTAAGTGCATTAGATCAACTGACTACAATAAATTAATTGTTGACTTGTATACCCCTCTTCCCTTCTGAATTCAGCTGGGACTACTCTGTTTCCCCGAAAATAAGACAGGGTTTATATTAATCTTCATACCGAAATATGATACTAGGGCTTATTTTTTAGGTGATGATGTATTTTACATTTTTCTCTATTACATGTCTTATAATATATCTTTGTCTTTATATATTCTTATTTCGTTATATTTCTTTATTTTTTTAATATTTTAACCAGAACCGAATTGAGCGATTTTAGCGGTTTTTATGGACGCAAGTGTATGTCCTCGTTTTAAAGCAGTCACTGACGTCATCGACTGAGCCTCAACGCGCAAGGATTGATGCTTTAACAGCGTACCTTAGGTAAAGCTGCCTAATAGATGAGTCAGCGCTTTCACCTAGAGCCCGAGATTGAGCGAATAGCAGGCCAATGAATTGCTGCCGCTCTCAACTTGGGCTTATTTTAAGGTGAGGGCCTATATTAAAATCATCTTGTAAAATCACGCTAGGTCTTAATTTGTGGTTAGGTCTTATTTTCAGGGAAACACGGTACCTGCAGCCTTCCTCAAAGCCCTAATGGAAATGTGCTATAGATAATAGATGGATGAATGTAGGTGTAGGTTTATGTCAATTGTCAGAAAGGTTTATGCATGCCGTATAAACATTACCACCAAATACCGTACAATAAGTCTATGGAAAATGGATGGCTAGATATACAGTTTGATAAGCAAAAAATAAAAAATAAATGAAAATAAAACATGACTGAGATATTAAAAGCCAAGCCAGCCATTTAATGAATTTTTTCACTCTTTGGCTTACCCTGCCGGTAACAGCAATGATGACAATCATGGTCACACAAAACAAGATGGTCATCACCAGGCCTGGTACCACAAATGGGGTATTCTCGAGGCATCGTAGACATCCTTGCCGCACTGCCTGATAACAGCGACACAAATCTTTGGCACTATTGTGCCACATTCTTCCACAATGATGGTCAGGATCTCCCATGATTTCTGTCCCTGTTTCTGAACAGTCATGATCAGTCCGGGAAGATTTGAAGCTGTTTCCTACACAGTCAAAAGTGATGTCTTCATTAAATGATGGGTTTGTATGTCCATTTGGGGATGTGTTAAATGTTCTAAAGGTTGTGCATGCCTGAAGAGGTTCAGAGCTGTTCTGCTTCTTAGGAACTCCTCGTTCACTGTTGGTCTGCATGATTCCACTACCATTGTCTTGTTTATACCCATCCTGGTTAGAATTATTGTCTTTTTCCACATCCCCTGTTTGGTGTGACACGTTATTTGGATTTCTATTGCTCATTTCAATACAAGCATCTGAGTCATCCTGCATAGTGTCCCAGTGAAGATCTTTTTCAGACGTTCAGAGTTCTTTCTACTTTCTTATGCTCGTTTTTGTCAGACTTAGAGTTAATAATAATTGCATTCAAAATGTCTACATATGCCAAGAAGATCAAATCATCCATTTACTTTGGGTTGTCATCAAGGTGTATCAGGTTCCATGAACCTCAAATTAAAGTGAAAAATTGTGGACCACATCTTTGCCTTCTATGGTAAATTCACTCATGGACAGGGAAACTTCGGACCTTTTCCTGTAGTAAAAATAAAAAAATGAATTATTTTAACACCATTGAACACCAAGTGTACATTTTATAACAGTAAAAGAAACATTTGTGCAGTGTATTAATTTGTATTATTTTATCAATTAATATTGAGTGTATTAAACAAAAACACTGCACATATAACCTCAGGCACAAACAGGCGGACAGTATAGAACTCGCTTCGTCAACAGCTTCTTTCCTGCTGCAGTAAGACTCTCAAGTGTCCAAACAAAAGGATGGGCATAGTGCGACATACGACATATGTATATGTAATATATATGTCTGTATGTATGTATATATATATATAAGTGCATATGAGTGTATGTATGTATATATGTGTGCATATATGTGTACATATCTATCTATCTATCTATCTATCTATCTATCTATCTATCTATCTATCTATCTATCTATCTATCTATCTATATATATATATATATATATATATATATATATATATACAAAAGGACAGGATAAAGACTTTCTATTGAAACTCCATTTATCACTACAGATCTGTTTCGAGGGGTGGTGAAACCATCTCTTCATACTCTTCAGGTGATTATAGAAGAATTTCTTCTATAATATATATATATATATATATATATATATATATATATATATATATATATACACACTCACACATATAGGGGCAATTTGGAAGCCAATTAACCTACTGTGCATGTTTTTGTACTGTGGGAGGAAACCTACACAAGCCTGAGGAGAACATGCAAACTCAACAAAGAAAAACCTAAGCTGGGACTCGAACCCAGGACTTTCTTGCTGTGAGGCAGAAGTGCTAACCACTTAACATTGCTATTTTGCCAAAACTGATTAAAATAAATTAATAAATAAATAAATAAACACTGTTGCTTTTTTTCTTGGTGTGGCCTGTAAGGTTTCCCTTTGTGTCAAAGAAACACGCCACAGGTACGACTCAAACTATGTTTTAACAGCTTCATAAAATGTACCTCAACAAATTTAATACAATTATTTGGATTAATGACTGCTGGGGCCGAATGACGACTCCGCCGCTTGGTTAGCAGTGGAAGGTTAGCCCTCCTGGTCATTCTGAGCATGCAAACAAACTGTATAACATACTTTTGAACGTAACCATGTATAGTAGTCAGCATTGACATGGAGTCAAAGCCTTGGCGGTTTCAGGAAAGCTGGTAGAAGACGAACTTAAAATAAGGGAAAATATGGACTTACAAACCTCTGCCAAATCAAAACGTGCGAATCAGATGATTCGCTGTGGCGACTCCCGAGTATAAAAAGGGAAAAAGCCGAAAGGAAGACAGACATGGACTTAATCAAAGTTGAAGAAAACATATAGAGTCTAATCTAAAGAACAATGTGCTCACAGACATCAACAAGCTGTTGGTTTGGTAAATTGTAAGGAAACATGTCCCCAGCAAAAGAGTTGTCAGTTAAAAAAAAAAAACAAAAAAGGAAGGCTATTCATTTTCCACACAAAGTGTAGCTCTTGAGATGGTAGCCCTTAATAGTCAGCTGTGTCTAATATTAGGACTAATTGTAGATTTTAAATGTAACCGCGATATAAATGATGTTCAGTGATGAATCACTACATACCAGTATATAGAATACTGCCAATCATTTATGATAATGGGGATACCTGCCAGGTAAATGACCAGGGGAGATGGTAATCATTACATCAACAGTAATTGCACAGATGTAGTTAGTCCCAGAGTATTTCTCATTCCATTAATATATTTGGTGATAACATTTTTGAGAGTTATTAAAAAGTTATCTGGAGCATTAACAATGTTTTTGGGAGTCTAAAAATAATGTTATCGCAATTCTTGGGCAATATTGCACCAATGTTCATTCATTCATTCATTCATTCATTTAATTATTTAATCCTACTTGGGTTGCAGGGAGTCTGGAACCTATCCAAAGGTAGGGTTGAACCTTAAACAGCTCACCAGACCATCACAAGGCCAACACAAAAAACCATTCCCACTTACACCTAGGGGCAATTTCAATAGCCAATTAGTATAATCTTTATGTCTTTGGATAAAGGGATTAAACCAGAATTGAAGCGCAATATTCTACATTAATCATCCATCTTCAATCTTTATATTTAAACAACATGCCTACACAGACAACAAAGTTGGAACATCCACTTTACAACAAGAACATCCTGGGTCCAAGTTGAGAGCTTGGTGAGGGCATTTCTTTGTGGAGTTTGTTCTCTTGTGTGAATTTCCTCCAGTTTCCATTCACAGTTCAAACACATGCACATTAGACAAATTAGCATTTCCAGATTGACCCTAGGTATGAGTGGTATATATATATATATATATATATATATATATATATATATATATATATATATATATATATATATATATATATATATATATATATATACCACTAGACCACCACAGCCCTTTTTCATTAATGTGTAAGTTAATAAGTTTTAAAAATTAGAATAAGTAAAAATAAATCTATTCATAGCATAGTAAAATCTTCTTCTCCTTTTCCTTTTGGCTGTTCCCTTCAGGGGTTGCCACAGCGAATCATCTGCCTCCATCTCACCCTATCCTCTGCATCTTCTACTCTTACTCCAACTACCTTCATGTCCTCCTTCACCACATCCATAAATCTTCTCTTTGGTCTTCCTCTAGGCTTTCTGCCTGGTAGTTCCAACCTCAGCATCCTACTACCAATATACTCACTATCCCTCCTCTGTACATGTCCAAACCATCTCAAGCTAGCCTCTCTGACTTTGTCTCCAAAACGTCTTACATGTGCTGTCCCTCTGATGTTTTCCTGATCCTGATTCCTGATCCTATCCATCCTCGTTACTCCCAAAGAGAATGGCTATGAATAAAAATCTAAAGAATAATTAAAGATGAGTTGATTTGTACAAGCATACAGCATGTATATATGTTTTGTTACTAAGAAACAGCAGTGAACTTACTTTACATACATTTTCCTTATATATTTTAAGCACACAAACACACACACACACACACACACACACACACACACACACACACACACACACACACACACACACACACACACACACAAACACACACACAAATATTCCTTTGTGCATTGACAACATGCAAATATAGTTATTTTCCTGTTCCAAAAACAGTAACAAGGGTGACAGTGAGTAGCACAGCAAAAGAGTCCTGGGTTCGAGTCCTGGACTCAGCGAGGCCGTTTCTGTGGAGTTTGCATGTTTTCCCCATGCTTGGGTTTAGGTGTGATTGTTTGTGTACTTGTGAGCCTGCATGTCTCACGTACAGATAGCCTATAGTCCATTTATTTCAATGCAAGATATACATTTTGAGATGCTTTTCTGGGCACCATGGTTATAGTGTGGTTATAGATCTATAAATAAAGGTGATCAGGACTTACATCACCCTAAAGAGATATATTATGGCACAATGACTAGCCTGTTATATATTATCTTGTTTATAAAATGATTGCACACAAAATATTGATATAAATAATATTTTATTGCTTCCCCTATGGATATGCTCCATAATAACATTCTGTTATACTTTCTAGCAGCTAATTCAAAGGAATACTGTAGTTAGCCAATCAGAGTCGAGTATTCAAATAAGGGACATAATAACTACTGGTAATTCAGTAATTACTGCTTGACTTCCTCTTAGCTCAAACTAGTTTTATCATTCACCTTTGACCTTTTTCATCAAAATATCATTTCTGTTCACCTCATTTGATTTTTTTTTTTTTTTTTTTTTTGTGATTTCCACCATTCTGTGTAAATTCAACAAACTATTTTTGATGAAAATTCAGGTGATAAGACATTTCGATAATGCTCAAAGAAATCCACCAAGTCACTGAGATCATGTTTTTCTACCACTTTCTATGTTTGAAATGCACATGAACATACGAATATTTTACAAATGTGCATGTCTTCGGACTGTGAGAGGAAACTGGATTACCCAGAGGAAACCAACGCAAGCATGGGGACAATATGCAGAGTCCACACGGAAACCTAGCCCACGACTCAAACCCAGGACCTTTTAACGATGAGACAGATGTGGTAATCTCTGCACCACTGAGTAAATGAAATCAACTCAATTCTTTACCTTAATCTCAGTACATGATGTTCGATAAATGTCTCTTTCGTAATCTGTCCAGCTTGGATGATTCATGTTATATTATGTTGCTCCTTTCTATTGTTAAATATTTTACAAGTCTTTTGAAAATGGTTAGGACTTAGAACAAATAGATCAAGGTTTTGCTGTTAGGTCATGCTGATCTCAGTATTGCTTTTTTAAGCCACAGTAAACCAGTACCATCAAAGTAACTTTCATAACGTCATCAGTAGTTTATTCGTACAATAGAACTTATGGACATATTGTGCCAAGTTCTTTCAGCAAAAAAGTTTTGTTTGATAATTTAGTTGCAAGAAAATCTGTATATCATAAGAAACTTTATGAATAACGAGTTCAACATATCTGGACTTTCTGGGCTCTCTGCTACTTGAAGAACATCGACAAGAGGTTTGATTATGTCTTTTTTTCAGGATACAGGGATCCCTCACTAAATTAAATGGGACCGAGATCCCCCCACGACTGCCAAATTCATCGAAGTAGAATCGACCCCCCCAGACTGACGTATACTTCTTCTTCTTCTTCTTCTTCTTCTTCTTCTTCTTTTCCTTTCGGCTTTTCCCTTCAGGGGTCGCCACAGCAAATCATCTGCCTCCATCTCACCCTATCCTTTGCATCTTCTTCTCTTATACCAGCTACCTTCATGTCCTGCTTCACTACATCCATACGTACATGTATATGTGTATATAATATCAATAAATACGTACTCAATGCTATAAATGCTTATAATAACAATTAAACATTCAAAAATAATGCATAAGATGTAAATAAAATATAAATACACACACATACAGATGCATTCGCATGCATGCACGCAAATGTGCACCTCACATAAAAAATGTAAGTTGTTTTGATGGGGGGTTTTGGGTTGTCTTTTGTTTTGTGTTTGTTTAGGGTTATTTATTTGTTTGCATAATTGGCCTTGTTTTTGCAGCATTTCCCTTAACTTTTTCCCATATTCTTCCTTAATTTCCTTATTTTTTAATTCAATGAATATTAAAAAAAAAAAAAAAAAAACGCGATGCAGTGAAGCCGCATGAATTGAAGCATGAATTAGTAGGGATCCCTGTATATCACACACAAGAATAGAAATTTCGAAAAGGCCAGAATGTCTCAGATTAAATGTGAAACTCACTTTTATTTGCTGAACTGCTTAATCTACTATTACGCCTTGAGACCATCTTAGCCGACAATGGCATGGTACACCCTGAAGAACTTTACAGATCATTGCAGGTCCAACATTCACATACAACTATTCACAATCTCACCCAGGGTCAATCTGGAACACCCAATTATTTTTATTTTTTTATTTTACACTGTATTAATTCCACAAGGGAAATTTTGACTTTACATTTCACCCATCGAAAGTCAGCACGCCCACACAAAAACAGTTGGCACACACTCAGAGAGGTGGGCTGCCATACACTGCAGTATCTGGAGTAGTTGTTGGTTAGGTGCCTTGCTTAAGGGCACTTCAGCCATGTTTGTGGAGGAAGGAAAGGTGCAGCTCACTCTGCCGCCACCACACATTTCTCCTGCTGGTATGGGAATTGAATCAGCATCTTTTTGGTCGCAAACCCACTTTTGTAACCATTAGGACACGGCTATCCCCTGCAATGCCTTTGGACTGTGGATGGAAACCAGAGTACCCGGATGAAAACAACATGGAAGAACATGCACACTCCACACTGAAACGCCTTATCTAGGCATGGGACTCAAAATTAGTACAGTACCTTCCTGCTGTGAATGTGTCCCCAGTGTTTGGTTCCAATCGTGTACCAATCTTTATCAATGCTTCAAATATTTTTAACACACTGAAAAATTCTCAAAGATCAGGAACATCGATAAAGATCAGAACCAGTGTCAGCATTGTGTGAGCCTACATTTAGCTAGTGTCAAATTGCAGAAAACTTTGGAATTTCATTTGACTGTCAACAGATTGATTGTACAATTCATCATCGAAGGCAAGGAGTCAACTGTGTGCCCTTCTTCTTCTTCTTCTTTTACTTTCGGCTGCCCCCTTCAGGGGTCGCCACAGCAAATCATCCGCCTCCACCTCACCCTGTCCTCCGCATCTTCTTTTCTGACTCCAACAACCTTCATGTCTTCCTTCACCACATCCATAAATCGTCTCTTTGGTCTTCCTCGAGGCCTTCTGCCTGGTAGTTCCAACCTCAGCATCCTACTGCCAATATACTCACTATCCCTCCTCTGTACATGTCCAAACCATCTCAATCTAGCCTCTCTGGCTTTGTCTCCAAAACATCTTACGTGGGCTGTCCCTCTGATATACTCATTTCTGATCCTATCCATCTTCGTTGCTCCCAGAGAGAACCTCAACATTTTCATCTCCGCGACCTCCAGCTCTGCCTCCTGCCTTTTCCTCAGCGCCACTGTTTATAATCCATACAACATCGCTGGCCTCACCACCGTCTTGTACACTTTTCCCTTCATTCTTGCTGACACTCTCCTATCGCACATCACATCGGACACTTTTCTCCAACCATTCCAGCCTGCCTGCACACGTTTCTTCACCTCTTTTCCACACTCTCCATTGTTCTGGATTGTTGAGCCTAAGTACTTAAAATCCTCCACCTTCGTTATCTCTGCTCCCTGTAACATCACCGTTCCTCCTGAGTGTGCATGTTCTTCCATGTTGTTTTCATCCGGGTCCTCTGGTTTCCACCCACAGTCCAAAGGCATTGCAAGGAGTCAACTGTGTGCCCTCTGGCAAGTATATACGGACTGTCAGGCAGGCTGTTGAAAATAACCCCTATTATAAGGCAACTGATGTTGCAGAGAAACTCCAAGTGAGTCAGAGTCCTGCTGACAGGTGACTTCTTCAATTTCACCATGTACTGTATATCCATGTGCGTCTTTATTTACTTTTAGTTTATCACTCTCAAAACAGGTGCAGGATAAACCAAAACGGTTCGAAAAATAACTCACTGCATAATTACTTGATAAAAAAAAATTAAATCAGTTCTAACATCTAATAAAAGGATTCAAAAAGATATTAAACATAAAAAAGAAAAATCAAAATATACAAACAAGCCAATATTTCAGAATAAAAAAAGTATTAACATAATATTTGCATATTCGTATAGAGAGTATGTTTTTAACATACAAACTAATAGCTCAATGTAATAAAAGTTTCGAAGATCTACAGGGTATTACCTTTGATATTCTTTTTCCATTCTCCATTTGTCCATATTTAATTTTTTAAATTTATCTCTCTTGGACATCCCTCTACCAAGCACCCATTACCCTACTTGCGTGCTCTACCACACATGCCTATGTTTTTTCCCCTTTTCCTCCACACTCTCTATTCTGTTCCCTCTTTCTCTCAGTTCATCATATCCTTCCTTTCTCATGCTCCTCCTAGTTTCCTCCGTGCTTCCTCTTTTAACATAGATAGTGCATCAGGTTTGTCACTGACGCACGCACACGCACAAAGCATTACTGGTGACATTTATCACCTTAGATGTAGTTATGGTATATAAGCAGGTATAAGTGTTGAACAAAGAGTACAGGTGTGTAGAACAACAATGGAATTTTAATTTAGGAAGTATTGGCACCTCACATGGAAATTAGTAAAATATGTGGAGAACATCATGGGGCTCTGTATAGTTCTGGTTGAACAGACAATTATTTCAGACATACAGTATCAAGTGTTCTGCAAAGTACTGTTTTTAAAATTATTGGCAGGTTTCTTCAGGTTTGAAATGCATTAACCCTTTAATGCCTGAAATATTTTTTACAGTTACAAAAAAAATCACTAGTTTTTCCTCATTAAAAAGGCTTAAGGAAACATCCTGAACACATTTCTTTCAACAAAATTATAATAACACTAATAATAATAATAATAATAATGATAATAATAATAACAACAACAAATAATTTTCTTTCTTTCTTCCTTTCGGCTTTTTCCCTTTTCTCGGGAGTCGCCACAGCGAATCATCTGATTCGCACATTTGATTTGGCATAGGTTTTTACGTTGGCTGCACTTCCTGTCACAACCCTTTCTAGCAAGGGACAAAAACACGTTGACGGCTTTGCAGCCTACTCTTTACGAAAGTCAGCAATGGTTCTTTTACATGCCTCTCACCATAGACAGAGAGAGACATGGCCCGCCTTTGATAACCCAGTTAGCTGCACTGGGGGGACAGTGGCAACCTTGTGGGGACTCGAACCACTAACCTTAGGATCAGCGATCCTGCGGCCTATCCACTAGACCACTACTGCCCCAACAACAACAAATAATAACACTCACAAATTCGTGAACAACATAATCCTGCACACTCAAGGTCGTCTCACAGCTGACTGAGGCACATGGGACCAAGCTGTGTTGCATCACGCGACACCACAACAAGTATAGAAGACGTTCTGAATGGCAGCAGCACTGAGTACAATGTGTCTAGTAGTTATAAGCATTTTTGAAAGAGGACCATATGGTCCTTCTGGACGTTAAAGGGATAAGCATTCTCTGTACTAATGGAATAGTACAGAGAATGCTTAATGCATTTCAAACCTGAAGTTCAAATTATATTTATACCATCCACAAGCACCCAACAGTGGCAGCTTGTTAATACTGGGGCTTGAACCCCCCCCCAACCTTCTGTTCAGTAACCACTGAATCACTACTGTTTAGATAACATGAGAAACATTGATAGAAAATATTGATATGCTTTATAAACTGCTAAAGTAAGAATAAAAATTAAGGTCCATAATGTGCTGAGTAGTATTTTTATACATTTATTTCTGCATATTTTACTTAAGAGTAACAATAATCCTGGAGCACCTACTTTCTTTTTTACTTTCACTTTATATTCATTTTCTGATGTTGACTATTGTATGATGTTTTTGATAATGTTTTTGATGGACTTCCTCACATGAATAAATTAAATGTCCAAAGTTTGACAGTGTTTCATTATTATGAACATTGGTATGCTGTGCAAGAAATAAGAGTGCAGTGGAGTACAGATATACAGATACACAAACATATACGTATAAAACATATACGTATATGTTTAATATCTTGTCATTTTAATCACACTGATTTGTGACTAAAAAAGTCAAACCTCAAATCTGAGGGGAGATCCGACAGTCTGGAGGTAATCCTCCTCTTATCACTCTAAAGTAATCACACAACTATTATCTGTCTGATAAGAATATTTCATCCAGCTCTGAGAGTGTGGTATCTTAAGCTGTTCGACTAAAATCATGAAAGATCTTATCAAAGACAAAAACAGCAGGTTTTAAGTTTAAAGAAACGAAAGATTGGCAATAAACCTACCTATTTTGAGTTCTGTCTTTGCTTCTGAGTCTCAGACTTTTTCATTTGCGGTTAATTCTTTGTTACTCTTATGTAAAAGAATTCTCCAGAAATAGTTGCCATGCTTTTTTTTTCTCACGCAAGCACGCCAAACCAGTTCAACGACAGATTCGATACAGTACAATGAGGTTGGTACATTTTCAGAATATGAGTAGGCTGGGCCAGCCTTTTCAACTGGTGGAGAGATTTGTAAGAGAAAACCTTCACTGTGGAGTCACCATAAAAGAACCAGGCAGAGTCAGTTCCGTGTACATTTACTGCAAATGGCACACGTGGCATTGTAATACAAATAATACATAGAAACAGAAATACATCCACATCATATTTACTTATAACACTTAATTTATTATGTTAATATATTACACTTAAAGTTACTTTGGGAGTAACGAGGATGGATAGGATCAAGAATGAGAACATCTGAGGGACAGCACATGTAAAATGTTTTGGACACAAAGTCAGAGAGTCTAGATTGAGATGGTTTGGACATGTACAGAGGAGGGATAGTGAGTATATTGGTAGTAGGATGCTGAGGTTGGAACTATCAGGCAGAAGGCCTCGAGGAAGACCAAAGAGACGAGTCATAGATGTGGTGAAGGAGGACATGAAGGCAGTTGGTGTAAGAGAAGAAGGTGCAGAGGATAGGGTGAGATGTAAGCAGATGATTTGCTGTAGCGACCCCTGAAGGGAAGAGCTGAAAGGAAAAGAAGAAGATTTTACTATGAATAGATTTATTTTTACTTATTCTAATTTTTAAAACTTATTAACTTACATGTTGATGAAAAAGGGCTGTGGTGGTCTAGTGGTATAGGGCGCTGGATCGTTGATCCTAAGGTTGGGGGTTCAAGTCCCACTCTCCACAAGGTTGTCACTGTCCCCCCAGTGCAGCTAACTGGGTCAACAAAGGCCGGCCATGTTGCTCACTGTCTATTGTGTGAGGTTTATGTAAAAGAACCATCGCTGACTTTCGACAGGAGTAGCTGCAAAGTCGTCAGCGTGTTATGACCCTGTGATGGCCTAGCGAGCTGTCCAGGGTGTACTCTGCCCTTGCCCAGAGTCGGCTGGGATGGGCGGCAGCCTCCCTGTGACCCGAATTAGGATTAAGCGGTTACAGAAACTGAACTGATTATAATATTAAACTATTTTAATATATGATATATTTATAGCAGAGTGGCACGGTGGTTTTGTAGTTGGCACGTCTACCTTATAGCAAGAAGGTCCTGGGTTCGAGTTATGGGCTTGGTTTCGTGTTTATGTGTAGATACTGTCTGGATTGTGTATTCCTCCTATGATATTATGGATCTCCTCTGGATACTCTGGTTTCCTCCCACAGTCAAAACCCATGTACATTAGATTACTTCACTGTTCCGAATTGTTCCAGATGTGTGTGAGAATGGATTCGCAAGCTGATCAGGGTCTACCCTGCCTTTTTCCAGGGTTGACTATCATAGGCTCCAGAATCTTTGTAATCCACAGAAGGATAAAGTGTTTTGGTGAATGATAATCAGTGGTCATCTTGTATTTCAATTTTTATCCGAAAATCAAACTTCCACAATTAAACCAAATCTTTAAAACACAAAGATATCATATTTGTGAACAAAAGTTCAAGAGAGCCAAATTTACCATGCTTGTCAGGAATTGAACTTTAAGCCGGACCCAGGAATTGCAGGAGATGATGAACAGTTCAACAGATAAGGTTTATTAAGGCCCCGGAGACGCCGCAGATAAAAAGTAAACAGTGGCAAACACTAGCGGCGCAGACAAAGTAAAACGGTAACAAACACTGGAGACAATGAAGAAAATAACAGTATGAAACACTGCAGACAGTGGCTGGGAAGGCTGGCTGCCCACAGAGCGATAACTAGTAGAGATAATAGCAAATAGAGAACACTAGGAGGCAACTGATTCAGATTGAAACAATCTTCTGGCAGAAAGGTGAAGGTACAGCAGGTCTTTAGAGTGGGTTGATTGAGGAGTGGGATCAGGTGTGCCCTGCTGCAATCAGCCAGAGGTAGGTCAGCCACGCCCCTCAGCCAGTTTGCACTTCTGGGGAGAAAACGGGGTTAGAGCAACGCAGGAAAACCAAAATGAATCCCCAATAAACACAAACAATAACAATGCTATCTGGAAGAAAGGGGTGGCTTTCTCCTCCCTAAATATAAGTGACGTTATTAATGAGTATCTGTGTGCTTGTGTTTACAGAAATGGGTGGATAGCAGCTCCCTTTGATTTTGCAATGATGTCATATGAATAGAATTTAGGAAGATATGGTTTACTTATTTCACTTGCTCCAGAGAAAGAACATAATGGCCTTTGCCCATACTGATGATAGGGAATAGCTGTGTGTGTGTGTGTGTGTGTGTGTGTGTGTGTGTGTGTGTGTGTGTGTGTGTGTGTGTGTGTGCAAATAGGAGAAAATCTGTTTGGGGTATTTTTTCAGTGAATGATTTCTTGGATGACAGGTGAGAAAATGGTACGTACATTAGCCAAGCCCTATAGCATCAAGTTTATCAGGATAGTGCCAGTGATATTGTTCAAAAATGCCAGTTGAGATGTTCAAGTGCTCTTTACAACACCTCTTTCCTCAGGTTAAATGTGTGTGCTGTTTTAATTTCTGGGAAAATGTAACTGGAAGATGCACCATCTTGTCACGTAAATAAAACTGATACTTACTGTATTTGATTTATGAGCCATCTGGTGGTAAGACCATGACATGTTAAAAAAAAAAAGTACAGGTAGATAACAGGTAATTAATGAATGAAGCAAAATATGATATGGAGATCATAATATAATAATAATAATAATAATAATAATAATAATAATAATAATAGGAGAATTACAGTAATAATGGGGAAATTTTTTGGATAGTTTTCTCTGGGAGTGGAGATGTATGTGTGAGTGTGTGTGTGTGTGTGTGTGTGGGTGAAAGAGAGAGAGAAAGAGAGAGAGAGAGAGAGAGAGAGAGTATGTTGAAGCATGACCTTCAACTTATCCAATGTCAACGATAGAATAAGTCAGCTCATAGAAGAATACCAGGAATTAGTTGATGGCTTTCCATCCCTGGGGCAGTGGTGGCCTGGTGGTAAAGGGCTCTGGATGGCTGATCCTAAGGTTAAGGGTTCGAGTCTCACTCTCCACAAGGTTGTCACTGTCCCCCCAGTGCAGCTAACTAGGCTATCAAAGGCCAGCCATGTCTCTCACTGTCTATGGTGAGAGGTTCATGTAAAAGAACCATTGCTAACTGTAGTAAAGAGTAGCTGCATAGCTGTTAGCATGTTTCTGCCCCCTTGCTAAAGGGTTGTGTCAGGAAGGGCATCTGACGTAAAAACCTATGCCAAATCAAACATGCAAATCAGACGAGTCACTGTGGCAACCCCTGAAGAAGAGAAAAATCTGAAGGTAAAAGAAAAAAGAAGAAGTTGATGGCTTTCTACCCATAAAAAATGAGAAAATATTGGGAACATATAATACTGAGAAATATAAAATTGGTATGGCACAAAAATTACGGTTCACAGTTAACATAAAATTTATCTGTGTTTTGTCGATCAACATGAAAAATGAAATTTTTGTGTACTTTTCATTGGACACTGTGAAAAATTACATCATATTTTGAATTATTTTTGAAAATTATATTATCCTTACCCTCTGTACACTGCAATGTGAATATGTAAGTATAATGATCTTTTTTTCCGTCTTGGATTGGCTAACACTGAGCATGTTTGTGAGGTGTATAATCTTTTGAAAATACCTTGTTATTTATAATTTAATAGATTTCTTCATTGTCAGGAACTGCATCATCCTACTAGTATTTCTGTGTAATTAGTTATACAGATATTCCAAAACAGGCTGGCACATTGGCATAGAGGTTAGAACTTCTGCCTCACAACAAGAAGGTCCTGGATTCAAACCCCATGCCCGGAGAGGGCGTTTCTGTGTGGAACTGGCATGCTCGACCCGTGCTTGGATTTCCTCTGGATAATCCGGTTCCCTCCTCCAGTCCACTTTAGGTTAGTTTAGGTTTGTTTCAAATTGACTGCAGATGTGAGTGAGAATGCTACATGTGTGTTTTGGCCCTGCAATAGTCTGGCGAGCTGTTCAAGGTGTCCCCTTCCTTCATCTGAAGCCAGATGGGATAAGCTCCCCGTAATTCAAAGAAAGGAAAAAGGGGTTTGGGAACTAAAATAAAATTTCTGAAGCGTATACACTTATATTCTGACTTTATTGAACAAACTTTTCCATTGACAGAATACTGGCTGGGAAATCACGCCTTGAGTTCAATTAAAATCACAAAAACAAGCAGCATTACAGTCACAAGAAGTAACTCAATGAATAAAGTTCAAATGACTGACAAAATATCATTTTTTTCATGACTTGGAATGTTCCAGTTTGGTTGGCCTCACTTCCTTCATCCTCTTTTCCTTCATCTCCACTCCACCATTCCCTATAGGTATCTAAAAAAATACAAAAACTTTTAGCAAGTCATATCCCCTTATAATTTATTCCCATGGAATACTCATAGAATATGGCTCAGATGATTGGTCCAGGCCTATATCCTTCTGGTGTCTGCACATGTCCACCACAGGAAACCCAATCAGGCCATTGCGTTGCTGAGTTGATGTTAATTGGATGTTACATATCTCAGACTTGTATTATAAAAAAATGTTCATTTTCTGTAACCGCTTAATCCTAATTAGGGTCGCGGGAGGCTGGCGCCCATCCCAGCCAACTCTGGGTGCGGTCAGAGTACACCCTGGACAGCTCGCTAGGCTATCCCAGGGCGGAAAAATGCTGACGGCTTTGTAGCTACTCTTGTCGAAAGTCAGCAATGGTTCTTTTACATGCCTGACACCATAAACAGTGAGCGACATGGCCGGCCTTTGGATAAACCAGTTAGCTTCACTGAGGGGACAGTGACAAACTTGTGGAGAGTGGGACTCGAAGCCCCAGCCTTAGGATCAGTGATCCAGCACCCTTTACCACCAGGCCACCACTGCCCCTAAAAAAAATGTATTTATTATTAATTATGAAACAGAAACCCAGGCTCATACACTACTGCTCAGACACACAGAAAACAAAACAAAACAAAACAAAACAAAACAAAACATCAGGTAGGCGGTCAGATTTGCAGGAAAATAAATATTCAATGAGAAAAAGCTGAAATCAGAAGATTGACAGATCATGGACTTGTTAAATAGATACATAAAAAAATAACAAGACACCCAATACAAATGAAAGTGAAAATCAGCTGCTGAAAGTTAAATCCGTGCACTGACACGTATAAATAGAGACTATCAAGAACGCTCATTTTTCGCCACGCATGAACCTGTTTATTAAAACAATATTCAGAAATATCCCCACATTAGCCTTTGACACCCGCTGAACAACTAGCATGTTAAATATACTCAGTCAAAAAAGAAACTTCACACTCGTTTGGTGGTCAATAAATTGAACAGAGGAAAAGAAGGGTCGGAAATCATGATTTTATTTAATTCTTTAACAATTAATGATGGCGCACCATGAAAATCAAGTTCATCATTTCATCCGTTCCATCAGAAATGCTACGGAAACTTGACGAAGTCTTCTGCCCAACACATCCCATACATGTTCGATGGGGTTAGGGTCGTGAGACCTTGAGGGCCACTCCATGACCTCTAAACAATTCATTCCGAGTGGATGTTGCAGTGACGAATCGATTTCACAAATTACGTAAGACGATTTGACGGTCCTCTGCTCACGACGTCACGCGTGGTCTTCCTGAACGAGGTCGGTCTGCTATGGTACCTGTATGTTGGAGACGTGTCCGTAGATCATGGATAGTCCATCGACTGCATCCCATAGCCCGGGCAACGTCAGTGACGGATGTTCCCGTATTCAGCATGCCAATGGCACGTTCACGTTGAATATTTGAGAGTCGTGGCATTGAAAATCACTGGGGATTTGTCGGTAAAGATTTGTTTTTCCAATAAGTCACACTGTCATGCTAACTTGAGCAAAAATGCATGTGTCTCACAAGGTCACATGACTAGAAAAACGAGAAAACACACTTTTCCCTGAATGTGCGCTCGCATGTACTTCGTGCATGTGCACGTGGAAGTTGTTGTGTGACATGGCGTCTTTGTCAACGTACTTACCCCTAATCATAATAATAATAATAATAATAATAATAATAATAATAATAATAATAATTTTATACGATGTTTCAAGAAGATATTTAGCAATTTATGAGTGTGAAGTTTCTTTTTTAACTGAGTATATGTTATGGTAGGCTACATCCATGTAGACTAGTAACTACTTATAATACAGTAGTATCAGTCTAAGGTCTTGTAACTCCACTCCGAGTCCAACATCGGTGACCTGTTGACGTGGAAAGATGGTTTGGTGATGTTGTGGATTCATTTGATGCTCGCTACTTAAAAAAAAAAAGTAACTTTCTCTAAAACTGGGTGAGAAAATGATTAGTAGAGGAGGAATGTGGCACAACGCCTTTATCTGCAAACCTGCCCTGCTAGCATTTATGGCTTGAAATCTAAAAACAGGAACCACTCCAGCTGGTGACGAGACACCAAAACGGGGACTATCCCTAAAAAATGGGGATGTCTAATAACCCTAACTTCAAATAGGAATGGAAAAAAATAAATTGCACTAAAAGAATCACCGTTTAAACATGAATGGTCTAAAACATACACATGATACTTTTTCAAAAGACATACCTTTTTTAAATACTGTGATTTTTTAAATACTTCATGAACACATTATTTCATTATTATTACATATTATTGAGCCAGTCTCATTTCCACTTTACCAGAATGATTTTTTACTCTGTATTTACTTGCTCCAGAATGTAAAAAGACAGTTGATTGATATCAGTAAGAACTGGGTAGCACTGTAGGGTCATTGTAATCATGCTCTCCTGCCCTGGAAAAATCTTCATCAAAATCTGTTTTAGCCTGAGTGTCTCCTCTGGTGACCTCTCCATCCTTTTTTCGCCCTGAGAACGATCTCTGACTGGCCTAGGAGGCCTGCTGACGCCCCCAGGTGTCCGTTGACTGAACTTCAGCACTTCCGTCTGAGCTCTGGGATGAGGGAAGGGTTGCTGAAAATTTGAGGGAATACCACCAAATGTGTGATTGCTTGGAACAGAGGGCCTGGGTAGAGAGAGAGAGAGAGAGAGAGAGAGAGAGAGAGAGAGAGAGAGAGAGACTTTATTTTAATAATTTCATATATACAGTGGTACCAATACGAAAAATCCAGTTTACGAAAAACATTTTCCTAAGTTTTTTGTCTCTATATATGAAACAAGTACTCCTTACGAAATGTGCCAAACGTGCCATTCAAACATTAAAACGCAACATTCCTACATTCAGACAATGCATGAGTTGCTCTCTCACTGACTATATGTCCCACTATCCTGCCCCGCTGACCTCCCATTGGCTATCTCCCAACATCCCGCCACACTGGCCTCCTATTGGCTAGAAGGGATGACGCAGCTCCCTCATGAGTTTTTCGAATGTGCTTATTGCTGCTTTATTTTTTGGCTCAGGATTTTTTAACCTTGCTTAAACATTTGTAAGATTATAATTCTGCTAAGAAGACATGTTCAACATGAAGTAAGTACCTTAAAAGGTATGCTTGTATAATTTTTAAAGGGTAGTATTGGGGGCCTTGGAACGAATCACGTGTTTTACATGTAAAATGCGATTCTACTTACGAAAAATCAAGGGAACGAAAAAGGCTCTGGAAGGTATTAATTTCATAAGGAGTGGCACCACTGTATTGGTAATTATATGTGATTCTCACCTCTGGTCTCATGCAAATGTACTATGGTCCATGCACGAACCTGCTTTGTGTCCGCAAGAATTCGTTAATATGGGGTCCACTTCGGCCTAGAGGGTCATCTGGCACCATAAAAAGATCACCTGCAAACACGTACTGGAGCAACCTGCAGAGACATCGTTAAATATTTATAATAGGAATAATTTAAATCCTCTCCGTATTTGGGACACACATTATAAAACTTAATACACGTGTTCCAATTCATATTTCAGCATAAAAGCGGCACTCTGAAAAGATTAGCTTCTCCTGATGAAAGGTTTCAATGTGAATTTGTTTTTCATGATGTCATCAATGATGTAATGTCATGTAACCATAACATTATGACCAACCCCTTCCACAAAGTATTGATATTGTCAAGACCTGTAATGCTCTTGAGTTAGTAAGTCTTTGGCTATCAGAAATTCATGTCCACCTTGTCTTGATGATATCTTTCCATCCAGCTGACTCATCCACAAGGTCTCTCATGTTGTCATTCGTTACAATCACCCCATCTGTCTGCCTTGCAAGCTGCAGCATAAATCTGAAAGCATGATATATGGATAGTTTAATGAGTCATCTGCACATGGCTACAGTAGTCCAGTGCATGATTATACTGGAATCACAACTATCTGCAGCGGTGTCCTAGGCCTGATGCCATCAAAGGTGGAGGAATGAGAGGAGTAGGAAGTGTAAAAGACACTGTAATGATCATGCCTGCATTGTGGATGGCTTGGCCTTAATGAGCCTTGCTGTCGCTGTACTCAAGAGATGCTCTATACTGATAAGATGCCAACCAAAAATCTAACATCAGGAGACTGAAAAGAAACCACATGAATATTATGGTGTTTCCACTGCAAAAAAAGCCCTGTTGCTAGTAGTGGTAGTAGCCTACGCGGATTGAAAGCGAGAAAGAAACAGATGAATCATCATTAAGAAGACTGAGACAAGGAGTTCATTCTGCTAAAGATCTCAGTCGATATGAAAGTGTTGCCAAAACGTGAGTCCAAAAGTCTGCACGCATTGTAACCTGACAGTATGTACAGCTGGGACTTAAAAGTACAGTAGTTTCATTTTACAAAAGTTAACAAGGTATAGCATATGTGCATTGAATCACTTTGACTTATGATAAAAGTTTATGTGCAAATTTTTTAGATGACCAAATTATTTTCCAATCTGATGCAAGACTGAATGCATCAAGTTTATTGTTCTATACCTTTTCTACTGCCAGTGCTGAGAGTGAAAACTGTAGTAAACAGTTATACAGTAATTATGTGTTATCAACCCCCCCCCCCCCCCGGGTCAATCCATTCCTCCATAGGGTACTCAGGCAAGGATTCAGTAAAAGGTACCCTATATGCCAGGGGTCCCCAGCCACCGGTCCACGGCTAAATTGGTACCGGGCCATAGAAAAAAAAAAAAAAAATTACTTCCGTTTTGTTTATTATCTGAGTCTGAGCGATCTTTATTTTTGATAAATCTTTTATTTTTAAAAATGACCGGATTTTCTCGGTTACATGTCGGTCATTTGAGCGCTAAAATGTAACCCACAAGAAGACGGCGTGTGAACAGAGGCATAATGGACATGTTTCAAACATTAGTGAGGATTTTGGGTGAGGCTGAACTTGAGCCTTCATTCTCCGAGCTGGTGCACCATCACCTGGGTTTTTTTTTTTTTCTTTTTTTTTTTTTTAGAAAAGTTCAAGTTCTACTTCCCAACCAACTTTATTTCAGCTGTTGAAAAATAACATTAATGGAGTGTTTATTACGACTACAACTACTACTACTACTACTACTACTGCTAAATAAATAAATAAATAAATAAATTATATTTACAATATAAACAATCTATGACACACACCCCCAGTCTGCGGAAAATTGTCAAACATTGACTGGTCCGCGGTGATAAAATGGTTGGGGATCACTGCTATATGCCATTGTTGCCGAATGCAGGCTTAAGTAAAGAAAATAAAAGGGGCCTGATTTCTACTTAATACCCTGGAAGGAACGAAGTCCAATATTATTAAAAATATGAACATATGACTGCCCTGACTGAGACCAGAGAGGAAGTGTAAATGGCTGGCAACCTAACTGAAAGTCATAATTATGGTGATGTTCAATAAATTAACCATGCACTCCCCATTATCGTCTCTGTTTCACCATAGACTTATAGAATCGCATAATTCGCAATGATGCCTCCTGCCAGCTTCACTTGAGTTGCTTCCATTACCTGCCGAAGGACCTTAGAATGCAGATTTCAACCAAATAATAAAAGCTGAGGATGACGATCACTGAACCTCCAGTGACTCAGCAATTTTGTATGGTTGTGAGCTTAATTCTTCCATACATTCCTTTCCAGATGAACTGTAAGTTAAGGGTAATACATCTCTGTTATTAATTCATAAGGTGTTGCCTATCAGGTCATCCATTTTGCACCCAGAAAGTTCTCCTAAATTATTCTATTAAGGATGGGATGAAGCTTTATGTTGTCATGGTTAGCATCCTCCTCACAGCAAGGAAAGCCTGGGTTTGGCATTTCTGTATGGAGTTTGTATGTAATCCCTGAGGTTGCATGTACGTTAGGCTAAATGGCTGTTCCAAATTGGCTGTGTCTATTGACCCTATGATGGCCAGCTAAGCTTTTCAGAGTGTACCCCACCGTTAGCTAGTGTTGGCTGGGAAAGGCACCAGCCTCCCCACAACCCTAGTAGGATTAAGGGGATTGGAAAATACAAACCGGATTTCAAAAAAATTGGGACACGATTGTGAATATAAACTGAATGCAATGATGTGGAAGTGCTAAATTTCAGTATTTTATTCCGAATGGAACATAGATGACAGGTCAAAAGTTTAAACTGGGAAAATGTATAATTTTAAGGGAAAATAATCTTGATTTTAAATTTCATGGTGTTATCAAATCTCAAAAAAGTTGGGACAAGGAGCAAACAGAGGCTGGAAAAGTCAATTGTGTGTGGATATACCTGTCATCGTAGGAATTTATCCTCTGCCCTTCAAACTCTCTGGATGGGGTAAATGAGAGGAGACCAAGGTCCTGCAGTTGTGTCATAAATTGCTGTTCTATAAAAGAGAACATGAATAAATATAGACAAACCCACCAGTTAACATCAATGGGAAGCACATAATTACTCTGTATAGTAATTACCTTTTATAAATGGGTCTTTCTTTTGCCTCCACTGGGGAACAAATGCTGTGATTTTGCGATGGCCCTGATTCCAGAAGTATTCCACAGCCAGAGCAATGCCACGACAGGAAAAGAATTTTCCTAAACCATGCCTTGGAACAAGATCATTCCAAAAATCAATATTCTCCAAATGACTTAGTACAATACTCATTTATTCATTTGCTTTATCCAATTAGGATGCTGCACTTATATCAGCTGACCCTGAAGAAGGTTGGGTATACTCTGAACAGCTTGCCATCCTAGTACATCATATTCACCCAGGGGCAATTTAGAACAGTCAATTAACCTAATGTGCATGTCTTGTCTTTGGGTTGTCTGGGATATCTTGAAAAAAAACCTATGCAAGAAAGAAAAGGACTTACAAATTTCACCGAGAAACGATCTTGCCAAGACCAAGATTTGAAACACATGCCTTCTTGCTGTGAAGTGGATGGAGTAGCCACTACACCACCTTGTTAACCCAATGTTATGATGCAGTGTTAAATATGTACTAATACATGAGGCGCGCCACCAAATTTAGGCGCTTGTCGCAAGTGACGTATGGTGCTTGTGAGACAAAGCGCGGCTTATTCGGACTTCCGATCTTTCAAGTGAGCAAGTGCGCGTTGAATACTTGTTTAGTACTCAACCCTCACTTGCTCACTTGAAAGATCGGAAGTCCGGATAAGCCGCGCTTTGTCTCACAAGCACCATACGTCACTTGCGACAAGCGCCTACATTCAGTGGAGCGCCTCACATATTCGAATTCATGCGTTTGACATCACCTTTTCCAGTCCTGCAGCTGTAAAAGATCAGCTATATACAGATATTCTAATATACTATAATGAATATCCATGAATATAATATATAATAGGCATCGCATTTACCAAAGTTGTTATTCTCTGGGTTTTTTGGCTAACCCCATTTGATGTGATCAAGCCTCTACCCTTACACTGAGGTGATCCTCCACCTCCTTTTTTTCAAGTTAAATTGTTTGTTTATTTTTTAAACCCCCTTAACTCTTTTCTTACGTCATGGCAACGTTGCTTCCATCAATGATGATCTGCCGTAGCCCTGGGTCTCCATCGTCAACCATAAGCTTGAGGACAAAAGGTGTCTCTAAGCCTTCCAAGAAGCGCTGTTGTCCAGTGATGACTGGACCTGCTTTGTTGGGTAGATGCTTCGGCCTCAAGAAAGTAGGCTCAACCGGGGAAAATTTGTCTTCTGAGATGTTGGTGTGCACTGGTGATGGGTAAGTTGGCTGAGGAGGCCCACACACAGATAGAGGAATGGTATGGAATGGGGGCTGATTTCGAGAGGATGAAAATATATCTGGTTTAGTGCTTGGCATGTCCATCTTGCCTGGATGAATGACATGTTCTTGCACCCTCAATCCTTCTCCCGGCCTTCCTTTCCCATGTTTTGCCATTTCCTGATTTTTTTTAGTCCCTGCTTGTACATTTACTCCTCTGTTACGCTCAGTCCTTTCCATACTTGCCGTTCCAGTCTTTGAAAGAATTCTTTCATTTTTCTTGTCTTCCTTTGGAATACTTTCCTTGGGTGTGTTTATCTTCTGCTCCTTTATTTTTTCTGCTTCTGCGTTGCTCATCCCGTTTCTCTGTAGTTCCAGGATCAGTTCATGTGGTTTCAATTCAGGAATGTTGCTGTAAATTTCAGTCACCTTCTCCTCAATATATCCACAGCTGGCTGCTGCTTTCTTCATTATGCCAAGAACAAAATCCTCATCTTTGACACCTGAAGCTCCATTCACCTCCTGCCTTAAAATTGGAATCATTGTTTTATCTTGTTCCTGCTGGATCAAGTCAAGAACTTCGGAGGGTTCTCTTGGTCCAGTACGAGCTAAAACCCTGCATACCACCTCATCACTGAAGCCCATAGCAGTGAAAAATTTAACTAGGTGCTCATTTTCCTGTTTACTCGCTGTGGACAACAGGTTGTCCCCATGGTGATCCTCCTGATTAGAGTCTCCTTCCTTCCTTATATTATGGGATGTACCTTCGGACCACTTGTGCGGTTCTCTGTCTTGATTCTTTACATCTGCACTTGTACCACCAGGTCTTGGTTCTGTGCCCGCTCCCAAACAATGTAGGAAGTGACTAGGAGATGCCACTTGATTACCTTCATGTTCTGTGTCATTGTTTCTATAATCCAGAAGATTAGAAAAGGGGATACCATTGCTTCGGGGAGACACAGTAGCACTTTTTAAAATTTCATGGTTTTGTTTCTCCTTGTAGTCTCTTAGTAGCAACAGTCTATCCATGCTCTCAGAAAGTTTTAGAGGTTCTGTGGCACCAGCTGAACTGGCTGAAATACCTTTCCAAGTATTTAGATCTAGGCCTGAGTGATTAACTAAGTCCAAAAGAAGTTCTTTGAGAATCACTGGCAGGACCAACAGTTCAAGAGTGTGCCTATCCTCCAATCTCTCCACCAGGGATTTGAAGGCCAGACGAGAATCCATGGACTCACTTTTCATTACTGAATGTTGTGCTTGGCTAAAATTGTACTTGTCTATTAGGTCTATGACAAGGGAGTACGCCTTTACTACAGGCTCTGCCAACCCAAAAATGAGGAGACATCCTCTTGAGTCCACCTACAGAAAGTTAACCCAAAGGTTAATACATAAAAACTGACAGTAATAGTAAATTACTAGTAAAATTAGTAAAGAATACAAGGTGGAGCTAATTCTCTTTTCAATCTCAACTTACCACTATCTGTGCTGAGGTATTTCTAACCAGGCAGTCAGTAAACAACCCCTTGGCACCGCAGAACACACACTGAAGAACATGTGGATATTGAACTTCCTTCTCAGCTTCTTGATTCACATTACCTTTTATAAAAAGCTGGCAAAAAGAGAAATCCAGCACAACATACAATGAGACATATATACCTCCACAATACCATTCATCCATTATCTATATGGCCTGTTCTCCCATGTCATGGAGGAAGCTGACAGCAATCCCAGTTTACTTTTGGACTAGAGGTCGGGTACATTTTGGACAGGGCACCAATGTATGGCAGGACTAAATCATCAGTATAATTAACTCATTCGCTACTGGAGTCACATATAGCTGCGAGCACTGTGGCCAGTTCCAGCCTTCAATCCCAGCAGAAAATACATTTTTGGCTTCAAGATGTTGATTTTAGGATTTTCATATTTACAAATATTCCAAACATTAAACATTCGCGTGGAATCTGTCAAAATTCTTTCTGTAAAAGCCTAAATGTCTGCCATTTTGTTAGACCCACAGATGAGCTGTTGTCAATGGCATTTTTTAATATTCATTATTTCTGATTTATTTCACTGTGTAAACTCCAAATATGGAGTTATAACACCGCCAAAGGCTTTATATTGGTTGTTTTGATTGGACATTTGAAGCACATTTATTATTAGAAGATGACCAAGCTACCCAATCAGACTGTGTGTACCTAACCACTTCAGTGGTTCCGTGAGTTTGAACGCTCAGTTTTCATCACCGCTACAGTGGTTCACGGAGACATGGGAGTAATAAAACAGCACCATTACAGTGGTTCACAGTAGCAAATGGGTTAATATAAATATAATGATATAAAAAATGTCATTAATTTAGAAACTGCTTAATCCTACTACACCTAAAGGCAAATGTTCTTGGACTGTGGAGGAAACCTGAATACCCAAAGGAAATCTACACAAATTACAAGGTGAACATGCAAAGTCCATGCAGAAATGCCCTCACCAACTCAAACCCCAAGACCTTCTTAACATTGTTGAACCAATCAACACGAACATAAACAAAAGCACATGGCCAGGAACGTGCATAAATTTATGAAGAATCGGATGAAAAATACTTGTCATCATTTTCTGATAGGTCCATATCTGGGTCATCGCTCCATTCATTCCGAGCATCCCATAGTTTTGCTGTAGCAGTTTCTAATGGTTCATCGGTTGTTAGACATTTACCAAGAGAACACAGCAAAATATTTTCCTGTTTTTTAAGGCACGGTGGAACGATCAAATGTGTTGTTACTGATGAACATTATAGACATTCCCCATTGGCAGGGGGTCTTGAAATACCATGTAAACTCACTTTTACAGGTAGTGAATGCCTCATTTTACTGTTAAAGAGACTGATTGAATAAAAGTGGTAAGTTTGATCTACGATTTTGCTCCTAGTACACATGGGCAGTCATTAGACGTAAGATCAAAAACATTTGAGGGGCACTTATTGGACCAGGCCACTTATTATGTCGAATATGGTATATTTAAGCAAATGCCTTTCAACAACCATGCATTGATAATGAAAATAAATACGTTGGGCTTTGTGTAAGTTATTGGGCTTCTTAAAAATAAACACCACCCTTTCTGGAAATACACACCTTTGCTGCCTCAACTTGTTGCTTTTCCCCCTTTAGTTGGAGCCATATTTGTCCATCCTGAGAGGCACATGAGGCTTCTTGCACACCAATACTCAATGTCACGCCAAACACTCGATCTACTGTGGGTTTCAGGGACAGCAGAGAGCCCTGCAACACATCTGGGCAGGTAAACTCATCCTCCACTAGCT
>CM045746.1:19681965-19796965 GCA_024760905.1 Plotosus lineatus
ATAGAAATGACGTCACGAGCAATTTTCTAGTGACGACATCATCATAACAATGCGCATTTCAAAACTTGATATTACATTGAAAGCAGTGAAACCAGTGTTTACTGATAAGTGTATATGTGTTTGTGATGTGATGTACAAGTACAATTAAATTTACTTTTCAGGAGACCTAGCTGACTTTCGAAGAAGGACTAAAGTTTTTTCCATCCATCAACCAATTTATACATCTGCAAAAACTGCTTTATTCTTTATTAGGGTTGGAGGGAGGCTGGAGCCGATCTCCTCCAATACTGAGTGGAGTCGTAGTACACCCTGAACAACTTGCCTGTCCATTTCAAGGTCAACTCACACAACCGCTCAGACTCAGACTTAGACTCTCACATAGGAGCAGTTTGAAACAAACAGCCTGTTAGCGCAATATGATTGTTTTTGGATTGTGGGAGGAAACCGACATACAATTCAAGCATGGTGAGGACATTCAAATTCTACACCATAACCGAGCCCAGGACCTTCTTGCTGGGAGGTGAACTTGTTATCCACTACCCCACCGTGCCCCCATCACCTATATATATATATATATATATATATATAACTGGGTCAGTGGCGGTCTAGTGGTATAGGGCGCAGGATCGCTGATCCTAAGGTTGGGGGTTCGAGTCCCACTCTCCTCAAGGTTGCCAATGTCCCCCCCAGGTCAGCTAACTGGGTTATCAAAGGCCGGTTATGAATTGTCTCTCACTGTCTATGGTGTGAGGCATGTAAAAACCGTTGCTGACTTTCGACATATGTAGGCTGAAAAGCCGTGTTTCTAATCGGGAATTGGAGATCCCTGAGGCAGTTCGTTCACAGTAATGTTCTGGCAACTCCTGCACTGGCACTGGAACCCAGTCATATCGGCACTTGCCCTTCCATTGGATCCTTCCGGTGGCGCCAAGAGGGGGGACTTATGCCTGTCCTGCATTACTCCCTACCTACCCTGGCTCTGCGCACTGGAGAGTGATACCAGCCAGAGTGCAGCCATAGTCCTTTGGGACTAATGGAGGCCTACTATATATATATATATATATATATATATATATATATATATATGTCTGTCTTCCTTTCGGCTTTTTCCCTTTTACTCAGGAGTCGCCACAGCGAATCATCTGATTCACACGTTTGATTTGGCAGAGGTTTTTTACGTCGGATGCCCTTCCTGTCACAACCCTTTTAGCAAGGGACAGAAACACGCTGACGACTTTGCAGCTACTCTTTACGAAAGTCAGCAATGGTTCTTTTACATGCCTCTCACCATAGACAGTGAGAGACATGGCCCGCCTTTGATAACCCAGTTAGCTGCACTGGGGGGGGACAGTGACAACCTTGTGGAGAGTGGGACTCGAACCCCCAACCTTTGGATCAGTGATCCAGCGCACTATACCACTAGACCACCACTGCCCCTTATATATATATATATATAATCTTTTGTACATCCACCTAACAACACTCAGGTCACAGGCTCATGGTGAGCATTTTTCAGTGTGGAGTTTGCCTGTACCTGTAGAGGTTTGCTCCAGGTAATCCAGGTTCCTTTCCACTGTTCAAAGACATACACTTTTGGATATTTGGCTGCTTAAAATTCACCCAGGTGTAAGTGTGAATGGTTGTATAAGGTTGTAGAAGTGGGTGTTGGCTGTATGATGGACTGTCAAGCTGATCAATGTGTTCAATGATTCAACCCAGAGTGGGTTGAGATAGACTCTAGTCCTCCCGCAACCCAAACCGATTAAGCGGTTTGTTAAATGAAGGAATTTATGAAGGCTCTCCATTGGGGGAAAATTGTGAATGGTGATGAGTTTATGGGAAAAATTGGCTCACACAAACGCAATTCATTCATTCATCAGCCTTCAGGAACTGCTGCAGTTGACTGAACCTGATTTCTCAACTTGGATAACCAGAAGTTCTGGTTTGAGCTTTAGAACAGTTTTAATCAATAATATCCATGTAAAGACATGTAAAGAGTGAAAGATGCTTTTCTCGGTTGATTTTTTTTAAATAATGGTGCTGAAAGGTCAAACATAATGCCACATGTCGTGTCAAAATTATGCAATGAACTCAAATGTCCTATTGTTTAAAACAGATAAATGGATCCGTCCAGCTCTCCTGGAACTACCTTTGTTCATGATGACTGTCTGGAGTCCTGGCAGTACATTGGCTGTGGTGGATTTGGAACGATCCATAGGGCAAAGCATAAAACATGGAAGATGGATGTTGCTATAAAGTTATTGCATGACAATGATGGGTAACTATACAGTTATATTTATTGTTATGTCTGATAAGTCTGTGTCTCATACTTATCACATACTGTATATTTGTCGTAGATTAATATTGACATAAAATAAATGAAAATGGTGAGTATGAATGTTTGTGAGAGTGTCTCCCCTGCGATGGCCTGGTGAGTTGACCAGGGGGTACCCTGTCCTCACCCGGAGTCAGCTGAGATGGGCGCCAGCATCCCCGTGACCCTAATTAGGATTAAGCGTTTGAGAAAATGAATGAATGAATAAATGAAAAGGACTAATGGAGCGAACACACGCGTTCACTGACTTTTGCATGGCACCAACTGGTATATAATATATATACTGTAATGCTATATATATAACTGGTATATATATATATATATATATATATATATATATATATATATATATATATATATATATATATATATATATAAAATGCCGGATCCTTGGTGTTCTAGAATAGGGTCTAATGTTATGTCACATTACGTTACTTGAAGGGTGTGTTTATGCTAATACTACCAATAAGCATTATGACATCACTGACAACGAATTTCAAATTTAAGAACTTATGTCTTCTGAGTCTTCAGACACTCACATGCTCTATCTAACGTGAAGATGAAGCTAAACGTCTAATTACCTAATCAGATCCTGGTGTGGACCTATTTGAAAAATTCTGTCCATGTGTCATGACTATCATAATACTTTACTTTATTACAATTACTATAAGCTCTCAAATGTCTAGCATTAATAATATAAACAATTATATAGTGCACGTGAATGGTAATAAGTTACAAGGACTGAGCACTCTCTCCTGGACAAGAAAAAATCCAGGGGTAATCACATTACTGTAATCATATTACGAATACATTTATTAAAAATGTGGATTACTCACGAAAGCATTTTTAAAAACGATAATTCCAAGTGGTGGTTAGTAGTGGTTAGCACATCCGCCTGACAGCAGGAAGGTCCTGGGTTCAGAAAGTTTCTGTGTGGTTTGGAGGTTTTCCCTATGCTTGCGTGGGTTTCCTCAGGGTACTTCAGTTTCCTCCCACGCTCCAGAGACATGCACATTAAGCTAATTTTCTGTTCTAAATTGCTCCTAGGTGTTAGTTTGAGTGTGAATGGCTGTGCGTGAGTTGGCTGTGCGATAAATTGGCGCGCTGTTAAAGATGCCTCACCTTTACCCAGAGTTGGCTGAAATGAGCTGTCTATCAACATAAGAGTATAAAACATTTTGGCAAATGAATGAATGAATGAATTCCAAAGGTTTTAAATTTTTTGGCAACACGAGTATGCACTGCACCTCTTTCCATTCCTTCATTGCTCTTGCTTTCATTTTTATATCCTTTGTTTTTCTTTTATTCACTTCACTTAATTTTTGAGGTTTAATTGTTCCACAAGATTAAAAGCTGGAACTGACAATGTTGTTATGTTGTTGTTTATGGGCATTGATATATATCTTTCTTTTTCAAGCCTCCACACGAGCCAAGCCTTAGTTTGTTTTAGTTTACTTTTTGTTTTTGTACAGGATAACTCTAAAATTCAACGATGAATTTGGTTGAATTTCTTTTCTAGATTGGTAGAAGAAATAAACTATTAAAAATTGGAAATAATCCATGCATGGGATTGTGTGAAAAAAAAATCAAGAAATCCAAAAAATACATACATTATTCGTAAATATAGCGTGCCAAAAAGAAAACGCCTCTAGGGGGAGACAATTCAATACAATTATACCAAGTTATAATAATCCATTTGTACCTAGTGGAGGTATGTTGCACTCCATAAATGCTTCTTTAGTGTTTGCTTTCACTTGTGGTGGTTATTTAGTTAGCCGTCAGTTAGTTTGTATGCACAATAATTCCAAAAGATTTTTCTTTATTATTTAAAATAGAGTATGATACAGGTAATAAACCAATAAATTTCAAACTTGCATGGCATCAATAAATACATAGAGGTCCTTCTCAAAAAATGAGCATATTGTGATAAAGTTCATTATTTTATGTAATGTACTGATAAACATTAGTCTTTCATATATTTTCGATTCATTACACACAGCTGAAGTAGTTCAAGCCTTTTATTTTTTTAATATTGATAATTTTGGCAAAAAAGTAAAGAAAAACCAACAATCTCTATCTCAAAAAATTAGCATATTTCATCCGACCAATTCTTCTTCTTTTCCTTTCGGCTTTTCCCTTCAGGGGTCACCACAGCGAATCATCTGCCTCCATCTCACCCTATCCTTTGCATCTTCTTCTCTTACACCAACGACCTTCATGTCCTCCTTCACCACATCCATGAATCGTCTCTTTGGTCTTCCTCTAGGCCTTCTGCCTGGTAGTTCCAGCCTCAGCATCCTATTACCAATATACTCACTATCCCTCCTCTGTACATGTCCAAACCATCTCAATCTGGCCTCTCTGACTTTGTCTACAAAATGTCTTACATGTGCTGTCCCTCTGATGTGCTCATTCCTAATCCTATCCATCCTCGTTACTCCCAAAGAGAACCTCAACATTTTCATCTCTGCTACCTCCAGCTCTGCCTCCTGTCTTTTCCCCAGTGCCACTGTTTCTAAACCATACAACATCGTTGGCCTCAACACCGTCTTGTACACTTTTCCTTTCATTCTTGCCGATACCCTCCTATCACACATCACACCGGACACTTTTCTCCAACCATTCCAACCTGCCTGCACATGCTTCTTCACCTCTTTTCCACACGCTCCATTGCTCTGGATTGTTGAGCCTAAGTACTTAAAATCCTCCACCTTTCTTATCTCTGCTCCCTGTAATCTCACCGTTCCTCTTGGGTCCTTGTCATTCATGCACATGTATTCTGTTTTACTGAGGCTAATCTTCATTCCCCTCCTTTCCAGGGCATACCTCCACCTCTCTAGATTTTCCTGCACTTGTTCTCTGCTCTCACTACAGATCACAATGTCATCTGCAAACATCATAGTCCATGGGGAATCTTGTCTAACCTCATCTGTCGGCTTGTCCATCACCATAGCAAACAAGAAGGGGCTGAGAGCTGACCCTTGATGCAGTCCCACCTCCACCTTGAACTCATCTGTCACACCGACAGCACACCTCACCACTGTCTTACATCTCTCACGCATGTCCTGCACCACTCTAACATACTTCTCTGCCACTCCAGACTTCCTCATTCAATACCACAGTTCTTCTCTCGGCACCCTGTCATATGCTTTCTCCAGATCCACAAAGGCACAATGCAGCTCCCTCTGACCTTCTTTGTATTTCTCCATTAACATCCTCAAGGCAAACACTGCATCTGTGGTGCTCTTTCTTGGCATGAAACCAAACTGTTATTCACAAATGCTGACCTCTGCCCTTAGTCTAGCTTCCACTATTCTTTCCCATAACTTCATCGTATGGCTCATCAACTTTATCCCTCTGTAGTTGCCACAACTCTGCACGTCTCCCTTGTTCTTAAAAATGGGCACCAGCACACTTCTCCTCCATTCCTCTGGCATCCTCTCACTCTCTAAGACCTTGTTAAATGTTCTTGTCAGAAAATCTACTGCTACCTCTCCTAGACACTTCCATACCTCCACCAGTATGTCATCAGGACCAACTGCCTTTCCATTCTTCATCCTCTTCAATGCCCTCCTCACTTCACCCTTACTAATCTTTGCTACTTCCTGGTCCTCAACAGTCACCTCTTCTATTCTTTTTTCTCTCTCATTTTCCTCATTCATCAGCTCTTCAAGGTACTCTTTCCATCTTCCCAGCACACTTCTTTCATCAGTCAATACATTTCCCCCCTCTGTCCTTTATCAATCTAACTTGCTGCACGTCCTTCCCATCTCTATTTCTCTTCTGTGCCAACCTATATAAATCATTTTCTCCCTCTTTACTTTCCAACCGAGCATACAAGTCATCGTACGCCCTCTGTTTGGCCTTTGACACCGCTACCTTCGCCTTACGCTGTGTCTCCCTGTACTCCTGTTTACTCTCTTCGGTTTTCTGAATGTCCCACTTCTTCTTAGCTAACCTCTTCCTTTGTACACACTCCTGCACTTCCTCATTCCACCACCAAGTCTCCTTATCTACTTTCCTTCCAGATGACACACCAAGTATTCTCCTACCTGTCTCCCTGATCACATTAGCTGTAGTTGTCCAGTCATCTGGAAGCACTTCCTGACCACCCAAAGCCTGTTTCAACTCCTCCATGAAGACAACCCGACACTCTTCCTTTTTCAGCTTCCACCACTTTGTCTTCTGCTCTACCTTTGCCTTCTTCACCTTCCTCACCATCAGCATCATCCTGCACACCACCATTCTATGCTGTTTGGCAACACTCTCACCCGCTACTACTTTGCAGTCACTGACTTCCTTTAAATTACATCGCCTGCACAAGATGTAGTCTACCTGTGTGCTCCTACTTCCACTTTTATAAGTCACCCTATACTCCTCTCTCTTCTGGAAGAAAGTATTCACCACAGTCATTTCCATCCTTTTTGCAAAATCTACCAACATCTGTCCTTCTGTGTTCCTGTCCTGGATACCAAACCTACCCATCACTTCCTCGTCCCCTCTGTTTCCTGCACCAACATGTCCATTGAAGTCTGCCCCAATGACCACTCTTTCACCTCTGGAGGTACTCTGCATCACTTCATCTAACTTCCTCCAGAATCTCTCCTTCTCTTCTCGCTCACATCCTGTCTGTGGGGCATAAGCACTAACAACATTGACCATCACACCTTCAATTTCTAACTTGAGACTAATCACTCTGTCTGACACTCTTTTCACTTCTGGAACATTCCTGACAAACTCCTCCTTCAAGATGACTCCGACTCCATTTCTCTTCCAATCCACACCATGATAAAACAGCTTAAACCAAGCTCCTAAGCTTCTAGCCTTGCTACCTTTCCACCTGGTCTCCTGAACACACAGTATGTCCACCTTCCTCCTCTGCATCATGTCAGCCAGCTCTCTACCTTTTCCTGCCATAGTTCCAACATTCAAAGTCCCTACTTTTAGTCCTAGACTCATGCCTTTCCTCTTCTCTCTCTGGCAACGGACACGCCTCCCGCCTCTCCTTCTTTGATGTCTTCGACCAACAGTAGTCCAATTTCCATCAGCACCCTGTTGGTTGACAGCTCTGATGGCGGTCGTTGTTAACCCGGGCCTCGATCGATCCGGTATGTCATTCTTTCTTGTGATTCGCATAGTTTATTTGGCATTTGTTTTACGCCGGATGCCCTTCTTGACGCAACCCTCTGCATTTATCCGGGCTTGGGACTGGCGTGAGGGAGAGACACTGGTTTGTGCCCCCCCCCTCACGGCTGCATCATCCGACCAATTAAAAAAGTGTTTTTCATACAAAAAAGTCAACCTTCAAATAATTATGTTCAGTTCTGCACTCAATATTTGGTCAGGAATCCTTTTGCAGAAATGACTGCTTCAATGTGGCGTGACATGGAGGCAATCAGCCTGTGGCACTGCTGAGGTGTTATGGAGGCCCAGGATGCTTCGATAGCGGCCTTAAGCTCATCCAGTGTTGGGTCTGGTGTCTCTCAACTTTCTCTTCATAATATCCCACAGATTCTCTATGGGCTTCAGGTCAGGAGAGTTGGCAAGCCAATTGAGCACAGTAATACCATGGTCAGTAAATCATTTACCAGTGGTTTTGGCACTGTGAGCAGGTGCCAGGTGGTGCTGAAAAATGAAACCTTCATCTCCATAAAGCTTTTCAGCACATGGACACATGAAGTGATCCAAAATCTCCTGATAGCTAGCTGCATTGACCTTGCCCTTGATAAAACTCAGTGGACCAACACCAGCAGCTGACATGGCACCCCAGACCATCACTGACTGTGGGTACTTGACACTGGACTTCAGGCATTTTGACATTTCCTTCTCCCCGGTCTTCCTCCAGACACTGGCACCTTGATTTCTGAATGACATGCAAAATTTGCTTTCATCCGAAAAAAGTACTTTGGACCACTGAGCAACAGTCCAGTGCTGCTTCTCTGTCGCCCAGGTCAGGCGTTTCTGCCGCTGTTTCTGGTTCAAAAGTGGCTTGACCTGGGGAATGCGGCACCTGTAGCCCATTTCCTGCACATACCTGTGCACGATGGCTCTGGATGTTTCTACTCCAGACTCAGTCCACTGCTTCCACAGGTCCCCCAAGGTCTGGAATCGGCCCTTCTTTCACTTTTTGCTTCCCACAGATGAATGAGGTTGATACAGCACTCTGGGAACAGCCTATTCGCTCAGAGATTTCTTTCTGTGTCTTACCCTCTTGCTTGAGGGTGTCAATGATGGCCTTCTGGACAATAGTCAGGTCTGCAGTCTTACCCATGATTGCGGTTTTTAGTAATGAAGCCTCAGGAATCTTTTGCAGGTGTTTAGAGTTAATTGGTTGATTCAGATGATTAGGTTAATAGCTTGTTTAGAGTACCTTTTCATGATATGCTAATTTTTTGAGATAGGAATTTTGGGTTTTCATGAGCTGTATGCCAAAATCATCAGTATTAAAACAATAAAAGACCTGAAATATTTCAGTTGATGTGCAATGAATCTAAAATATATGAAAGTTTAATTTTTATCAGTACAATACAGAAAATAATGAACTTTATCACAATATGCTAATTCTTTGAGAAGGACCTGTATGTACAATATGTATATTGGATTCAAAATCCTGAAAAAATAGTCATCATTACAATGTGTAAAAAGTAAAAATGCTCACCAGACACAATAGAGGGGAGACACTTCATTATAACTCAGCCAAATTATAATTATCCATTCCTTCCTGGATACTATGTACTCTTTGAGTAACCATCTAATAACCCAATAATTTCATTTCTGTTTGTTTAAAAAAATTCCCACTGTTATTATTGCATCTTCTGTGTTTCTGTGGCATTATTAATTAATTCATAAATCCATTTTAGAGTGGCATGGTGGCGTCGTGGTTTGCACGTCCACCCCACAGCAAGAAAGTCCTGGGTTCAAATCCCAGCTATGGCGTTTCTGTGTGAAGTTTGCATGTCCTCCCTGTGCTTGTGTGAGTCTCCTCCGGGTACTCCAGTTTCCTCCCACAGTCCAAAAACATGCACAGCAGGTTAATTGGCTGTTCCAGATTGACCCTAGGTGTGAATGTGAGTATGAATGTTTGTGTGAGTGTGGCCCTGCGATAGCCTGGCGAACTGTCCAGGGTATACCCTGTTCTCACCCAGAGTCGGCTGAGATGGGCGCAAACCTCCTCTTGACCATAATTAGGATTAAACGGCTCTGGAAACGAATGAATTATCCATACTGCTTGTCTGTCAGCGTCACAAGGGATGCTGGAGCAAATCTCAGCTGACTTTGAGCCAAAGGCAGGTTGCATTCTGAACAGGTTGCCACTTTGCTGCAAACAAACATAAACAATCATCAGACTAACAGACACAAACAAGCTAATCATAGAACCAAATGAACCTGCCATCCACACTCACATTCATAGTTATAACTGTTTTAGAACAGCTGACCTAATGCAAGTCTGTTCTTGTCTGCGCGAGAGTAAAAACTGCTAAAAAAAGTGGTTGGCAGTATCCTGATGCATAACAGATTTGTTTTCGAAGTAACTTCTGACTGGATATACACTGCCACTGAAGATAGACCTCACATAGGATATGTCCCTTGCCACTGCTTTCCTGTCTAGCTCCTGCTCAGGTCTCCTTCAAGAGGCAAACTTGATGCGTTATGGTGAGAATCCCAACGTGATGAAAATTATGGGTGTTTACAAATGTCAAGCCAAAGGCACCAGGTCTGCTGTTCCGATGGGTTTAGTCATGGAATACATGGAGAGAGGCTCTCTGGCAGATCTCCAGCTGACTTTGAATGGACCCCCACCTTGGCCTCTTACCTTCCGCATCATTAATCAGATTGCTCTGGGAATGAACTTCCTACATCAGTTGAAGCCACCTCTCCTGCATCTGGACCTGAAACCTAGCAATGTGCTGCTGGATGACAGTCTCAATGCCAAGGTCAGACACAGGATGGAACAATTTAATGATAGATAGTGACCAAGTGGTCAAGGAGATAAAACGAGTCTAACATTCCTGAGTTGTCCCTGCATTTGTCTGTCTTATTCATTCCAGCTCACAGATTTCGGTCTGTCAAAAATCGCTAAAAGTTCATCCAAAGTGACTAAAGATAACGATGAGGAAACAGCTGGGACTACAAGCTACATGCCCCCAGAAGCATTTGAGCCCGCTTCATATGTCCCTAGTGTTTCTTCGGATGTTTACAGGTAAACAAAATGTTGAGTAAATGCTTTGTGAGTAAATATGAGTCACTTATACAATCAAAGCACTTAATCTGGTTTCTTTCATGTTATTGTCTTAGCTATGGAATATTGTTGTGGTCAGTTATCACCGGAAAACAGCCGTTCTCAAGTAAGTCTGCAGTGATTTCTTCGAATACAAATCAATGATAAATACACAGAGTCATGTGTTATACAGTTTGCTCAATAAGTATTTAGACAGTGCCACAATTTTCGGAGATACTGTATGTCTCTGTGCACCACCACAATGGAAAAGAAAGTCGTTTAATCGTTTAAGTCTTATTTCTTCAGAAGAGACGGCGCTTAGCCGGCGTTTTAGTGGCATCATAGAGCTTAACTGGATAATATATTATACATATGATATATGGGGTTTTACTTTCGGGTACAGAACTCGCGGATTATCTTATTCACAGGAGGGACCGGAACCAAACCCCCGCGAATATCGAGGGCCTACTGTATTCTTAATAATAAGGAATACGAATACACTGCTGAGCTCATCAATACCAAAAGACCTGGAAGATGGAATGACCATAGAATTCTTTAGCTGTGTCACCTGTCTGTTTAAGAACATTCAGTTCAGTCAAGGCCTTTTTCAACTAGGCAGGAAACACCACCTTGAATGCAAATATACAAGGCGGGTTTACATAAAGATGTTCAAACTGCTGGTAACATTATTGAACAGAATGACCAGATAAGACATGAATAGAAAGCTTTTGCACAAGATTAGAACAAAGGTCAGCTAAATTAACTTCATATTTAGAGTATTAAGGATGGAGTATGGAAAATGAAAGATAAATCATGTGATTAAATGTAGATACAGTGATCCCTCGATACTTCGTGCTTCAGTTTCTGTGCGGGTTTTTCCAAAAATATTCATGGGAAAATAAAAACATAAGGAAATTAAGGAAAAATAGGGAAAAAGTTAAGGAAAATGCTGCAAAACAAGGCCAATTATGCAAAATAAATAAATAAATAAATAAAAAAAATCAAAACAGAAAAACAACCCAACCCCCCCAACAAAACAATTAACATTTTTATGTGAGGTGCGCATCTGAGTTCAAGCGCGTGTCTGTATGTGCGTGTATTTATATTTTATTTACATATTATGCATTATTTTTAATGTGTAATTGTTATTATAAACATTTATAGAATTGAATATGTATTTATTGATATTATATACACATATACTGTACATATCACACTTATACATCAATCAGGGGGGGGGTCGATCCTACTTCGCGGAAATCGGCAGCTGCGAGGGGGTCTCGGTTCCCATTAACCACGGAAAGTGAGGGATCCCTGTGTTTAGTCAAAGATAGTGGATATGTGCATGTATGGCTGCAAGGGGAACTGAGCCTTTGGTGGTTATACACGATTTTATACACAGTGAATAAAAAGTATATTAGTTAGTCCTGTTACTCTTGAACCTGAGGAAATGGAGGGAGGGTGTAAAATGGTTGTAATTATTAGTTATACAGTTTAATTCTTAAGAAATGGTTTTAATACAATATTTTTGTTGACCCCCTCAAATTACAACACCAAGTGTACACTTCAATCACATCCAACAGCTTCATTTCAAATCCATTTTGGTGCTATACAGAGAGACATTCATTAGCTTTATTTATATTTATAGACCCAGCTGAAGATCAATATTTGTTTATTTTAGATTGTTGCTGCCTCATTTTCTTAAAAATTTTCCACTTCTCTGCCAGTGCCTGTTTCTAGTTTGGTGCGGTTTCGTGTCCGTGAAGGTGACAGGCCTGATCTGACATCTGTTGAGAGCAGCCAGACAGAACGGCTTGGTGAAGTAATTGAGCTAATGAAACGCTGCTGGGATGCCAATCCCAAAATAAGACCCACATTTATGTGTAAGCTTCTGTGCCTGAATGTGCTACACTTGTGTTCCACATCTATCATAGTATCGTATCGTGGGGTTTAAAGTCGTATCATAATGTCAGTCTACATGGAAACATCAAGTTTAATCAGTGAATGAAAGGATTTAAAAATCACATCTAATCCTTGTCAAGCTAAAAGCCAATGGTGAAGTGTGTAATATTCTACATGTTTAATATTTTCAGTTCATTTTCTGTGACCACTTAATCGGAATTAGGGTCGCGGGGTGGCTGGTGCCCCTCCCAGCCGACTCCGGGCGAGGGCAGGGTACACCGTGGACAGCTTGCAGGGTCATCGCAGGGCGGAAAGACGCTGACGGCTTTGCAGCTACTCTTGTCGATTCTTTCGGGGGTGGGGGTGGGGGGTTGTTTGGGTTGGGGGCAGTGACAACCTTGTGGAGAGTGGGACTCGAACCTCCAACCTTTGGATCAGCAATCCAGCACCTATTCCACTAGGCCACCACTGCCCTGTTTAATATTTTTTTAGTGTAAAATTATTGCAAGCTGCAATGCATTGTATCTTCTGACACCCTTCTGTCTGAGCCAAAATTTGCATATCATAACCAGCACAGATCACCTTCAATAGGTCCCTCCAATCAGAAACACCCCACAAGGGCTCACAGTTTTTTTTATTTAAGTCTTTATGCTTGCTTTTTTATTATTATTATTTTTTCTTTCAACACATCAACATTGGGAACTAACCAATCAGTTTCTGTATCATTCATCCCATCTCTTATTCTCATCTTCTTCCGCTTAATTCAGGGTTGGGTCGCAGGGTCAGCAACCTAACCAATGAGGTCTAGACGTCCCTTTCCCCAGCCACTTCCAGACAAGCTGAGAGACATAACCCCTCCAGAATATTCTAAGTCGATCCCGGGGTCTCTTCCTGGTTGGACATGCCCGAAACACCGCAACAGGGAGGCGTTTGGACCAGATGCCTGAGCCACCTCGACTGGCCCTTCTCAATGCGAAGGAGAAGCGGTTCTACTCCAAGCGCTCCCGAGATGGCTGAGCTTCTCACCTTATCTCTAAGGGAGAGCCCTGCCACCTGGCTAAGGAAGCTCATTTCAGCCGCTTGTATCCGTGATCTTGTTCTTTCGGTCACTACCCAAAGCTCATGACCGTTGGTAAGGGTTGGAACGTAGAGATCGACTGGTAAATTGAGAGCTTTGTCCTGTGGCTCAGCTCCCTCTTCACCATGACGGACCGACACAGACTCCGCTTTACCACAGAGGCTGCAGCGATCCACATGTCAATCTCCCGTGCTTTCCTTCCCTCACTCGTGAACAAGACCCTGAGAAACTTGAACTCCTACACTTGGGGTAGGGCCTCATTTCAGAACCGGACGGTGCATTCCACCCTTGTCCGAATATGAACCATGGCTTCGGACTTGGAGGTGCTGATTTTCATCCAGGCCGCTTTGCACTCGGCTGCGAATTGCTGTAATGAGAGCTGGAGGTCCCGGTTTGATGAAGACAATAGGACAACGTCTTCCACAAAAAGCGGATCATGCATCCCACTGAAATTATTTCACAATTAATCAGTGAAAGTGAGATTGATGTCCTCAAGAAATTTATATATGTGCAAAAGTATTCATACTCTTCAACATTTCCTCATTTTGTCACATTACATATTTTTGTGATACACTGGATTTGTATTTTATGTGAAAGACTTCATAATTGTAAAATGGAAGGAAAATGATGCAAGGTTTTAAAATGTGTTAAAGTTGATACACACGCACATTTACATATGCATACATACATACATATACATACATACATACAGACAGACGCTCCCCGACTTACGTTTTTAATTGGTTGTTGAAAGTGAACGTAAGTTGTTACAGTAACGTATGACGTATGACGTGTGATGTATGATGCTTATACTATACTATACATCCATAAATACCATTACAAGTATCTCATAAAACACCCCTAAATCAATTATTATAAACATAACATCATAAAATAATATCAATTATATCAAATAATATCAACATTAATTTCATAGAAGTTACTTATTTATACCGAGTCATTTTACATGAAGCTTAAAACAGTCAATCAACGCTTACAATATGTGAAACGTTCAATACTGAAAGAAGTGTACTTGCGAAAGTAGTGTACTTGCTGTGGATTATACAGACTTCCAGTCTTTCAAGTGCACAAGGGTGCCATTTAGAACACAGCCTGCACTGATGTAAATCCCAGCAAAGCGGAGAGTTCTTTCTTTTGTGTAAGTAAGTAAGTAAACTTTATTCAGGAGATGCATACATAGAACAAGTACAAATCCTAATGAATATTAATATAAAAATAAGTATACACTCTTAGGATTCTGCTAAAAGATAATAAATATCTGTAATTGTTCTGTAATTTGTGCATTCGGGTTTTCATATTACAACTCTCTTTGCTTAACTGAGTATGCATGGTAGATTGCGCCGATCTGAGCAGATACTTAATTCATCTCTGTGTATGAGACTTGCACCCATGCTAGTAGGCTTACACTTCTGACTAACCATATTTGCTTAGGGTTACAAAAGTCCGCAAAACAGTGTAAACGCAAAGATCACAGAGACGACGTCTTAACACTAGAGTAACATGCTATATAACTGATATATATATCTGTAGTTTGTAAACAATGAATGCAGCGTCATTGCGTCAGTGTACTACGTAGGTACGTCTAACTCAAAATTTGCCCTTTTTTTGGGAAAAAAACCCATAAAATTGAAAACCAATGAACGTAAGTCGGGGAGCGTCTGTATGTGTGTGTGTGTGTGTGTGTGTGTGTGTGTGTGTGTGTGTGTATATCTTCTTTTCTTCTTCTTCTTTTACTTTCGGCTGCTCCCTTCAGGGGTCGCCACAGCAAATCATCCGCCTCCACCTCACCCTGTCCTCCGCATCTTCTTTTCTGACTCCAACGACCTTCATGTCTTCCTTCACCACGTCCATAAATCTCTTCTTCGGTCTTCCTCGAGGCCTTCTGCCTGGTAGTTCCAACCTCAGCATCCTACTGCCAATATACTCACTATGTGTATATATATATATATATATATATATATATATATATATATATATATATATATATGGGGCAGTGGTGGTCTAGTGGTATAGGGTGCTGGATCGCTGATCCTAAGGTTGGGGGTTCGAGTCCCACTCTCCACGAGGTTGTCACTGTCCCCCCAGTCCAGCTAACTCGGTTGTCAAAGGCGGGCCATGTCTCTCACTGTCTATGGTGTAAGACTGTAAACGAACCATTGCTGAATTTCGTAAATAGTAGCAGCAAAGCCATCAGCATGTTTCTATACCTTGCTAAAAGGGTTGTGTAAGGAAGGGCATCCGACGAAAAAACCGATGCCAACTCAAACGTGCGAATCATTCGCTGTGGCGACCCCTGATAAATTGAAAAAGATGAAAGGAAATCTCATATATGTATATATATATATATATATATATATATATATATATATATATATATATATAAAGTTAGTGATTTATACGCAAGAGAGGAGCCAGTTGAGGTGGCCTGGTAATCTGGTTAGAACGCCTCCCGAACGCCACCTTGATGTGGTGTTTTGGGCATGTCTGACTGGGAAGAGACGGTGGGTCGACCGAGAACACGCTGGAGGGATTATATCTCTTGACTGGGATGGGAATGCCTCAGAGTCCCTCAAGAAGAACTGGAGGAAGTGGCTGGGGAGAGGGACGTCTGGGCCTCATTGCTTAGGTTACTGCCCCCCGCGACCCGACCCTGGACCCTGGATTAAGCGGAAGAAGATGATAATGATGATTATTTATATATATATATATATATATATACATACACACACACACACACACACACACACACACACACACACACGCACACACTTACACAGCTATTCCCCATCACCAGTGTGGGCAAAGTCTATAATGTTCTTCCTCTGTGGCGAGTGAATCAAGTAGACCGTATCTATTCTAAATTCGGCTCAATCGACTTCATTGCACAGTAAAAAGGGATGTGCTTATCCACCCACTTCCATAAACACAAGCACGCAGATGCTCATCAATAATTTTCCCTCTAACATTTAACATTATTTTTCGTCAATTTGCTTTTCATGTATTTTGTAATTATTCCACACTTTTTGTAGGTTGTATTGAAGTCACAAAGCCTGTTTACATTTTCTACAAGCCGCATGTGCCTGATGCCGTCTCCGCCATTCTGAAACAGCTGGTACAACATTTTCCAATTCCAATGAAATCACTGTGTCATACGATTCTGATTGATAATTAATCCGAAACATAACCATATTTAACGCCATTACTCTCATGAATTCCGATTTGTATTATATAGTATATTCTTTTTGTCCCACTTCTTTCCTATAGGACAAAAAATACAAATGTACTTCCAGTTCTGCCTCGGCATATACCGAACCCAAAACAAAGAAAGGTGCATCTTATTCTATACGAACTATTTTTTCCATGTGACTCACATTTACTGCATATACTGTATTTGATTGACAGTTTGTAGCACACTGTGTATTTCTTTCACGCCAGCAAGATGATTAAGATGAGAAGAAAATGATCTGACTGTCTTCATTCATATTTTTAATGTAAAATATTACATTCCATTAGTGAATTAAAACTGTTAGCCGTTTTGAATTTTTTTTTTTTTTTTTTTTTTTTTTTTTACTGATGCATAGCATAATGAGCATAAACCTCTCTTTTAGACTTTTTAATTCTGTAAATCATGTATAGTATTTATTTATTTATTTATTTGTTTTAACATTTCTCCTCCTAGTTGACCTGAGCCAACAAACTGAATATAATGTAAAGGCTCAAGCAACTTCGTCACAGGTATCCATTTCTAAATACTTTCGGAAATATTATAGATATTGTGTAATATTAACTAAAATTCATAGAGATTAGATTTCTTTAATGCTCCTATATTAAATGGTCTCTTTTAGGAAATGCCTTCCTCTACAGTCAACAAAGCAGGTATGTAAACCAGGCTACCTATTGTAGAAGATTAATATACACTGCACGAGATTAGGGTCAAACGGGGGTTGCTTCCTCCCTGAATTTGCATAGCAGAACCAGTTGGTGCTTTTGTACACTGTGGTCCGATAGTGGCATTAATCCATTTTACATATCTGTACCATAGTAGTGTCTAACAAGGAGTATTATCTGGTCATACTTTTATTACTATTACTTTCACATAAACTTTCTATTATCTTATAAATATTATCTGCGCATTATGCAAATCTGCATCGTTGATTCGTTCAAATTCATGATTTATGTAGTTATCTGGCCAAAAAATATTCACTGCTGGCATTTTCGAATGTTGTGACAGAATTTATTGTGTCGTGTTTTCACTATTTATTGATATTTATTTGTAATATCTATTATTAATGCTACAACTGCTAATTTGTTTTTGTCTTCATGGATGTTCAATGTTCCCCCACATAACCAGGGATGGGTTATAAGCCAGATGAAAGAGCTCTGCCCGCTGTTTGGAAGGTTTGGAAAGAAAACTTATTTTATTTACTTATTTACTTTTGCTATCACACAAATAGCACACTTTGGAAAACTTAAACATTTTGTTCTTCTTTCCTGCCAGCGGCAACACTCAAATCCAAGTAAGTGTTATTTCAACCTCTTCTTTATGGTGTGCCACAGATCATATTACTACTAATAAAAAATTCTCGCTATAAAAGGGAACCAAAAACTCTAAGTCAATGGATTACAGACTTCCCTTTTCTCCTCTTATCCTTCCTCCCAGGCAACGTGAACATCTGCCTTTCCAATGTCAAAGCACTACAGATTGGCAACAACAATACCATGAATGTGACTATACAAGGAGAGCGACAGCGGCAGAGACACCCAACAGCGCCTTCAGGAACAACACACCCTTATAAACATTAAGACACGCCCCCTGATATCAGATCCCAGGATTGGAGTTAAGTTTCCATTGTAACGAGATTCAGTGTTTTGGAATATTACAGTGAATACTACACACAGGTTGAACTTCAACACAATCCAAACACAAATCCTCAGTTCAAAATCCAATTGTTTTCAAATAGTGATAGATTTTTTACATCTTTATTTTCTACTTTCCTGTTTTCTATTTTCTTTTTTTTTCTTTTACCCAGAATATTTTTAATGTGTATCTGGTTCGTCTACTGTGAAATTTTAATACAGTGGAACCTCAGTGGTCGAACAAATCTTTAATTGAACAAATCAAACTTCGATCAAAAATTATGAGGAAAATCTGCCTTGGTTTTCGAACAAATGATTCGAGTTCGAGCGGAGCTGAGCCGAGTGTGTTGAATGCCGCGTAGTGTCCAATACTTTGCACAGCCATTGAGAGAGAGAGAGAGTCTCGTACTGTGTATTGTGTTTATTCATTACATCACGGCTACTTTAACACTTAACCATGAGGCCGAAGAAAATCAGCAGTAATTGTACAGGAAAGGAAAAGAGAAAGGTTCATCAACAGCGATCAAGAGACACTGAAGCGATAAATGGCCACGCCCCCTTAAAGCAATAATCCGTCCCCCATCACATCGCAACCAGAAAGGTATGTAAACAAATATAGTACATAATAAGGTTAATTATTATAATAGTACTATTATTATGTTTTACGCTTTTGTGCATGAGTGTATGTATTGTATATTAATATGTTTCATAAATACATCTCGTTTTCAAATGATATACAACTGTATTGACGGACGTAGACGTTCATCTGAACACATTAATCAACTTTTAACTACAGTGATACCTCACTTTACGAAAGTCTCACCAAACGAAAAATTCAGGTTACGAAACGCATTTTCCTAAAATTTTATTTTTGTCTCTGGATACGGAACAAGTTCACGTTACAAAAGCGCCATCTTAAAAATTCAAACATTAAAACGCGCCATTCAAACATTAAAACACACCATTGAAACATTCAAGCAATGCACGATCTGCTCTCCCATCAATGACGTTCCAACATCCCGCCCCGCTGGCCTCCCATTGGCTAGGAGGGATGACGCAGCTACCTCCCATTGGCGATTATGGAGCTGCATCTACCATAATGCTTTTTGTGTAAAGGACAGAGTTATTGTTGTTTCATGCCTTATTTCTTGACTCAGGCTTTTAACTTTCCATAAACATTTGTAAGATTATAACGCTGTTAAGAAGACATGGTCAACACACGCATGCGCACACACACGCACATACACACACACACACACGTGTGATTTCCTGTGTGAGTGAGAAGAAGAAACAGGCTCAAGTGATATCGCAAAGGAATATGGCCAAACCCGTCTACCATCGGTACTATATTGAAGCACAAGGAGGTTTTAAAAGGTATACTTTTATAATTTTAAAGGGTTTAGGGGTAGTATTGGGGTCCTTGGAATGAATTACACATTTTACATGTAAAATACAGTTCAATTTATGAAAAATCCAGGTTATGAAAAAGGATCTGGAAAGGATTAATTTCGTAAGGTGAGGTAGCACTATATTTCTGATGGGAAATATTGTTTCACTCTTCGAACAAATCGGCATATCTTTGAAACAAATTGTGTTCGACCACCAAGGTTCCACTGTATTCAAAAAACATTAAGTTGATGGCTGTTCTCAATAATATTTGAATTTTGCATATTTTAATCTATGTAAACGGGTGTGTACTGCCTTATGATGGTTTGGTATCCCATCCGTAGCATGGTACCTCGACTTGGCATGGATTCCGAAGCCATTGCAATCCTTACTGATTTTTTTTTTAGCGGTACAGCAATGCTCCTCTGTTGGTACTATGAAAGCAGCTGCTTTTGAATATTTCAGAGATTTACACTCTTTACATGAATCAAATAAAATAATACCTGTTTCCAGTAAGCTGTACATTATCCTATATATGGAGCACCACACAATTGATCTTGTTATAGGCAAATTATCTATGCTAGGGTGGTGTGATACCACTACTAACACATGAGTGTCTTTTCTTCACACGACAAATATTATTCATAATTGTAATATTATTATTTATTTAATAGTACTGTATTCATGAATGCCAATCAATCATATAAAAAAAAACAAAAACAAGAAAATCCCCCACGTTGTGTGTTACCAAGAAATATAAATGCCCAAACACCACTATGCTAAAAGACTTATTGTGGGATGTCCCATGTAATGGGGGTGGGGGTGGGGGGGTCACTTAGCAATGCTCCAATGGGAGCCAGACACTGTCTCTTTACCTGTCACAATTTCCCATCAGTGTGTCTCATGTCCCACACATGTCATCATTACCTCCTGATTGATCTACATGCTCTGTGATGATGTCACTTAACATGTGATGTAATTAAAAAAAATAACATTGTGTTTCTATAACAGCAATTTCCACTATGGTTTGACTGTAAGATCTAGCATTGTAGGAGCTGCTGTTATAGAAAATGAAGGCATGTCGTGTAAATGTTTTGAATTTATGTATTTTTCAAAGTGTATGAAGTGTCCTCGTTAGTACAAACGTCCCATCGAGATATGAAACGCTGATACTAATAAACAATGACAGCATGCGTGGTGTAATCAGCAGGAATCTGGAAACCCTGTGTGACTCTCCACCAACTCCTCCATCTGTCACCGGAATTTCATAGATGTGGAAGCAGAAAATCAGCATCATCCCTACATGGTACTTCATATCACAGCACTTTTTAACACAACTGATGGCTATAAAAGGGGATTTTTTTTTTCAATTTTAGAAAAACTAACAGCTGTAGGTAATATAAATTAAAGCTGAAAGTCAAATAACAATGATCCAGAGAGCAGGTTTATTATAGGACAGGACATTCCAGGATGACATCAAATTCTCTCTATATATAATTAGACAGTAAAAGCATTTACTTTGCTTATGTAAAATGTGATACTACAATTAGTTTGCTTTAAAATAAATAAATACACAGCCAATACATTAAGCCAATACAATGCATTAAAAGTATGATCTGAGCCAAGGTTTATACTGGGACCTGCAGTCTCTTGGCAAAGTGATCAGTCTATTATTTGGCTCTTTACTGACCTGTATCGCCAGATTAACAGATGGCACTAGTGATAATAAATAGAAATGAGGATGCAGCCATGAGTCCATCTGTAACCGTTTGCACTTTAAACTTTATAAAATACACACATTAAGATGTTGCTCATTTGATACGCTGACCTCATGTTTATCGGTTTTTGATGCCGCTTGTGTACCCATGCAATGATGCAAATCATAATATTGTGACGATGGAAAATAGCATTCAAAATCACTAGAACAAAACAAACAAAGCAATTAAAGTGGGCTGAACAGACAGTTCTGAGACTTCTATAAAGGGAAAACAAGAAACCCAGAGAAGGTTGAATACTTCCAACCACCCATCAGGTTCCCTCGTTCAAGTTTGAGGTAGGCCTTGTCTCCTCTCTCCATGGTAACCAGTCCTGCATTGGTCGCTGCCTCACGTGTCACATCCTGGTCCCCTGCAAAGGCTGAGATCACTGGCCAACCATTCAACACCAAGCTTACCTGATTGAAGAGATAGGTATGAGACGTATCAGTGAGGGATGCATACTTTCCAGGTAAATGCAACAAACTGCAAATAGTGTCAGCTATGAATAATGGTGTTCTGTAACTATGTTGAAACATTAAAGGACTACACGAGGCTGAGAAAATGGATAAAGTTGTAGGTGGACACCTGCTACAAAGACTATAGTTTAAGGTCAAATGATTCCAGGAAAAAGAAAAGAAAAACTTTGGGATTTAATTTCCCATCTCATCTGTTTCCCATTTGGATAAAACTGAGTCGACCAATGGTGGCCTGGTGGTAAAAGTCGCTGGATCACTGATAAGGTTGGGGGTTCAAGCCCCACCTTCAACAGGTTGACACTGTCCCCCCAGTGCACCTAACTGGGTTATCAAAGGCTGACCATGTCTTTCACTGTCTATGGTGTGAGGTTCATGTAAAAGAACCATTGCTGACTTTCGACAAGAGTAGCTGCAAAGCCGTCAGCGAGTTTCTGCTCTGCGATGGCCTGGCAAGCTGTCCAGGGTGTACTCTGCCCTCGGTCACCCTAGGGTCAGCCTCCCTGTGACCCTAATTAGGCTTAAGCGGTTACAGAAAATGAACAAGATGATGAAACCGAGTCCAGTATTGATTTATACAATAACTGGCAACCTCAAATTTCTAAATTTCTATTTACTCACTCACTCACAACACTTACTCCTACTACAGGGATCCCTCACTCCCCCCCCCCCCCGCGCGACCGCCGATTTCCGCGAAATAGGATCGACCGCCCTGACTGATGTATACGTACATGTATATGTGTATCCAATATCAATAACTACATATTCAATGCTATAAATGATTAGAATAACATTTAAACATTTAAAAATAATGCATAAGATAAAATATAAATACACACACAGATGCGCACCTCACATAAAAATGTAGGTAGTTTTGTTGGGGGGTTCTGGGTTATTTTTTGTTTTTGTTTGTTTGGGTTTTTTTTTTTTTTTTTTTTGAATAATTGGCCTTGTTTTGCAGCATTTTCCATAACTTTTCCTTAATTTCCTTATTTTTTAAAATTTCAATGAATTTTTTTGAAAAACCTGCGATGCACTGAAGCCGCAGAAATTGAAGCATGAAGTAGCGAGGGATCACTATATATTCATCTGAGCAGACACTGGGCGAAGGCGGGGTACATCCTGAACCAGAACATTGCAGACCCAACACATACACAACCATTTACACTCACACCTGGAGTCATTTGGAGTATCAAGTTAGTCTGATGTGCACAATGATGAAGGCACAACGAGAACATGTGAACTTCACACAGAGAACCCTGAGCCTGGAACTTAAACCCGGGACTATCTTGCTGTGAGTAGGACATGCTAACCATTACCCCATCGTGCCACCTCATTTCTATTTACTGTACTATACTATATTTATTTCAAATGCTTGTTCTCCAATGACAGGCTCACATTTATAATTGTTATAAAAGTGCCTGATAGCATGAAAAAGATCGCTACAGATATGCACTTGTGTCTTTACCGTAACAACTGTAATAACTGAAAGGTGCAAGGGGAAATGAGTGATGTCACAATTTCCAAATGTATCCCTTCATCATGAGAGGGAAATCTGAAAAGTACAAATGGAAAATGAGTGATGTCACATTTGGCTATGAATTATTAATTCTCTCATATTTAACTCATTTCAGTAGTCAAGTGGTGTCAAACTCCATTTGTACGAAGGTAACTGACCCATTTATGATGTAAAACAAATTAAACTGAAGAAAAGGGCCGTCATGCAGGTTAGTGAGTCTCCAACTCTCTACTCTGTTTTTTTTTTTTTGTTTGTTTGTTTTTCCATTCATTGAATGTAAATGCTTATCACATGGGGTTGTTTCCTGATGATTGCATAAAAAGTAAAAAAATCATTTTTTTCATTGCATTGCTAAAAGCTACTTTATTATCATTGCAATACAATGATCAAGTGCATTGTGGGTTTTTCAAAAATATTCATCGAAAAATAAAAAAATAAGGAAATTAAGGACAAATAGGGAAAAAGTTAAAGAAAATGAGGCAAAACAAGACCAATTATGCAACCCCCCCCCAAAAAAAACAAAAAAAAACAACAAAAAAAACAAAAAAGCAATCCATCAAAACTTACATTTTTATGTGAGTTGCGCATCTGTATGTGTGTGTATTTCTATTTTATTTAGATCTTATGCATTATTTTTGAATGTTTAATTGTTATTATGAACATTTATAGTGTTGAATATGTATTTATTGATATTATATACACATACACATATACATATACGTCAGTCAGGGGGGTTGATCCTACTTCGCAGAACTCGGTGGTCATGGGGTGGGGATGGGGGTGGGGCGCTCAGTCCCCATTAACCGCAGAAAGTGAGGGATCATTGTACAGACAGTCGTCGACTTATGACTGCTTTTGGTTCCGGCAGACCGGTCGTAAAGCGATCTGGTCGTATTTCGACTTGGCATGAGTGTATTTGGATGGGTGAGATTTGGATGAGTGACATGGCGCGCAGCGGAGAGCCAATCCTTTTTGTACTCCAGTGTGTGGGTGGGTCCGATACCTTCAAACTCTAATTTTATCTAATTTTACAGTCTGTGGCTGTGCATGTTGTTTTTGAGTAAAGAGATAAATTTCCCTCGTTTTTGATCAGATCATTTGCACGAAGCCAAGCACAGCTGGCAAGCAAACACAAATGGACAGAGATGGAAAAACTGCAACCTGCAGAGCAGCTGATTGCCAAAACTTGGGATGCACTTCCTGTCACATAAACATTGCAGTGTGTGAGTCCAATAAAATTGGAGTTTCAAGGTATCGGACCCGCCCACATACAGAAAGGATTGGCTCTCCGCTTCGTGCCACAGTGATGTGGCATTGAAAGTAGATGAATAGATTTGCTCTGAGCTCTGAGCAGTTAGAAAGTGAAGCTGCATCATCTCCTGCTTGGCCTTTTAAGATGTTGGCGCTACTGGCAGCGCAAACAACTGTTGTACGCAACACTCGCACTGCACTGCCATGAATCATGCTTCACCACTTTTGCGGTCGTAAAGTCGATCAGACGTAACTCGCATAGGTTGTAAGTCGATGACTCACTGTATATGCATTTCATGAAAACTTCACCTTTATTAGTAGAATACATGTACACAAAAGTGTTGATTTGTTCCATGTTGCCAGACACCCATCATGTAATCTGTGCCTTTCAGTGGCCAAAAGAAGTAATTAATTTTACTTCCACATACACTGTCAAGCTGTTTTGTGGTTGTCAGTTTTTGCATTCGAACTCGGTGCTGGAACGATTTCAATCTTTCAAAATGTTTTCCTGGAAAGTTAATGACTCATAGCTTGGCAACAGTGTTGTATTTCAGACTATTTCACAGCACAACACAAAAACCTTTGAGATTAAAAATTAATTTTAATGTGATTTAATGCAGATTCTTAAGCATTTTGATTGGAATTGTACTCGTCCCACAACTAATAACATTATGATGTCATGTCGTAGTCTTCCTGAAGAAACCTGGTATCTCCATGGTTGGTTCAAATGAGATTCAGCATGAATATGAATTAGGAAAAACCACTGCATCTAAATGAAAAAACTGGTGGCCCAATCTAGATGTTTTAGGGTAAATTCACACACACACACACACACACACACACACACACACACACACACACACACACACACACACACACACACGTAATGATCCCTATTTCTACTTTCCTTTTTGCCATTCCTGAGTTCATGTTCATTTTCTGTACCCGCTTAATCCTAATTAGGGTCATGGGGAGGCCAGCACCCATCCCAGCCAACTTCGGTGAAAGTCAGAATTGAAGATAACAGGTCTGGTCAGAAGGTCAGCTCTGTTAATTGGTGATACTGATTGTACTCTATTTGGTGGAATGGTTTACCTGTATTGTCTGTCTGTTGTAAACTTTGACCACGTGGAAACTGAAGCTGTACACCCCTTTTCTTGGTGCCAGGAAAATGCTCCGTGCAGGGTCAAAATGGTTACCAATGTTTACCAGGACCTTGGATGTATAACAGAAAGAATACATTAAGAATATTTAGGTAACAAAAACCTTTCACCCTTCCAATAACCTGGAGGTTATTTTATCCATTTCCCTCAGATTTTTAACAATAGGTTTATGCAATTTATGATTTCTGTCCAGTGTGTGCATCCATCTGTCCATCTGTCCATCCATTCCTCCATCCATCCGTCCATCTGACTACCTTTCTGTTCGTCCACCCAGCATCCATCAGTGGGCCATCGGCTCCTCAATCCATTAAATCAATCCATCTGACCTTTTCCTAATACATCTATTATTCTTCTTTTCCTTTTGGCTGTTCCCTTTTTGTCTCAGGGGTCGCCACAGCGAATCATCGCATGCATAGGTTTTTACGTTGGATGCTCTTCCTGACACAACCCTTTAGCAAGGGGCAGAAACATGCTGACGGCAATGCAGCTACTCTTGTTGAAAGTCAGCAATGGTTCTTTTACATGAACCTCTCACCATAGACAGTGAGAGACATGGCCAGCCTTTGATAACCCAGTTAGCTGCACTGGGGAGGGTGGTGGTGGTAGTGGTGGTGGGGTGGGGAGTTGACAGTGACAGAACCTTGCGGAGAGTGGGACTCAAACCCCCAACCTTATAGTTCCACCATATCTTATTTGAGACTGAACCTCCTTGTCAATGTTTCCAAAATATTGGACATTAGTCTACATCAAATTGCAAAAAGCATGTGGAGGCCTGTCTACTCCCACTCATATGTGTTTATTGAGACGTTTTATCTGGATTATTGACAGGTTTTCACATACTTTATCCTGGTATCCGTAAAACGCCTTTGTGCCTCAATTCTAGGCTTGATATAAACAAATTTATTTGCAATTAAAAGAGATGATCCAAGATGATGCATGGACCCATAACTGTAATACAATGCAAATTGAAAATACTGACCTGATCAAAGTAAATCGTCATTGTCCGGTTACTCATCTCTGATGGCTCATGGTTAGTGTTGCGGATGGCAGAAAAGGCAACACGTCCCGAACCTGAGCGGACTGACAATCCTAGTGCATTACCTCCTGGTTCTGTAGCTGGAGTGGAGTCACATACTACCAAACATTTCCCCTCGAGAACAATGGGCTCGGTGTCATTCTGAGATTTCACCACCAGGGGACCCAGTAGAAAAATTCCACAGAGAGAGAACTGGAGAAGGCCTGATCCTGGAACATTCATCCTTCTATAGGAATTATGGATTTGAATAATTATCGTTAAATGGTGGCGATTGTAGATAATTATGTGAAACTTTCTGAAGAGATATACAGATACGCTACAGTCTATAATCTCTGTTTTAGCCTCAGATTATTGAATAAATCCAGATAATTTTCCAAATTTATTCATATACTATTCATTGTAAGATTCCCTGCTGTTCTTTCATTTCCTGTTTTAGAGACTTTCCATTGTGAATATCAGAAAAGGAGCAACAACATCTTCATGAACGCAGAAGGAGCAGGGTTGGCGTACGAGATATGGTGGACGTGTGACTTTTGGAACAGAAATTGTTCTGAAAAAAGAACAGAGAGCATGAGACAAATATACATTTAGCATCTATTTCATAATAAGTGAAAATTAACATTCACAGCATTTATCAGATGCCCTCAAATATTTCATTCATACAACTGAGCCGATGAGGATTAATGGCGTCACTTCAAGGGTCTTACAATAACAGCTTGTATTGTAAATGGAAATTGAATCTACAATCTTCAGCTCAATAAACCAGAGTCTTAATCAATGAGCCACCACTATGTTTCAATATAGCTGCTTATAGTTATCTACATTAGATGGCGGCACCATGACATCAAGGTCAGCACGTCCGCCTCGGGGAATTTCTGTGAAGTTTACATGCTCTCCCTGCACATTAGGCTAACTGTTTGAGTGTGAGTGTTAGTGTTAGCCCCGCAATGATCTTGGAGTTGTCCAGGTTGTACCCCATACATGCCCATAGTGGGTCGAGATGGCCATCGGCTTAGAAAATGAATGAATAAACAAATGATGAAAACTTACCAGGAGCCTCATCACTTACCAGGCATATTAAATAATATAATGGAATAAAATTAAAATAAAATCTTAATGACCCCTGAACAGGCATGATGACATGTAAACTGTAATTTGTGTGTGTGTCTGTGTGTGTGTGTATGTGTGTGTGTGTGTGTGTGTGTGTGTGAGAGAGAGAGAGAGAGAGAGAGAGAGAGAGAGAGAGCAGCTTGTCACTGCACTGGCTATCCATTGGGACACAACTGGCACATTGTGTGTGTGTGTGTGTGTGTGTGAGAAATTTTTAATTTTAGTTTTATTTTTGATTTGAAATTGCATGCCTTCTTCTGTATATTAACACTTGTGCTCAAACTTTTCCACTTTTTATGAGTCAGTGTATTGTGCTATCGAGTTATCGGAAGATTGTTCTTCTCGTCACACGGTCTTGTTATTGTTATTGCTATTGCAAACAGACACAGAATCAAAATAAATTGTAAAACAGATGAATATGTGGCACTAGTGGATAATTAGTGGATAAGGTGACTAGTTACTGATTCGTAGATCAGCAGTTCAATCCCCACCGTCACCACTGTTGGGCCCTGTAGCAAGGCCCTTAACCCTCAGTTGCTCAGGTGTATAAAAAAATGACAATTGTAAGTCACTCTTGATAAGAGCATCTGCCAAATGATGTAAATGGAGATGAAATACGAAGCCCATGTGCTATGGGTGATTATGCCAGGAAACCTTTGTACAAACCTTTGCCAAAATGAACTGATAATGTTAGATAACGCTCATAATTATGTTATTTATAGGTACCTTTAATAGATGTTTTGAAAAAGATGTCACACTTGTTATTTCAAAGCAAAAACTAAGTACTGAAAAGCTTGGCACATGCCCAAAAAAAAAAAAAAAAAAAAAAAAAAAGAGGCACAACCATGGGGGCAAGATGATGATATCATGCCTTGGCATCGAAAATCAAGGACATATGCACACAAACATGTGGACACCAAGCAGGCACCTGCTGCGAAACCATCTGACTATTAAGCTCTCCATAACATTCCTGAACACCAAGCAAATTTCTTAATATTTTGAAAAGTACTGATAAAAATACACCCATGTACATTTTACATGTATGTATACAACATGTAAAATCTCACCTACCTACACACCATTACAAACAACAACAAAAAATACTAATATTAACCGATGAAAGAATTCTCACAGTCTGCTTATAATATAGACTACTTATTCTTTTACTATATTGTTATTTGTTTTTGCCATGAATGGGTGAATGGCTCAGTAGGTCTTATTGTTATTACTAAAATATTATCTATCTATATATATATATATATATATATATATATATATATATATATATATATATATATATATATATATATATATATATATACATGCATACATACACACACACAAATATATATATATATATAAAATGTATAAATATATATAAAATGTATATATATATATATATATATATATATATATATATATATATGTGTGTGTGTGTGTGTGTGTGTGTGTGTGTGTGTGTGTGTGTGTGTATGTATGTATGTATGTATATCCCTGCAATGGCCTGGCAAGCTGTCCAGGGTGTACTCAGTCCTTGCTCAGAGTTGGCTGAGATAGGTGCCATTTTCCCTGCAACCCTAATCACTATGAAGCAGGTCAGAAATGAATGAATGGCTCAATATGTAAAATAATCATTCGCAGAGCACATTATAGCACTATATACAGGCTAAATGTGTATTTTTTCCTACTAATTTCCCACTAAAGCACTTCCCCTCCAGGCTGAATACATCGTATCTCTGGTACTATGTGTTTTTTGCTCATTTAATATCCAAGATCCCTGAAAAAAATCAGAAGAAGTTAGAAGAAAAACTTACCAGCCTTTGGGTGCATATCCACACTTTAGTGCAAAGACAAAGAACCTGCTTCCATTCCTAAAACTGGGCAATTCTTAACTGTCTTCCAGTCTCTCTCTCTCTCTCTCTCTCTCTCTCATTCTCTGCATGCGTTTGTTGAAGCCAACATCGTGCCAGATCTATTTTTTTCCACAATCTTCACATACTTTTGTCACAGGCTCATTCTGCCTGATCTGCTGTATCTGCTTTTATATAAATATAGATAAATTGTCAGTATTGCCAGAGAATTGTTATGCAAAATTTATTATTCATTCTAGATGTTTTCTCATTTTTGATTTGTGAAAATTTAATAATTCTTGATTTTAAGTTTCAAAAAAAGGTGTAGGTAAAGTCCGTTGGGATTTTTACACCCGAGCCAAGTGAGTCATCAGGACGGTGCTTATCCCCGGTTTCCACAGCATGAAGTGACCAAGAGTTCAACTTCTCCTGGTTGGGACGCTCGTCCATCGCGGGTTACCTTCCCAGTATATTTTTACTGGTACCTATTTATGGTGCTGGGTGGACAGAGACACACTTGTGGTTAAGACCTTGCCCAGGGGTCCTAGCACAGTGGGGATATCACTGGGATTCGAAAACACAACCTCCTAATAATGAGCTCAGCACCCTAACCACTACGCCACCGGCCCCACAATGGCAAGTTTGTATTTGCAAGTTTATTTGTCATATACTGGCAATAATGGAACATCAATGCCAGCAATAAAATACGTGGTCTCAGAGCCCCCTCGATATTGCACATAAAGAAACAAGTATCGCAAATAAGGAGAATCTGAATAAATTATAAAGTTATAAAAAAACAGAAACAGCACAATAAAGAAATATAATATAAACTTAAAGAATCTCTCTCTCTCTCTCTCTCTCTCTCTCTCTCTCTCTCTCTCTCTCTCTCTCTCTCTGTATACACACACACACACACACACACACACACACACACACACACACACACACACACACACACACACACACACACACACACACAGGGATCCCTCACTTCCCACGGTGAATTGGGACCAAGACCCCTGTGACCGCTGAATTCCACGAAGGAGGATCAACCCCGACTGACTTATACATACATGTATATGTGTATATAATATCAATAAATACATATTCAACACTGTAAATGCTTCTAATAACAATTAAACATTGAAAAATAATGCACAAGATGTAAATAAAATATAAATACATACATACAGATGCGCGAGCACACACACACACACACACACACACACACACACACACACACACACACTCAGATGCGCACCTCATATAAAAATGTAAATAGTTTTGTTGGGAAGTTTTGGGTTGTTTTTGTTACATAATTGGTCTTGCTTTGTGCCGTTTTCCTGAACGTTTCCTCTACTCTTCCTTAATTTCATTACTTTTTAATTCGATGAATTAAAAAAAATGCAATGCAATGTAGCAAGGGGTCCCTATATATATATGTATGTATGTATTTATATATATAAATAAAATGGCGCGATGTCAGATTGTTTATATTGTAAATATATATATATGTATAATAAATAATAATAATAAACACTCCATGAATGTTATTTTTCAACAGCTGAAATAAAGTTGGTTGGGAAGTAGAGCTTGAACTTTTCTAAAAAAAACAAAAAAAAACACACACACAGGTGATGGTGCACCAGCTGGGAGAATGAAGGCTCAGGCTCCGTTTCACTCAAAATCCCCACGACTGTTTGAAACATGTCCAACTCGCCTATGTTCATGTGCCGTCCCCTTGTGGGTGACATTTCAGCACTCAAATGACCGACATGTAACGGAGAGAATCCGGTCATTTTTCAAAATAAAAGATTTTTCAAAAATAAAGATTGTTCAGACTCAGATAATAAATAAAAACAGAAATAAGGAATTATTTATTTTGCGGACCGATACCAATTATGCCGCGGACCGGTACCAGTCTGCGGACCGGTGGTTGTGGCCCCCTGCTGTAGAGTATACCTACTCCTTGCTTCCGAAGCTACTTGACGCTAAACAGTATAAATTCTCCTAAGGAGATGTGGAGAGATGATTAAACAACATAAAAGTCCTGGGGGGGGGGGGGGGATAAGGTGCCATTTGGTGTTTAAAAGGTCACAGGGGATATGAGACATTAGCCAATGACTGTGCATATAACAGGGCTTTGCAATACTCAGCAGCTTGAGGTTTGTAACCCTGCTCATTCTCATGTACATGAATGACTGACATTTCAAAGTTTCCATCTCTACAAATTCGTTTTCAGTTCATTTGACATTGATTTCAGCCTCACTATACGGTACTTGCTTACTTGAAATATGATGTAACTAAAATGGTTTGGTTGCTTAAGTGGGTGAAGCAGTTGACAGTTTTGGGGTTGCTAAAATAACAATGTGGTCTGATTTACATGCGCGTTCCAACATGCACCTACAACTCTTACTGACACAACATCCCAGTTAACATAATTTACCGTGTACGTCTTCTTTTCCTTTTTGCTGTTCCCTTTCAGGGGTCACCACAGCGAATCATCTGCCTCCATCTTCATGGAACTCATATTAATGATTTCCATATTCGATTTAGCATAGATTTTTACGCCGGATGCCCTTCCTGACACAACCCTTTAGCAAGGGGCGGAAACACGCTGATGGCAATGCAGCTACTCTTTGCGAAAGTCAACGATGGTTCTTTCACATGAACCTCTCACCATAGACAGTGAGATACATGGCCGGCCTTTGATAACCCAGTTAGCTGCACGGGGGGGGGGCAACCTTGTAGAGAGTGGGACTTGAAACCCCAATCCGAGGATCAGTGATCCAGCACCTTTATCACCAGGCCACCACTGCCCATCATTGACCATGTACAGTACTAATGATTTAAAATATGTTATTCTGTTGTAAAATACACTCAGAATTTTTTTTCCCCCATTTTATTCCAGTGTATGGCTAATGGCACAGTCGCGTAGTGGTTAGCATGTCCGCCTCACATGTCCTGAATTCGATTCCCAGCTTTGGCGATTCTGTGTGGAGTTTGCATGTTCTCCCCATGTTTGTGTGGGTTTCCTCCAGGCATGCCGGTTTCCTCCCACAGTCCAAAAACATGCACAGCAGGTTAATTGGCCGTTCCAAATCGCCCCTAGGTGTGAATGTGAGTATGAATGGTTGTGTGAGTGTTGGCCCTGTGATGGCCTGGCGAGCTGTCCAGGGTGTACACCGCCCTCGCCCAGAGATGGTTGAGATGGGTGCCAGCCTCCCCGTGACTCTAATTAGGATTAAATGGTTCAGAAAATGAATGAATGAAGATATGGATACTTTTAATGCTCAATTCAGTACCATCCCATTAACTGCCTGACTCCTGGAATAAAACTAAAATATCTTAGACAAGATGAAAAAAATATCCTTGATAGCCAGTTTTGAATAATATAATCATATTACAAACTCACTGAGAACATTAAAAGCCATACAGTATTATACTGAAATACCTTCTGAAGAAAAAGCAAGACTTTCGTCAAGAGTAGCTGCATAGCCGTCAGCATGCTTCTGCCCTGCGATGGCCTGGTAAGCTATCTAGGGTGTACTCTGCCCTCACCCAGATTCGGCCGAGATGGGTGCTAGCCTCTCCATGGCCCTAATTAGGATTAAGCGGTTCAGGAAAATGAATGAATGAATGAATGAATGAATGAATGAAAAAGAGCAAGAAGGAGAATCAAGAAAACATTACCTTTACACAACCTCTACAGCTAGTGTGTCTCTTATTTTTAAACACTGGCTCCATGCCAAAGAACTATTATCCCAGTTAGATATAGATTTTTGCATTTAATTTTCTGTTCATGAGGGATCATTCAATACACTCTCATTCTGGAATGTGATGATGGTGCTGCTCCTACATTAACAGCAGATGGCACCCCGCTACTTGTTATGCATCTGCAGACATAGACTTGAAACTAAATAATGGAGAATTTTAATAGTACAGTGATCCCTCGTGACCTCGTGCTTCAGTTTCTGCGGCTTCAGTGCATTGCGGTTTTTAAAAATATTCATCAAAAAATAAGAAAATAAGGAAATTAAGGAAAAGTAGGGAAAAAATTTTAAGGAAAATGTTGCAAAACAAGGCCAATTATGCAAAAAACCTCCAAACAAAAACAAACAAAAAAACCCCAACCCAAAACCCCCCAACAAAACGACTTACATTTTTTAGATGAGGTGCACATCTGTGTGTGTGTGTGTGTGTGTGTGTGCGCGTCGTGTGTCTGTATGTGTGTTTATTTATATTTTATTTACATCTTATGCATAATTTGTGAACGTCTAATTGTTATTATAAGCATTTATAGCGTTGAATATGTGTTTATTGATATTATATACACATATGCATGTACGTATATATCAGTCGGGGGGGGGGGGGGGGGTTGATCCTACTTTGTGGAATTCGGCGGTCGCTGGGGATCTCGGTCCCCATTAACCGCGGAAAGTGAGGGATTTTAAAGTGCTGCAATTATATATACTGTATGCATCTGTGCTGAGCTCGTGAAACCAACACCCGGGCCCAGTTGTTTATAAAAAACATAGATATAAGTTGGTTAGAGATAAATTGGTTTGAATTGTCAGGTAATGTGCAAGGATTTTTACATATGTTTTGTTTATTCTGAAAATCAATCAAGTCAAAGCTGAGTTGGTTAAGCTGGACTGTGTGTTTGTGTATGCAAATCAACAGAAAAAAACAAACAAAAAAAAAAACACACCAAGAGGAAACACAAAGCTTCATAAAAATTCAATGTTTCCCAAGGCCTCCTTCCACAACTTATTTTTCTCTCTTCTGCAGGGAAACTCATTACTATGAATTTAGCATTGCTTACTACTTTCCTAACTTTCTATTTTCCGTCTACTCGGGTTAATTAAGAAGAGTGAATAAAATATAATGTCTTAAATAGTCTCCAAAATAACTAGTTCTATCAATCATCCACTTTATGTTATAATACTTTTAAAGAAAGTAATTTAGTTGAAGCGGGCGGCTTCACATTGCAGCTATCTGAATTATCAAAAGCCAGCCATGCCTCTCACTGTCTATGGTGAGAGGCGTAATAGAACCATTGCTGACTTTTGACAAGAGTAGTTGCATAGCCGTCAGCGTGTTTCTGGCCTGTGATGGCCTGGCGAGCTGTCCAGGGTGTACTCTGCCTTCACCCAGAGTCAGCTGAGATGGGCGCCAGCCTCTCTGCAAACCTCATTAGGATGAATTGGCATTTGACCACCCAGTCAACTGCACTGGGGGGACAGCAGTGTGATACTGATTTGTAATAGTGGGAATTGAACCCCCAACCTTCGGATCAGTAATTCAGCACAATACCACTGGGCCAATACTGCGCCCCTTTGGCAAACCAGCTGTTCCAAATTCCCCCTAGTTGTCAGTTTGAGTGTGTGTGTGTGTGTGTGTGTGTGTGTGTGTGTGTGTGTGTGTGTGTGTGTGTGTGTGTGTGTGTGTGTGTGTGTTGCCTGATGGATTAGTGAGCTGTTTGGCTGTGCCTCACCATTTCCCACAGTTGGTTCTAGCAGCTGAGCGTTTCCATGACCCTAGTAGGATTCAGCAAATTAATAATCAAAGTAGAGCATCAGAAAGTCCACATCTCTACTGACTTCACCTGGACCACAAACATCTCCTAGCAGGTGGGGAAAGCACGACAAAGGATATACTTCTTCAGGTAGCTCTGACAAGCCCACCTACCCAAAACCAGTACTAACAAACTTGTATCGCTCCGCTATTGAGAGCCTCCTGACCTACTACAGAACAGTGTAGTTCAGCAGCTGTACTGCAAAGAACAGAAAGGCCTTCCAGCAAGTGGCGAGGAAGGTAGAGCAGGTGACTAGAATTGCACTACCCTCCTCAGTGACATTTACACTGACTGACTTCAGAGGAGAGAATTATCACGGACTCCACGAACCCCAGATACCCCATTTAATCCCTTCTCCAATCTGGAAAAAGGTACAGGACATTAAAAACAAAAACTAACAGACTCAAGAACAGCTTTAACCAACAAGCTGTTCAACACGGAACGCCACCACAATCACACGCACACAAAAACGCCAACAAGAAATCCAAATCCTAATCTAACAGTGCTCCTGGGAGAGGATGGACTTCTAGCTGGAGGACCTATGACGCTGAGTGGTAAAAGCCAGAACCATCTGGAAGCCATTCAGCCGACCTCCATCCTCACAACCAGAAACACCACCACCATCGGTACATGGAATGTACGGACCATGTATGAAGCAGGGAAAATGGCACAAATGACAGCAGTAATGAGGAACTACTGCCTCACCATCCTTAGGATCTGTGAGTCCTGATTGACAGGCAGCGGCAAGAGGAGACTCAACTCTGGAGAAATCTTGCTGCTTTCTGGTCATGAGGGAGAGGATGCTCCACACACCCAGGGAGTGGCACTCATACTCTCCAAAACAGCAGAGAGAACCCTCATTGGATGGGAAGCCCATGGGCCACGCATCTTAATGGCATCCTTCAGGATCGAAAAGAAACGGCTCAACATGAACATCATTCAATGCTACGCCCCTACCAACAAAGGCGATGATGTAGATAAGGAGGAATTGTACAACAGACTCCAGACCATCACTGAGACGTTCCCAAACAGAGACCTTAACATCATCATGGGAGACATGAACGCCAAGGTGGGCAGTAACAATCAGGAATATACAGAAGTCATGGGTCAACAGGGACTGGGCCAGATGAACAACAATGGGGACTTCTGTGCATTAAATAACTTCATCATAGGTGGAACTCTCTTCCCCCATAAGCACATCCTCAAGGCAACCTGGGTCTCACCGGACCACATCATCGAAAATCAGATTGACCACATGAGCATCGCCAGAAAGTTCTGCCAGTCGTTACAAGATGTGCGAGTCAAGAGGGGGCAGACATCACTTCCAACCACCACCGACTAGTGGTTCGACTCAAGCTCAAGCTGAAGAGGAATTGGAGCAAGAGAACAGGAATACACCAGTGCTTCAACATGGGACTCCTAAAGGATTCAGGGAAGCTGGGGGAATACAGACTGACACTCACAAATAGGTTCCAAGTCCTGCTTGAAGAAGAAACCGTAGATAGAAAATGGAAGGTGGTTTGAGAGTCAGTGACATCAACCTGCCAAGAGGTACTGGGCTACAAGATTCGCAGCCACAAGGAATGGATAACAGCCGACTGTTTGGAAAAGATCTCAGATAAAAAGGAAAAGAAGGCAGCACTTAACACTAGCCGCACAAGAACAGAGAAAGTCAATATACAGGAGTCCTACACATGTACCGCCAGAGCTGCAAAAAACAGCATAAAAGCAGACAAGAAGAGGTATGTGGAGGCACTTGCCGCAGAGGAAGCTGCACAATACGGAAACATGAAGGACCTCTACACCATCACCAGGAAGCTCAGTGGGAAGTTCCCCAAGCCCAAAAGGCCAGTAAAAGGAAAAGACAGGAAAGCCATACGAAGTGAGGCAGGACAAAAGAACAGATGGAGAGAACACTTTGAAGAGCTCCTAAATCGACCAGCCCCACAAGACTCACCAGATATCCCAACAGCTGATAATGACCTCTCGATTGACTGTAATCCACCCAGCAAGGAGGAAATCATAAAAGCTCTCAGACAGCTGAAGGCAGGCAAGGCTCCTGGACCAGACAACCACCCCCTTGGTTGGAGAAGGCTCCACCCCCTCTTTGAGAGGATTTGGGAGGAAGAAAGTGCCATCAGAGTGGAAGGAGGGATACCTCATCAAATGGCCAAAGAAAGGAGATCTCAGTAACTGTGCAAACTATAGCGGGATCACCCTATTGTCAGTTCCAGGAAAGGTCTTTAGCAGTATTCTACTAAACAGGTGAAAGAAATTGTTGACCCACAGCTTAGAGACCAGCAGACAGGCTTCTGGAAAGACTGTTCGTGCATACACCAGATAGCAACACTACGCATCATCCTGGAGCAGTCCCTGGAGTGGAATACCCCTCTCTATGTCAACTTCCTCGACTATGAGAAAATCTTTGACATTGTGGACAGAGCGACCCTATGGAAACTGCTAAGACACCATGGAGTACCAGCGAAACTCACCAACATCATCAAGAACTCGTACGAGGGACTCACCTGCAGGGTAGTCCATGGAAACCAGGTCTCTGATGCTTTCCAAGTTCGAACGGTGTTCAGACAGGGATGCTTGATGTCCCCTTTTCTATTCCTGCTCGCCATTGATTGGATTATGAAGGTATCCACATCGAAAAGATGGAATGGCATACAATGGACTCTCTCTTCACAACTGGATGATCTGGATGTTGCTGACGACCTGGAATTGCTCTCACATGCTCAACATCAGATGCAAGAAAAAACAAGCATTGTGGCAGAGACCTCTTCCCAGCTAGATCTGAACATCCATCGGGGGAAATGCAAGGTCCTGAAAGTCAACACCACCAGCACATACCCAATCATTCTGAGAGACGAGGCATTAGAGGAGGTGGACAGCTTCACCTACCTCAGCAGCATCGTCAACTCCAAGGGAGGGACAGACGCAGATGTAAAGGCCAGAATAAACAAGGCCAGGATAGCCTTTTTACGGTTCAAGAACATCTAGGCTTCAAGAGACCTATCAGCCAACACCAAGATAAGGCTCTTCAACACCAACGTGAAGTCTGTCCTACTATATGGAGCTGAAACATGGAAAACCACCGCCACTACCACAAAAAAGATCCAGACCTTCATCAATGGCGGCCTGAGACAGATCCTCTGGATAAGATGGCCTGACAGAATCAGTAATAACAGGGACCTGTGGGAACAAACAAGGCAAAAGCAAGTAGAAGCCGAGATCAAACAACGTCACTGGAGGTGGTTAGGCCGCACTCTGCGCAAACCAGCCACTAACACAACAAGACAAGCCCGGAGGTGGAACCCCCAAGGAAAAACGAAGAGAGGGAGGCTGATAAACACTTGGTGATGCGACCTGGACGCAGACATCAAGAAGATGGGCCACTCATGGGGTCAGCTGGAAAGACTGGCCCAGCACAGAGACAGATGGAGGGATCTTGTTGGCGGCCTATGTCCCAGTAGGGGTGACAGGCTTGAACTGAACTGACACACATATATATATATATGTGTGTGTGTGTGTGTGTGTGTGTACATATGTATTATATATATATACATATATATATATATATACACACACACACACATATATGTATATATTTATATATATTTATATATATATATATATATATATATATATATATATATATATATATATATATATATATATATATTGTATATGTAGGCATATGCACGTGATGCAGTTCTTTAGTTGTGTTCTGTGCACTTTTTAAAAAGAACTGCTGTTAAACAATAATCTGCTAAACTGATTTTCATTGTTCATAAAACAGTTGACAAAGATCTCTTTATCTTGCCTTGTCTTATATACTTTGCAGCATTCAACTGCCAACAAGCAGTTATATTTTGACTCTTTGTCTGCTTACATAGCAACATGGTGCATTGTCAACTAAAGACAGAGTCAATAACGCCCTTGACGTGGCTCATGAAGAAACAGATTAAGGATTGATGTGTGCAGATGTGCTTTAATAAGGCCAAGTCGAGACCCACACTTGGCACACACTCACAGTCAAGTCTCCAGACAAAGGCAGTAAACTAGGCTGACACTGCAGTTTTTACTTGTTCTCAATGATACGAAATATCTGACAGAGAGAACTCAAAAATTGGTTAATGCATTCATTTTATTCATGATGTTCTTTCACGTGATTAGCTTAGTGTGCGTTTCTCGATTTGTTTATGTCCAGTTAAAATGTTTAGCTCATGGAAAAGGAACAGTTGGGTAACATTTAAAATACACTTCTGGCAGCACTCCAATTTCAGAGCATCGGCTGTGGGCGGACAGGAGTCAGAAAGAACCAGCGGGTGACATGTAATGAGTTTCACCTGTATCTTACGGCTGGAAATCTATTAATGTGTGTTGCTCGTGTGCTTATGGAGAAACCGGTAAACAGAGCGAGACAGAGATGTGGTTTCGTAAATCCAACACTGAGCACTGTATGCTTCTCTTTGTGTAAATGCGTCTCGGAGAAAATACCGAAGATAATGAAGAGTACATGTTGAAGCAACACAATATAAACACCCAGAGTGATCACAAGCCTGTTCTTCAACCCATCATTCCCCAGAACCTCAGAATACTACAACTCAATTATCCACGAATACAAAAATGTGAATAAAAAAGTAGGGTGTCTGCATTGGTTAGGCCTGGACCTCTACATTCTGCAATTCTTGTGTTTCACTCGTACTTGTGTCTTTATAGTTGGACCTGGAAGTGGAGTTCGCGTCACAATTATCCAAGTAAGAAAGAGGCAAATTGCTGGAATGGAAACTCAATCCAAGTAGGAATTAAATTTTGGATGTGGAAATCTCAAGACAATTAGAAAAAAAAAGTCACAGAAATATTCTTTAAGATATTCTATTAAGAGCAGTGACCCCAACATTTTTATCACCGCGAACCAGTCAATGCTTGACAATTTTACCGCGGACTGGGGGTGTGGAGCCGTCACAGATTGTTTATATTGTAAATATAATTTATCATTATTATTATTATTTTTATTAATAATATTAATAATAATACTAATACTACTAATACTACTACTAATAATAATAATAGGCACTCCATGAATGTTATTTTTCAATAGCTGAAATAAAGTTGGTTGGGAAGTAGAGCTTCAACTTTTCTAAAAAAAACAAAAAACAAAAAAAAACACACACAGGTGATGGTGCACCAGCTGGGAGAATGAAGGCGAAATTCCCGTGATTGTTTGAAACATGTCCAACTCGCCTCTGTTCATGTGCTGTCTGCTTGTGGGTTACATTTTAGCGCTCAAATGACGGACATGTAACCGAGAGAATCCGCTCATTTTTCAAAATAAAGATCGTTCACACTCAGATAATAAATAAAACGGAAATAAATAATTATTTCTTCTGCGGCCCGGTACCAATTGAGACACAGACCGGTACCGGTCCACGGCCCGGTGGTTGGAGACCCCTGATTTAGAGACTGTGATGATGGTCCCCAACGACAAATACTACAAATAGTGTCAATACATTACAACCTTAATGCATTCATTTGTTTATTCATTCATTTGCCGAACTGCTTAATACTACTCATGCTGTGGGGAGACTGGATCTTATATCAGTCCGACTCTTGGCGAAGACAGGCTACACCCTGAACAGCTCGCCAGTTCATTGTAGAGCCAACTCAGACACACAACTATTCACATTCACAGCCTGCGGCAATATGAAATAGCCGGTTAGCATAATGTGCATGTATTGGGCTGTGAGTTGAAACTGGAGTGAGTACCCAGAGGAAACCTACAGAACGCCACACTGAAACCGAGCCCTGGACTCAAACCCAGTTTCTCTGTATACATTGTATTTGACACAATATAATATTTCTATAAAGAAACAAAATTTTAAAGGTGGAACTCACAATGGTATTGAAACTCTTCTCCTTTTCTTCTTTTCCTTTCAGCTGTTTCCTTCAGGGGTCGCCACAGCGAATCATTTGCCTCCATCTCACCCTATCCTCTGCATCTTCTTCTCTAACGCCAACTACCTTCATGTCCTCCTTCACCACATCCATAAATCTTCTATTTGGTCTTCCTCTCGGCCTTCTGCCTGGTAGTTCCAACCTCAGCATCCACCTGCCAATATACTCACTATCCCTCCTCTGTACATGTCCAAACCATCTCAATCTAGCCTCTCTGACTTCTTACATGTGCTGTCCCTCTGATGTCCTCATTCCTGATCCTATCCATCCTCGTTACTCCCAAAGAGAACCTCAACATTTTCATCTCTGCTACCTCCAGCTCTGCGTCCTGTCTTTTCTTCAGCGCCACTGTTTCTAAACAATACAACATCGCTGGCCTCATCACCGTCTTGTACACTTTTCCTTTCATTCTTGCCTTTTCAATCTTCAATGGTATTGAAACAGACATTTTTATTAAAGCTTTGAATGTGACTGAGAAATGGTACAGAGAGACTTTTATCCTTCCATACACTTAAAGAATAAGATGAATGCCTGCGGGACCAAAGTTCTCCTGTCACAAAGGTTTTAGAAGATTTTTAAGAACAGGAAACACACCACGTCTACGGATCAAACTTTACTCAATCCATGACTTGTTTAGAGCAAACCAGTGAGACAAATCTAACACAACAACTAATAGAACAAACACCACATTGTTTTTTTTTTTTTTTCTAGGAGACAGTAATTCAAAATGAACTTGAAGGTGTTCCAGGCTGCAGCTGTTATTATTTGTCTTTATTCTGGCTTTCGACATGTTTATTATTTTTGTCTATTCCCTGTGGAAAAATTGACTACCATGAAAGAAATGTAATTAGATTCAGCAAAAAGGTATAAATAAATATTATATAGATGAATAAAATAGATAAAATATGGACAAAATATGGTTAGCACGTCCACCCCTCAGCAAGTTTGAGCCGTGCGCCCTGTGTGCAGTCTTCATGTTTTCCATGTGCTTGCATGGGTTCCCTCTCTGCGCCGTGGTTTCCTCCCAAAGGCCAAATACATGCAAATAAGGCTACTTTTATATTCTCAATTGCCCCTAGGTATGAATGTGTGGGGGGGAATTGTACTGACGTTGGCCATACAATGAATTGGTGATCTGTTTGTGATTTTTTTGGGGGGAAAATCATATTACTGAAAGGGACATTCATGGGGCATTTCGATTTAATGGGTGCCCAGCAATCATTCTTTGGCATGCTTTGTTTAATTTAACCCTATATCAAAAAAATTGGGTTGAGTGAGCCATGACAGATTCAAAAACTATCCTAATATAAACTTTAGGCACTGGCTAAATGCAGAGATTTTTCTTGTGATACATGACCCGGCGGGCGGCACAGTGGCGTAGTGGTTAGCACGTCCGCCTCACAGCAAGATGGTCTGTGTTTGATTCCCGGCCTGGGCGTTTCTGTGTGGAGTTTGCATGTTCTCTCCGTGCTTGCGTGGGTTTCCTCCGGGTGCTCCATTTTCCTCCCACAATCCAAAGACATGCACAGTAGGTTAATTGGCCATTCTAAATTGCCCGTAGGTAGTTAACCTGGACAGGGATGGGCGCCACAAGGCCCAAAAACAGCCCAAGTCTCGCCATGAAGGCACCCCAACGACATCCCTGGATGTTACGGGATAAGTGAAGTGAAGATGACCTGGCATTGATATCATGTAGCATGGAATTACTTTGGACAACAAACATGTATGCCAACACGGCAGTAGCGTATTTTGCTCTGTTTTTCATGATGCCACAAATGATGCCATGTTATGTAACAATCATGTTATGACCATCCCCTGCCCAAAATTTTCATGTCTACAACCTTTTTCCATATTCAGATAAGATTGCTTTAATGGAATCCCCATATTAAAACAGGGTTCCCATGTTTACACGTAGCTATTGGTGGATGGAAAAATGTACATAATGGTTTTAATTAGTAAAAATGATTTTAAAAAAGCATCTCTGAAAGGAAAATTCATGCAACAACCAAACTTGGAAAAAGTTCTCTTGGGCGTAAGAAGGATGTCTTGACAAGATCACATGACTTGATGTCAGCACTTACATCAACAAATGATAAGAAAAAGGTATGCAATGCTAAAATTTAAATCACTGCTATACCAAATTCGGGCAGTGGTGGCCTGATGGGAAAGGTGCCGGATTACTGATTGCAATGTTGGAGGTTCAAGCCCCATTCTCAACAGGTTGTCCCTGTCTCCCCCAGTGTAGCTAACTGGGTTATCAAAGGCCGACCAGGTCTCTCACTGTCTATGGTGTGAGGTTCACGTAAAAGAACCATTGCTGACTTTCATCAAGAGTAGCTGCATAGCCGTCAGTGTGTTTCTGCTCAACGGTGGCCTGACAAGCGCTCCAGGGTGTACTCTCCTCTCGCCCAGAGTTGGCTGAGATGGGTGCCAGCCTCCCTGTGACCCTAATTAGGATTAAACAGCTCAGAAAATGAATGAATGAACTATACCAATTTTTTTGAAGTATGGTGCTCCACTTGCAGTGCCATGCGGAGCGCCACTGATATCATTTTGATGGAAAAACTGACCAACAGACTTTGTAATGTTCGGTCAGTCAATTTTAATAAGCTACATTCGAAAATTCGCATTTTCTTACAATTTGGTCAGTTATGAATTTTTATTTGTCAATTTCTAATCATATGGCTTCTTGGTAAGCTTTCCACCCTGACCTTTCCCAGAGTTGGCTGAGATGGGCGCCAGCCTTTCCGCAACCCGAATTACGATTAAATGGCTTAGAAAATGAATAATGAATTTCAAATCACCGCAAGCAGTTTTTAATGTTAAGTTCTTAAATAAAACCCTTCCCTGAGCATTCAATGCAGAATCTCTCGCTCTCTCACACACACACACACAACACACACACACACACTATAAAAAGTTGCCCCTCCTAAGGACGTTTTTGACGTTCTTACTCAGGAAAAAGTATTTGATGAAACTAGCTGTGATGAGAAGCTGTGTAGTTGTATTAATTGTATTTGCACAGTTAAATAACCATTTAAAAAAAATAATATGCATAGGCACTTCCCAGAAGTGTGCCCATGCCTGTGTTGCTAAGCAACCAATATTCACACAAATATCTCTAGCATCTCTTCTAGTCATATTATGTACAAGTTCCATCAGTCAGTGGCAATGAGTAGGAATGAACACTGACATTTGAGAAATCACCAGCTATGGAACCAAAATAAAATCAGTGTTCCACCGACACGGCTTCATTTTTAAAGCATTAAACAAACAAACAAACAAAAAACGGTGCTTTTTCTGCCTCCGGCACCACGAAACCATAAACCACTAAGATGGCTAAATCTTGAGGAGAATATAATAAGCATCGCAAAGTTATTATTATTTTTCTTCCCCCCACCATGTTATCTTTGGATGGCACAGTGGTGAAGTGATTAGCACAACAAAAAGGTCGAGTCAGATCAGGTCGAATTGGCTAAGTTAGAGTCCAGAGCTCTATGTGGAGTTTGAATGTTCTCCCAGAACTAGCGTGGGCTCCCTCTGGGTTCTCCGGGTTCCTTCCACAATGCAAAGATATACACATGAAGCTAATTGGCCAGATATCTTCAGATTGAACCAAGTGGGGGTGAGGGTGAACGGGGGATGTGCATATGTTTGCCCTGCAATGCTCTGGCAAGCTGTTCAGGGTGTACCCCACCTTCACTCAGTGTTGACTGGGATGGACTCAGCCTCCCTGTGACCTTGATGGTGAGTTAGCATGTGAGTGGTTGTACAATGAAAAACAATTCTGAAGATGTCGAATCCTGCAAAGTTGATCTGTTATATTCGGAGTCACCTGCTGCTAAGGGGGCTAATTATCCTGATAAAGCATGTTCACCTAAATTAAACTCTACAGGAAGCCACTCAGTTGGCATTCTTTCATTAAGTATTACATTATTGCGTATTATTTTGATCAAGCTGTTGGAGGTATCAGTGAGAAATGTGCTTATTGTTTAGAATCAGACCGCTTCCAATGCAGGGCACTGACAAATTCTAACATCCCACCAATGGGAGATATATAATCTCGGTGCACTAAGCATTTAATAAATGTGGAAGTGCCACACAGTGTCATTGGGGAATATCATTACCATAAAACTCTGTAGTTGGTCTGCAAGAATGTTTAGTTCAGTGATATAAAGTTTGCATCTGAGCTGCTTTAAAAGTTTAAAGGTTGACTGCACTTGAGAAGACAGATTCAACTCAACTGAACTCAGTTCAGATGAAACGGAGCCTGTCTCAGCCAGCTCTTGGTGTAGACGGGTTACACTCAGAAGAGCTCATCACTCCATTGTCAGATGACTAAATTCAGTTCATCAGTTCAGTTCATTTTCTGTAACCGCTTCATCCTAATTAGGGTCGCGGGGAGGCTGGTGCCCATCCCAGCCAACTCAGGGCGAGGGCAGAGTACACCCTGGACAGCTAGCCAGGCCATCGCAGGGTGGAAACACGCTGACGGCTTTGCAGCCTACTCTTGTCGAAAGTCAGCAATGGTTCTTTTACATGCCTCACACCATAGACAGTGAGAGACATGGCCCGCCTTTGATAACCCAGTTAGCTGCACTGGGAGGACAGTGACAACCTTGTGGAGAGTGGGACTCGAACCCCGAACCTTTGGATCAACGATCCAGTGCCTTATACCACTAGACCACCACTGCCGCTATGACTAAATTCAGTCCATTTAAAACTTGAATGCAGGCCAGACACTATTTTTTTAAAATATAAGACGTATAAGTACATGTATAGGTGTATATAATATCAATAAATACATATCCAATGCCTTATAATAACTAACATTCAAAAATAATGCATAAGATGTTAATACACAAACAGACAGATGTGCACCTCACATAAAAATGTAAGTAGTTTTGTTGGGAGGTTTTGGGTTGTTTTTTGTTTTTGTTTGTTTTGGGGTTTTTTGTTTTGCATAATTGGCCTTGTTTTGCAGCATTTTCCTTAACTTTTTCCCTATTTTTCCTAAATTTGCTCGTTTTATTTTTCAAGTAATATTTTTGAAAAACCCGCGATGCACTGAAGCCGCAGAAACTGAAGCACAACGTAGCGAGGGATCACTGTATTTGAAATTTTACTTACAGGGCACAAATACAAGTAATGTGTCATTGGTGAGGCAGAGGTAGGGTGCTCGATTACTGATCGCAAGGTCGGAAGTTGAAGCCCCACTATCATGGGTTGACACTGTGGATCTCCCCAGTTCAGCTAACTGGGTTATAAAAGGCTGGCCAAATCCCTCACTGTCTATGGTGAGCAAAATGTAAAAGAACGCCATCAGAGTGTTTCTGCCCAGAGATGGCCTAGTAAGCTGTCCAGGGTGTACTCTGCTCTTGCCATACTGTGCTTTTTTTCTTTTGAAAGAAGTAACTGTAGCAGTAATGGGGTTTCATTACAATACAGAGCCACATAAAGGTGTATACCATTTTATTTAATACAACATCCTCAGAGCTTGCATAAAAAATAAACACATCTGTAATCCACAGCAAGTATGATACAGCGAACACTCTACTGGTGCTTTGATTCTTCTTTGCCAGAACCCTACAGGTCACCTTTATTTCTTTCTCCAGCCACCAAAAAAGAGAAAGAATCAAATCCCATTTGACATATGTCCGAGAAACTTCTGATGTGCATGTCACGTACATATTCTAGTTATCCATTTCTAATTAAATATACCTCGGTGATCAGAAAATGAGAAAGAATTAAGGATGCCCAGAAATTACAAAAACTCCAGTGAAATAACGTCTTTCAAGCTTATAGAAATCAAACCGAATTGCACTGTGCAGAGATCTAGAAGGATTTTTTCCAGGGTGAGCAGAGGATCTTGTGGAAAGCTCTTCTAAAGTCTTGGTTGAAGATGGTGTAGATGACAGGATTCAACGAGCTGTTGCAGTAACCGATCCAGAAGAAGAACTTGAAGAGAAGGTCAGGAATGTGGCATGCCTGACGGCATACACCGTACAAACTGTAACTGAAGAAGAAAGGGAACCAGCAGAGCACGAAGACACCCATGACTACAGCCAGAACAAAGGTGAAGCGCTTTTCACGCATCTGGGATACCCTCCTCCTCCTTAAACTGCTCCCACCACTGCTCTTCCTTCGTCCGCTTGACATCCTCCGAGATGAGAACAACTCCCGTGTCTTGCTACTGGCACGGGATGCCCGTCTGCTGGTCTCTGACGCCAGCGACGCCAACGATGACCCACGTTTTGAGCCTTCACCTTGGCTTTTGGTTGGTGTTATATCTTTTACCTTCCAGTTTTTGGTCTCAAAAGTTGAAGTCGGATCAGGCTCTGTCTGAACTGAAGGTCGTGAATCAGCACGTATGCCTGGGGTACTGGGGCAGGTCCCATTCTCTCTCTCTCCATTTATCCTCACCACAGATGTTGCAATGCTGACACCATTCTCGGTGTCCAGGCTTGGCTTTTTCTCGGAAGCAGTCCTTGTTCTCGTCTTGGCCACCCTGTAAATGCGTACATAGACAAGGATCATGATGATGCATGGTACAAAGAAGGATGCAGAACTGGATGCTAAAATGTACCAAGTGTCGTCATTGATCTGGCACTGTGGGAGCTGCCCTGTGTCCTTAACCAAACCATCATCCATCAACGAAAGGAGCGGTGGCGAAGATATAACGGCAGAGATGAGCCATACGGCCAATATGGCGGCCTTGATACGACGAGGTGTGCGTTTAATGTTGTACTGGACGGCGCTTGTGACTGACCAATAGCGGTCCAGGCTGATGGCACACAGGTGCCCAATGGAGGCAGTGCAGAAGAGCACATCCAGTGCCAGGTATGCGCCACACCACACTCGCCCAAAGTGCCAGTATCCCATCAGCTCGTTGGCGAGCGAGAAAGGCATGACCAGCGCCGCCACCAGGATGTCCGCCGCAGCCAGAGACACCAGGAACAGATTCTGCGGTGCACGGAGCGCACGGCTCGTAAACACCGCGAGCATGACCAGCGCATTTCCGACCACCGTGAACACGATGAGGAAGGCGACCAGAGCTGCAAGTCCGGCCGCTGCTGTCCGTGAATAGCGCGTCTCCGACTCCGACGAGGAGTTTGCTGATGAAGATGAGAAGGTATCCGCGGGCGCGTCCATGCCACCCGGCGCATTCATGCTGCTGCGCACAGATGTTTCTTTTCCTTTATCCCCTTTACCCTACATTATAACCAGCATCAGGAGTTTAATACCCACACACAAGTTTAATATCCATACCTCAAAGCTATGAAACAACTAAACAGATTGAAGAAAAAAAGTTTAAAGTGTCCAAAATTCCTTATAAATAAATCAGAAATGCACAATAAAGAATCTGAAATCTTCCATGAAACCTGGCTGCTCCTTCTTCAGCTGTCTGTTCCATCTCCAACGCGCCTCTGAGCGCAAAACCAGGGTTGCCAGATTGAACACACCAACTGTGCACTGCGGCTTATTTTAAATGAGCATCCACATTGATCCATTCTCACTTTAAGCACCGCCCATTTTCACCAAAAAAACAACTCGAAGTTAATGAGATCCGAACTATAAAATATTATATCACACTATTTAAAAACAACAGTACTCACAGAAAAAAAGGTCATAGGCTCGTCCAAGCGTGGCAAGGATGTTTCTGTGTTGTGTTTGTATGTTCTTTCTGAGCTTACCTAGGTTTCCTCCGGGTGCTCTAGTTTCCTCCATCATTCGAAAGATATGTATATATTGTGAGTTGGCTCTGTGATGGACTGGTGAACTGTATATGCTCCTTCCACTACTACTACTACTACTAATACCACTACCACTGCTATTACTACCACCACTACTACTACTACTACTACCACCACCACCACCACAACAACAACAACAACTACTACTACTACTACCACCAGAACTACTACCGCTACTATTATTACTGCCACTACTCCCAATACTACTACCACAACAACAACAACTACTACTACTACCTCTATTACCACTACCACTACTACTACTACTATTAGTACTACTACTCCCACTACCACCACCACCACCACCACCACTACTACTACTACTACTACTACTACTCCCACTACTACCACAACTACTACTACCACAACAACAACAACAACTACTACTACTACTCCCACTACCTCTACTACTACTATTAGTACTACTACTCCCACTACCACCACCACCACTACTACTACTGCTACTACTACTCCCATTACTACTACTACCACAACAACTATTACTACCAGAAAAACAACAACAGCTACTACTACCCTTATTACTACTACCACTACTACTGCTACTACCACAACAACAACAGTAACAACTACTACACCCTCTATTACTACTACCACTACTACTGCTACTACTACTACTATTCCCACTAACACTACTACTACTCCCACGACTATTACTATTACTACTATTACTTGTAGTAGTACAACAACAACAACAACAACAACTACCACTACTACCACTATTACTTCTATTACTAGTGGTACTACAACAACAACTACTACTACTACTACTACTACTACTACTCCCACTATTACTACAACCACTACCACCAGTACTACTACTGCTACTACTACTACTACTGCTACTTCCACTACCACCACTACTACTACTGCTACTACTACTACTCCCACTACTACTCCCACTATTACTACTACCACTACTACTATTACTACTACTACTACTCCCACTACCACTATTAGACCTACTACGCCCACTACCACTACTACTACTACCACTACTACTCCTACCACCACTACTACTATCACAACAACAACTACTACCACTACTACCACCACTACCACTACTACTCACACTACTACTACTATTACTACTACTACTACTATCACCACTACTACTACTACTACTCCCACTACTACTACTACTGCTACTACTACCACTACTACTACCACTAATAATAATAATAATAATAATAATAATAATAATAATAATGGGCAGTAGAGTGGCGTAGTAGTTAGCACGTCCACCTCCAAGCAAAAAGGCCTAGGTTTGATTCCCCACTTGGGCGTTTCTGTGGTGAGTTTGCATGCTCTCCCCGTGCTTGTGTGGGTTTCCTACGGGTGCTCTAGTTTCCTCCCACAGTCCAAAAACATGCACAGTAGGCTAATTGGCTCTTCCAAATTATCCCTTAATGTGAGTGTGAATGGTTGTGTGAGTGTTGGCCCTGTGATGGCCAGGCAAGCTGTCCAGGGTGGACCCTACCCTCACCTGGAGTTGGCTGAGATGGGCGCCAGCCTCCCCATTACCCAACATAGGATTAAGCAGTTCAGAAAATGAATGAATGAATGAATGATAAAAACAACACATGAATACATATTTGAGATACAATAAGCTTACAGCATACAATATGTTTACTGGAACATCTGTAAGAATCATAGAAGTAAGGTGTCTTGGAAAAGGTGTGAGAATCCAAACTGACAGGCACATCCGTGCAAATAAGACGGACATTGTAATTAAAATTGTAATAAAGAAAAAAGTTGATTAATTGATATTTGAGTACCATCTAACAGCAACCTCTAAACAACAACAGCATTAATGCATTCTTCAACCTATAGCTTCAGCTCATGGTAAGTAGGTAAAGTCTGTTGGGCTTTTTACACCCGAGTCATAGTGGCTCAATCAGGCCAGTGCTCATCCCCGGTTTCCATAGTACAACTCCTCCTGGATGGGTCGCTAGTCCATCACAGGTTACCTTCCCAGTATATTTTTACCGGTACCCATTTATAGTGCTGGGTGAACAGAGGCACACTTGTTGTTAAGACCTTGCCCATGGGTCTTAGCACAGTGATGGTCAAACTGGGACTTGAACACACAACCTCCCGATCATGAGCACAGCACCCGAACCACTACACCACCAGCCCCTAGTTTCAGCTCATACTAAGACTATATACAAAGGTAATGATGATGATGATACTAATAATAGTAGTAGTAGTGGCCCAGTGGTAAGGTGTTGGATTACTGATCCCAAAGTTGGGGGTTCAAGCCCCACTATCAATGGGTTGTCAGTGCTGTCCCCCCAGTGCTGCTGACTGGGTTATCAAACTCTGATCATGTCTCTCGCTGTCTGTGGTGAGAGGTTCAGATTCGGTGTAAAAGAACGACAGTGGTAGCTCACCTTAAGATAGTCCCAGAAAATGAAAAATTCAGATTACGAAAAACATTTTCCAAAATTTTTTGTCTCTGTATACGAAACAAGTTCTCCTTACGAGACGTGGCACACATGCCATTAAAACATGAAAACGCACCATTCAAACATTCAAACAATGCATGAGCTGCTTGTGCATTGACTATCTTCCAACATCCCACCCCGCTGGCCTCCCTTTGGCTAGGAGGGATGACGCAGCTCCCGCCCATTGGCTAGCTCCCAACATCCTGCCCTGCTGGCCTCCCATTGGCTAGGAGGGATGACGCAGCTCCCAGCATTGGCTATTATGGAGCTGCATCTCCCAGAATGCTTTTCGTGTAAAGGCCAGAGTTACTGTTGTTTCATGAGATTTTTGACTCAGGCTTTTAACGTTCCATAAACATTTGTAAAATTAAAACTCTGCTAAGAAGACATGGTCAACAAACACACGCGTGCACACACACACACACACACACACACACACACACACACACACACACACGTGATTTCCGGTGCGAGTGAAAAGAAGAAGCGTGCTCGTGGCATGCGGTTGAGTGATATCGCAAAGGAATATGGCCAAACCTGTCTACCATCAGTACAATATTGAAGTCGAAGGAGGTCTTAAAAGGTATAATTTTATAATTTTTAAAGGGTTTAGGGGGTAGTTTTGGGAGCCTTGGAACGAATCACACATTTTACATGTAAAATGCTGTTCAATCTACAAAAAATTCAGGCTAAGAAAAAGTCTCTGGAATGGATTAATTTTGTAAGGTGAGGTACCACTGTATTACTGAGTTTTGCAAAGAGTAGCTGCATGTCAGTCAGTGTGCCCTGCGAAGGTCTGGCGAGCTGTTCAGGGTGTACTCTGCCCTCTGGGTTGACTGAAAGATAATCAGCCTCCCCGCAACCCTAATTAGGATTATTTAGGCCTAATTAGTGGTTCAGAAAACAAGTCCTGCACTCTACCACTGGGCGACTACTTCTCCATACAACTGCTGATATGTTATTATTTATTTCTATTCTTAACTTCAAGTGCTCACCTTTCCTTTTAAATGAATTTGTCAGCAGTTATTTTCCCCTCAGTTTGCTTTTTCCCTTACCTTTCTCTGTTTTATTTTCTGGAATCACAATTTCATTTTCTTGTGGAACAACAAAACTGAACACTGCGCCAGCCTCAGCAGAAGCTCTATTCGGTTAACTACATGCTTATCTGCACAAATATACTCAGAGGCAGACTGACTCGGTGCTTGGTGAAGGTTTGATGAGGGTTTGGATCGAGGCCGAGGGCTTTCCTGTGTGGAGATTGCATATTCATCCCCATGATTACCTGAATTACCTCTCGATACCCAGCTCTTTCCCCCACAATCCAAAGACACCCACAGTGGAACAGTTGACAATTCTAATTGCCCATATGTGTGCATGCGAGTGTCAATGGATGTTGGTGTCAGTATTAGCACGCCAATAGAGTGGTGAACTTTTTAGGGTGAACTTTGTCTTCTATTCAATGTCAGCTTGTATTGGCTCCAGCTTTCTCTGTAACTGTTACAGCTAAGTCATAGAGATAAGGGATAGATGATTGGATGGATCAGGGATGGATGGCTGGCTGGATGCATCGTGGTTGAAAGGATGGATGGTTGGATGGATCAAGGATGAATTGGTAGGTGGATGGATCCTAGTTGTATACATGGAACATAGATAAATGAATGGATGGACCATGTATGGGTGGATGGATCTTGGATGAATGAATTAAGTTGGATGGATGGATGGATGGATAAATTATGTATGGATGGATCATGGATAGATGAAGGGATGGATGTATCGTGGTTGGGTGGATTGATGGATTAATGTATAATAGATGGATGGATTATAGATGTATGTATGGGTGAGTAATACCTTTTCATTCCAGGCTTTCCAAGGCCTTCCTCCATACTTGTTCCTACTTTCATAATTGAATTAGTTCAACACTGTGTCAGTAGCATCAAGGCGTGGATGTCTTCCAACTTTCTGAAGCTGAATGATGACAAAACTGAGCTTCTAGTTTTCAGTTCAAAACAAATTTGAAATTCTCTCACCATTCCAGAGTTTTGCGTTGGTGATTGTATGATTTCTGTTAGCAAAGAAGCCCGGAATCTTGGTGTAATATTTGACTCCCACCTCAGTATGGAATCCCACATCAACAGCGTCTGCAAGAGTGCAATATTATCACATTCACAACATCAGCAATATCAGGCGATATCTTGATGTGAAGTCCACTTCAACTCTCGTCCAAGCGTTCATCACGTCGAGACTCGACTATTGCAACTCTCTGCTATTTGGAACATCCGAGTATTTACTTGACAAGCTTCAACGTGTACAGAACACTGCAGCGAGGGTCATCACACGTCACCAGAAGTATGACCACATTATTCCTGTACTACACAGCTTACACGGGCTGCCAGTCAGATACAGGATTCAGTATAAGATAATGCTCCTTGTGTTCAAGTGCATGAAAGGCCTTGCTCCCAACTACCTCGCCAATCTTCTTCGAGAGTACCAGCCATCCATATCTCTCCGATCAAACTCAAAGAATCTCCTGGAGATACCGACCACCCGAACACACACATTTGGTGACCGTTCATTTGAGAAAGTGGGTCCAATACTGTGGAACAGTGTACTGATCCATGCCAGATCCCAAGTGTACATAAACACGTTCAAGTCAGAACTTATAACACATCCGTTCACACTTGCCTACCACGCCTATCAATAAGTTCTCAGACTCATCCCTAGCGCTTTAGAGTGGCATGTGCCAGAATTAACGCTATATAAATATTTGTATTCATTCATTCATTCCCCAACTATGACACAACCCCTGCCCTGACTTTAATTAAGGATGTACTATCTGTTTTATGTCCATAATCTGATGGGAAAATTGTTTTGTTTATTTGGAATGGTTGCACAATTTGAATCCAACTTGGCAATTGACCAGTGTGTGTAAGAGTCTATTGATAAGAGGGCACTTTAGATGGGAGTCTGGGCTTTTATGTTGCCGCAATAAAAGGTTTATTAATTGTTCACTCATTGTTTGGAGAGGATTAAGGCATACAGTACCTGATCATAAACATTAAACGCAAAAGTGCACTTTCACACAGTTGGTGAGTCTTGAATTTATTTAAGTTACTTTGATATTTGCTTTCGAGCAACACAGTCGCATAGTGGTTAACACGTCTGCTTCATAATGAGAAGGTTGTGTTTGAATCCCGGAGTTGAGTGTTCCTGTGTGGAGTTTACAGGTTCTTAACATACATTTGTGAGGCACTCCACCGAATGTAGGCGCTTGTTGCAAGTGATGTATGGTGGTAGGGAGACAAAGCGCAGCTTATCCGGACTTCCGGTCTTTCAAGTGAGCAAGTGAAGGTTGAGTTCTAAACAAGTATTCAACGCGCACTTGCTCACTTGAAAGATCAGAAGTCCGAAAAAGCCGCACTTTGTCTCACAAGCACCATACATCACTTGCGGCAAGCGCCAACATTTGGTGGAGCGCCTCACATTTGTGTAGGTTTCATCTGGGTTCTCCTGTTTCCTCCAACAGTAAAAAACCATCCATGTGAGGCTAAATAGTTGTTCTAAATCATCAGTAGGTGTGAGGGTAAGTCTGGATGGGTGTGTGTGGTGCCTTACGATGGTCTGACAAGCTGTTCAGAGTGTACTTATCTTTTGCCCAGTGTTGGGTGAGAGAGGCTTCGGTCTACCAGTAATTATAAAACTAGGATTAAGTGGCTCAGTAAATAAGTGAGTAATATTTGATTTTTGGTTTATTGTTGGTTTGACATGAGATTAGTTTTCATTTATGTTTTGATTGTTTGTAACAACAAAGTAACTGAATTAAACTGAACTGAACTCACTTGTGCATATTTCAGGCTGCACCATACTGGATTTAAAAAAAAAAAAAAAAAAAGGGACCTTTTAATAATCTGAAATAAGAGTATCTTATGTGCATGAACTTCATTAAGTACAGGGATTCCTCACTTTCCGCGGTTAATGGGGACCAAGACACCCCCCACCCCTTGTGACCACCGATTTCCGCGAAGTAGGATTGACCCCCATGACTGATGTATATGTACATGTGTATGTGTATATATCATCAATAAATACATATTAAACGGTATGAATGCTTATAATAACAATTAAACATTCAAAAATAATGCATAAGGTGTAAATAAAATAAAAATAAACACACATACAGATGCATGCACACACAGATGCGCATCTCACATAAAAATGTAAGTAGTTTTGTTGAGTTGTTTTTTGTTTTTGTTTTGTTTTTTTTGTTTTTTTGCATAATTGGCCTCGTTTTGTGGCATTTCCTGAACTTTTCCCCTATTTTTCATGAATTTACTTTTTTTTTCCCCCCGAAGAATATTTTTGACAAACCCGCGATGCATTTAAGCTGCAGAAACTGAAGGATGAAGTAACGAGGGATCACTGTAGTTGTTTCTGTCAGTGATGTCGATGAAGAGGTTGAAAAAATATGACCTCTATGTTTTGTTGTTGTTGTTGTTATTTTGTGTGTGTGTGTGTGTGTGTGTGTGTGTGTGTGTGTGTGTGTGTGTGTGTGTGTGTGTGTGTGTTTGTTCTAAAGACAAGCGTTGAGAGAACTGACCCTTTGGGAATTTAAACGACACCCATTACATTTAAATACTCCAAGACTTTAGTTAATATGCCAAATATGCTCTGTGCTATCGCACAACGATCACAACAATATCTTGGTGTTGAAGTGGCCATAGAAAATGATAATGAGGAAAAAACACAACCTTCAAAGTGAACAGGCAGGCAGTGGTGCCTGTGGAAAACCTATTGAGTTACGGCTACATAACACTGTTACAAAGTTTTCAGAAAAAAACACATTCCACCCAAGGCCAAGTCTGTATCTGAGATTTTGGAAATTGCAATGAGAAAATCTTCACCTCCAGGTCACAGGCAGGCAAGGGCAGTTAGCCTTTTTATACTCGGAATCATGAATGGCAGGCTGGGATAAAAACAAATACAGCATGAGATAAGAGTCCTGTAAGGAAGATGAGAAGCTAGTGAAGAATCATGATGATTTTCAACTGCAATAGGGACAGAGGACACGTCCCCTCAACACAGTGCTTCTCAAATAGTGTGGTCCTTGGGGGGCACGGTATGATGCCAGGGGGATGCGGTGTGATGCCGGGTGGAGCGCGTATGACGCTGGGGAACATGCTTTTCTGGAACAGTGAACAAGAATTAAATGTAATTGCACCTCCACTCCAGTAGTTGGCAGTAGTGCTCTCATTGTCGTGCTACAGTGTAGCCGTTTTTTGCACGAGCAAACAATATTAAGTGCAGTAAAGAACCCCTCAAGAAACAACACGGAAAACATTGTTTCTAACATGAACGAAGATGTATTTTTTTTAATTTCAGGCACATTGGTGCACTTTAAATCTTTTCTGTTACAGCTTAAAAAATTAATGAAGTTTTTCTGGTAATAAAGAGAGAATGTGATGGATTATGCACCAGCACTGACGAGACTCCTCTGCCCCGGGTGTTAGATTCAGAGTTACCTTCTCCTAGATGAGTTGCCTTTCAAGGTTAATGAGCCCCATCCGCCCAGGTCTTGGTGAATCGCACTTCGTCTGGCCATTCACTCATGACCTGTTTGCCTTGGGTGACCCTACCAGGGGCATTATACCCCCAACAACATAGCTCCTAGGATCATTAGGTCACGCAAACCCCCCCACCACAAAAGGTGACGATTCAGGGAGGGGTCACAGGGCAGTGTGGGCCATGAAATGTTTTTTTCTTCCTAGAGGGGGCGCCACCGAAAAATTATTGAGATGCACTGCCTTAACGGCAACTGACAGGCATGGAGAATGCCCCTTATTTTTCAACTGACAGGGACAGAGGACACACCCCCTTACCCGATACTGGAAGGAACCGAAGGACACACTTGCTGACTGGGACACAGGACATGAACTTTTACCTAAGATTGCTGGCAATGGTGGTACCGTTGTCATGGCTACGTTTCTCTTCTACCAATACACCCTTTATCATTCCTGTGAACATCTCAATGTCACTTCTCTCACTATATTTTCAAAACAGTGCTACCTGTGCTGTCCCTGAAAAAATTTGTTTCGAATTCTTTTCATTCTTGTACTTCCAAAGTGGAGGGTGTGGCACCATCAGGCCACTCCAGCAGTGCACCAGCATCACACTACACTTACGAATATTGCCTTTGCACAGATTCTATTCACATAAGTACCGACAAGTTAGATATTCACTCCCACCTGATTCATATCCACCTGATCACCATACACACAACTTAAAGACCTCCGTTTTGCATTGTTACCCAGAGGCTGCCTAGTGATCGCACTTTTGTTGTAACCCCTTCGATAAAGTCTTTTGGCTGCAAATGCATCCTCCAGCTGTCTGGCTAGTGTGTAGGGAAAGGTTTTAATTAAACAAAATTAAATTCAATATAATTCATTCATTTTCTAGGCTGCTTATTCTTAATTAGGGTCGCGGTGAGACTGGTTCCCATCTCAGATGACACTGGTAAAAGTCAAGGTATACCCTGAACAGCTCATCAGGCCATTGCAGGGCAATGACCACACACACACACACACACACACACACACACCAAGGAGCAATTTGGAACCACCAATCAGCCTACTGTGCATGTCATTGGACTGTCAGAGGAAACCGGAGCACCAGGAAGAAACCCACACAAGCACGGGAGGAACATGAAAACTCCACAACATCCCGATCCTGAAAATCAAACCTGGTATCCTCTTGCTGTGAGGCGACTGTGCGCACCACTGTGCCACCATGCCTCCTGCAATCTAATAATAAATAATAAACATTAATTAAGTGATTGCTTTGAATGAATGAAGCGATAAAGGGTTTTGTAATCAGACCAAATCATATGAGTGAAACATACACACACACACACACACACACACACACACACACAGATAATTAAATCTCATGAAGAGGGTGTATTTTCTATAATTTCGTATCCATCTAATTGAAGACCATTATAATATCATAATTACACATCCCTATAATAATAGTTATTATATGCAATAATGTGTTCAGTGACAATGAGGCAACTGGAACATTTTAAGAGATCTTTCTCCCTTTCAAATCAGTCCACATTAACACTATTGAACATGTGATTCATTCATTTTCTGAACTGCTTAATCCTAATTAGGATCGCGGGCCAGGGTACACCCTGGAAAGATCACAAGGCCATCTCCTCTTCATGAAAATCAGCAATGATTCCTTTACTTACCTTTCACAACAGACAGTGAGAGACATTGCTGGGGGCAGTGGTGGGCTGATGCGAACCGGTGCTGGATCGCTAATTCTAAGGGTCAGAATTCGAGTCCCACTCTCCACAAGGTTGTCACTGCCCCCCCCAGTGCAGCTAACTGGGTTATCAAAGGCCGGCCATGTCTCTCACTGTCTATGGTGAGAGGTTCATGTAAAAGAACCATTGCTGACTTTTGTTTGATGGCTGCATAGCCGTCAGCGTGTTTCTGTCCCTTGCTAAAGGGTTGTGTCAGGAAAGGCATCCGACGTAAAAACCTATACCAAACCAAACATGCGAATCAGATGACTCGCCGTGGAGAACCTTGAAAAAGGGAAAAAGCTGAAAGAAAAAGAAGAAGAGTGAGAGACATGGCTGATTTTGACTATTTTGAGCCTTTGTGTGTTGACCTTTCAATGAACCATTGAACTGTTTAGGTTGTATCCTTCCTTCACTCAGTGTTGGCTGAGATAGGCTTGGAGGTTAAAGTGACTTGGAAAATTAACTTTTCTTTATCCTAATGTGCTTTGCACCACCATCCTTTATAAATCATAGAAAATGTTTCTGTGAGCTGTTCACCATTCCCATTTTATTTTCTAACTATAAAATATAAAAATGAACAGAAGAGAATGTATATGTGTCGTAGTTGATTATAGAACGTTGTCTCAACTGCTGTTAAGATTAAAATTTCTAAGGTTGCCTAATTTCGTCCCTGTGTGAGACAGTAGCTTACCATGATAGCTGCTAGGCCCAGAGTAACCGAGAGGCCCTCATTTTTTTGTCAGAGGGAAAACACATAAATTAGAGGTGATTGCAATTGTCTCACTGATTCACCTATACTGAATAGAGGTGTGTTTAAAACCTTATAATGGGTCCTATATAAAAAAAAGAAAAATCCCAGATACAGTTGCCCTAGAAGTAGCTAATGATTAATAGACGATGTAATATTAGTATCTGTACTTCGGGTGACAGTTCTATTATGGAGCTTCACCCAAGTGCGGTTTTTAAGTGCCTCTTATTATTGCTGGAAAGCCAGAATTAGTTGTAATGGATGTGGCTGCTCTAATTGACAGATTGCTATGTGGGGAATACAGGTGCATTAATCACAGAAGGAAAGAATAAATAATGTGAGAACTGTAGCAGGCACCATGTACTCGTGCCTAAGGCAGTATGTTGTCAAGGAAATCACCTTCATTGTCTTTCTCTGCTTACTGCTTGCCCTTCTTACATCCCATCGTTACAACCACAACAGGGCGTACTGCCAACATGATCTTAAGTCAACATCAAAGTTGTTAAGAATACAGCATTCGCTATAGGCAATCCAGTTGCTGACTAAATTTTGGACATCCCAACGGAATAACTTCGGTGAAATGGCTGAAGGTTCACAAATAGAACAACATAGTCAGAATGCAGTAGAAATCAATAAGAATGTGGTGTTGTTTTCATGGACAAGAAGGACATGGTTGCACAACTTTGGATATCTGTGGTGATGTAATACATCTGCCTCATTGCAAGAAGGTCCTGCATTTCTGTGTAGATCTTGAACGTTCTCCCTGTACTTGCATGGGTTTCCTCCAAGTACTCTGGTTTCTCCAAAAGTCCAAAGACATACACATTAGACGAACTGGCTTTTTCCAAATTTGCCCTAGTTGTGAGTGTGAATCGTTGCGGATATGTTACCGGGGATTTAGCTCAGTTGTTAGAGCGTCCGCTTTATCCTCCGGGAGGTAGGAGTTCGAATCCGGCTGTGTCATACCATGAGACGTTAAAATTTGGGAGTTGTTGCTTCCTGCTTGGCACTCAGCATCAAAAGGATAGAACAATGCAACAACTGGTGCCGTACAGTGGTGATGGGTACTCGGAGCGCAGGGATCTCATGCGCATTGAGCATACATGTGTATAAAATTGCGCTATACTAGTATAAGCATCTATGTTGACCCTGTGATGGACTGGCAAAGTGTTCATCGTGGACTTGCCTTTGACCAGAGATGACTGAGCTAGGCTCCAGCCTTCCCATGACCCTAATAATATTAAGTGGTTTGTCAAATGAATGAATCAATGAATGTTATCTCTTACACCTGTCAGTGGACATAATGTTTTGAATTCTATGGCTGATCAGTAAAGCAATTTTTTAAACTGTTATATTATATGAATTAAAATAATTACTTTTATCAATTGCTCTGCTATAAAAGAAACAGAACAAAACTTGAAGTGCATTTATAGACGGCAAGGTACCTCTGCCAGAAACAGATAGATAATTATAACTTGACGTAGTTATAATGAAAAGTCTCCCCCTTGTGGATGTCTGATGAAGATTTTGCCCCATGTTCATTAAAATATATGGATTTTTTTGAGAGGATTTCGATTTTATTTCTCAACGTAATCCCATGTACGGATCACCTCCAAAAATTTAATGGAAATAATATATTCGTAATAAATTCTTAATACACTCACCCCCTCCACTGAGTTTAATGAAAATCATATCAGAAGTTTTTGAATAATTCTACAAACAGAAAAAACTTTACTAAATGCTTGGGGTGAAAAAAAGCCTTGAATAAATTTATGGATCTGAATCTGCTCCAAAATGTCACAGGTCCTTCTCAGGCTCATGTTCCATCCTCTACCAAGTTTGGTGAAAATCGATTTAGTTGTACATACTTGTATAATCCTGCAATTCCACGAACAAACATACAAACAGAGACGCTGGTGCATGCATAACCTCCCCCGCCAACCAGGAGAGGTAAAGTATACTATTTTTGGGAAGCTTTTCACACCCGAGCCATAGCGGCTCATCAGGCCTGTACTCATCCCCGGTTTCCGTAGCATGAAGCGACCAGGAGTTCAACTCCTCCTGGATGGGACGCTAGTCCATCGCAGGTTACCTTCCCAGTATATTTTACTGGTACCCATTTATACTGCTGGGTGAACAGAGGCACACTTGTGGTTGAGACCTTGCCCAGGGGGTCTTAGCATAGTGAGGGTCTAACTGGGATTTGAACACACAACCTCCCGATCATGAGCGCAGCACCCTAACCCCTACACCACCGGCCCAAACGTATACTATTAGTGGAAAATAAAACACTTTGGGCTGTGAACATAGACTTCACATCATATCAGGGCACTTTATTGTTGCGAATTTCCCTGACACATCACACTAGTTGTTTCAAGTTGATTCATTCTGTCCTAAGGGAACAAACCAGAGCGACTGGGCAAGTAAAACTTTGTATAGGTCAAAGCTCACAAGGCAACGGTCTGTAAACAGAAGCACAGATGGTGCAACACGGCATGTTACTTATGTTACTTTACCGAGATCCCTTCCTGTGATATCTGAGGACGGTGAACATTGAATATTCATGAATTCATGCACTTTGAAGCGTAGCACACATCACATCCCAGAAGAGCAGTTCGAGGGTATTAGCAATGAATATCTGTTTAACATACAGCCATTTAAAGCATGAAACATTAAATCTAGCGTAGAATTAATTAACCTCTGTGAGGTCCATAGTGAATTGAGGTCAAGCAGTCAGATACAAAGTTGTGTCAGGAAACTCTGAATTTGGGGATTTTACCACACGGACACTTTGATCATTCATTCATTGGTTTTCTGAACCGCTTAATCTTAATTAGGGTCACAAGGTAGCCCACCTCAACTCAGCCAACTCAGCGTGAGGACATCTCACCAGGCTATAAACAAGCTGACGGCTATGCAGCTACTCTTGACCAAAGTCAGCAATGGTTCTGTTACATGAACTGCTCACCACAGACAGTTAGAGACATGGCCAGCCTTTGATAACCCAGTTAACTGCACTGGGGGGACAGCAGACAAACTGTTGACAGAGTGGGGGACACATCTTAGAATCAGCAATCAAGCGCCTTACCACTGGGCCACCACCGCCCTCGAACACTTTGTTTATTTAACAAAAAAAAAAACAAATTGGTGCTTAGATGTTTGTGATCTCTTTAAAAAATTTGGCAGAATCATTATTAAGAACATTATTACGCCTTAAATGAAAATACAGGGATTCCTCACTTTCTGCGGTTAATTGGGACCGAGATTCCCCCGTGACCGCCGAATTCCGCGAAGTAGGATCGACTCCCCTGACTGATGTATACGTACATGTATATGTGTATATAATATCAATAAATACATATTCAACACTATAAATGCTTATAATAACAATTAAACATTCAAAAATAATGTACAAGATGTAAATAAAATAATACTTATATTTATTGTATTTAAATATTTTTTATTTACATTACTTTTAACTGTTTAATTTATATTATAATAAATTATTTATATTATAATAATTTAAATTTATATTATAAATACACACACATACAGAGACTCACGCGCGCACACACACACACACACACACACACACACACACACACACACACACACACACACACACACACACACAAAGGTGTGCACCTCACATCAAAATGTAATTAGTTTTGATGGGGCGGGGTTGGGTTGTTTTTTGTTTTTGTTTGGTTGGGGTTTTTTTTATTTTTTGGCATAATTCTCCTTGTTTTGCAGCATTTTCCTTAACCTTTCCCCCATTCTTCCGTAATTTCCTCATTTTCTAATTCAATTACTTTTTTTTAAAGAAACGCGTTGCACTGAAGCCGCATGAATTGAAGTGCGAAGTCGCGAGGGATCCCTGTAAAGAGAACCGTATAAAACCAATAAGACAAAAATATGACACTGCTGAGCACCACTGTATGTATTTAACATGTGATAGAAGCACAGCGACTCCGTCACCTCACAGAGAAAAGGTTCATTTATTCATTCATTTTCTAAACCGCTTAATCCGAATTAGGGTCATGGGCAGGTTGGTGCCCATCTCCGCCGACTCTGGGCAAGGGCAGAGTCCACTCTGGACAGCTCGCTAGGCCATTGCAGGGCAGAAACACACTGATGGCTATGTAGAAGACTCTGTACGAAAGTCCAGTGAAAAGGTTGATGCTTTTGAAATTTTTTTGTATGATTTGCATATTCACCTCATGCTGAGTGGGTTTCCTCTGGGTAGTCCAGTTTCCTCCTACAGCCAGTACATGCTGTGCAAAGTTGGTTGAATCCTGCTATGAAAACTCCAACAATTATATTCATGTTTATGTACAATTAAAACAAAAATAGGTTGTTACAAGTTGTACACAAAAATACATGCACAGAAATGGTTCAAAGATTTAAGAATAAGCACATTAATATAAACAAGGCTCTCAGGGAATGTTGCTGTAAATATGTTAACAAATATGTGAATAACTGGAGTGTTATAATGCTACAGATATATACAGGGATCCCTCACTTTCCGCGGTTAATTGGGACTGAAATCCCCCTCCGAGACCACCAAATTCCACGAAGTAGGTTCAACCCCCCCAACACCCCCCCTGACTGACGTATATGTACATATATGTGTATATAATATCAATAAATACATATTCAATGCTATAAATGCTTATAATAAAAATTAAACATTCAAAAATAATGCATTAGATGTAAATAAAATATAAATACACACATATACAGGCGCGCGCGCACGCATGCAAATGAGCACCTCACAGAAATGCAGGTAGTTTTGATGGGAGGTTTTGGGTTGTTTTTTGTTTTTTTAAGAGTTTTTTGTTTGTTTTTTTTGCATAATTGGCCTTGTTTTTGCTGTATTTTCCGTAACTTTCCCCATATTCTTCCTTAATTTTCTCATTTTTTAAATTCGATGAATATTTAAAAAAAAAAAAAACAACCTGCGATGCACTGAAGCCGCATGAATTGAAGCGCGAAGTAGCGAGTGATCCCTGTATTTCTAATCAAATATATTGTCACATTTATGTAGATGTAATCAGGTCAGTAATTCTTTCACCAAAGTACCCAATTCCTGTTAGGGTCGTGAACCAACTGTGGATAATGACAGTACACCCTGAACACAACACCATCACAGGGCAAACACGCACAACCATCACACTTACATTCAAAAATAGGGACAAGATGGAACAGCCAATTAGCTTCATACACATGTTTTTTCGGACTGTGGCAGGAAACTGGTGTGTCCCGAGGAAACCCACACAAGCATGGTAAGAGCATGCAAACTCCACACAAAAACACCGAAGCCTGGGACTCAAACCCATGACCTTCTTGCTGTGAAATGGACATGCTAACCATTACATCACTGAATGCAATAAGTAATTAATGATGGTGAGGCTATAAAGCTTGCGTGTCCTCATGTACCAGCGTGAGAAAGAATGGGGTTTGGCATAAATATACCCCACAGGGATGTCTGTTCCGGCAATAGGCATCGTTATAAGATGGAAGTAGATCACAAAGACATTCATTCAGCACTCAGAATATAATATTCTTCATTCAAAAGACCCCAAATGAATACTTAACATTGTAACCCTGATGGAAAACACCACTGTGAGTACAAATCACAAACATATCACATTTCTTTGGGTTATCTATGCGTTAAAAAAAGAAAAAACCAAAAACTGGATTCTCTCTCCTGAATCTTTCTATACGAAACTAAAAGGGCAGAAGGTAAGGGCACACCTGGTCATTCAATGCGAATACCACATAAATTAAAGATAAAACGGTTTCAGTGAAACACCAACATAAGGTCAAACACATTATAGCTTCTTCTGCTAATTATCCGTTAGGGTGAACACTACCATTTACTTTTAAGGGACTGATAATGATGGTGGTCAGTTATAAATGGGTTTCAGTGAGAGGAACGCTTGTAAGACTAAAATACTGGTCATTAAACTCTGCAGATGGCGCTTATGTGTGTTCTGCTCGGATAAGCATGCATGTAGCTCTCGGTTTCTCACAAAATTTGTCAAAACGTAGATCCTATAGTTAAATATGAAGACCACAGAAGGATCGAGATTGATAACTTATAGTGATGGACAGCGATCAGACTCACTCACTTATTTGCTGCTCAACTGGTTAATCCTACTCAGATCATGAAGATGCCTGGAGACTAGCTGGACAAAAGTGAGGTACACCCTGAACAGCTTTCCAGAGCCTTGCAGTGCCAACACAAACACACCACACCTGGAGGCAACTGGCAGCAACCAATTAGCCCAATGTGCATGGTTTTGGACTGTGAAAAGAAACTGGAGTACCCAGAGGAAATCCACACAAACATCTGGAGAACATCCACCAGAAAAGCCCTCGTCAAGTGCGGAACTCAAACCCAGGACCTTCTTGCTGTGAGGTGGATGTGCTAACCATTACACCACCATGCTGCCCTAATCATGTCTGCTGTTGTTTCCAATTACTGCTATGGAACTCACTACATAATTTTCTCCTCACTTTGGTTGTAATGAAAAATAACCTTGCTCACAATAGCCTTTTTATCAAATTGAAGCAGTCTGGTCACTTACTTAGGGTAGGAAATAGTTGGGACAAGGATGTACGCCCATAAATATCTGTAGATTACAAATTTCTACAGATTAAAAAAAACGTTTTCCACATTTTTTAATGAATTAGGCCAATATACATTAAAGCCTAATAAATGCAGGTGAACTATTCATTCATTTTCTGTAACCGCTTAATCCTAACTAGAGTTGCAGGGAGGCTGGCACCCATCCCAGCCAACCCCGGGCGAGGGCAGCTCTGGACACTCTGGACAGCTCACCAGACCATCTCAGGATAGAAATACGCTGACGGCTCTGCGGCTGTCTACATGTAAAATAACCCAGTTATCTGCACTGAGAGGACAGTGACAACCCGTTGAGGGTGAGGCTTGAACCTCCAACCTTAGGATCAGTGATCCAGCACCAGACCTCCACTGCCCCAGGAGAAGCATCGTCATCCAATTATCAGTGGGATGATTCAACAACTCAGTATGTAACATGGACAGAATGACTAGCCTTCTATTTACTAATAAGGGTTTTAGCTAATAATTGTGTAATTACACTGTGCCAATTGAAAGAGCTTGATATGTTCTACTTCTTTATTATCTAAAGGCAATAAATAACAATCCATTAGTGATCGGTGGTAGAAAAAAATACACTGTGTAACATGGAGAGGAAAATTTGCATACATCATCGATCACATTTTCAGTCTGGTGCTTATGGACCACTTATTTTTGCTGCATACATGTAAATTTTGTAGTTCAATGTGCATGCACCTGTACTTGGATTCATGTGGTTATTGGATCTGTTGAGAGCTTAGCACAGAATCAGCGGGGTATAAAAATAATTAGGTCTTTCTTTTGTCACAACATTGATCATGAAAAAGGTGTAAACTAGAATTTTTTTTACTTATTTCAAAAATTGTGTTCACTATATGTATACGTATGTTTTGATATTGATGAAATGATATTATCTTCCAGGCATGTACTAAAGATTTTGATGCATTGATTCAAAAATGAACATGGAGCTGGAAAATATTCCAGTTTTGTGATCTGACCCATATCCTATTTAATTCCCTGGAATGGCCTGGCAAGCTCTAAAGGGTGTACTCTGCTATAACCCAGAGTTGGCTGAGATGGACACCAGCCTCCTGAGACCCTGATTAGGATTAAACAATTCAGAAAATGGATGAATATCCAATTGTATATTAAGTTATGCAAGGCACTCATGTTCTTTATTCATTTTCTGAACTGATACTACTAGGATCATAGCCAGCCTTTCTCTGCTGACACTGGGCGATCCAGGGCCAACACACACACACACACACACAAACTCATACTCACACTTAAAGGCCATTTAGAACAGCAAATTAGCCTAATGTGTATGTCTCTGGACTGTGGGAGGAAACTGGAATACCCCCCAAAACCCCATGCAAGAACAAGGACAACATGGAAACCCCACAGAAAAGTGCCCGGGCCTCAAACTCAGGCCCTCCTTGCTGTGAGTCTGTCATGCTAACCACTATGCATTAACAGTAAAGTATATTCTTTGCATGATGCAGAGCTCTGCTCAGAGATGGCTTTAAGGTTTATGCAATTCATTTAATTACTGATTAACCAAGTCATTCATTTGCAGAACCGCATAAACCTACTAAGGTTGCGGAAAGGCTGGAGCCTATCTGTGCCGACTCGGGAGACGTGATTTACACCCTGAACAGCTCACCATTTCATCCTAGGGTCAACTCAAACTCAAGCATTCACAATTACCATTCACATCTAGGGGGAAACTGGAACTGCCGATGATGCGAGGGTACATGTCTTTAGACTACTACGGGAGGAAACCGGAGTATGTGGAGGAAACCAGGGCAAGCAGAGGACGAACCTGCAAACTTTACACATAAATGTGTGCTAATCTCTTGCTATGAAACTAATGTGCTAACATCTATAGCACTGTGGCGCCAATGAATGATATACTGTAGGGTCAAATAGTACAAGTCAAAGATTACATGGAAAGAAAAAAAATGCAAATAAACTGTACATACAGTATAATCAGGGACCTTCTTGACAGATCTACAGGGATCCCTTGCTACTTCTTGCTTCAATTCATGCAGCTTCAGTGCATCGCGTTTTTTTTTTTTTTAAATGTAAAAAATAAATATTAATCGAATTAAAACATGAGGGAATTAAGGAAGAATAAGGGAGAAAGTTAAGAAAAATGTCACAAAAACAAGACCAATTGTGCAACCCAAAAAAACCCCACAAAACAAAAAACAACCCAAAATCTCCCATCAAAACTACTTACACTGTTGCATCTGTGTGTGCATGCACGCGCGTATGTATGTGTGTCATCATCTCATGCCATCTGAGTGTGTATTTATATTTTATTTACATATTATCTTAATTTCTTCATGTTTAACCAGGAACCAGCCTGCAGCACTATATGTACTCCAGACTCTCTCTCTCTCTCTCTCTCTCTCTCTCTCTCTCTCATACACACACACACATACACAAAATATACTTCTTTTCCTAAACGACTGGTGTAAATCATGAGAATGTGATATTTCTGCACGTCAGTAAAATGTGACCGTACATATGAATCCATCCCCTATTAAAACACAAACATTGCTGCACATGGTGTCAGAGAAATATAAATCTAAGGCATTCATTCCGCACTGTAATATATGTTGATTCATTCATTCATTTTGTGATCCACTTAATCCTAACTCGGGTTGAAGGGAGGCTACCTATCTCGGCCATCTCCGGGTGAGGCCCGAGTACACCCTGGACAGCTCGCAAGGCCTTCACATGGCCAACACTCACACAACTATTCATACTCACATTCACACCTAGGGACAATTTGGAACAGCCAATTAACCTGTTGTGCATAGCTTTGGACTGTGGGAGGAAACCCGAGCTGGGAATCGAACCCAGGACCTTCTGGCTGTAAGGCAGACATGCTAACCACTGCACCACTGTGCCACCGTACTGTAATCTATAACATCTCTGTAAAGCATCTGTGCTGAATGTGGTGAGTCCTATGGTACTTTACAAACTAAACAAGTGATGGGAGTGGGGCTAAAATTAGTAGATAGGGAGAAGGATGTCCTAGATTGAGATGGTTTGGACATGTACAGAGGAGGGATAGTGAGTATATTGGTAATAGGATGCTGAGGCTGGAACTACTAGGCAAAAGGCCTAGAGGAAGACCAAAGAGACGATTCATGGATGTGGTGAAGGAGGACATGAAGGTCGTTGGTGTAAGAGAAGAAGATGCAAAGGATAGGGTGAGATGGAGGCTGATGATTCGCTGTGGCGACCCCTGAAGGGAAAAGCCGAAAGGAAAAGAAGAAGAAGAAGAAGAAGAAGGGAGAAGGATGTCCGGACCTCATTGCTCAGGTTGCCGCCCCCGCGACCCGACCCCGGATTAAGAGGAAGAAGATGAAATGAGATGAGATGCTACTTTTACAAGCAGAGTTATGTAGTAGGAAACATACCATACATACGTTACTCAACCAGGCCATGTCCTGTCCTGAATGTCACTCCTGCCCACCGTCAGGGCATTATATAATGACCCCTCTCAGTGCAGGGATCAGACCCATGCTCAGTGCACCGTCTATAATTTATTTGTATAAATTCCAAAAGTTACAGCTGATTTATAATTCAATTTTTGTTTTATGTATTTAAACTAATAATACATTAGGTGTGTGTGTGTGTGTGTGTGTGTGTGTGTGTGTGTGTGTGTGTGTGTGTGTGTGTGTGGTTTGTGTGAAACCTTTGGGATCAATCAATTAATAAATCAATTAATTAATGAAGTCGTCTGCTTATCTATTTACACATACAGCTGGACCACCATCTGAGCTCATCGTGCTGATATGACATTCATTCATTCATTTATTGTCCAAGTCATTAAATCCTAATTAGAGTCACAAGGACGATGGCGCTCATCTCAGCCGACTCTGGGCCAGTATGAGTACATCCTGAACAGTTCGTCAGGCCATCCCACATACAACCAATCACACGCACTCTCACACACAGAGGTGATTTTGAACAGCCAATTATCCTGCCGTGCAAATTTTTGGACTGTGGGAGGAAACCGGACTCCCCGGAGGAAAATCCATGCAAGCATGGAGAGAGCATGGAAACTCCACACAGAAACGCCCGAGCCTGGGAATCTGCTCCAGGATCTTCTCACCGTGAGGTGGACGTTCTAACCACTGAGTCACCTTGCCCCTGTTGTTATTTTTACAGAATCCTGCAAGTTTGTCCTCATGCCATGAATCAGATCTGAGGACACTAAGCATCAACCAAAGAAGATGGGCACTTCCTCTTCCATATACAATAATTATCTCTTAGCTGAGCTGTTGCCTTCCAGATAGACGAGACCTTCTTTTAAATGGTTCCTCTTTTCTGCGCATCCACAAAACAACACAACACGCCATAGAGTTTCCTCTAGTAGGACTTAGAAATAGCTTTGTATAATCTCGTTCCACTATTTATTTCTTCTACTTTTGTTTCAAAATGCTTTCGTAGACATATGATTGTGCTCCGAATAATACATGCAGTCAGAAGAACCTGTAATCTTAGCTGACGCAGCATTGTTCTGCATCAGAAAAGAACAACATGTGATACCAAAGGTCAGATGTGCAGGCTGCTGTGAACTTTTCAGACCTGCAGTTGCCATGGTGACCTACAGTTTCCTGGGGCGCATGTCTGAGACACAATCAGAAGAAAAATACGAGCTGTGAAACACTAATGATAGGAGCAGAAGATCATCCTATAAACAAGTTTGGTTCCTTTCTAAATAGATCCGTAGAAATGGAGATGCTAGAACAACAACAATAACAACAAAAAACGTAAACAACATGAACATTTTTTTTCTTGAAGTATATTGCTGAACAATTAAAACAAGGATATACATGTTCGTTACAAGGAGAGGCAGTAAAGCAAATAGACCTTACAATGCGAAACCTCGTGCTTTGTGTCTCGTGACGGTGTCTCCTCCGGGTCCCCTGGTTTCTTCCCATAGTCCAAAGGCATGGAATAGATCAGTGGTTCCAGGTTGTGAAACTGAATGGTTGTGCATGTGTGTTGTGAGATGGTCTGATTAGATGTTCAGGGTGTACCCAGCCTTCTCCCAATATCGGCTAAGATAGGCTCCAACCAACTGTAATCAAGTTAGGTCTCTTGACAAATGACAGAGAGGGATAGCTGAAAATTAAAGTCTAATAAGATTCGTTTTGACTGAAAAGTGATCCCTTAATTACATTTTTTTAACACATCTAAGCAATTTAGGGTTCAGGGTCTCGTTCAAGGGCTCAAAAGTGGCAGGATGGTGGTAATCGGGATTGAACCCATGATCTTTGGATTGTTGGATTATAATTGTGAACAAGGGCACTAGTCGCCGAGTGGTTATGGTCTGGCATGCTACCTTTGCTTAGAGTCGGACGAAATAGGCTTCAGCCTCCCAGCAATCCTAATAGGATTAAGCAGTTCAGCCAGCAACTAGTGAGTGTCATCTATCTTCTTGGCCTATAACGCGCCCTGATTCAATAATTCTCCATATCATACTTCACCTCAATCAATAACTGCTTAATATTTACAGCAGCATAAATACCATCGCATTAATGTTGTGTGGAAGTGGAATTGGATGTAGTTTACAGTCAACAGTAGGTAGTCCATAAATTAAGACTTACAAGTGTCTCTTATAATGAATTTTCTATGATGCAAGCTTCGATCCCACCAAAAATCTGCCCCATGCAACGAGCAAATTTTTGACTTGTGAACTCCACTGGAGACATGGCCTTTCCAGGCTGATTAGCCTTGTATTCTTCCACGTGTATTCCTCCGTGCTCCAAGAATGCCTTGTGCAGTATTTCGCAATTTTTTTTCTGTGATGCCCCCTATAGGAAGGAAAAACCATTTTACGCCCCCCCCAGCACCCTGCGCGTGACTATAAATAGTGTTTACTGCACTTCATATCATTTGCTCGGTGCTTTTTCCCTACACCATAGGGAACACAGTGAGAGTGCCACTGCGACCTAGTGTAGAGTATGCACAATCACACTTAAAGCTGGTCCACCAGTATGTTAAAAAAAGCATGTTCCACAAGATCATACACACCAAATATCCTAGTATTCTTCCGCGTGTATTCCTCTGTGCTCCTTTCCACGCTGGCATTTGTAACCTACACGCGCATAATTTTTTTTCCTTTTCTTTGGTTCGAATTTTGTGACTTTTTGAGTATTATTTTTTATTGTGCATATCCCAGTGTTTCTAAGATGAGTCGTAAGGTGGCTGATGTATTGAAGAGGAGAAAATCGATTTCTTCTTGAAACGAAGATTGAAATCATCGCTAAACATGAGAAAGGAGTCGGCGCGGCTGGTCAGTGTAAGGAGTTTGGGAAGAATGCATCGACCATCCATACAATTCTCAAACGGTAAGAGGCCTTTGCCTGGTGGTAGTGTGCAGAGCGATGGGAGTGCGGCCAAGCAGCAGAATACAAGTGAAGAAATTAGTGACGTGAAATAAAACAGTTAAAAACTCCAAAAAATTAAATAAATAAGTAAACAAACAAACAAATAAATAAAAAGTAAAACAAAAATAGTAGTGTAAGTTAATGCTAAGTGCTATTCTTAAGTTCAGATGCACTTACTGTATTGTTTATTGACTTATTGTTTATTGTTACTCTATTCTTAGTTATTGTTAATTACAGTATTATTAATGCTACTGTACATGTGTTATTATTGTGCAATGTTTATTGTTACATGTTTATCTTAAATATATTACATAAAAATACGTTTGCGTTAGGTTATATGAGTTTGGGACGGGGTTGGAGAGGATGAATTGGTTTTCTACTGTTTCCGATGGGAATTTTTGTTTCATCTATCGAACATTTCCACTTACGAGCTCGCCGTCGGAACAGATTAATTTTGTAAGTCGAGGTACCACTGTACTTTCTTTTCATATGCATATTGAAGAAACTGGCATAAATACATCATTCACTTCAGGAAGAGGATCGTTATACTGCAAAGGAAATGCTTTCCTGCCTCAAGGATGCTGTTTTGATACTGTGTTCATGTACTGCTCAGCTGTTCAGTAGAATTTTGATTCATGTAATACTTCAGGTCAGCACGTGGAGGATGAAGGTAGTCACTGCGTCACTTTAGAAGGAACACACCTGTTCATTCATGCAGTTATTTAACCAGCCAGTCATGTAAGAACAAAGCAATGCATAAAATCATACAGGTCACAGGCTTCTGTTAATGCTTACTTAATGCCAAATGTCAGAATGGGGAAACCGGTGTCCTCGTTGACTTTAACGAAAATCATAGTTGTCCCTGCAGGATGAACCAGTTGCAGTGCTCCAAAAGCTGCAAAAAAAAAAAAAAAAAAATCCTAGGACACAACACTTTTTGGTTTACCAAGCAAAGTGCTTTTGATTTGACAGTAAACTCAATTAACAGCACTTTATAACCACCCCCTGAATACCAGGAATGTGTTACGTATTATGTGAAAACTGTAGCCTGTAGCGATGTCTGTTGCTACACCAGCATGCACTTTATGCAATCTTTGCTATTAAGACTTCTTTTCCTTTCAGCTTTTTCCTTTTTCAGGGATCACCACAACAAATCAACTGATTCGCATGTTTGATTTGGCATAGGTTTTTACTTTGGAAGCCCTTCCCGACACAACCCTTTAGCAAGGGGCAGAAACACGCTGACAGCTTTTCAGCTACTCTTTACGAAAGTCAGCAACGGTTCTTTTACATGAACCTCTCACACAGGGGGGGCAGAAACAACCTTGTGGAGAGTGGGATACGAACCCCCAACCTTGGGATCAGCGATCCAGCGCCCTTTACCACCAGGCCACCACTACCCTTGCTATCAAGAACTGGGAATGAAAAAAGATGAAAGGACAGTATTCATATTAAAAAGAGGCTGGTGAGTACAGTATATACAAGCATTCATCCATCCATTCATTTTCTGAACCGCTTAATTAGGGTCCTGGGGAGGCTGGCGCCCCACGGAGCCAACTCTGGCGCAAGATACAGTGCAATGTGGACAACTTGCCAGGCCATTGCAGGGCAGAAACATGCTGATGGCTTTGCAGTTACTCTTCATGAAGGTCAGCAGTGGACCATGTGAGAGACATGGCCAGCCTTTGGTAATCCAATTAGCTGCACTGGGGGGGACATCAGTGACAACTACTGACTGTGGGACTTGAACTCCCCAACCGACCATGGGATTTGTAATCAAGCACTCTACCACCGGGTCACCACTGCACTGAATTAAATCAATACGAAAGCAAAAATGCTATATACATTTGAACACAGTACTTTTGGTATGGAATGACACACTGGCACATCTTCACAGCAAAAAACGGTCCTGGGTTCGTGTCTGTGTAGCGTTTGCATGTTCTCTTCATGCTTACGTAGGTTTCCTCCACAACCCAAAGACATGCAAACTCTACACAGACACGAACCCAGGACTGTTTTTTGCTGTGAAGATGTGCCAGTGTGTCATTCCATACCAAAAGTACTGTTTTTGTGTCTGTGTAGAGTTTGCATGTTCTCTTCATGCTTACGTGGGTTTCCTCCACAGCCCAGAGACATGCACATGTTGCCCCTGTCATGATCTGGTACAAACTGTTCCGGGTGTACCCCTCCTTTATCCCAGTGTTGGATCAGATAATCCGAGTGGGATTAGGTGATTAAACTTGTAGGATCAGTGAGTTAGTGAGAGTTCTTCGGGAACAATCAAGCATACAGGGATCCCTCACTTTCCAGGGATCGGGGCCGAGATCCCCACGTGACCATCGAAATCCGCTACGATCAAGTACGATCAACCCCCAACCCCCCGACTGACGTATACGTACATGTATATAATATCAATAAATACATATTCAATGCTATAAATGTTTATCATAATAATTAAACATTCAAAAAACATCCATAATGTAAATAAAATATAAATACACACACACACACACACACACACACACACACACATACAGATGGTATTGCATGAGAAGACGACGACACACATACAGATGTGCGTGCACACACAGATGCAACAATGTAACTAGTTTTGATGGGAGATTTTGGGTTGTTTTTTGTTTGTTTAGAATTTTTTTTTGCATAATTGGCTTAGTTTTTCTGGCATTTCCCTTAAATTTTCCATCTATTCTCCCTTAATTTCCTTATTTTTTAATTCGATGAATATTTATTTATTAAAAACCGCAGTGCACTGAATCTGTGTTAATTGAAGCGTGAAGTAACGAGGGATCCTTGTACATTACATCTCATTGTACACTGACACATACAACACCCTGTCCGTCTGTCTTCCTTTCGGCTTTTTCCCTTTTACTCGGGAGTCGCCACAGCGTATCATCTGATTCGCACGTTTGATTTGGCAGAGAGTTTTATGTCGGATGCCCTTCCTGTTACAACCCTTTTTAGCAAGGGACAGAAACACGCTGACGACTTTGCAGCTACTCTTTACGAAAGTCAGCAATGGTTCTATTACATGCCTCTCACCATAGACAGTGAGAGACATGGCCCGCCTTTGATAACCCAGTTCGCTGCACTGGGGGGGACAGTGACAACCTTGTGGAGAGTGGGACTCGAACCCCCAACCTTTGGCTCAGCGATCCAGCGCCCTATACCACTAGACCACCACTGCCCCTGACACATACAACACCCTGCACTATAATATTTAACTGGCCACCTATAGTCTTGATTCCAGCATGTAGTTGACACCCATTGTTTCAACAAACTTAAACAATATTACAAATTGTTATTCCCATCCAGAGTTTTGTTCATTTAAAAAAAAAACATATCTGGAATTGATGAGTGACATCCACTAGTACATCCTGAGCGATTTGGAAATGTATTAATATTTAATGAATACAAAACACTCCAAGTCGAACTCAAGAAGGGGCAGTGGTGGGCTCGTGGTTGGGCACTGGATTGCTGATCCTAAGGTTGGGGATTCGAGTCTCCACAAGGTTGTCACTGCCCCCCCCAGTGCAGCTAACTGGGCTATCAAAGGCGGGCCATGTCTCTCACTGTCTATGGTGAGCGGTTCATGTAAAAGAACCATTGCTGACTTTCGTAAAGAGTAGCTGCAAAGCCGTCAGCGTGTTTCTGTCCCTTGCTAAAAGGGTTGTGTCAGGAAAAGGGCATCCGACGTAAAAACCTACGTCAAATCAAACGTGCGAATCATTCGCTGTGGCGACCCCTGAGAAAGGGAAAAAGCCAAAAGAAAATCTCTCACTCCAAGTTGAACTCAAGGTCATCTTCACTGATACAGCATTATCCTCCCTCAGATAATTAGGTTACATATAAAACACCAAAAGTCACATCAGCAGCCTGCTTAGATATTTTCAATTATCCTGCATCATCACTGCTGACCCCCTGCAGTTTCCACGGTGACCTAAAATTTCCCAGTACAAGCATATGAGAGCAAATCAGAATATAAATGTCAGCTGTGTAACAGTAATGAAAGATGTTGAGATTGTTTTGAATATGTGTGGCTCCTCTTTTAACCAATGCTGGAGGATTGGTTCTTGAAAGGAGCCAAGGTGGGAATATGGGTGGGAAAGACTGGCGCTCCACCTGTTTTCATTTACGGTAGCATTTATAGTTTGGTAATCGCAGATCTTAAAGCATGCTGTAAAAACATTAAAAGGTAATTTATAAAGAAAAATAGGAGCATGTACGAAATACATAAATATTACGAAAATGTAATTGTACAATCAAACAAAATTTAAATAAAAGAAATATACAGTAATAAAAATGTGGTTCAATTTGTGTGAATATTTAATAATGCCCAACATTTTATGTGCACAAGTTCCCTTCAGTCATTAAAAATGAAACACATGGCCAACATTTATAGCCACAAATACAAAAGTACGAATAAATATTGGGACACTGGCAGCTGCGGATGTGTTAAGTACTGATGCTACTTTCATAAACAGGAAGTTTGTCCACGCTGTCCACACCGTTAACACATTTCTAATAATATGGATCTGTCCATTTTTTTCTCAGTAGGAAGTGTTTTGTTGTGCTGTATTCGCTGCTGTGATGTGTAGTTGATGTCCGCTACTATATTAAGAGATAATAATATCCTATGTAATTGATTATTAGTGAATATTAAAGCAAATTAATAGGAGACATTTTGCTGCAGGCAGCTGAGTGTCCAGTGACTCATCTATAAGCTGCCATGTTCACACGGTCTGTCCTCACTGTTCTAATGCTGAAATTATCACACTCACACCCACCTACACACCCACCCACGCAACAAAACCCCATCTCATAGCTTCACAGCATCAGAGAACGAAACCAAACCATTGGCTGCCTCAGTTTAATCAGTTTTCTTGCATTTTGCCTCCCCTTCAGTTTGGTATAGATTGGTCTGTGATAATCAGAGTAAGTGGAGCTGAAGCCGTGAACAGAGACATCTTGGGGACATGGGGTTCATCTCGGCACTCGTAGTTCCACTGTTTTCGTATTCAGGAGACACTTTTTCTTCCTGTTATCATTACAATCAACAGTGACATCATTATTAATAAAATAAGAAATGATGCTGTCACTCCGTTGCCCCTCCTCTTTTCCACTGTTCCAGTTTCTGAAGTCCTGCCTCCCGCCCCATTGCATGCTGGATACCAACTTTGTGTGCAGTTTCTGTTGCAGTGATGTCGATTTGTGCGTACTTCGTAGTATCTTTTCCTGAAGATTAGAAATAAACTGTATTAATTATTATAACAACATAGTATTTGTTCAAAATAAGCAGATAAAAATATATTTACTTTCAGGAAATATATTTTATTTTAATGGAAAAGAACAGACACTTAAACAATTCAAAAGCAAGCAAGCAAACAAACCCTTAAAATGGCTATGAATTGGAGCTTAAAGACAGAAACCGTCCCAGTGCATAATGAACTTTCATTAAGACAGTTTCACAGACTCCGCCTTTCACAGAGACCTGCAGTAGCACAAACCACGCCCCTTTCACTGGGACTAACAGGCACACAGGCTATGCCTCTTTCACTAATAGTCTCACAGACTCCGCCTCTTTCACAGAGACATGCAGCAGCACAAACCACACCCCTTTCACTGAGACTAACAGGCACACAGGCCATACCTCTTTCACTAATACAGTCTCACAGACTCCGCCTCTTTCACAGAGACAAGCAGTAGCACAAACCACGCCCCTTTCACTGGGACTAACAGGCACACAGGCCATGCCTCTTTCACTAATACAGTCTCACAGACTCCGCCTCATTCACAGAGACATGCAGTAGCACAAACCACACCCCTTTCACGGAGACTAACAGGCACACAGGTTATGCCTCTTTCCATGAGAATAAAAGGCACACAGACCACACCTCTTTCACTGACACCAGCAATCAAACAGGCCACGCCTCTTTCACTGAGACTAATAGGCACTCCGGCCACACAGTTCATGCCTCTTTTACTGAGACTACCAGGCACACATGCCACACCTTGATAATTAAACATACCAGGTATGGGAGCCACTCCTCTCTCACTGAGACTACTAAGGGACTACAGAGGCTACGTCTGTTTTACTTACAGTGCTAGTCCCACTACATGAGCAGAATTTCATCATTTCTCCATCATCATCACTATTATTATTATTATAAATATTATTGTTCACTTTGTAATTTTTTTATTACATTTATTAATTGCCGCTATACATTCTCCTTTTCTACGAACAGATCCACCAATGAGGGAGTTGTTAGGCCTGATTATACATTGGCATGAAAAATAAGTTTTTCTTCTCACAGTAGTAATAAATTAACCTCTCTCACATGAACTAATAATGATCCCCTAGTGTGACTGAGGTGGGTTGAACAAACCCTGTACTTCACTGCTCTGCTCTGTGCCAATACTGCTGCCAGTAGCCAAGACAACAAATGTGTGGAATAAGATTACAGAAAAATCGATTCTTGCAATGCTTTTGGGTGTAGAAGGAAAGCCCTTGAGAATACGGAGCACTTTTCTATCCTGGTCAAGGCTTACATGGACGCTGTATTTAGTACGCACTTGGCAAGGTTATAAAGAGAAAATGGAATGACTTGCATGAGGTGGTATTATGGTTTATTGATTGTACTGCATCCCTAATATGCACATTTCCACTCCCATCCCTGAACCATTTGAAGATCTAAAATGTCTCTACAATGAGAACCATGTGAATGTTAACTGGTTTTGCATTTCCACTGGACGACAGGGACACGATTACTGAATGCAAAATGACACAAGTCATGCAAATTGTATGACACGTACATATTAGAACACAATAGAATTTATTCATTCATTTCTGACACCACTTTAGCCTTTTTGGATCACGGGGTGGCTGGAGCCTATCTCAGCCGACACTGGATGAAGGTGGGATAAACTCTGGACAGCCCGCCAGACCATGATAGCGCCAACACAAACACAACCAATTAGCCTAATATACATGTCTTTGATGGTGGCGTAGTGGTTAGCACGTCCGACTCGCAAGGTCGTGAGTTCGAGTCCTTGGCGGTTGATAAACGGCGGTTCATTAAGGCAAATCTTTCAAGGACGTTCCGCATTTAATTAATTGGAAATAAGCCATCCTTTCCACTTTAACACCTGCGTTAGCTCCAAAAACGTTCCCTGCAGATTAAATGCTATGCGTCCTCACCTCGGATGGTGGTGCCGTGCTCCTGCAGCTCAAGCTCCATATAGTGCAGCTGCTTTTTGGACATCGGGCTGATGGGAATATTTACATATGTCACTGCTCCTCTCTGCCTTTCACTCACCCCTGAGCCATCTGGAAGGAATACAAAAATATCCCTTGTAAACAAATATATGCACTTTTAACTGACACTCATGAGCTCCCTGAAGACCACAGCATGATATGCACATAGCATTTTCTGCAGCATGGTGGCTTTAGTAGTTTGCACGTCCTCCTCACAGCAAGAAGGTCCAGGGTTTCAGGCCAGGAGTCAGCCAGGGTGTGTCCGTATGGAGTGCATTCTAGGCTAATTGGCTGTTCCAAATTGTCCCTACATGTGAATATAAGTATGATTGGTTGGCCCTGCAATGCTCTGAGCTATTCAGGGTGTACCAGCGGTTGGCTGAGATGGGCTCCATCCTACGTGTGATCATGATAATGGATAAAGCAGTTCCGAAAATGAAACGAAATGACAATCGTTGCATATCTGTGCAGGTAATACACTGGAGTGATCGGAGAAAAACAGGGGACCCAAAAAACCTCCCACATTTCAAAGGTAAATAAAATAAATACAGACAGTCGTCGACTTCCGACCGCTTTTGGTTCCAGCAGACCGGTCGTAAATTGATCTGGTCGTATGTCGACTTTCCATCCAAATACACTCACGCCAAACAAAAACAGATGAATAAATCTCGCGCATTTAAATCTATACATCTATTTTCAATTCCACGTCACTGTGACGCGCAGCGGAGAGTCAATTCTTTCTGTACTCCACTGTGTGGGCGGGTCCAATAGCTCCAAACTCCAATTTTATTAGATTATAACAACATCCACAGACTGCGTGTGTTGTTTGAGTAAAGAGATAAATTTCCCTCATTTTGATCGACTCATTTCCACGAAGCCAAGCACAGCTGGCAAAAAAAACACAAATGGACAGACATGGAAAAACTTCAACCCGCAGAGCAGCTGATTGCCAAAACTTGGGACGCGCTTCCTGTCACACAAACACTACAGCATGTGAGTCCAATAAAATTATAGTTTCAAGGTATCGGACCCGCCCACACAGAAAGGATTGGCTCTCAGCTTCGCGCCACAGTGACGTGGCATTGAAAGTAGATGAATAGATTTGCTCTGAGCAGTTAGAAAGTGAAGCTGCATCATCTCCTGCTTGGCCTTTTAAGATGCTGGCGCTGCCGGCAGCACAAACAACCGTCGTACGCAACACTCGCGCTGCACTGCCATGAATCATGCTTCACCACTTTTGTGGTCATAAAGTCGATCAGACGTAACTCGCATAGGTCGTTAGTCGACGACTCACTGTAGCTAAAAATAATCTAAGTATTATTTCTCTTCTACAAATAATGATGACTAAGGACTGTAATACATAAAATTTCATGTCAGCAAATAACAATTTAATTCTTTTTAACCGTTTTTCACATTTCCCTCTGAAATGTGGGAGGGTTCTTGGGTCCCCCTGTATTTCACTAGATAGAACGCAGCTCACTTTAATATACAGTTCTAGCATTTTGTCTATTACTGGAAATTGAAACCTGCCACGGCAAGCAGGTGCGAATTTCAAACTTTCTGGTCCATGTGGAGTATCCATGCACTTCCTATGCCTGTTCCAATTGCTCTTGTTCCAATTGACTTGTCCACTGTGTACCCTGCCTCTCACTCAATATTAACTGGGATCGGTTCCAGCCCATTCGATCAAGAAGTGGGATAGACATGGATGAATGGAAACTGCCTACCATTTCTAGCCTTCATGTTTCAGGAGTAATGAGTAACAAGAAATTATAGGCTTGTCAAAATCGGAATCCACAAATAGATAAACACAAATCTCATTGATTCAGGTGTGCACAGTGAACATGTGACTTGATTAACTATTCAGACGAGACCAAAAAATTCTATTACCTTTCGTGACAGAACCAAAAGGGAAAAGTGGAGACGGATACCAATTGCTATTCATTCATTTTCATTCATTCTGAACTGCTTAAACATGATTAGGTTCACAGGGAAGCCGAAAACTGACTCTGGGCGAGGGCAGAGTACACCCAGAACAGCTCGCCAGGACATCGTAGGGCATATACACACACTAATGGCTATGCAGCCCACTCTTCATGAAAATCAGCAATGGTTTGTTTACAGCCTATCACCACAGACAGTGGGAAACACGGCCAGCCTTTGATGACCCATTTAGCTGTACTGGGGGGACAGCAGTGACAACTCGTTGATAGTAGGGCTTGATCCCCCAACCTTGGAGTCAGTAATTCAGCACTTTACCACAAAGCCACCACTGCCGCCAAAGTACTAGCTATTATAGTTTTTATGGTTAAGAATTAATGAGAGTTCAATATAAACTGAAACACTAGTTACGAGAGATATTACATCAGCTTGGGAGGAACAGAGGCATAGCGGTTAGCATGTCCGCCTTATAGCACGAAGGTATTAACTTTAATTCTCAGGCTTGGCTTGGACGCTTCTGTGTGAAGTTCTCGTGCTTTCTCCTTGGTTGTAAGGGCTTGCTTACGGCTACTCCAATGTCCCCCTACAGCCCAAAGGCAAACATTAGGCTTAGTTTCTGTTTCAAATTGCTCCAATGTGTGTGTGTGTGTGTGTGACTCGTTGTGTTTGTTAGTCTTGACCATCCTTCTCCTAAAGTCGGATGAGACAGGCTCCAACCTACTATATGTACTTTGTGTTAATTTAATTAAACTGTATATAAAATTGACTAACTACTGAATTAATAATTTTAATTGTAACTCAATTTTAAATTAAAACACAGCTTCGAAACTGGTGGTGCCTTGTGCTTTCATGCATTTGGGGACGGTCTAACACACTCAGGGCCGCTATCCGCCCTGTTGTACGAATAAGCTCATAGATACCCATGATTTGCTGAATATCACTGTGAGTGACAGGGTAGCGAGCGTGTGCCATCCCTCCCTCCCGTGAGAGCTTGGCCCATTAGCTCCCATGGACTACCAGCCATGGAGGAAAAGAGTGTCAGACAGAGTGACGAGTCTCAAGTTGGAAACTGAAGGTGTGATGTTCAGTATTGTTAGTGCTTATGCCCCACATGCAGGATGTGAGCGAGAAGAGAAGGAGAGATTCTGAAGTGAGTTAGATGAAGTGATGCAAAGTACCCCCAGAGGTGAAAGAGTGGTCATTGGTGCAGACTTCAATGGACATGTTGGTGCAAGCAACAGAGGGGACGAGGAAGTGATGGGCAGGTTTGGTGTCCAGGACAGGAACACAGAAGGACAAATGCTGATAGATTTTGCAAAAAGGATGGAAATGGCTGTGGTGAATACTTTCTTCCAGAAGAGACAGGAGCATATGGTGACTTATAAAAGCGGAGGTAGGAGCACACAGGTAGACTACATCTTGTGTAGGCAATATAATTTGAAGGAAGTCAGTGACTGCAAAGTAGTAGCGGGTGAGAGTGTTGCCAAACAGCATAGGATGGTCGTGTGCAGGATGATGCTGATGGTGAGAAAGGTGAAGACGGCAAAGGCAGAGCAGAAGACAAAGTGGCGAGAGCTGAAAAAAGGAAGAGTGTCGTGTTGTCTTCAATGAGGAGTTGAAACAGGCTTTGGGTGGTCAGGAAGTTCTTCCAGATGACTGGACAACTACAGCTAATGTAATCAGGGAGACATGTAGGAGAGTACTTGGTGTGTCCATGTATGAGAGATGTAAGACAGTGGTGAGGTGTGCTGTCGGTGTGACAGAAGAGTTCAAGGTGGAGGTGGGACTGCATCAAGGGTCAGCTCTGAGCCCCTTCTTGTTTGCTATGGTGATGGACAGGCTGACAGACAAGGTTAGACAAGAATCTCCATGGACTATGATGTTTGCAGATGACATTGTGATCTGTAGTGAGAACATAGAACGAGTGCAGAAAAATCTAGAGAGGTGGAGGTATGCCCTAGAAAGGAGAGGAATGAAGGTTAGCCTCAGTAAAACAGAATACATGTGTGTGAACGACAAGGACCCAACAGGAACGGTAAGGTTACAAGGAGCAGAGATAAAGAAGGTGGAGGATTTTAAGTACCTAGGCTCAACAATCCAGAGCAATGGAGAGTGCGGAAAAGAGGTGAAGAACCTGTGCAGGCAGGTTGAAATGGTTGGAGAAAAGTATCCGGCGTGATGTGTGATAGGACAGTATTGGCAAGAATGAAAGGAAAAGTGGACAAGACGGTGATGAGGCCAGCGATGTTGTATGGTTTAGAAACACTGGCACTGAGGAAAAGACAGGAGGCAGAGTTTGAAGAAGCAGAGATGAAAATGTTGAGGTTCTCTTTGGGAGTAACGAGGATGGATAGGATCAGGAATGTCACATCACAGCACATCACATCACACAGCACATCAGAGGGACAGCACATGTAAGACGTTTTGGAGACAAAGTCAGAGAAGCTAGATTGAGATGGTTTGGACATGTACAGAGGAGGGATAGTGAGTATATTGGTAGTAGGATGCTGAGGTTGGAACTACCAGGCAGAAGGCCGAGAGGAAGACCAAAGAGAAGATTTATGGATGTGTTGAGGGAGGACATGAAGGTAGTTGGAGTAAGAGTAGAAGATGCAAAGGATATGGTGAGATGGAGGTGGATGGTTTGCTGTGGCGACCCCTGAAGGGAAAATCCAAAAGGAAAAGAAGAAGAAGAGGACTCCCGGCCACGGAGGGCTGTGGCATTAAACCGGATTCAAACTTGCGATCTCCGGGTAGTTTCAAGACTTAATGTTTATTGGGACTAAAATGTTTACAGGGACAGTTCAATTCATCATCATTTTCTGTAACTGCTTAATCCTAATCCTTTTTCTCTGCATACATATTTGTTTTGTCAGCTCAGCTTACATGTGGGCGCAGACTAATGACACAATTGGTGAGTAAACATCTCTCTTTAAGACCACTTTTTAGATCCTCATACGGTTATTGCACCCCCACCCCCCAACAGGCACACGACTATTGATCATCCTGTAAAACATTACAACTATCATATAGGCCATCTCCTCACACAGCTCAATTTATTCTAATAATGTTATCTGGGAGTTTTGAGTCAGGATATTTTAGTGACAAAATGGCTCATTTATTACCACAGTATGGAAAAGTATGCCTCTCCTCTAACCTTTAAGCTTCTATATTACACATACATACAAGACACTCCCTGCTTTAATTTCATTCGTTTTACGTATTTTTTGATTTTACATTTAAAAAAAAAATTATGTCAAATTTTGAGTTTAGCGTGCTCTCTGTAGTACAAGACATACCTACGTAGTATGCTGATGTAATACGCTACTTATGCATGATGCTGCATCCATTGTTTACAAACGACAGACTGAACGTGCCCGTCCTTCTTCCCAAGTTGACTGCTGGTTACTCTAGTGTTAAGACATCGTCTCTGTGATCTTTGTGTTTACACTGTTTTGCGGACTTTTGTAACCCTAAGCAAATAGTTGGTCAGAAGTGTAAGCCTACTAGTGATAGTGGCAATCAGAAAAAGCGGCAAGCCATATCGTTAGAAACTAAGATGGCTATTATCAAGAAAATTGATGCTGGTGAAAACCATGCGACTGTTGCACGTTTCTTCCAAATGGCTCCGTTGACCATCGGAACCATTTACAAGCAGAAATATCCCATCACAGAGAATGTTAAAGGTTATATTTGATACTGTATTTGATATTTGATGAGTGAATTTGATTAAAATTTATCTATTTGTAATTATTTTGATTGAATTCAATTTATTTGAAATTAATGTTGATATTATTTTATTATGTTATGTTTATAATTTATTTAGGGGTGTTTTATGAGATACGATAATGGTATTTATGGATGTATAGTACAGTATGAACGTCATACGTCACTGAAACATACAGTAACAACTTACATTTTTTTAATCACCTTATGTTCGGCCGTCCGGAACCGAACTAAAACTCAAGTTGGGGAGCGTCTGTATACACAGAGACATACAGCCCACTCTCCAGAATCCTGCTCAAGCTTAATTACACCCTCTATTTGACAGAGGCAAAAAAAAAAAAAAAAAAAAAAAAAAAGTAAAGTCTGTTGGGTGTTTACACTTGAGCCTGCTGGTTCATTAGAGCCAGAGATTATCCAGGCTTCTGTCGGATTAAGCGACTAGCAGTTTGATTCATCCTGAATGGAATACTAGCCCATCGCTGGTTACCTTCCACAATCTCTCACCAGGCACCACCTTTAGCCCAGCACCTTTACCACTACAACACCGGCCCCACATGGCAAGGTTCAGGAGGGTTTTTTTTACTTTTTGCTGCCGGAATAAGACACAGAAATCATCAAACAAATACTGAGTAGGACTGGGAAGGGGGTGTCAGGTACCTCTGCCAAGACAAATGTATTATGACAATGCTACATAATCACAATGATATGATATGTCTCCCGCAGATGAACATTTTGCCATATGTTAAAGATTGGGATGTCCAAATGATCCCATGCACAGCATACCTCCAAAAATTTAACAAACTATCCCCAACGCCAAAGCTCCACCCCTCCACCAAGTTTAATAAAAACAATTGTGAAGTATTATTGCTAACAGTAATAAATCATTTCATAGATTCTGGCCAGGCTCTCCACCAAGTTCACTGAAAATCGGTTTGTAGTTTTTGTTTAATCCAGAGACATCCCCCTCACCCTCGGCACATACTCGTTAAGTATTAACACCAGCAGGATAAGTTATGTTTATTTCTTCCACTTTGGTGAAACTAAATTAACCAAAGGTGCTATAAAAAAAGTTCACATGATCCTTTGTAGCAAGAATACTGTATGTACGTATGAGGCTTACTTTAACACACTAATGCAGATATAATTTTTGAATAGAAAACAGCAAATCAGCCCCAATAGAGGTTGAATAAAACCCATAATCAAAAATACAGTACAGCAACTGTCCTGATGTCATCTCAGTTGGACCAGTAGAAGAATGACCGAGAACCACTGAGTGACCTGTAAAACCAAACTGCTGAACAGAAACCCTGATAATGTGTGACCTTTTATTATTAAACGAAGCAATTTAATTTTATTCTAATTTGCAATAAGTAAATCACTTTTACTTCTAATAAACGAAATAAAGCAAGGTGACAGAAGAATACACCAGTTGGGGATTGTTGGTTTGAGCAAAGATTCCTTGACAGAAAATATTTATAGATCAAAGTCATGTCAATATGCATGAATGGACATAGAACTGATACTAGAAAAAAAAAAAAAAAAAAACAGTAAAAAAAATGAACAGAATAAAATGTACAAATAAATAAATACAGAGAGGGAGACAGACAGACAGACAAATAGATAGACGAATAGATAGACAGACAGTTGATTCATTTATATCCAAAAGTGATGCCAAAAAGCCACTCTGGAAAAACCCTTGAAAATTGTGGAAACCACTGGAAATAGCCCAGGGAGTCCTGAATGTCCCTCCCCTTTACATAAAACATAAAAGGTATTGCAAGTAGTGAATTGATCACAACATATTTAAAATAGCCTCCCTCCCACATAACGGCAGTGGCTACAGTGATTTGGAAGACCAACCTCTGATTTTGTTTTTTAACTCAACCTTTTGTGATGTAGAAAAACACCAAATGGGCAGCATGGTGGCGTCGTGGATAGCATGTCCACGGGGTCCTTTTGTGTAGGGTCTACAAGTGCTCTCCTTACACTGGTGTCCTCCACGCGCTCTGGTTTCCTCCTATAACTCAACGACTGACTGGCTCCTCCAAATTTCCACTAGATTTATATGTCTGTGAATGGTTGTGTGTGTTTTGGCCCTACAAAGGGTATACCCTGCTTTCGTCACAGAGTTGGCTGAGATACACTCTAGCCTTCCTGCAACCCACAAAGTTCACGATGATTTAAATAAAAACATTACTTTTTTTTTTTTTTTAATATTATGTTTATTGATACTGATGTGTTTCAACAGTACTGTCATTAGTTTTAACTCATAAAACACATTTATATGAGTAGTACCTCTTTAACCAGGCTGTGAACCTTACATAACCTGAGGCACAAAAGGTTATTTTTTTAAACGTGTTGTTACTCACCTTCAGGATGTTCAGTGACCTTCTGCTGTCTAGAGCTACCCATCTTCTCATCTGCCTGAAAGATAATCACATGTATCACTCGGAGGTAAATACACCCATTATACTGTTTGCTATATACTGAAGTCAATGCGCTATGAATGTACATGAAATATTATTTCAACACAACCCTCCATAATTATGGGGACACCTGATTACACCATGTTAAAGACTTAAAATGAATAACATTTTTAATGCAGAAGCTACTCCCACACTGAGATTTATAGGAAAATATAACCTTCAACTCAAGTGAATTTTAATGGGGAAAAATCCCTGACCTAGAAATAATTATTTATTATTATTATATTAAACCACCTGTTCCACAGTCATTGGCACCCCTAACAATTCCCAGGACATAAATGTAATTGAAGTGTTTCTGTCATTTCTGCAGTAGTTTACAAAGTTGATCAGAGTATGTAGGAACAGTTCATCGCTTCCTGGTTCCCTGGGGGTGGAAATGTGATGTGACACAGAGGCCATTTCTCTTATCTCTTCAACATTGGAAAGGAACACACCATTCAAGTAAGGCAGATGTGTATCTACCTTCACAAATTGGTGACTGACTATTAAAAAAAAAAAAAAAAAAAAAAAAAAGTGGCTTGAATGCACCTGCCCATATCTACTCAGAGGAATCATTAAGAAGTTTAAAACAACCAGAACAGTGGTAAACAAGCCTGGACGAGGACACAAGGTTCTTTTGCCCCCACGCACAGTGGGGAGCATGGTAAGAGAAATAAAAAGTTATCCAAAGCTCACTGTTAAAGAATTGCTACAAATGGTAGCAACGCAGAGTCACAATATCTCCAAAACAACCATCAGGCGCCATTTCCATGCCAACAATCTGATTGGATGACATGCACGGAAAAAACTCTCTCACTCACAATCATCAATGCAAACATATTGAGTTCGCTAAGCGGTACCGGGACTGTAACTGGGATTTTGGTCAGATGAGACAAAGGTAGAGCTTTTTGGCAATAAACAATTTAAATAGGTCTGGTGGAACACAAAAGACGACTATGCAGAAAAGCACCTCATGCCCACTGTGACGTATGGAGGAGGATCACGGATGCCTGTTTCTCTTCCAGACACCATGATAACCTTTTTAGGGTACATGACATCATGAACACTTTGAAAATACCTGGATATTTTAAATCAAAATCAGGTGGCCTCTGCCCGAAAGATGAAGATAATTAAATGCACTATAATTAAAGGTTGGATTTTCCTCTCTTCTTCATTGTCATTCTATATTATTTAGAAAAAGAAACAATTTATTAGAAGCTAAAAAAACACATCTTAACCTGAGATGCCAATAATTATAGAAGGCAGTGTATATGACTATAAGAATACAATAATCAGATCTGTGTTGAGACAGGGTCGTCTGAAAACCCTATGATTAGATTAATTATGCATTTAGTCTATGCTATAGGATATTATTTCAGCCCTCGCTGGTGCAGTCAGAAATTCCCTGTGGGTTCATTAAGCATTCTTTTTTTAAGTGATGAGAGAGAGAGAATGAAAGAAAAAAGATGTGCCAGAATTAGAGGCTTCTTTCTTTATGACTGTCTTGTAGGAGGGTGTGAAAATTCTTTGTCCAACTTCTTACACAACACACTCCATTCCGAACACAAAGCTTATGAGAAGCTCTAACTAGCTTACACACTTAAGATATGACAAACACGACTCTCTCTCTCTCTCTCTCTCTCTCTTTCTCTCTCTCTATCACAGCCTGTCTCAGGCAGTGCCAGACCCTTTGACTCATTCAGTGTTGAACCTCTGAGCTCCTGTCTCCGGCTTGACCCTCCATGATCTCATAGGCAGTATCCATTTTCCGTCTCTCCGCATGACCTCTCTGCTTTTTATCTGAACATAAAAAAAAGTAATTTGATTGACAATCTTGATATTATGCATGCGCATAAACATGAGTCAGTGAGTGCTATCTGGGAATCACTGTAACTGAGCATCTGGAATTGACAATATGAGATCAATCAAAAGCATTTTTGGCTTCTTAAGGTCAGTCGTGGCCGCCATATGTAATGAATATTAAACTCATGCAGTTTGTGAACTTTCTTTTCATCTTTTTTTTTTTTTTTTTTTTTTTTAAGATCATGCACAAGAATGTAAACAGCCATCATTAGTCACACTTTTAAACTATTTCCTCAAAGATGTAAGTTACTATCTAAACTAGAGAGTCAGCTGTGCCTTCTGTTTGAATATAGTTTGACTATTTATCTAGCAGTCTGTGGACTGGGGTTTCAAATGGCAGTCCTAGCTAGATTGCCCAAATGTCTGGGCCTGGGGGTACCATTACTCAAACCTGAGCTCTCCACACATCACTTTAAGATAATAACTGCCACTATGACTTGATTTAAAAGTTAATGTCAGAAGCCAGAGATTCCCTCTACCCATCCATAATTCCAAAACGGCAAGTAGAAGAAAAAAGAAAATCGATGGAAGGGGGTGAGGTGGTGAGGGGAAGGAGGCAGCAGGCATAAGAAATGAAATCAGGCCAAGAAAAGAAGGGGGCGTGTACCCAACAAGAAGAAAAAGATGTTTTATTATTTTGTCAGAGAGAAACAAACACAAAAGAGAAGGAAAAAGTTTAGGGGAGATCTTCAAACCCAGTACAGAGGAGTGAGTGTTCTTTTCTTCTCTGAGGTTAGATCACATAACGCTGTGGTTCATCTTGGTTGATCCCTTACCTCCCAGTGGTGTTTGTCCATTTCTGGCCTGTAAAGGTTGTTGGGAAATGAGTGTAGCATGATGAGATGGTTCTTCCATAGGAGTCAGGTCTTGAAGAAAGGAAAGGCGGTTCTGCCCACCAGTGCTCTTCCATCCAGATGGAGAGATGACGCTACTAATCACTGGAGGTAGAGCCTTGGGCTGCATGCAGCCATCTTGACCTTTTCTACATTGTAGGCAGTTCTCATAGATGGTTGAGCGAGAGGTACGGTAGGAAGGAATGGTGGGGTAAACTTGGCAAGGAGAAGAGCACTGTGGTGATGCTAATGCTGAGGCCATCAGGATATATGAGCCAGATTGAACTGATCCCAGGCTATTGTTCCCTGGAGGACAATAAAACCCTACTGGATTAGGAAGGCTCGGTTTAATTGCCATTGTGTCAGTTCACTCTTGAGAATAATATCCTAATAGATGAGACAGACTGTCTAAATAGCTCTTCGGGTTTTCATCTTGCAGCTTGCTGTCAGTCCCTGAACTCGCAAATGACAGGCTTTGAGTCAACAAATCTTTTTGGGGATTCCCTTCCAGATAAGTTTCATGAATGTATCACTGACGAGACTAGCTTGTCTTCCTCCTGCTGAAGTAATATGTTGGATCTTTAAAACATTTCTACTTACCTGGTATTTAAAGTATACGATAATCAGACTGCTACCAACTGTTTTATGCATGAACACTCATTTCGGTTGTCAGTTGTTTGACGATTAGTTACAACCAACTTACATGTAGCCGATAGACATACCAATACTTCATTCATATCGTCATTTGGCTGTTTTCATTTTTGGCAAATGAATGACGACAAAAAAAAAAAAAAAAAAAAAACAAACAAACAAAAAAAAACACCAACATTTATATAGAAGCCTTGTCTATCCTCAGTTTTTAAGGCAAAGTTTTGAGTATTCTATTCAATTATTCAAATGAACTGCAAGTAGTTATGCTTCTAGCATTGCCTGAGATGGGATTTTCACCCAGTATCTGGACCACTACCTCTGAATACAAGCACATTTCACCATTTCACAAGAAAAAAAACAGTGCCGACACAGACTGGACAATGAGCACTGCAAAACTAATATCTGGGTAAGTAGAAATATCCTGAATATGGTCAGTTTTCTAGTTTTTAAATCGTAAGAATATAATTCAACAACTATGAGAAAAATTAAAACTCTCCACATACATGCATACTTATTGTAAGCCTCATATTTTCTTGGTCTATTGGCAAGTATGTTTGGAAAATTTGAAGCATTTATTTCTTAAAAGAGGCAAAGTTATCTGTGAACAGAGCAAGAAGATATGAAGTGTGAAATGAGTAAAAACTTCAAAAATGGTTCGAATCATTATTATATGAATTATATTTTTCTAATACAGGGATCCCTCACTTTCCGTGATTAATGGGGACCGAGACCCCCCTGCGACCACCGATTTCCGCGAAGTTGGATCGACCCCTGTGACTGACGTATATGTACATGTATATGTGTGTATAATATAAATAAATATATATTGAAAGCTATAAATGCTTATAATAAAAAAATCACTCAAAAATAATGCACAAGATGTAAATAAAATATAAACACACACATTCAAATGCACGCGTGCACACAGATGCGCATGCACGCACACACACAGATGCGCACCTCTCAAAAATGTAAGTAGTTTTGTTGGGTTGTTTTTTTTTTTTTTTTTTTTTTTTTTTGCATAATTGGCCTCATTTTGTGGCATTTTCTTTAACTTTTTCCCCTATTTTTCCTTATTTTTTCAATGAATACAGTATTTTTGAAAAACCTGCGATGCACTGAAGCCGCAGATACTGAGGCACGAAGTAGCGAGGGATCACTGTATAATACTATATGTAATACAGTACACTACTGACAGATTGAAATACATTTTACAGTTGATACTCTAAATGTATTTGAAAAGTATTAGTCTGAATTGAATTGAGTGTTCATTTTAAACATATGGGTCTGATCACAAAACTTGTACTGAAATGTGCGACACTGACCTGTTACATTTTCTACAGATTTAGAAAAAAAAAAAAAAAAGTTTCTCATTTTGTTATGTATTTTGCCAATGTGCAGTAAATCCTGGTAGATGAAGGATAATATTCCTTGGAGATAAAGCATCATGAAATTATCAGTAGGACTGAAAAATTCAGTTGGTAACTTGGACAGAATAAATAGCCTTCTATTCACTGATAATAGGTTTAACTCATAACTGTGTAATTAGTTTCACGATGCCAACTGATCGTGATCGACATGGTCAACTTTTCTTTATTATGTCAAGTCAATAAATGGCAATATAGACGCTCCCCGACTTACGTTTTTAATTGGTTCCGGACGGCCGAACGCAAGTTGAAAGTGAACGCAAGTTGTTATAGTGACATGACGCTCATACTGTACTATACATCCATAAATACCATTACCATATCTCATAAAACACCCCTAAATCAATTATTATAAACATTGTTTATAAACAATATATTAATATAAAAATAAGTATACACTCTTAGGATTCTGCTAAATTGTTCTGTAATTTGTGAATTCGGGTTTTCATTCATATTACAACTCTCTTTGCTGAACTGAGTATGCATTAGATTATGCCGATCTGAGCAGATAGTTAATTCATCTGTGTATGAGACTTGCACCCATGCTAGTAGGCTTACACTTCTGACCAACCATATTTGCTTAGGGTTACAGAAATCCGCAAAACAGTGTAAACACAAAGATCACAGAGACGACGTCTTAACACAAGGGTAACACGCTATATAACTGATATATATATATATATATATATATATATATATATATATATATATATATATATATATATATATATACATACACACACACACACACACACACACACACTCTGTAGTTTGTAAACAATGAATGCAGCGTCATTACGTCAGTGTACTACGTAGGTACGTCTAAACTCAAAATTTGACTTTTTTTGGGGAAAAAAAAAAAAGTAAAATCGAAAAAACGTAAAATGGATGAACGTAACTTGGGGAGCGTCTGTACATCAGTGATCGGTGGGAGCTCAAAATACATCATGTAATGTGGACAGGAAAAGTTATGTATATCATCGATCCTATTTTAAGTCAGGTGTTTATGTATATTTCTTGCCACACACATGTAAATTCTGTGGTCCATGGTACATGCATGTGTGCTCTGTTTCATGATGTTACTAGACCTGTGGAGACCTTAGCAGAGACTTAGCGGGACATGGAAATCATGAGGTCTTTCTCCTGTCACAAAATTAAGTGTGAAAAGGGGTTCACCATGTATACATATCCCAGGCATGTACTAAAGATTTTGATTTACAAATAAACTTGTGGAAATATTTATTCAATTTTGAAGTTGGGTAGTTGGAAATGTCCCAGTTTTGTGATCAGACCTACATAACAGTCTAATGCTTAACTAGTTTATAAAAGAACTGACTATGAGCAAATCTTTGCATTCCACATTAACCCATAATTCCCCTATGGTAGATGTACCTATGTAGATATAAGATAGATGTACCTAATAGAATGAGAAATACCCTGGACAGCTCTCCAGGTCATCGCAGAGTGATGAAATGGTTGCAAACTGAATTCTCAAAAATTCAGACAAAAGATAAACACCGGGGGAAATTTGGCATATGGTGTAAGTTTATGTTCTAAGTGAAATGAATAGCAAATGGTGTGATTTTGATGTGCTCTAAAATGTTCTTGTATGGAAAGACTCATAGTTAAATTGAATTACTCAATTTTCCTGTGCTTATTGTGTGGTCCTGAATACTCTTCTGAGAATAACCTAATTAAGCTTTAGACTGCAGCTGTTCATACATTACTGTTTAGCATGCAATATGTCCTACCTGGCATGCTATGCTGTAGTGAATCTCCTGCCTGAGGTAATGGTGCTCTCTGTTCAAAAACAGACATGATTCAATTAGTAAACACTGCTGGGAAAAGAAAATCTCCAAATGTAAATTCAGAAAAAAAACTTTTCTTTCGTAAGCACAATTACTGTATTCATATCAAAAAATTGCTACTCCTCATAAAATTGTTGATTTTTTTCATATAACATATTTCAACAAGCAGACCTTTCACCCTGTTTTATATAGTGCCATTGATTACAACTTTCGTCAGGTGGAACCAGATTTAATTCAAAATGAAATCTAGGCTCTGGTATTTTCTTGGCTACTGAGGAATATGGTGTTATTATTTCATGATTTAAAGGGCTAGATTTTCAGACTTCAGAAAAAAAAAAGCTGTGGATGCTCAAGAGTAAGTGCTTTGATTTGCTGAACCGCTTAATGTTATAAGAGCTGGGAGGCTCGTGCCTACTTCAGCTGACACTAGTTGAAGACGATGTACACACTGAGCAGACTGCAAGACCATCACAGGGCCAACACTCTCATTTATGCAATTAAGGCTTATATGCATGCCTTAGGCTATGGGAAGAAACTCTTCAAATGAGAATTAACAAGGTCTATCTGCCATTTCATTCAAATGGCAGTTACACCTTGTTAATTTTTGGCTGATGAACTGTAGTACCCACAACCAACGCAAACACAGAACAGACCTGTAAACTTTACACTGAAATACCCAAGTCTGGGACTCAAACCCAGAATTTTTTTGCTGTGATGTGTACACACCAACCACTTTGTCACAGTGCTCTCCCCCGGACCATCTGATGCAGGAACAGATTTCCAATTAGACACAGATTTAAATACTGCATGCAACATTTTTAAACTGCTGTGAAATTGCATATGTCTAAAATCAGAATTGGGAAGATTTGATTTGCTTGGAGGGCATAAAGAACATTAAAGCAAGATTAAAGTTTGCCAGTCAACATATAGGCAAAGACCAGAACTTTAGGAATAATGTGCTCTGGATTCAAAAAGACTTACTTGGCAACAGTCACAGTACAGATGAAGAACCTCATACCTAATATGAAGCATGGTGGGGGGAAATGTTATGATTTGGGGTTGCTTTACTGCTTTAGAGAATGGGCAGTGAGCAGTCAATGGGTCAGCTAAATAATTCTGCATCATATCAAAGAGTCATTCATTCATTTTCTGAACCGCTTATTCCTGATTAGCGTCATGGGAAGGCTGATGCCCATCTCAGCCAACTCGGTGTGAGGGCACCTGGGCAGCTCACCAAGCCATCATAGGGCATAAACACACTGACAGCTATGCAGCTACTCTTGTTGAAAGTCAGCAATGGTTCTTTTACATGTCTCACATCATAATCCGTGAGACACATGGCCGACCTTTGATTACCCAGTTAGCTGTACTGGGCAGACAGCAGTGACAACCGTTGACAGTGGGGATTGAACCATCGACCTTAGGATCGGTAATCCCTCACCTTACCACCGGGCCATCACTGTCCCCATATCAAAGAGTACTTGAAGATAAAGTAACATCATGGGTATGAAAGTTGATAGGGCAGTTTGACTCCAAAATTATAAATTTCAACCCACCTGAAATGTTGGGGGGTTTGAAAAGGGAAGTAGAATCCCAAAAGCATCTTCCAATGAAATTACAATTTTAAAAAATTACAGAAAGCAGCTTAATCCTATTAGCACTGGGCAAAGACAGGGTACACCCTGGCCAGCTTTTCGACAGCTGCATGGCCAACACACACAAAATACAGTCATACTCACACCTACAGAAAATTTGAAACGGCCAATTGTCATTAGTGCATCTTTTACACAGCCAAATGGCTAATTCGTGCATGTTTTTAGATGTTGGAGGCTATGCAGCCTAGTCTTGACGAAAATCATCAATGGTTCTTTTACATTCCTATAACCATAGACCGTGAGAAAAGACATGGCCGGCCTCGCTGGGGGTTGGGCAACAGTAACAACCTAGTGACAGCATTATAGTGGGTTGAATCCCCAACCTTGGGATTAGTAATCCAACACCTTACCACAGGGCCACCACTGCCCCCGCCTACAACATCAGAATTTGAAACGATTCATATTTTTCTTCAGTAAAGTGTCTGAAGGTACTTTAAGGGTAAAATGTTTACTTGTACAAATATGCTGAACAGGCCCTGCGATGGTCTGGCAACCTGTCCAGGGTGTACCCTGCCCTCAGCCAGAGTCAGCAGAATTGGGCGATAGCCTGCCCGCAACCCCAATTAGGTTTAAGTGGTTCAGAAAATGAATGCATGAATGAAATATGCTGAACAAACAATAATTGTACTTATTTTTTTCATTACCTTTTCGGTATAATTTCAATTATCACTTGAATCATTACCCACACCATGAAATACAAAGAAAATATACAGGTCTAGCTATAATAAAAATAATCTGTAGAGGGGAATGAATCTTATTTTACTTGTTGTACAGTAATACCAAGGCAGGGAACCGGTTGTCAATTTATGTTTATATTTTTTAGTCTATTCTAGCAATGCATATTAATTAGGTGGCACACGGTGGCGCAGCAAAAAGGCCTGGGTTCGATTCCCAGCTTGGATGATTCTGTGTGGAGTTTGCAATTTTCTCAATGTGCTTGTGTGGGTTTCCTCCGGGTACTCCAGTTTCCTCCCACAGTGCTTAAACATGTAGAGTAGGTTAATGCAGTGGTCCCCAACCTCCGTGGCTCAATTGGTACCGGTCTGCTGAAGAAATAATTAATTATTTCCATTTTATTTATTATCTGAGTCTGAACGATCTTTATTTTTGAAAAATCTTTTATTTTTCAAAAATGACCGGATTCTCTCGGTTACATGTCGGTCATTTGAACGCTAAACTATAACCCACGAGGGTATGGCGCATGAACAGAGGCGAGTTGGACATGTTTCAAACAACAACGGGATATTAGGCGAGCCTGAGCCTTTATTTTTCCTGATGGTGCACCATCACCTGTGTTTTGTTTTTTTAAGTTCAAGCTCTACTTCCCAACCAACTTTATTTCAGCTGTTGAAAAATAACATTCATGCAGTGCTTATTATTATTATTATTATTATTTTATATAAATAAATAATTTTTTCAATATAAACAATCTATGATGCCCCCGGTAAAATTGTCAAGCGTTGACTGGTCCGCGGTGATAAAAAGGTTGGGGACCCCTGGGTTAATGGACTGTTCCAGATCACCCATCAGTGTGTGTATGAATAGCTGTGCAAGTCTTGCTCCTGCGATGGACTTGCAAGCTGTTCAGGGTTTACCCCGCCCTTGTCTCGAGTCAGCTGAGATGGTTGCCACCCCCCCCCCCCCCCCCCCCCAACCCTAATTCGGATGAAGTGGCTTAGAAAAAAAATGAATGAGTATTAATTACTGCTGAGAATCACAAAGAAACATGTGCATCTATTATATTATTTATTTTATTGTGCATCAAAGACCTCTTTATTTCGCTGCATTATCTGATGACAGCATTGATTCTGAAGAGGGAAAAATGTAACATTACTTTATCTTTCTAGCTTTTATTATTTATCTTTTGAAGAATTATGAATTCAAGTGTGGCATTTTCAAACGAAGACTCAAAGGAGCCCAACAAATGGTGATACGCATGATCCACAAAAGACTGTGCGACGGAACGCGAGTGAGGAAAATGAGTCCGTGTTACTCTAACTGATGTACCACACATTCATCTTGTGACTAGAACTGTCACAGTTTGCTCAAAGTTTTGTATTTCTCATGCCTTTAATGCTACTGATGCTTCAACTTCATCCACTAGCAGCTCATGTGTCTGAGCTTTATTAAATCATTTTTCAAAACTCCTGCAGAAGAAAGGAGGAATCCACCAAAATCATATTCCCAGTGAGAAAATATTACTGAAATTTGAACATTGCTCTGCAGTGCTGAAAAAGTGCATTTGGCCAAAGGTTCAGATTAGCTAGCTGCGAAAGCCTCTCTAAAGTTGCTCCTCTATGTCTGTGGTCAAGCTTTCAAAAGGGAGAATGTACATTTAATACAAATCAGTTGGGATTAGCTCAGTGGCGCCCCCCTAGGAAGAAAAAACATTTCACCCCCCCACCCCCCAAGTGACTATAAATAGTACTATTTGTATATAAAATTGTTATTAGTACACCTCTGCATAATACTGCATCTTTATTAACATTAAAAACAAAAAAGAAAGAAATATAGTTCATCTCAAAATAAAGAAAAACATTCATTAACATTGTTTTTTAATCTGTAATAGAAAAGATTTAAAGTGCACCAATGTGCCTGAAATAATAATAATAAAACAATACATCCTTATTTAAACTCATTCAACTTATTTATAAGTTTATATGTCTTAATATCCCTGTCTCTCTCCACCTTTCTCTTCTTTCCTGTTAGAAATCTTTCCGTACACCATAGCGCAACAATGAGAGCGCCACTGCCAACTAGTGGAGTGGAGGTGCAACTAATTCTCATACACAATTCCAGAAAAGCATGTTCCCCAGGGTCCCCATACACGCTCCCCCGGCATCACACTGCGTCCCCCGTGGCATCATACCCCGCTCACCAAGAGGGGCGTGCCCCACTATTTGAGAATCACTGGATTGGCTTGACATATACTGCAGGGCAATTGGTTGAAATCTTAAGAGGGTGTTAAGATTCATTCATTTACTAAACTGATTTATTCAAATAGAGCTATGAGAAGGCTGGAGCCTATTTCAGTCGACACTGACTGATGGTGGGGTACACCTGTAACTGCTCGGCAATTCACCGAAAGGCCAACACACAACCATTAACTCTCCCACTCACACCTAGGTTACAACGCCGGTTAGCCTAACCGGCTAGTGAATCTACTGTATTTGGAATCTTGAACCTGGTCAAGGACTATCCTGGGAATACTGTGTACAATTAAAAAAATATTTCGGTCCAACAGCAGAACAATTTATCATAGCCAATCTACCTAGCAGTATATTCTGAGGGGATGGGAGAAGAATCTAAAATAAATACTGTATGATAGCAACACAGTTACACATTTACACTCACACTCTCAACTAGGGGTGATTTGGAGCAGCCAGTTCACCTAATGTGCATATCTTTGGATTGTGAGAGAAACACCCCTGCTGAGCCTAGGGATCAAACCCAGGACTTTTTTGCTGTGAGGCAGACGTGCTATCCCTTACGCCACTGTGCCGCCCTGGCAGAGATAAGACTTAAAAATTTTGCAACATGATAAAGATAGGGATTTTTGGGGATCCCCACCCCCTAACATTATCCAATACATGGATCACCTCCAAAATTTAACCGTTTGTAACTTGTACCACACTTTATTCTAGAAGAAAAAAAAAATCATTACAATCTGTAGATAAGTTTTGGAGTTATACTGCACACAAATAAACAAACAAGCAAACAGACATGAAAACATAACCCCCTGGCAGAGGTAATGATAAAAGGGGTCAACAGAGCGTTTCATTGGCTATCAATTCAGGGACATTTTTTTTTTTTTTTGCGAAAGATAATTAAGGACATCTAATTGTGGGTTGTGTCTAATCTCAAGATTGTAAAGATCAAAGAAAAATAACAGTTTAAATGACAGATTTATAATGTTAATTATTTTTAATTAGAATTTAAATGGCTTGTCATATGCTATTCAGGGACCGAGATCCCCCGCAACCACCGATTTCCATGAAGACGGCTCGACCCCCCTGACTGATGTATACGTACATGTATATGCGTATATAATATCAATAAATACATATTCAACACTATAAATGTTTATAATAATTAAACATTCAAAAATAATGCATAAGATGTAAATAAAATATAAATACACATATACAGGGGCGTGTGTGTGTGCACACACACACATGCGTGTGCACACCTCACATAAAAGTAAGTACTGTAGTTTTGTTGGGGGTTTTGGGTTGTTTTTTTGTGTTTGTTTGGGGTTTTTTTTTTTTATGCATAATTGGCCTTATTTTGTGGCATTTTCCTGAACTTTTTCCATATTTTCCCTTAATTTCCTTATTTTTTTAATTTTTCAATTAATATTTTTGAAAAACCCGTGACGCACTGAAGCCACAGAAACTGAAGCATGAAGTAATGAGGGATCACTGTACTCACAAAAAAGTATCTGAAATGTATTTAATAATTTTTAAGATCATTTACTTTTGGTACTACTTGGTATCTTGTAATGCAGAGTGTGTTTTTGTTGTGTACCTTTAAGCCTCCGCAGATAGGGCAGGTGGTGAAGAGCATTCTAGATGAATTGAGATGGGGAGTGCAAATCAAGCAGTCGGAGTGTGTGTCCAAGCTGGACAATCCCTGAGCCCCTAAGTCTCTCGCAGATTCCGGAAAAGAACACGCAGCAGCTGAGGCTTGAGCCTGCTCTTTAACCGTCTCCTCAGTCTGTTCATTGGCCGCAGCTTCTTTCCGCTCTCTAGCTTCCTCAACAAGACTGCGGGGTGTATCATACAGGTAGCGTAGTGATGAAGGCACTTGATATTCATGGGTGTGGCTGACTGGGCAGGTACACTGATGCTTTTCGGGACAAGAGAATGGTGGTAAGCTAAGTAGAGTGCCATAGTCCTCTTTGGAGCTTCCTGTGTCTAAGCTGCCTGTGTAGGATGAAAAGCTGCCGGAATACGATGAGTGGCTTCCTGTGGCAATGCCGCTGTCTGAGGAGCTCTGGCGACCAATTTCCTGAAGATTTCGTGAAAGAGTGGGCTTTGATGGGAGTCTGGGCCCACTAGCTGGAATAACTGGTAGATTCTCCTCTCCATGAGAGACAGTTCTAATGGACTCAGCTGTGGTGCTGGGAGCCGGCTCCCCCCATAGGGTCAGTCGACTGCTGATACTGGAATCAGATTGGCTGGTTTCTGAATCGGATGACCCGGATATGCTACGGTCATCTACACCTGTTGAAGAACTGAAACTGGAGGTGGACGCTATCAAAACAAATGAAAAAAAAAGGGTTAGACTGAATAGTCTCACTGACTCAACTTTTAAAACCCAGAAAAACAAACACCTGTGTTATAGGAGAGCAAGCTGAGCCTCTTCTCCAATTCTTCAGCCTCTTGGTTCAGTCGTTCCTCTGCTGAAACTACACTGGAACTGGGCTCTGAGAGTCACACAGATGGGAAAATACACCAGAAATCTTTTAATCTAGGTATTTGGAGATACACTTATCGACAACACTGTTTCAATAGTTAAAAGAAGATGAATAGGACATATGTAAAAAAATGTATCCCCCTGTCAAATAAGTTTCCATTGAGAACGAAATAAATAAATAAAAATTATATGTGTGTATATATATATATATATATATATATATATATATATATATATATATATATATATATATATACACACACACACACACACACACACACATATATGTATATATATATATATACACACACTATATATATATATATATATATATATATATATATATATATATATATATATATATATATATATATATATATATATATATATATATATATATATACATACATATATACACACACACATATATATATATATATATATATATATATATATATATATATATATATATATATATATATATACACACACACACACACACCAACCATAATTTCCGGACTATAAGCCGCTACTTTTTTTTTTCCGCACGCTTCGAACGATGCGGCTTAAACAACGATGCGGCTAATCTATAGATTTTTTTACGGGCCAACGCCCTCCAGGGGGGACTCTAGCAGGAAGCGCAAGGGCGAGACAGATACCTGTGGCTTATAAAGAGGTACTGCTTATATATGCACAAATTCTTTTTTCTTTTTAAATTTAGTTGGTGCGGCTTATATTTGGGTGCACTCAATAGTCCGGAAATTATGGTATATTTAGACAAATTCTCTAAAATCTTTGACGGATAATTACTGGAGTGATATACATGTTTCAGCTGCCAACATTACTTTTAACTGTAACTGGTGCAGTGAATAGCTTTTATTGTTTTAAACAACGTGCAGAAAGATACATATTCTGTAGTAATTCGTTCATTTTCTGAACTGCTTAATCCGAATTGGAGTTGCGGGGAGGCTGGTGCACATCTCAGCTGACTCTTGGCGAGGTCAGAGGACACCCTGGACAGCTTGCCAGGCCATTGCAGGGCATAATGACGGCTATGCAGCTACTGTTGACAAAAGTCAACAACAATTCTTTCACCATGAGAGCCACTTTGATAACCCAGTTAGCTGCACTGGGGGGACAGCAGTGACAGTTATTGACAGTGGGACTTTGAACAACCTTGGGATGGGTAATCCAGCACCTTATCACCGGGCCACCACTGCCCCTTTCTGGAGTCATGGAAAGTGAAATTAAGCAAAGAAGAAATTAAAGAGATTGTTGAAATGATGGGGTTGTGTGAAAAACTCTCCAAGTCATTATTAAAACCGGGAAGGATAGAGTTGAACCCTGAACCTTATACAGGAAATGCAGTTTGAAAAAATATTTAAACTGATCATTACTATAGATCATCTACATGTTTAATATAGAAGATTCCTAAATAATTAACAGTCACAGAATTAAAACTCACGATTGAGAATAAACAGCCGTTTGTCCATAAGAAGACCATGAGTTAGTGTGAATTAGATCAAGGTGATGGGGGTTAAAAATAAAATCTTTGATTTTATGATTGAGCTTTTGATTTTTTTTAAACTTACCACTGAATTATAATTATTATATATAGATCTATGCAGTATCATGTTTTTCTGAATGTCCTTTCACTAGGTACACGTAATGCTGCACAGCATCTCTAATTGTAGGTAGTTTACAATCTCCCGTGTATGCTTTTGCTGTTTGTAATAAATCGATGTGATTCTTTGATCTCAATTTGCTTGCCATTTCACCTGTATAAAAAGATAGAGGTGAACAACACTTCACATATTTTAATACTTAAATAATGATGCTTCAGCATTGAGCTTGTGGGCAATGAAAGAGGTGGCTTGAGCATAGGCTAAACTTTGTTTTATATCCGGAATATTTTGTATGACACATTTTTAGACAAAAAGGATCAAATTTAGGGAGGTGAGACAGTTTAATTTCCCAGAATTTTTTTTTTGCTACATATAAAAGGCCACCATTTTTATATATATATATATATATATATATATATATATATATATATATATATATATATATATATACACACACACATACATACACACACACATACATACATATAGGGATCCCTCACTTTCCATGGTTAACTGGGACCGAGATCCCCCTGCTGAATTCTGCGAAGTAGTATCAATCACCCCAGACTGAGGTATACGTACATGTATGTGTATATAAAATCAATGTATACATATTCAACGCAATAAATGCTTATAATAACAATTAAACATTCAAAAATAATGCACAAGATATAAATAAAATATAAATACACACACATACAGACATGCGTACACACAGATGCACACCTCACATAAAAATGTAAGTAGTTTTGATTGGGAGTTTTGGGTTGGTTTTTTTGTTCGTTTGGGTTTTTTTTTTTTTTTTTTGCATAATTGACCTTTTTGTGGCATTTTCCTTAACTTTCCCCCCCTATTCTTCCTTAATTTCATAATTCGATGAATATTTAGAAAAAAAAAAGCAATTCACTGAAGCTGCATGAATTGAAGCGTGAAGTAGCAAGGGGTCCGTCTCACTCTCAATATATATATATATATATATATATATATATATACACACACACACACATATATGTGTGTGTGTGTGTGTGTATATATATATATATATATATATATATATATATATATATATATATATATATACACACACACATATACAGTCGGCCCCCAATTTACAAAGACCCCTGTGTACGAAATCCCCGGGTTACGAAAAACATTTTCCTGAGTTTCCGTCCTGGAGATACAAAACAACCCCCTCTTACGAAAAGAAAGTCAAAATTCAAACGCGCCAATCAAAATTTCACACGACACGCGAGTTGCTCTCTCATTCGCTGTCTCAACATCCCGCCCCGCTGGCCTCCCAGATAGAAACAGAAGGAAGCTTCACTCGAGTTTTTTGTTTAGTTTTTTAAGTTGTTTTAATTCAGTAAATGTTTAATAAATGTGGGTGCATTTGGGCTCATCTGGAATTCCGATCGCTGAAGGAATCAAATTAAAGTTGATTTTGTCAAGCAGGAAATGCACTTTGAATTCCACGTGTTGTGGGCGTGGCCTGCAGCTCGTGTGCACGAGAGAGAGAAGTGTGTATGTGTGTGTGTGTTAATAAAAAATGTTTAATAATGGTTTGATTAATAAATATGTGAATAAAATGGTTTAATATTTTAAGAAAATGTTTAAATGTTTTAATAAATACATTTTCTTTTACTTTTAACAGATTTCATACAAAATTGGTGTACTTTAATCATTTTTAAAGATTTTTGTGGGGTTTATCCAGTCCAAAAACTGGAGACTTTGGAACGAATTAGGTGTTTAACATGTAAGATGCGACCCCTACTTACGAAATCCCCGCAATACGAAAAGGGCTCTGGAATGGATTAATTTCGTAGTTGGGGGCCGACTGTGTGTGTATATATATATATATATATATATATATATATATATATATATATATATATATATATATATATATATATATATATATATATATATAAATAATCACAGACATTATTTCATTTGAACAATTTATACTAAAGCATTTAGTGGGCTCTGTATTAGCTGACTAGTTTTAAAATGAATAGCATGTAGTGATTATTAAAAATTTTCTAGGGAGTAAAAAGATTGAGCTGCAGAGCGATGAAAAAAAGGTATGGGATCTAATGAGTCCAGATTTACCCTATTGGAGCGTGAAGGGCATGCCAGGGTAAGAGGGAAAGTGCATAAAGTGATGCACCCATGGATCATAGCTGCCACTGTAGAAGGCGTTGTGTTATGATCAGCTGACACCTGAATATAGTGAATGAACAGGTTATCACACCAATCAATTCTTTTCCTCCCTGATCCTACATTTATACTTCAGAATGAAGATGCCAGGTTTCACCAGGCTTGACTCGGAACGAGTGGTTCACTCAGGAAATATTTTCACATATAAATCGAACATTACAGAGTCCCAACCCTATCCCCACTGAAAGTCTGGTGTAGAGCTGAAATATTTATAGTGATAAAATGTAATTTCTTAATATTGATAATGACTGATTTTTTTTTAACGAACTTTCAATTTTAATTACCGAGAAATAAAGTTTCATTTTGAACCTTTAACAACTACATCACCAAAGCGCCCCACACATACAGTACTGTGCAAAAGTTTTTGCCCCTTACTGATTTTTTTTTTTTTTTTTTACTTTTTTGCACCTTTGTCACACTTAACTTTTTCAGATCATCAAACAAATGTAAACATTACACAAAGATACCCCAAGTAGTCAAAAAAATGCAGTTTTCCTGTTGTGATTTTATGTTAAGAGAAAAATCCTATGCAAACCTACATGAACCTCTGTGAAAAAGTCACTGCCCCCTTGTTAAGAGGTGAGGTAATTGTGATTAATCCTATTATTGGTGAAAACTGAGTTCAATTTCATGGGCACACCCAGGCCTAATTGATGCCAGACATTTCCAATCAGGAGATCCCTAACATAAAACCTGTCTGACAAGGTGAGGTCAGCCATAGTGAACACATCATCATGCCATGATCTTCAAGAGCAAACATGAAAGACGATTATCGAGATGTCTTACTCTGGGAAAGGATATAAAGTCATTGGTGAATCTTTGGGACTCCAGCGGACCACTGTCAGAGCAATTATCCATAAATGAAGACGGCATGGCACCGTGGTGACCCTTCCCAGGAGTGGCCGACCTACCAAAACTACTCCAAGAGCATGGCGCAGACTAACCGGAGAAGTCACAAATGATCCAAAAACAACTACAAGCCTCACTTGCATCAGTTAATGTTGATGTTCATGACTCCACCATCAGAAAGATACGAGGCAAAAATGGCATCCATGGAAGAGTTCTGAGGCGAAAGCTACTGCTGACAAAAATGAATAGCAAGGCATGGCTCACTTTTGCCAAGAATCATCATGATCATCCCCAAAGCTTTTGGGAAAATGTTCACTGGACTGCTGAAACTAAAGTTGAACTTTTTTGGGAGAAATGCATCCCGTTGCATCTGGCGCAAAAGGAACACTGCAGTTGATAAAAAGAACATTGTGCCAACAGTGAAACATGGTGGTGGAAGTGTAATGATCTGGACCTCCTTTCCTGCTTCAGGACCTGGGCAACTTGTCATGATTGATGGAACCATAAATTTTGCTTGCTACCAAGAAATCCTGTGAATGTTTGTCCTTCAGTTTGAGACCTCAAGCTGAAGCGCACCTGGGTTCTGCAGCAAGACATTGATCTGAAACATACCAGCAAGTCCACTTCCGAATGGCTAAAAAAGAACAAAATGAGGGTTTTGAAGTGGCCTAGTCAAAGTCCTGACCTGAAACCGATTGAGATGCTGTGGCATGACCTTAAAAAGGCTCTTCATGCCTGAAAACCATCTGATCTGGTTGATCTTAAACAATTCTGCAGAGAAGAGTGGGTCAAAATCCCATCACAGCGATGTGAAAGACTCATCGCCTCTTATCTGAAATGCTTGACTGCAGTTATTGCTGCAAAAAGTGGTTCAACCAACTATTAGGTTTAGGGGGGAAATTACTTATTCACACGAGCCCTTGTAGATTCAGACCCCCCCCTTAATAAATGCAATTGGCACTGAAAACTGGATTTTTTGTTTACTTGGATTTTGAGTGTTATCTTTTGTAGAATATTTAGGTTTGCTTGATCTGAAATGGATGACAGTGACAAACGTGCAAAAAATGTCAGAAATTGGTCACGGATCAAAAACGTTTGCACAGCACCATACTATGCGCAAGTATACTATGTGTAGGGTGCTTTGACTATGTGGTTGATAAAATATTTAAGGTGCAATGCACATGTATTGTTCCCCATGTAACACACCCCTACCCAGCTGAGGTCATGCCCGCTTCCATATGGTAAGGGACTCTTATAGGAAAACACTCATTTAATTAATTACAAATACTGCCGATGTTGACGCATTAGCGCACCCAAACTTTAGAGAAAAAATAAATAAAAAATCAGGTCTCTGTTTCATTCAATGTATCGGATACAAAACTTTTACGCAAATAAATATGAAAAAGAGAATGTTCTGGAAGTGTATGACTAAAAGGAACTGTACCATGCTAGAATAATTGGCCAAATAGGCCAGGACATTATCCATATTTTTTTACCTGATTGTAATAAAGCCTAATGTTACGAAAGAGTTTAAATAATTAATGCTGCCCTCTTCATCTCCAGTGTATTTTTGCACTGCAAAGCTAGAGGAGATAAATGCAGAGTGTAGGGTGCTGGGGCAAACACCTCACTATTTCTCTATCTCATACCTACTATTAATAGGCCCGCCATGTGGGAACCTTGGTGTGTTGCCAAATAAAAGCACTGAAAGAGGGAGACTGTTGGTCTTTCAACATCAGTGCTGATAATGGATATTAAACTCACTTCTAGGAAACTTTAACAAAACTATTTTCCTTGTCATATGACAACGCCAAACCTTTCTAAAGCCAAAGAATCTGTTGCGAAGATAAAATCCCATTCAGAAGAGTGAAGAGTACAGTGGTACCTCGGTTCTAGACCACAATTCGTTCTAGATGGCTGATCGAATTCCGATTTGGTCGAATTCCGGATCTATTTTTCCCCATTACAAATAATGTAAATGGTCTTAATCCGTTCCGTTGTCTTTTGAACAGAAGTTAACGGTACCGTAACTCATACCATAGGTCCACCAATAAAGTGAAAAAATATTGAACACAGCACACTAAAATAAAAAAACCACAGTACAGTTAAAGCATAAGAACAATAAAGATAAGAATTTTTACCTTTGTGGTGGTGAGCAGTTGGCATACAAAATGTTGGAGAGGGAGAGAGGAAGAGGATCCCCTTCCATAACAGCTTCAGGTGAATCAGCCAAAGGTATTTCTCTTGTTACTCACTTTGGCGTGGATGACACTTCCTCAGAATGTTCCTTTCTTTTCTGGAAGATCACTTCTAACGTGGCTTGTTTCCACCTTCTTTTTAAAACCATACGAAAGTGGCTCATGACCTCATCGTTAAAAGGTGTTCACAGTGCTGCTAGCTTTATCTTTATGAGGGTGATACATAGTATCAACAACTTCGGACTTCCGGATTTCCCCTCCCTCTCGGTCTCGTTTTTTCTCGCGCTTTTTTACTGTTTGACTTCTGGATTTTGGTCGAATTCTGGGACAAAAAATCCCGATTTTTTGGTCGAAAAAGTATTCGAGTATCGAGGTACCACTGTATATTACTGTTCGTATAACAGGAATTTCAGTAGGGACAGTGTAAGAAAAGGAGTTTGAGACAGTGAGTGACAGAGATGGAGCAGAAGTGGACAACAAAAGGAAGTCAATATATTACAAGTGATTAAGTGTGTTGGAGGCTCTGATATGACAGTCACTAACACCCCGTATTCTTCTCAAACAGTCTGTGAGTGTAAGAATGGTTTGTAAGCAGAGAGCTGATTGGTTAAGTGGGAGAAACAGAATGGGTCCAGATCTTAGCTGACTGTCCAATATGAGTGTCGAAGCCTTGTTATCCTAAAACAAGCTAGCTTATATATATATATATATATATATATATATATATATATATATATATATATATATATATATATATTATATATACACACACACACACACACACATCTATTGCCTCTACTGCTACACAACAGAAATTTAAACAGGCATTTAGCACAGCAGTAATGGAACATGCATAATGACAGCAACAGCATAAACAGGGTGGTGGCACATTGTGATCGTTAAACAGTATTTTTATTAATAATTTGCACTGTACTCATTACTATTGCAATATCAGACATTTAAACTAATGAGCAGTCATTACCTTTAACATGCTGCAGGCACAGTTTTTGAATCATCACACACACACACACACACACACACACACACACACCTGGCAACAGCGGTTTAATTCCGAAGGGAACACGGGAGGGGGAGATGCCGCGTACAATGCAGTCGAACAGAAAACTGATCTGCTCCCCTTCAGCACAGGATACGAAGAACACACCAGCCCCTACACACCGACACACAACCATTTTACATGAACCTCACAGCCTCTTGCATCAGTTCATTTTAATAAATAGATATCTGTACAGGAAATGTTTAAACATACACTACACACACACACACACACACACACTCCTTTAAAATCCTGACATGACAAATATTTGTATTTATTTAGGTTAACAATTTTACCGATTTATCACCAGTCAAAATTTTCGTTTGCGTATAAAAGTAATATGTGACTGGCTGCTTCTCTCATGTTCACAAGTAAAACACCTACACTTGAGTGACATCTGGCCTTGAGTGAGCCTTTTGGGGTCAGTGGGTGGATAGATGTTTAGAGTTACTCACTTCACTGTGTGATGGATGTATGACCTCAGACTAGTGCTCAGCAGGGATGTATGCATTAACCCTAACCCTAAAAGCTAGACCACCCAGCCTGAAGACCCTTCTCACACACACACACACACACACACACACACACACACACACACACACACACAGAGACACAAAGCCTTAAGTGTTATTGCAGCTGACTAATTTTACACATCCACCATTTGAATTACATACAGTATATTTAAATTAGCATGGGTGGCACAGTAGCGTAGTTGCTGGCACACTAGTTCTGGGTCTGAGAACACCTGTGTGTGAAGGTCTGTGTGCATGTTCTCCCCATGATTGTGAGGGGTTTCCTCAGGGTACTCCAGTGTCCTCTCACAGTCCCCAAAAACATCCAGATTAGCTTAACTGGCAGTTCTAAATTCACCCTAGGTGTGATGTGTGTGAATGGCTGTGTGTATGTGTGTTAGCCCTGCGATGAATTAGTGAGCTGTTCAGGGTGTACCCTGTCTTTGCCCAGAATCTGCTGACATAAGAAACACCTTCCCTGCAACTCAAACAAGATTAAGCAATTTCACAAATGGATAGATGGATGAATAAATTAGCATGTGACTTACACAGGGATGTAGTCTTATATGCATCTCATAAAATGCAAATATTAATAAATAAAACTCATTTACATAATGTCAAAATATTTTTTCAAAGCATTTACAGGGTGCAGGCTACTTGCAGGCAAAATCAGAAAGAAATCTACTTAAGATATATAATCGTGATAACGAGATGTAGTGTAGATGACAGAGCCACTGTCCCTCATAACTCTCCATGTTTACAATGTGGAAGCTGAATAATTTAAAAAGTTGTAATCCTTGAAAAAAAACATTTATTTATTTATTTATTTATGTGATCTGTCAAACATCCCCACATGCCGACTTTTGAAATGATAAGCATTTGGAATGTTCGCCTCCTCTTACAGGTGATGAGGGCAGTAGTACATATGCAGCATTCTATGCATTCACATTATTCAAACACAAAATCTTCATGACTGATCTTTACTAAACATCTGTATTACACTGGACACGATAGGGACATAACACACACGTTTAAACAAAACAAATCCAACATATCTGTATTATGAGTAAACATGAAACAAGCTTTGGTTGCCAGTACTTTTACAAGCTTTACAAGTATAACACACTTACTGCATATTCACTGCTTACTTACAATAACCACAGCGTGTACCACCCTCAAACACAAAGCCATTGGGGACTGGGCCGTATCTGCGCAGATCCAGGAGGTTCCACTGACCGCTAATCACAGGGGGGGCGTCCCTGGCAATGACGAGCAGACTGTTGCACAAATGAAGTGTGGCAAGACCAGCTTCCAGCTTCGTGCCAGGCAGGACAGTCACCTTAAAACTGTGTACTGTTAGGATAGGGTGGGGTGGGGTGGGGTGAGCGAGAGACAGAAAGGGAATGCAAGAGATTTAAATAACTCTTTGCAATCCTTAACAGTAGCCATGAATTAATTTAACAATACATAATTGTTTTAGTTTAACTGTTTAGCGGGGTAGCACTGGAGGCAGGAAAGTCATGGGTTCGAGTCCTAGGCTCAGAAACGTTGCTTCCTGTGTGGCTATAATAATAGAAAAGTGTCAGAACAAATAATGTATTGAGGCATATGGGGTTGCCCGGCTGCAGACCAGTTCGGTGGTGTTAATGTTATGGCTGATCGGTGTATATGTTCCCAGTGAAATAATTGGTATCTTAAAGAGTGATGTTCCACTGAAAAAGCCATTCTACCCAACATGTCAAATAAAGAACATTATTTTCTGAGCGTGTATGATAAATCCATGTGCCACCTGAAGGCAGCAGAATTTATAACGAGCACACAAAGTATCCCATATTTATGACACTGTAAATAATTTTGTGTTTTAATTCTTCTCTCAATAAGTGATGCATCTTCATTTGAGACCCAATCAGGAACAATCTCAAGTATGTTTTGTACATTTAGTACTGTATTTTACTATACAAAGAACTATGCTAAGAATCGAGAATTACCTTAATTACCCTAATAAACCACCCTGTGCCTTACACTGGGATATTATGTTCATTGAGGGGAACTTGTTTAAGAAATGTGAGTCTGGTTAAACCTGTCAGCAACCATTCAGATAAAGATTCATGAAGGGCCACAAATCAAGAGTAGAGGTTCAAGACACACACACACACACACACACACACACACACACACGGTGACAGCAAGCAGGTGACTTCGCAGCATGTTGTGCCAGCCTTCCTCAGTATAGTAACGGCAAATCCCCCACCGCCACTCACACACTTGCACACCCCCCACCCCACCCCACATACACACATGGGTCACATTGGGTTATTTGCTTGTTAGATTTATGAGGCTAATGATTGGAATGCACATCAAAGCCTGCCATTTAACAGACTGTTCGATTACTTGAGGGCACCTTTGAGTATAAAGTCATTAATATACACATTATTTGGATGTGCAACTTGTAAATGCTCACAATTCCATGGCAATTCAACCAATGGTCCCAACGTGATCCCCTGAGATTTTGTTTTGATTTTTGTGGACATGAAGAGAAATATGTATGATCGAGAAATCCAAAAGTTGAACGCCCTAATTCCTAATAACCTCAATCTTATGGCCCGTTGAACAGATTGGGGTGAGGGAACCCTAAATTTACGGCTTCTGTGCAGATTTTGAATTTTTATACAGACCCTCCCAACTTACGTTTTTGTTTGGTTCCGGACGGCCGAACGCGAGTTGAAAAAAAAACGTAAGTTGGTACTGTATGTGACGTTACAGGGAGCAGAGATAAAGAAGGTGGAGGATTTTAAGTACTCAGGCTCAACAATAAAGAGCAGTGGAGAGTGTGGAAAAGAGGTGAAGAAGCGTGTGCAGGTAGGTTGGAATGGTTGGAGAAAAGTATCCGGTGTGATGTGTGATAGGAAGGTATCGGCAAGAATGAAAGGAAAAGTGGACAAGACGATGATGAGGCCAGCGATGTTGTGTGGTTTAGAAACAGTGGCACTGAGGAAAAGACAGGAGGCAGAGCTGGAGGTAGCAGAGATGAAAATGTTGAGGTTCTCTTTGGGAGTAACGAAGATGGATAGGATCAGGAATAAGCACATCAGAGGGACAGCACATGTAAGACGTTTTGGAGACAAAGTCAGAGAGGCTAGATTCAAATGGTTTGGGCATGTACAGAGGAGGGACAGTTAGTACATTGGTAGTAGGATGCTGAGGTTGGACCTACCAAGCAGAAGGCCTAGATGAAGACCGAAGAGAAGATTTATGGATGTGGTGAAGGAGGACATGAAGGTAGTTGGAGTAAGAGTAGAAAATGCAGAAGGTAGGGTGAGATGGAGGCAGATGATTCACTATGGCGACCCCTGAAGGGAACAGCCGAAAGGAAAAGAAGAAGGCCGATGGTATTGCATGAGAAGAAGACACATACAAATGCGCGTGCACACACTCAGACGCGCACGTCACAACAATGTAACTAGTTTTGATGGGAGGTTTTGGGTTGTTGTTTTTTGTGTTTATTTGGGTTTTTTGCATAATTGGCCTTGTTTTTGTGACAATTTCATTAGCCTTTTCACCTATTGTTCCTTAATTTCCTTTTTTTAATTCGATGAATATTTAACAACAACAACAAAAAAAAGCAATGCACTGAAGCCGCATGAATTGAAACACAGAGTAGCGAGGGATCCCTGTACAGTGGTACCTCACCTTAGGAAATTAATCTGTTCCAGAGCTTTTTTGTAACCTGCATAATGAGCACATCAGAGGGACAGCTCATGTAAGATGTTTTGGAGACAAAGTCAGAGAGGCTAGATTGAGATGGTTTGGACATGTACAGAGGAGGTATAGTGAGTATATTGGAAGTAGGATGCCGAGGTTGGAACTACCAGGCAGAAGGCCTAGAGGAAGACCAAAGAGACGATTCATGGACGTGGTGAAGGAGGACATGGAGGTAGTTGGTGTAAAAGAAGAAGATGCAGAGGATAGGGTGAGATGGAGGTAGATGATTCGCTGTGGCGACCCCTGAAGGGAACAGCCGAAAGGAAAGGAAGGAAAAGAAGATTTTTCGTAAGTTGAACAGCATTTTGCATGTAAAACGAGTGATTCGTTCCAAGGCTCCCAATACTACCCCCTAAACTCTTTAAAAAATTATAAAAGCATACCTTTTAAGACCTCCTTCTGCTTCAATATCGTACCGATGGTAGACGGGTTTGGCCATATTCCTTTGTGATATTACTTGAGCCCGTTTCTCTCCTCACTCGCACCGGAAATCGTGTGTGTGTGTGTGTTTTTGCGTATATATGTGTGTGTGTGTGTTGACCATATCTTCTTAGCAGAGTTATAATCTTACAAATGTTTATGGAAGTTTAAAAGCCTGAGTCAAGAAATAAAGCATAAAACAACAGTAACTCTGTCCTTTATACGAAAAGCATCATGGTGGATTCAGCTCTATAATCGGCAATGGGAGGCAGCTGTGTCATTCCACCTAGACAATGGGATCCCTGTCCAAGATGGCACCAGGTGGAGCTGTCCAAGATGGCGCTTGAATGAAGGTGACATGAACGACAGCTCAGTTGTTAGCCAATGGGAGGCCAGCAGGGCAGGATGTTTGAACATCACTGATGGGAGCGCAGCTCGTGCATTTTTTGAATGTTTGAGTGGCGCGTTTGAATTTTTCAGATGGCACT
>CM045746.1:19801965-19819465 GCA_024760905.1 Plotosus lineatus
GCTAGTCCATCACAGGTTACCTTCCCAGTATATTTTACTGATACCCATTTATACTGCTGGGTGAACAGAGGCACACTTGTGGTTGAGACCTTGCCCAGGGGTCTTAGCACAGTGAGGGTCTCAATGCGATTCGAACTCACAACCTCCCGATCATGAGCGCAGCACCCTAACCACTACACCAATGGCCCCACAATGACTAAAATACTTGTCCATATTTCTTAAATCGCTGTTCAGCTTAAAAAGCAAAAGGAGTCAAAGGGTCTTGACGATCCATGTAAATGGATTTGTAACATGGACTTTCTTAAATCTTGACGGGTGAAAGAGTTTTCATGATTTAAATTGTGTTGCAAACCAATAACAATCTTAAGGTATGAACCCAGTTCATGTCGCGTAAGCTTCGGAAACCACCATTCATGATATTTAGGCCATTTCTTTCAAAAAGCCATGATACCCCACCCCACCCCCCAAATTAAACAGAGTTAATTAATAACGGTACATAAAATTAAAACATGGAAAGATGCGGCAAAGATTCTAAACAGGAACAAAAACATTAATAATCTTTTCCTTTCGGCTTTTTCCTTCAGGGGTCGCCACAGCAAATCATCTGCCTCCATCTCACCCTATCCTTTGCATCTTCTCTTACACCAACGACCTTCATGTCCTCCTTCACCAAAACCAATAATAATAATAATAATAGTGCGGGCATTGGTGGCCTGGTGGTAAAAGGTACTGGATCACTATCCGAAGGTTGGGGTTCAAGCCCCACTCTTAGCGGGTTGTCACCAACACCCCCCCCCCCCCCTCCTAGTGCAGCTAACTGGGTTATCAAAGGCCGGCCATGTCTCTCACTGCCTATGGTGAGAGGTTGATGTAAAATAACTATTGCTGACTTTCGATAAGAGTAGCTGCAAAGCCATCAGTGGATTTCCGCCCTGTGATGGCCTGGCGAGCTGTCCAGAGTGTACCCTGCCCTCGCCCGGAGTCGGGTGGGATGGGCACCAGCCTCCCCGTGACCCTGATTATGATTAAGCGGTTCATGGACGTGGTGAAGGAGGACATGAAGGCAGTTGGTGTAAGAGAAAAAGATGCAGATGAGATGGAGGCAGATGTTTCGCTGTGGCGACCCCTGAAGGGAAAAGCCGAAAGGAAAAGAAGAAGAAGAAAAAAAATGAACAATGAAATAATAATAGTGGTGACACGGTGGTGCAGTGGTCAGCAAGTTTGCCTCACAGCATGAAGGTTCTGGGTTCGATTCCCAGCTTGGGCGTTTCTGTGTGGAGTTTGGACGTTCTCCCCATGTTTGCGTGGGTTTCCTCCAGATACTTCGGTTCCTCACACAATCCCAAAACATATCAAGTAGGTTAAGTGACCGTTTCAAATCTCACTAAGGTGCGAGCGCGAGTATGAATGCTTGTATGAGTGTTGGCCCTGTGATTTCCTGGCGAGCTGTCCAGGGTGTACCCCAACCTTGCATATAGTCGGCTGAGATGGGTGCCAGCCTCCATGCAACCCCAATTAGGATTAAGTGGTTCAGAAAATGAATGAATATAACATAATAATAAATACAATGCTTGTTTAAAGCACAGGGAGACTTCAAAGTAGGTAACAAAAATAAATAACTAAATAAATCCAATATTCTGGAGAGTGTTTGTAACGCAGACAGGAAGCCCCGTGAGCATGGTGTTAATGTGGTTAGTACTCACAGCCAGAAGGTCCTGGGCTCAGGTGTTTCTGTATGAAGTTTGCATTCTATTCCCATGCTTGTCTGGGTTTCCTCTGGGTTATCTGGCTTCCTCCCATAGTCCAAAAACATGCATATTAAGATCATTGTCTCTTGGTGTAAATATGCAAATAAATGGTTGTCTGTGTGTGTGTGTGTGTTTTGATCCCACGATGGTATGATGAGCTGTTCAGGGTGTACCCTGCCCTTGCCCAAGCCCAGAATAGGTTCCAGCCTCTCCCCATCAGGATTAAGCGATTCAGCAAATAAATTAGAGGGGAGGGAAGGGAGCACACACACACAGACACACACACACACAGACACACACACACAGACAACAGACACACACACACACAGACACACACACAGACACACACACACACATCAGTGGACTGCCACACACATTGTATCACCCGCTATAGTTTCGGGTTAGGTGCTTTGCTCAAGGGCACTTCAGGCATGAAGGTGGAGGAAGGGAAGGTGCAACTCACCCCCACCCCCAATTGCCGCACATTTTTCCTGTTGGTTTGGGAATTGAACCAGTGACCTTTCACCCCGAAAGCCACTTTTCTAACCATGCAGCCCCAGCTGCCGAATCATTTTGTTAATAATTCCGTTGGATGACTGTACTAAGTACATAAATATTTTATACTATTTATGCACGTTCACATAATAGGGCAGTGGTGGTCTCGTGGTATAGGGCGCAGGATCGCTGATCCTAAGGTTGGGGGTTCGAGTCCCACTCTCCACAAGGTTGTCACTGTCCCCCCAATGCAGCTAACTGGGTTATCAAGGCCAGCCATGTCTCTCACTGTCTATGCAAATGTAAAAGAACCATTGCTGACTTTCGGAAAGAGTAGCTGCAAAGCCGTCAGCGTGTTTCTGTCCCTTGCTAAAAGGGTTGTCTCAGGAAGGGCGTCCGACGTAAAAAAATTAAAAAAAAAAAAAACTATGCCAAATCAAACGTGCGAATCATTCGCTGTGGCTGCCCCTGATAAAGGGAAAAAGCTGAAAGGAAATCCCATCCCATGGACGTTCACATAATCAGTAATACCTCCATTTCCCTGGACGACCGCATGCATGGATCATGGCGGAAAAGCGTGGAACGCAGCCAACAGAAGAACTTCGGCATTTTTACATGGCAAAAGGGGTGAAAATCCTCCAGAAAAGTGGAAATTCTTACACTATTGGAACGTTCACAGCATGTGCAGAACAAAAGTGACCCCACGGAACACTCACGGAATTCTTTCTTCATGTTCAAAAGCACGTTCCCGGAATATTTTGACCTGCCGGAAGCATACGGCAGTGGAGGAAGACTTGAGGAATAACTACGGAATCATACAGAATGACACGGAAGATGAGGGAATAATTGCGGAACGTTTGCGGATGACAACATTTTTGCTTCCGGAAGTCTGCCGTGCTCCAGTGAAATGGGGGTATAAGTAAGCAAAGGTTAATTCTATACTGTAGTGCTTATCTCAAGCAAACAGCAAAATCAACACAAATTAAATGTAAAATTACTATGAGTAGTTAAATAACGAAGCATTTGGGTGGTGTGGGTTAGCACGTAAGTCTTACAGCCCGGTCTTGGGTACGAGCCCTGGGCTCGAGCGATTCTTTGAAGAATTTGCATGTTCTCCCGGTGCTCACATGTCGTCTAGTTTCCTCCCACAGTCCAAAAACATGCACATTGGGCTGTTTCCAACTGCCCCCATGTGTGAATGTTAGCACATCCACCTCACAGGAAGAAGGTCCAGGGTTCGATTTCTGTGTGGAGTTTACATGCTGTCTCCGTGCTTGCATGAGTTTCCTTGGGTTTCCTCTCAGTCCAAAGTCATGCACATTGGGATATTTGGTTGTTCCAAATTGCCACTAGGTATGAATGTGAATGTGGGGCCGGTGGCGTAGCGGTTAGGGTGCTGCGCTCATGATCTGGAGGTTGTGAGTTCAAATCCCACTGAGACCCTCACTGTGCTAAGACCCCTGGGCAAGGTCTCAACCACAAGTGTGCCTCTGTTTACCCAGCAGTATAAATGGGTACCAGTAAAATATACTGGGAAGGTAACCTGCGATGGATGAGTGCGGAACTTCCACTTACTATTTTTTACATAAGCTGCATTTTTAAATGCTGCGATGGCCTGGTGAGCTATCCAGGGTGTATTCTGCTCACTTCCAGAATCGGGTGAGATGGACGCCAGCCTCGCAACCCTAATTAGGATTAAGCGTTCAGAAAATGGGTGTGTGTGAATGTTATGAGGGTGTGTGAGGGTTAGGTGTGTTTGAGTGTTAGTGTGTGAGGATTATGAGTGTTTCAGGCGGTGGTGGCTTACATGGGTTGCTAATCTGAAGTTAGCGGTTCAATCCCCACTATTACCACTGTTGGGCCCTTGAGCAAGGCCCTTAACCCTCAATTGCTTCAGTGTATTAAAAAAACCCATATCTGGATAAGAGCATCTGCCCAATGCTGTAAATGTGCGTGCATGTGTGTGGGCGTGTGTGAGGGTTACATGTGTTTGTAAAGTTCTATCTGTGAAGGGTTATGAGTATTATGGATATGTGTGAGTGTTATGGGTGCGTGCCTCTGTTTGGTTATGAGTGTGTGAGGGTTATTTGTGTATTGATGGTTACGTGCTCGTGAAGTTATGAGTGTGTGAATTTGTGTGTGTGAGGGTTATGAGTGTGATAAGTTAAATGTGTGTGGGGTTATGAGTGTGTTAAGTTAAATGTGTGTGTGGGGTTATGAGTGTGATAAGTTAAATGTGTGTGGGGTTATGAGTGTGTTAAGTTGTGTGTTAGGGTTGTGAGTGTGTGAAGCTGTGTGTTTGTGAGCGCTATGGATGTGGTAAGTTAAATGTGTGTGAGGGTTATGAGTGTGAGGGTTGAATGTGTGAAGCTGTGTGTGTGAAGTTGTGTTTGTGAGGAGGTTATGAGCGTGTGTTAAGATTATGAGTGTGTGAACTTGTGTGTGTGAAGGTTATGAGTGCGTGAGGGTTATGAGTGCGTGTCAAGATTATGAGTGTGTGAAGGTTATGAGTGTGTGAGAAGTTGTGTGTGAGGGTTAGGAGTGTGTGAGAGTTATGAATGCGTGAGGGTTACGAGTGTGTGAGAGTTATGAATGCGTGAGGGTTACGAGTGTGTGAGAGTTATGAATGCGTGAGGGTTACGAGTGTGTGAGAGTTATGAATGCGTGAGGGTTATGGGTGTGTGTATTAAGATTATGAGTGTGTGAGAGTTATGAGTGTGTGAGAGTTATGAGTGTGAGTGAAGTTGTGTGTGAGGGTTATGAGTGTGTGAGGGTTATGAGTGTGTGAGGGTTATGAGTGTGTGAGGGTTATGAGTGTGTGAGGGTTATGAGTGTGTGAGGGTTATGAATGCGTGAGGGTTATGAGTGTGTGAGAGTTATGAGTGTGTGAGAGAGTTATGTGTGTGAGAGAGTTATGTGTGTGAGAGAGTTATGTGTGTGAGAGAGTTATGAGTGTGTGAGAGTTATGAGTGTGTGAGAGTTATGAGTGTGAGTGAAGTTGTGTGTGAGGGTTATGAGTGTGAGTGAAGTTGTGTGTGAGGGTTATGAGTGCGTGAGAGTTATGAATGCGTGAGAGTTACGAGTGTGTGAGAGTTATGGGTGTGTGTGGAGGTTATGAGTGTGTGTTAAGATTGAGTGTGTGAGGGTTATGAGTGTGTGTGGAGGTTATGAGTGTGTGTTAAGATTGAGTGTTTGAGGGTTATGAGTGTGTGTGGAGGTTATGAGTGTGTGTTAAGATTGAGTGTGTGTTAAGATTGAGTGTGTGAGGGTTATGAGTGTGTGTGGAGGTTATGAGTGTGTGAGAAGCTGTGTGTGAGGGTTATGAGTGTGAGTGAAGTTGTGTGTGTGTGTGGTAATATATATATATATATATATATATATATATATATATATATATATATATATATATATATATGTGTGTATGAGAGCTATATGTGTTGCCGGTTAAGTGTATAAGTGTGTATGTGTGTATGTGTGTGTGTGAGGTATCATATTTAACGGTTACATACCCGCCACCGGTGAGGGTTTACGGAGAACTACCCACCGAGTCTTCCACTATACAACACAAACACACGGATAATAATGTCCCGAGTTTAAAACCAAAGAGAAATAAACCCTCAATTTAAAGAAAGAAAGAAAACAATTTATGAAAGAAAAGTTTACTCGCCTTTTTGCCGTCTCTGACTTTAACGTGTCCTTCCGCGACCGATGAATCCGTCATCTTCCTCCGCTCATGGCTCCTGAACAGCTGCGGCTCTGCGGCGCGCGCGGATCACTTTTCAAAATAACTCGCGTCGCCGATTGAGAGCCGCACGCGGTTTAAAAAAAAAAAAGGGAAGAACAAGAAAAAACTTCCCACGTCGACGGAAGAGCACAGGTGTGACGTGAAGGTCCGTTTCTTTCACATTTCCACGTAATTCCGACTTCTTATAATGAGATCAAGCAGAAATAATGACGTGATTACTTTCAGCCTCCTAATAATAAAACCCCATAAATATGATCTGCACGCTCAAAGGAATTAATCAAATATTACTACTAATAATTAATCTCGTAATTTAGTGATCTCATAATAATCACTTACTATCTTATATTTTAAAACTGTTATAAATATGAGATTTTTATAACAATGACCATTTCGAACTTACAACTTTTCTTATCGTGGTATGACTCATTATCTCATTGTTATGGTTCTATTATAAACATGGCAAGGTCTCAGAATTATGACGTCTTATCTCACTTAGAGCAGTGAGTGCTTCAGTAAATCAGGATTATGACCTTGTATCTCAATTACGGGATAAATCATATACATTCTCGTTATCATTGCATATGATTAATTTTTATTAATTATTACATTTTTGTGCGGTGCAGACTGACTTCCCTATAATAGCCCTATAATATTTTTTCCAGGTCTTGGACACAAAATCATGAAATGCAGCCCCCTTTTTTGAGAAGAGATACCAGCAGCATTCCTCTGAGGACCCCAAATGGCTTCTGTTGCTCATAATTTCTCATTAACATTCAGCCTAATGGTGATGTTTGGCTTGAATAAATATCTTACTTGCCCTGCGATGGCCTGGTGAGATGTCCAGAGTGTACTCTGCCCTCACCCAGCTTCGGCTGAGATGGGTGCCAACCTGCGAGCTCAGTTAGGTTTTACCCTTTAATGCCCTAATCGTTTTTTGATGTTAAAAAAAATGTATCAAATAAATCTTCCCAATCAAAAAGGCCTAAGGAAACACCCAGAACACATTTCCTGCAATAAAATTATAAGAACAACAACAACAACAATAATAATAATAATAAATAATCACAAATTTGTGAACACTCAAGGTCATCTCACAGCTGATTGAGGCACGTGGGACCAAGCTATGTTGGATCAGGCGACGCCACAACAAGGATAGAACACGTTTTGAACGGGAACGGCAGCAGCGTGTGTCTAGTAGTTATGAGCATTTTTTGAAAGAGGACCATATGGTCCTGCTGGGTGTTAAAGGGTTAAGTGGATTAGAAAATGAATGAATGAAATACCCCACTTGTGGACCGTAAAAGGTGACATCATAGCCGAGATTTGTTTCCCTTTCAAAATATGTGATCATGTTTATTGAATTATAGCACCACAACACCTTTATCATCAAACATTTATCCTGGCCAGGGTTGCCGTAGACCTGGAGCCTATCCCAGGATCCTGGGCAAGATGATTTTGAGTAGCATGATGAAACCTGAGATCCTTGTGGTAACAAGCCATACAAGAATAAAGTTGCAGGATTCATGCTGCAAACCTTAATGCAAACGCAACCTCAAACTGTACCTGTGAACATGTCTGGTATCACATCAGGAGGTCATGTGACCATGTGCATGTAATTCTAACCTCTAAAACATCCATAATGCTCTTCCATTACCGTGTTTTTCATTCTGTCGTTTGTGTCAAATGCTGTGTCTTTCTTTTTCCATCTCTCCACATCCGTGTTTAAACAGTTGCCTTGACAGAAGCTATAATTTAACTGGTTAGAGGGGTCAAAGGTCAAATGCTTCAATTAAAAAAGAAAAAACAAAAGTGCTACTAGAAGAATCACACAGCTGTAGTCCCAAAAATAACTCAACCAGGGGATGACATTCAAGTCTAAGTCAAATGACATTGTTTATTTAAGTGACATGAGGCTATAACAAGTCGTGGCTTCATTATAATTTATTAGATTATAAAACAGTCTTTATTCACAGTTCTTTAAAAAAGGGATTGCAAAAAACACAGGAATCGTATACACTAATATATGTTCTGAAATTCTTTTTTCTGTGAGGGTTTTTTGCGTCGGATGATTTGATTGATCCAGGTCACGTATTTGGTGACTCTGGTGTAGACACCTGGTTTTCCTGTACGCCCGCAACCATCGCCCCAACTAATGATGCCATAAAGAAAACTGGTTTCATTACACACACATGCCAGTGGCCCGCCGGAGTCTCCCTACACACACACACACACGCACACACACACACACACACACAAAATTGCACAATAAATACTGTGGAATTACAAAGACAAAGAAACGAATGTTAATTTATTACATTTAATTAAAAACTGGTCAAGTAGCACTCAAGTGAAGGCAGACTGAATTAGAGAGACTGTTCAATACCATTTTGGTATTGCATATTGCATACTGTATCACCTCCTTTTTTTGAACTGATTAATCTATTATTACAGCCATAGGTAGACTAAAATACTCAATTAGTCTAATACGCATGTCTGTCTGTGAACTGCAGGAAGAAACCAGAGGACCCAGAGAAAACCCCCAGAAGCATGGGGGAGAAAAGAGGCGAGAAAATGCATTGAAATGCTACATTGAAATGTAAAACATTTGAACATTTATTTAAAATATTAATGATGAAACAAAACAATTCAAATTGATAATGAAGAATAAACCAGATACCGTATTCGACGTGATAAGCGCCCATGGCGCTTTAAAAATTGGAGTGGGTGGACGCTTATTAAAATGTTACCAGCGGAGTGGAACAGTAAGTGCTTATTACCATCAAGGTGGAAAACATGAATAATAACAGAACAATAAAAGCGTTTTAGTGGTATTTGTGTTATTCATTTTGTGGTATCAACCAAACTACTTAATGAAAGCTGAAAATAAACCGAAAACAACATAAATTAAAAAAAATAAATAAATAAAAATGACCCCTTACTTTTTCCCTCTTGGTGCTGTTCCTTTAAACATTTTCCCAGAAGTAAAATGAGCCAATCAACATGAATGTCAACTTTAGCACATAGCACTAAACCAATCAACACAAACATAAACAAAACCACATGGCCAGGAATGTCTTCCGATGTATGAAGTTAGTGATGTAAAAGTGTATCACATTATCATGTTCTCTTGTGCACATACTGTTTGATATAACTGTATAATGGTGCTTCATTTTTCTATGTTTTGCTATACTTAAATGTTTGTTGAGAATAATCAAATGGAATGCTTAAGAGGGCCATTCTTTATGTCTGTTGTAAAAGTGCATACTTGAACAGAAGTGCATGCTGGGTACCCGTGACACACCGAGTCTTTCACGGTCAGCGTGATCTTCAACAGACGCGAGAGTTTCTAGTTGTAGATAACTTCGAGGTCAGGAGATGGGGGGTGTGTGGAGGTTGGGACGCACCTGGAGAGAGCCCAGATTTATCGCATCCTGTTGCGATAACAACGCAACAAAGACCCAGTCACAAACCTGGAAGGAGGAACCTGCTCTGCTGCTCTGCTGCTGCCCCCCCCCCCCCCCGCGAGGGAGACCTCAGACCTTAACTAGCGTGTCTTTTATGCATGTTTATTGGGTCTCCGTCCTCTGCAGACGACGCAATAAAGCTTCTCATATTCAACTCAAAACCAGTTTCCGGTCGTCTTCTTCCACATTCAACGGATCCTAACAGTGAGCAGGAGAATCAGGTGAAAAATACTCATCATCACTTTCTGATAGGTCCATATCTGGATCATTGCTCCATTTATTCAGAGCATCCCATAGTTTTACTGTAGCAATTGCTAATGGTTCATCGGTTGATGGACATTTATCAAGAGAACACAGCAAAATATTTTCCTGCTGTTTAAAGCACGATGGAACGATCAAATGTGTTGTTACTGATGAACATTATAGACATTCCCCAGGGGCAGGGGGTCTTGAAATACTGTGTAAACTCACTTTTACAGGCAGTGAATGCCTCATTTTACTGTTACAGAGACTGATCGAATAAAATTGGTAAATTTCATCCATGATTTTGCTCCCAGTACACATGGGCGCTTATTAGACGCAAGAGCAAAAACATTGGGAGGTGGGGCTTATTGGAGCAGGGCGCTTATCACATACGGTATCAAACAAATACGATATATAGATTCTTCCCATCATTGTCTGTTTTTCATTATTTTTCTGATAGGATTAAGTGATTCAGCAAGAGAGTGAGTGAGTAAGTAATTTTTGCATTCTCTATATGTACAGTTTGCGGTGCCTATGCATTCTGAGATGCTTCTCTGCTCACCACAATTGTAAAGAGTGCTTATTTGAGTTACCCTACGGTCCTGTCACCTGTGACCAGTCTGGCCATTCTATTTTTATTGGAGGCATTTCTACTTACAAAATTAATACTCACTAGATGCTTTTTCCTTTGTATCTTTTCGTCAATTCTAGACAGGTTTATTTGTATTTTGAATTCTAAAATACTCACACATGTACCTGAAATACTAAAACTCGAACCCAAATACTCATCTGACACCTTTAACCAGGACACAGGAAATCTCAGTGAAATGCGATCACATTTTTTTTCCATTGTAGTGTCTGGCATGATCATGAACTCTTGACCTGCACTTGTGTGAGGGTTTCTATTTCCCTGCAGCCATATAATTGGCTGATTGCATAAATGAGCTGGGCTAGAACAGGTGTTCCTATTAAAGTGACCAGTCATTGTATACCGTATTTTTTCTTCTTCCCCGAAATGGCTCAATTTGTACCAGTTGTACAAAAGCCATTGTAAAGAATGAGGCTATTGACAATGAACAGGTTACTGTATCAGTGATTATCATTATTACAACATACAGACGCCGGACGCTTCAAAGATTAATGCTCTCCATTTTCTGATTCCAGCTTAATTTTGGATAAGCACTGCTATGTGCTACTGCATTGCAAGATTATGTTTGCTTACCTGGCAGGCGTCTACTATGCAGTTACTACCTGCACACAGCATCCCCTCGCTCACCTCCGAGCCGTACACATCGGGGGAGGAACACGTCTCATCTGGAATAAGCTTCACAATTCCCTCTCTCAGGGAGGAATATGAATTTCCCTCTAGCACACACACACACACACACACACACACACACACACACACACACACACACACACACACACAAGTTTAATAATTCAAGAGTTGGAGTGTAGGTGTTTTATATATAAGAACAGTGTGTGTGTGTGTGTGTGTGTGTGTGTGTGTGTGTGTGTGTGTGTTTGTGTGTTAATTTAGCTCAGTGTGCTGAGAATGTGCTTTCTGTGGAGGAGTACACTATTAAATGAGTACACTGTTCCCTGAGTTATTCAATGCAATGCCTCCTGTACAATACAACTAAACTGCACAAGACTTTTTCCTGCACTGTGAAAAATAACAAAATGTTTTCACTAAGGTGGTGTAGTGGTTTGCACGTCCGCCTCACAGCAAGAAGGTGCTGAGCTCAAATCCTGAACTTGGCCATCTCTGTGTAGAGTTCACATGTTTTCCATGTGATTGAGTGGATTTCTTCCGGGTATTCCGGTTTCCTTCCACAGTCCCAAAGACATGCATATTAAGATAACTGGCTGTTCTAGATAACAGCTAGGTTTTGATAAAAGTAAATGGTTGTGTCTATGTTGAACTGTGATATTCTGGTGAGCTGTTCAGGGTATACTTCATCTTCACCCAGTGCTGGCTGAATTAGGCTTGTTATACTCATTCCAGTTAAATGCATGACAAAGAAGACTTACAAAATCTGTTTGCATGTATTTTTTAAATAGTTATTTTTCATTAACTTTGAAATACAATAAAAGTAAGTTATTTTGCAAGAGAGGTTTGTTTCTGTAATGTAATAGATTTAGGCAGTGCTCAAAAATGGGACTCCTAAAGCTCATGTAATAAGAATAGTGTGGCTCCTTCCCAGAGGAAACAAACAAATAAATACACCTCAACTGACAAGACTTTTTTTTTTTCAGATAGATGAGGAGCACGCACACACACACACACACACACACACACACACACACACACACACACACACACACACTCCATATGTATAAGACTGAATAATAAAGTTTTTCAAAAAATGGCATTATAGTCACATCCTGCCACATTAAAGTGAAAGAAGGTTGTGTGTGTGTTTGCATGTGTGTGTGTGTGTGTGTGTGTGTGTGTGTGTGTGTGTGTGTGTGTTCACTTACTCTCCTCCATGTGTCCCCAGCCTGTGATGGTACAGCACTTATAGTCTGGGAATGTCAGTGACTCGTCCGGCAGACAGATCGGCCGAATGAACTTGCTTTTACGAGCACAGCGTCCGTTAACCTTCTTCAGCTTGACAAGGACTGCAAACCAAAAACAGACCCCCCCCCAATTACTCTTTGCAATTTAATCAACCACCTTTATAAAAATCCAATTTATGCAATGTGGGTGGAGCAGCATTAAAAAAAAAAAAATCAGAACAGAACACATCAGGAATAGAACACACGGCTTCACAGAACATCTTAAGTGTTTAATTGTTAATCTTTTCCTTTCGGCTGTTCCCTTTTTTTTCAGCGGTCACCACAGCGAATCTATGATTCACATGTTTGATTTGGCATAGGTTTTTTACTTCAGATGCCCTTCCTGACACAACCCTGAGCAAGGGGCAAAAACATGCTGATTGCTTTGCTGCTACTCTTGTCGAAAGTCAGCAATGGTTCTTTTGCATGAACCTCTCACCATAGACAGTGAGAGAGATGGCTGACCTTTGATAACCCAGTTAGGTGCACTGGGGGTGGGGGGTCGGGGTGGGGTGGGGGGTGGGGGCAGTGACAACCTTGTGGAGAGTGGGACTCGAACCCCCAACCTTAAGATCAGCGATCCAACACCTTTTACCACCCGGCCAACACTGCCCCAAGTGGTTTATTGTGAATATACCTCACCAAAATACTCACTATAATAACAAATTGCAGCTGTACACCATTGTGATGGCAACCATCACAGTGGACTCTGCTGTGACTGATATACACAGACACTCAAAATCTGTGTTTTTTTTTTTTTTTTTTTTTTTTTTAATCTGTCCAGGCATTAGTTTCGAGGCAAGTATGAGTTAACAAGAAAACATTAAAATGTTCCCTTTGTCGGGTTGTATTTTTTCAATTCATCAACTTGAATTTGACATTTGATGGTGTACCATGATTCAGCCTTGAAGCGAGTGACCTGGCCATACCTAATGTATGTTTAAGACCAACCAGATAGAAAATCTGGCCTGGACAACCTTACATCCTTTCCAGTAACGGCAAAGTTCAAGGTCACAGTTACCTAATACAGTAATAGGTACACATCACTCCCTCGTCCCGAAAAGTATAAGTATACTAGTTTTGTATATTTATGGAAAAACAGAGAAAGTATGGCCCAGACAGGCTTTTTCGTGTAGGTGGGGGTCAAAGGTCACATTGACTTTCTTTTGGTGTACAAAAAGTCACCTTACGGATCTACACATATCTACAAAGTGTGAGGAAATTGTCACTGATGAATCAGAAGTTTCAAAAAAGGACGGGGACACATGGATAGACTGACAGACACACATATACACAGATCGATAAAGGGTACAGTGATTAACAGGGGACAGTGGTGGCCTAGTTGATCCTAAGGTTGGGGGTTCGAGTCCCACTCTCCACAAGGTTGTCACTGTCCCCCTCCCAGTGCAGCGAACTAGGTTATCAAAGGCCGGCCATGTCTCTCACTGTCTGTGGAGGGAGGTTCATGTAAAAGAACCATTGCTGACTTTCGACAAGAGGAGCTGCAAAGCCGTCAGCGTGTTTCCGCCCTGCGATGGCCTGGCGAGCTGTCCAGGGTGTATTCTGCCCTCACCTGGAGTCGGCTGGGATGGGCGCCAGCCTCCCCACGACCCTAAATAGGATTAAGCGGTTACAGAAAATGAACTGATTAACAGGGCCCTAATTGAGAAAAATAATTCCTCACATTTTATAGCTCTTTAAAGGATGTACCCAACCTTGGCCCAGACTCGGCTGAGCATAGAACGATTACGCAGTTCACCAAATGAATGAATACTTCTAAAACTACTTGAGCTACTGATAAAGAATCTGGCCTGTACCTTTTGACCAGCCTTGAAAACAACTCGCATGCAGTCACAGAATAAAAGTTACTCGATATGTGTTTGCTACAAGTTCACTCACCGATATCATGTTCTGTTGGGCTGAACTGATTATACTGGTCATAGAAGACAAATTTTTCTATGCCAAAGGTCTGTGTGTTGGAGCCTGAGTCATTAAAAAAGTGCTGCCCGAGGACTACACGCACCATCGATGGCAATGGACTGAGAGAGAGAGAGAGAGAGAGAGAGAGAGAGAAGAAAATCAAGTATAACCTAATTCAAATATTCATGATATGATGTATTGGCCAGTGAACACAAAAATCACAAATCTAACATCTGAAATTTAACAATAACTGTACACTTGCGGCATCAGTGACAGCCACATTTATGAACTAGTCTTTCTGAAGTTCCTTCCTGGAAAGGGTCAGGTGAAAGAAAAGAAGGAGGGAGAAACACCCAGGCTCACCAGCCCGGGATCGCTTATCGCCTAGGATTCGTAAACAATGCTACTGCATTTTGAACAGCAGTGAAGCAACCTGTCGGACACTAGGGGGCGAAGGTTACTGATTTTCCGAGTTTGCTAGTGTAACTCCATACAGTATTTCCAAATCTTTTTTTATTTTAGAAATTCCTATAATTGGCATTCTTGTCCCAGGGCCTGTAGCAAAATATATCCAGATGTATTGATATTTATATTTGGATTATTTATTCATTCATTAATTTGCTGAACCGCTTAATACTACTATGGTGAATCTCTCACATGATACCGGATGAAGGTGGAGTACAGCCTTCAAAGTTCACCAGTCCATTACAGGGCCAACACACACACACACACACACACACACACACACACACGGCAATTGGAAATAGCCAATTTGCCTAATGTGTATAATAATAAGTATCCAGGGGAAACACACACAAGCATGAGGAGAACATGCAACCTGCACACAGAAATGAGCTCACCAGGCCCGGGACTTCAACCCAGGACCTGCTTGCTGTGAGGCAGATGTGCAAACCACCATACCACCTTGTTGTCCATTATCAGGATTAGTATTAGTCATATAGTACACTGTACAATAGGTGTATATGACTGATTCCTAATCAGATTAAATTTATCACTTCATATAATCTGTATTTTTCATCCATAAATCCCAATAAAGCACCCCCCCCCCTCACACACACACACACACACACACACACACACACACACACACTTGCGGAGGAAGCAGTGAGCAGCTGATACGATCCAGCAAGACGAAACCAGGCTGCCGGCACAAAACTCATCGCCAATGTACATTGCCACCATCCAGGGGTGCGAGCCGGCCATCGCAGAAGTGCCTCCCAGGATCCGTCCACGAGGAACTCGTTTTGGGTGCCTCCTGCCACAGCTCGGCTTCGGACTGGGCGCAGGAGTGGGAAGAGGAGCTTTACGAGAAACTGAAAGGAAAGGAAGAGTAACGTCATTGTTCTTTTTTTTTTAATGTATATCTGATTTTTTTAATTTATATTGCTTATTACTGAGCACAGAGGAGGAATGCGGCCCAGGATGGGACATCACAGTCCACACATATTGTACTCTTCACACTCTTTCAGACACCTTGGTGAAATTTTGTATTGGCAGTCCATATACATGCATGACAGGAATGTTAGACACTCAAAGGTATTTTATTCCAAAGTGCCCTGATTGTGGTGTCAGCTCCACTATGATGAGAGTAGACCACTATTTGAGTTTGCTGTGTTGGGCTAAAATATGTACTTTTATGTGCAAGATTTAACGGCCAGCTTGTTAGAACCTGTTACTTCTATAAAATTTTCCCTTTGTTGGAACAGCAGCCAACCATTTCCAAAATCCTTACTTTTCATCCATGCAGAGCTCTAATAAGAAGTACACTGTCTGTGTGTGTGTGTGTGTGTGTGTGTGTGTGTGTTTTGAAGGGAATCATACCAAGCAATGAAACATCTGTAAAACCAAACAGCGATATCATTACTTCGTGTTTCGACTCACATAACGTTCTACGGCAAGAAGGCACATCACAGTATTCCCAGGAAATCACGCCGTTATTCATTGTGTAGCACCAGGGCTTCTTGTCATCATCAGGGTTCCTGTGAAGCCAATACACGATCATCCACACAGCCAATCAGAAACCAGAAAACAGTCAGTTGAAATATTGCAGTATTTATGCCAATACCCCATTTATTGGCACACCTGCATCTCATCAGAATGTGTGATTCATTGTGAATAAATTTATTCTTTAGATTACAAGATGGTTTTATGGATTTAATACTGATGTGAATATCTGAATAGTTTCTGAGATAGAACGTCAGATATCCACTTAGCATGAGGCAAATACAATGTTTTAGGAATATAAATAAAATTTATATCAAAAGAGGAATTTTAAGGTAATTTTTTTTTTGATTAATTAAAATAATAAAAAAATATATATAGTTTTTTCACTTCCCTAAAGGTCATATTGGATAAATAAAGATTTTTGAGGATGGCATTTTGTTCAATTTTAAGACTTTTAGAGTCAGTGACTCATCATCATCAGTTTCATCATCATCAACTTCCACTTGATCCAGAATCAGGTCGCAGGGGCATAAACCTAAGCAAAGAGGTCCAGACATCCCTCTCCCCAGCCACTTCCTCCAGCTCTTCCAGTGGGGACACAGAGGCGTTCCCAGACAAGCTGAGAGAGATAGTCCCTCTAGCGTATTCTAGGTCAACCCCGGGGTCTCTTCCCAGTTGGACATGCACGAAACACCACACCAGGGAGGCGTTTGGGAGGCATTCTGACCAGATGCCCGAGCCACCTCAACTGGTCCATCTCAATGCGGAGGAGCAGCGGATCTACTCCGAGCTCTCCCCGGATGGTAGAGCTTCTCACCTTATCTCTAAGGGAGAGCCCCGCCACCCGACGAGGGAAGCTCATTTCAGCTGCTTGTATATGTGATCTTGTTCTTTTGGTAACTACCCAAAGCTCGTGACCATAGGTGAGGGTTGGAACGTAGATCGACTGGTAAATTGAGAGCTTTGCCTTACGGCTCAGCTCCTTCACCACAACAGACCGGTACAGGCTTCGTTTAACATCAGAGGCTGCAGCAAGCCGTCTGTCGATCTCCCACTCCATCCTTCCCTCACTCGTGAACAAGACCCCAAAATACTTAAACTCCTCCACATGGGGCAGGACCTCATTCCCGACCCGGAGGGTGCATTCCACCATTTTTCGACTGAGAACTATGGCCTGGGACTTGGAGGTGCTTATTTTCATCCCGGCCGTTTTCGCACTCGACTGCGAATCGCTCCAATGAGAGCAGGAGGTCCCGGCTTGATAAAGCCAAAAGGACAACATCATCCGGAAAAAGCAGAGACAAGATCCGATGGCCACCAAACCAGAATCCCTCAACTGCACCTAGAAATTCTGTCCA
>CM045746.1:19824465-19899465 GCA_024760905.1 Plotosus lineatus
GATTGAATGTTTTGCATGAAATCCCAAAGTGCACGTGGGGTCAGAGGAAATCAGTACTCAGACTAATTGATTTTTTGTTATTTAAAAATAAAAACACTACATACTGTATAGCTACTGAAAAATTTCCCATGCTGTGTCCCAATTTGCATATTTTCTTTGTATATTTCATTAAACCCAGAAATAAAGCTCTACAGTTGGACTGTCCCAGGGGGTTACGCCCATCTCTGCGATATCATCACAGTGTCTTCTTCTTTTCCTTTCGGCTGTTCCCTTCAGGGGTCGCCACCCACAGCGAATCATCTGTCTCCATCTAACCCTATCCTCCGCATCTTCTTCTCTTACACCGACCTTCACGTCCTCCTTCACCACATCCATAAATCTTCTCTTTGGTCTTCCTCTAGGCCTTCTGCCTGGCAGTTCCAACCTCAGCATCCTACTACCAATATATTCAATATCCCTTCTTTGTACATGTCCAATCTAGCCTCTCTGACTTTGTCTCCAATACCTCTAAAATGTGCCGTCCCTCTGATGTACTCACTGACATCAGCACATTGTGTATGTCAATTAGTCTTCTTCTTTTCCTTTCGGCTGTTCCCTTCAGCGGTCGCCACAGCGAATCATCTGCCTCCAGCTCACCCTATCCTCTGCAACTACCTTCATGTTCTCCTTCACCACATCCATAAATCTTCTGTTTGGTCTTCCTCTAGGCCTTCTGCCCGGTCATGCCAACCTCAGCATCCTACTACCAATATACTCGCTATTCCTCTGCTGTACATGTCCAAACCATCTTAATCTAGCCTCTCTGACTTTGTCTCCAAAACCTCTTACATGTGCTGTCCCTCTGATGTGCTCATTCCTGATCCTATCCATCCTCATTACTCCCAAAGAGAACCTCAACATTTTCATCTCTGCTACCTCCAGCTCTGCCTCCTGTCTTTTCCTCAGCGCCACTGTTTCTAAACCATACAACATCGCTGGCCTCAACACCGTCTTGTACACTTTTCCTTTCATTCTTGCCGATACCGTCCTATTCCACATCACACCGGACACTTTTCTCCAACCATTCCAACGTGCCTGCACAAGCTTCTTCACTTCTTTTCCACACTCTCCATTGCTCTGGATAATTGCGCCTAGGTATTTGAAATCCTCCACCTTCTTTATCTCTGCTCCTTGTAACCTCACCGTTCCTCTTGGGTCCTTCTCGTTCACACACATGTATTCTGTCTTACTGAGGCTAATCTTCATTCCTCTCCTTTCCAGCGCATACCTCCACCTCTCTAGATTTTACTCCACTTGTTCTCTGCTCTCACTACACATCATAATGTCATTTGCAAACAAATTTTCTACCCTCATCGGTCAGCCTGTCCATCATCATAGCAAATAAGAAGGGGCTTAGAGCTGATCCTTGATGCAGTCCCATCTCCACCTTGAACGCTTTGGTCACGCCGACAGCACACCTCATTGTTTTACATCTCTCATACATGTACTGCACCACTCTAACATACTTCTCTGCCACTCCAGACTTCATCATACAATAGCACATTTCCTCTCTCGGCATCCTATCATATGCTTCCCTATGCTTTCTGTGTGTATGTCAATTAGTGGGATGTTAAAAAACAAAAAACAAAAACACACAAAACAAAAAAATATTTATATCATGTGACTCACTGGTATTGTCATCATGAAAAAGAGACAGAGGAAAGGTAGTCTGGTCCCCTGTGCAGTTTTTGGTGATTATAGCTTTCAGATGTCTACGGTAAAAGAAACAGTAATTAGGTTTCTGCAACACTGGGATTCAAGAGGTCTGGATCTCTTGACAAAAATCAGCGTCATATACCTATGTCCTACTGGTAGACATGCAATATCAAACTCCTCTCAAATATAAAATCAGGGATTCAAAAGGCCAACGGGTTCTTATTTAGAAACCAGTCGGAAGTTATTTTAGCTGGATGTTTGTGGCTGTTGTTTTGCTGAAACGTGTCCTTAAAAACAAATTCAGCTACTCGGCAGATGATAAACGTTTGAAACTCTCCTCTAATATATACAAGTATATCAATCATCTCAAGTTTCCTTCCATGACATTCCATAAAGACTCGGTACACTATACTCTGTATGACATAACGCTCCCATCGCCATCCTTTAATGGAAAATACTCACAATTTCTGTTTTCCCTAAATAAAAGATTTTATGATGAGCTGAATATAAAGAGTTCGAGCTTTTGTTCCAAATAGTCTAAATGCATGCACACACACAGGGATGATAAGAAAGACACAATAAGCAACTCTTAGAGTGCCTATAAGGAAGCATTTGACATTAGTACAGTGCTTCAATTATTTTCTGTGGCGCCCCCTCTAGGAAGAAAAAAACATTACATGCCCCCCACCACCCAGTGAGCGACTGTAAGTAGTATTATTTGTCTATAAAATTGTTATTAGCACACCTCTGCAGAACATTGTATCTTTGTCTGTCTTCCTTTCGGCTTTTTCCCTTTCACTCGGGAGTCGCCACAGCGAATCATCTGATTCGCACATTTGATTTGGCAGAGGTTTTTACGTCGGATGCCCTTCCTGTCACAACCCTTTTAGCAAGGGACAGAAACACGCTGACGACTTTGCAGCTACTCTTTACGAAAGTCAGCAATGGTTCTTTTACATGCCTCTCACCATAGACAGTGAGAGACATGGCCCGCCTTTGATAACCCAGTTAGCCGCACTGGAGGGGACAGTGACAACCTTGTGGAGAGTGGGACTCGAACCCCCAACCTTTGGATCAGCGATCCAGCGCCCTAGACCACTAGACCACCACTGCCCCAGAACATTGTATCTTTATTAACAATAAAAACAAAAAAGAAAGAAAGAAATATAGTTCAACTTCCAATAAAGAAAAACTTCATTAAGATTGTTTTTTTTATCTGTAACAGAAAAGATTTAAAGTGCACCAATGCGCCTGAAATAATAAAAAAAAATCCTTATTTAAACTAATTCAACTTATTTATGTCTTAATTTCTCCGTCTCTCTCCACCTTTCTCTTCATTCTTGGTAGAAATTTTTCTGTGTTGTTTGTTGAGGGGTTGTTTCCTGCACTTCATATAGTTTTCTCGTGCAAAAAACCCGCTACACCATAGCGTGGCAATGAGAGCGCCACTGCCAACTACTGAAGTGGAGGTGCAATTACACTTAATTCTCATACATTATTCCAGAAAAGCATGTTCCCCAGGGTCATACGTGCTCACCCCAGCCCCCCCCCCCCCCCCCCCCCCCCACCGCATCATACTTGAGAAGCACTGCATTAGTAAGAAGGGGATGCAGCCTACGCACCCTATCCACCTGGGTCTGATCCTCAACTTCTCTGTCTTTTATGACAAGATCTTTTACTCTCCTGGACATGCATGTACCCTGGCCAAGCAGGCCTTTGATAAAGAAAATAATAATAATAAAAGTTTCATATTTATGCTTATATTATGCATGACCCTGAATGATGCTGATATGTCACTAGCTGGCTATGTCTGCCTCCATTTATATGCGTTTTAATATAAAAAAAATGCCTGAATGCGCAGTGCTAAATTTCGCATTGCACATTGTGCAAAATGTCGTGTATCTGTCATGCTTCTTAATAAATAGATAAGTTGTTGAATATTCTGATAAAAATTCTTGCTTTCTTTTCGTTGCCATTTTGAGTTTCCTGCAACCGTTCAATGATTGGCTCTGAGTACCATGGAGTGTATGTGAGATAGCCACTGATTTGTGAACTCGACCTACCTTGCTGCCGATTAACAAATCACGTGGTAAAATACAACAGTAACATCCCATGAGATTATTGCGAGACAAGGCTTTACCAGGAAGGTAAACATGTAAACACAGATCTAATTTTGATGTAATTAATCAGAATCATTGATAAAATATTGTCAAATAAAATTGAAAGGAGCATATTTTCCTGAAACTTTGAAATTCACATTAATGCCTGAATGATTCATATTGCCGTATTTTCTTATTTTTCATATAAATACAGATGAATTCATACAAGTTGGCAGCCGTGAGAATATATAATACAGACTGAATACTTATTTTCCCTTCTTGTCCATTCCACAGTAATGATTTATATAAATATAGTAATAAAACAAGTATCTGTCAATATTTACATGCTTACTGCTATGGTCGAGCTGTTTAGGATGTACTCTGCCCTCACCCAAAGTCAGATGAGATGGGCCCACCCTCCTAACCCTAATTAAATTCAGCAGCTTAGAAAATGAATGAATGATGATATTCCATGTTTAATCTAAATTCACCTTGGGTTCACATGATGGTGACATTTCTAAACCTAACTGGGTCACATTCTGATTTGATGGCAGAGTATGCATGCTGCATGGGCTTCCTCCAGGTACTCTGGTTTCGTACCACATTCCAAAGACATGCCCATTATGCTAATTGGATACACCAAATTGACCCTAGGTGTGAGTGTGCGGATGAATAGTTATGTTTGATAGCCCTACAACAGACTGACTCTTCAGGGTGTACTTTTCCTTTGCTCAGAATCCACCAAGATAGGCTTCAGCCTCAATGCGACCCTTATAGGATTAATCAGTTCAGTTCCGCAGTCTGTAATTCCTTTACACGTCTCCCAGGTTATTTCTTGATGTAATACATCAAGGAATCTGACCTTGCCATGTAATATCTATTAGTATATTCATCCATTAATTTTCTGAACCGCTTAATCCTAAGTAACTTTGCAGGTAGGCTAGCGCCTATCTCAGCCGACTCTGGGCGGGGGCAGAGTACACCATGGACAGCTCACCAGGCCATCAAAGGGTAATTAGTAGACTGTATTATCTCTCTATAAGCTTAATATTTTGTAGTTTGTTGAACAAGGGCCAGTTTCTGAGTTGACTTTTTCAATCAGATCTGGCAACCAAGGACAAACACATGTATCATACTTGGTAAACATTCTGACACATTATGTATTGAAAACATTTATCCAGCCATTCTTCCAGCCATCCATGAATAATATTCATTTAGTGCTTGTGTACACCTTTCATATGATTCTGTGACGAGAACACACACACACACACACACACACACACACACACACACACACACACACACACACACACACACACACACACACACAGCTGCATGAGTTAGTGTGTTCCTTCATCTAAACATGTTCTGTTGAGTGTTTAGATTTTTTTTTTTTTTTTACATCACTACTGCACTTATTGCTCAAGTGCCAGGAAGTACAGATTCCACCCACAATGTGCATGTTCATGTGCTGAGTAATGTATTTTTGGGTGCGTACGAGAAGAAGGATTTTCCTTACTGTTGAACAGGCGTTTGCGTGAACTACAATATCCCCACTTCATGTCCCGGTCGAAGTTGTGAGTTAGTGAGCACCTGGAATGGAGGAAAAGTCCAAATGGGTGCATGTGACACTGTCAGAAGGCTAATTCAGTCAGACAGATGGAACAGATGTACATCTGAAAAAGAAATGGAGCACTTTCCACCAATCTAAACAGATAATAAACATGGTCATAATAAATACATTTGACATGCTTATAACAGAAAAACAAGGCAGCCTTTATTATTATTATTATTATTATTATTATTATTATTATTATTATATTTATTATTAATAGTAGTAGTAAAATTATTCAACACGAAAAAAAGCCTGCTACTGGTTTAGCCTTCTCGCCGTGGTTAAGTGATAATAGGTACAGTAATTGCTGTGGCTTAAAAATATAAGTTTTACTTTAATAAATTGATTATTATACTGTTTGGAAAATTGCTGTGGTGATGAGAGTAGTAAAACACTGCACAAGTTAAAATACATTTTTGATACACAACCAACTAGCGGTAACAATAACATTTATATGCTGTGGTATCATACCAGGCGGCACAGTAGCATTGTGGTTATCACATCTGCTTCACAACAACTGAACATTTTCACGTCATCCTGTATTAATTTGGAGCTGAAGCCCATCCCTGCTGACTCAAGGCATATGCAGGGTACAACCTGAACAACTCACCAGACCACTGCAGGTCCAACACACCCACAACTATTCATGCTCACACCTCGGGCAATATACAGAACATCCAATAAGCTTGAAGGTGTGCTCACATGATACTGATCATGATCCAGATTTTATGATCAAATTCCGATGCTACATTGGAGAAACCAGAAAATATTATGCATTGGAGAGCATCAGTATACATTTTAAACTTGAGAAAAGAAACTTTTTTTTTTTTTTGGGGGGGGGGGGGGGTTATTTTATGTTCCAAGTACATTGGAGAAACAGAAAATAAACTGGAGAACATTGGTATATATAGGAACAATATCATCTGAAACATTGAGTCCGGTCTGGTCTGGTACCTTCGGAGTCATAGGACGACTCTTGGCGACCTGCCATGAAGGATAACACCTTGATCATCATCTTCATGAAAGTTTTCTGGGCAAGGATAGTGCAGTGGTTTGCCATTGCCTTCTGCACGATGCAAACCTACGAGCAATTTCGAACAGTCAATTAGCCTACTGTGCATGTTTTTGGACTGTGGGAGGAAACTAGACTACCCAGTGGAAACCCACACGAGCACGGGGACAACATGCAAACTCCACACAGAAACGCCAGGCCTGGAATCAAACCCCAGCCTTCTTGCTGTGAGGCGGACGTGCCAACCACTACACCACTGTGCCACCCTGAAACATTGGACTAACACCGACTATTGGCAGCAGCATACTGAGTATCATATGAGCACATCTTAATGAGCATGTCTTCTGACTGTGGGAGGAAATCTGAGCAACCGGAGGAAACACACACAAGCACAGGGAGAAAGTGCAAAAGAAAAGAACTAAATAGTAAATAGTACCTTCTTGCTGTGAGAAGGAAATGGTAATCATGCTGCATCCATATTGCCCCACTATAATGTATAATGTAGTTCAATATTTTTATGTCTCCAAACATGGTTGTGCCTAGCCTAACCTACCAATTCATAGTGATATGACTAACCAGACCAAAATTATTAGTCAGAAATAGCTCTCACAAACCTTGCTTTTATATCTTTCTAAAAATTCCTGTAAAGTGCTTGCCATGTCTAGGATTTTCAGTTCCCCAATTTCTGTTCTTTGATTGCTTTTTGTTTAGCCAACCTAACAAAGAGTAAACACTTCAAAACTAACATTGGTTTCTAGTACACATGATGGCTCATGTCAGTGTTTATGAAATTCTGTTGTATTATAAGCTTGACTGTAGTTGTGGTCAGACGTTTCCACACACTCATCAGACATGAACGTCATCACACTGTTGGGTTTTCAATTACTTATTTGAAGTGTTTTTGTTTTTTATTTCCTGTGGCAGAATGATTATACACCTGCTGAGGGTTTGGTGATTATTCAACGGTGTACACACATTCATTAGTTCTGAAAGTTCCAAGATGTTTTTTAACTTGCCAAAGTCAAGGCCTGTGAACTTCCTGTTAGTCATTATGAGTGACTACAGCTGGTAGCATCTCTGTGCCACCATAAAAAGTGATTGTTTGACAGGCTTTACCTGATTAACCAATGCACAGTGCAATGCAAAAGTCCAAGGTGCTCAATGTGTATCTTTAAAATTCCAAGATGATCACTTATAGCAATTGTATGCAAACAACAGCTGTACTGACTATTGAAGGAAAATCTTCCAAACTCTCCTGTTACATATGAACATGTATGTTTTCATCATCAAATGGCTTTTACTTATATTTTCAAAGTTGCTTTGGAAACTTTGCATTAGCCAGTTTGAAAAGGCCACCATTTGGAGTCTTTTTCAGTCTTAGAAATATACAAAGACGTGATAATAGGTCATGAATTCATCAGGGCATATAAGGCATGATAGTGGCAAAAATAATAGTGTACAGGTATTAAACTCATAAGTCAGATAAAAGGAGTGAACTTTAGAATAAAATAAAACTAATTAAATCTACATTTAGTGCACACTTACATTTACATACACCAAACAAACGTACACTAATTTATAGAAATAAATCTGTCTAGTCATTCATAGTTATGCAACTAAACACATGACTCAAATTTGAATTTTCACAGTGTAATAATGCCCCGTGTGTATGGATTTATAACTTGCAGGGGTTTTTTCTTTATGAAGAAGATTGTAATATCAATAGTGTGTTCTTGTGAGCAAAGATGTATATGATGTATCCAAGATTTTATTAGCTTATGGGTTTAAATTCCCTTTAAGCATCATAGTGGTACATGTCATGTTCTGGGGCTGTTTTGCTGACAGTGGAAACTGGTGTGTTGCACAAACTGTATGGAATAACTAAGAATTCTTCATTTTTAGGATAACCTCAAACCATCAAAATCTTGAACACAATGTGTTGTTCCAAAATGACAATGGCTCCATGTAGATTAAAGGTGGTTGAGGAATATATAAAGCAGTCTAACATTAAGCTTTTGGAAAGAATCTAACCTCAACCTCATCAAAAATATGCAGACTGTGCTTAAAAGTTGGATCTTCACTAGAAACCAACAAAGAAATGTTTAACTGTGTCATGAAGAATGGCTATATATTCAACCGCAATTCCACCAGAAGCTTGCTGGTGGTGACCAAGAGCATCTGGTTAAAATGAAACTTTCTAGGGGACATTTTATCAAATGTTTAGTGGGTTGAATTTATATTTCTGACCCTTTGTTGGTTTTAGGAATCCTGAAACATAATTAAAGCTTGTGCATTAATTTTTGGGTTTATTCTGTTGAAGAAATATTTTGTACAACCATTCTTTCCTATGAAAGAAGAGCTCCAAGAAATAATTGAAAGCCTATTATACTGCCATGACATTCATGTCAAGTATAAGTCTATCTTTGCCAACTTCTAAATGCAACTGTAACTAAACAGATACAGACCTGTGAACTCAGTTGTGTTATATGCATGTCGTCTGGGGAATTACTATATAATGCAATGCGGTGGGCTTCAAAGTATGCTGGCATCACCAGTAGTAGGATCCAGTGGTTAAAGAATGCCCAGATGGCTTCGAAATGAGGGATGTTTTAGATTGAAGACCATTAACAAAAGGTTTTTAACTTCTCACAATAAGCTTCTATTCTCACACATGTGTGCATACACTACTGTCTATACTATTTTCACACTAACCAGGAGTGATCAGCACACAGAGATAGTAACAAGAGTTCACAAATGCACCCTGGACCCTGTACTTATGTGAAACCATATATTCTTTGCCTGATTTCTATTCATATTTCCAAATATGGTTGATATACTGGTACTGTACACTTACAACTTATTTATATTAGGATTTGCTGTTGACAAGTGTCTTCATGGGGATTATTTGAGACTATCGCGGAATCAAGTGCAACACCCCTAAATATTCTAATAAGAAAAATACATGAAGAGGAAAAGCTGGAGCTGATTTCTTTCCAGCCCACACTTTATATTCTTCAGTAGGTACTTCAAAGCTGGGATGGGCTGCTACTGCTAGTTTTCATTTGAACATTGGACAGATTTTCTCAGTTAGCTGTTCATTTATTCATTTATTAATTAATCTTCATTATTTGGTTTATCTTTGTCAGGGTTAGACTGCTTTGATACCAAAGTGACACTATTTTTACTGCCATGTTCCTCTTTTTTAAAAAATCAACCAAAGGCACATGCAAACATAAACAAGTAAAATGTGAAACTGCTCAACAGAATGACATGACAAGGTGTACCAAAAGGCAGCATCTGGCAAATAGACAATATTTTCATTGGGGCTCAGGTTTCTCTGAGATGCTGGTATAAAAGCTGCTTTAACGATGTGTCACAAGTTCTCCTAGGCTATATCAGCAAAGCAACAGATGAAAAGGACAAAATGAGTAAATATTATAGGGGCAGCAGAAAAAGATATATGCGTGCACGCACACACACACACACACACACACACACACACACACACACACACACACACACAGACACACACACATGTAACCCTGACTTAAGCACACTTTTCTTCTGGCCTCTAAAATCAAGTCCTAACCCTCAGTCAGCCCTTTGAAGGAGTGACGACCAGTCAAAAATTTGAAAAACTTCGATTGACATGATCAGTACATGCCTAATTAATACTATGTGCACATCTAAACCCAACCCCTACTCTCACCGGAGCAGCTCAGTAATAAAGAAAAAAAAATGAAAACTTTTTTGTTAGTTTTCTTAATAAATAAATAAATAAATAGGGGCAGTGGTGGCCTGGTGGTATAGGGTGCTGGATCGCTGATCCACAAGTTGGGGGTTCGAGTCCCACTCTCCACAAGCTGTCACTGTCTGCCCCCCAGTGCAGCTAACTGGGTTAACAAAGGTTGGCCATGTCTCTCACTGTCTGTGGTGTGAGGCATGTAAAAGAACCATTGCTGACTTTCGACAAGAGTAGGCTGCAAAGCCGTCAGCGTATTTCCACCACATGATGGCCTGCCGAGCTATCCAGGGTGTACTCTGCCCTTGCCCGGTGTCGGCTGGGATGGGCGCCAGTCTCCCCACAACCCTAATTAGGATTAAGCGGTTACAGAAAATGAACTGATGAAATAAATAAATAAATAAACAAAACAAAACCTTTTCTTGTGAGGCCCATTCATTTCAAATTTACTATCCTTTCTGATTTCACTATCATTGTGGGGACATTTAGGCCTAATAAAACTATATAAAACACACACGCACACACGCACGCACGCACACACGCACACACACACCTTATTTTCAAGCACACTACAAACAAACAAAATTCTCACACTCAATGTCTGTGTGCAAATAATAAGTAATGTTCCTGGCTTTATATATTTAAATACAACCCCACCCCATCCTATAATTAAGAGAGCTCCAAAAAGTTTCCCTTTGGTTACTGCAGAAGTTCATAGTACGATTTAGGTGGACGCATTAAATCTTTGAATTAATGTGTGTGTGTGTGTGTGTGTGTGTGTGTGTGTGTGTGTGTGTGTGTGTGTGTGTGTGTGTGTATTAAGTATAATAGCTCACCACTGCCTGCCAGAGTTCATTGTAATGCAATGATGATAGAGAGTCCCACGCCATCTGAATGGAAACTTACACTCCCTTCCATCTTTAGTGAGGACTGACACACACACACACACACACACACACACACACACACACACACACACACACACACAAAAGAACTTCTGACATCAAAGACAAGATACAACATATCCAAAAGCATCAAGTATTTCCTTTAATCATTAACACCGATTAATGAAGAATGGTTAACGCCACATGGTTGCACGACATCACACTGTAAACTGAATACCCAGTGCGATCCATACAAGATCTCAAATCTTTAACCTTACCAATCTTTAACTCCATTCATTCTTGCATGCAGCCAGCATACCTTTTTTCCCTGCAGTGACTGACTGTATCAAGGTAAAGACTTCAACACCAGGACGCTGCCTGCGCTTCAATGTGGACAGAGAAAGAGAGAAGAAAAACAAAAAGAAATTTGAGCCACAATGATGTCATTACATAAACCTTCATTCTCCTCAAGCGCTTGTTGTGACTAGTAAATGTGTAAGACAAGTAACCATAAACTATCATTAAAGATTCAGTTAAAAAGATTAATCTCATGGTGTGACAGATTGATTTGTAACCATTTGCTAACTGATAAACACCACTCTGTTACCCATTTGTCGAACCTACTAGTGTCACGGGCGGGCCGGTGCCTATCTCAGCTGACACTGGTCGAAGGTGGGAAACACACTGAATAGCGGTCAACCATTCACATTCACACATTCATACACAGGGACAGTTTGGACCAGCCAGTTAGGCTAATGTGCATATGTATTGGACTGAATACCTGGAGGAAACCCATGCAAGGGTGAATATCCCCAAAGAAACACCCTCGCTGAGACTGGGTCTCAAACCCAGGACCTTCTTGCTGTGAGGTAGACGTGCTAACCACTACACCATCGTGCCACCCTGAACAAATCAGTGGTTCGAATTTCTTTCATGGCATCCAAAAATCATCTGAAGAAGTGAAATTATTTATTATAAATAAGAAATAATTATTCGCTCCCTCTTTCAATCATTTGCATTCAAAGAGGCTGGTGTCAGTCAACACCCTTAACACCTCACTAGGCCATCATAGTGCCAATACACACACACACACACACACACACACACACACACACACACACACACACACACACACACATCTAGTCAATTTGGAACAACTAATTAGCCTCACTTTGGAAACAAGCTATCCACTCACTCATGATTCATTCTTAACCCATGATGCATTGGTCCACATATGATTTTCTCAGCAAAGTTTGTTCTGACTTGAGTGGATTGCAGGTCTGTTGCAGATCTTATTCTCTAAGTCAAACAACATATCACCCCTAAAGGCAAGTAGCCAATTAGCCTAATGTGCTCATTGTTGGACTGCTGGAGGAAACAAGAGCACCCAGAGGAAACAGTCTCATGCATCCACACAGAACATGCAGGAACACCCTCGCCACCACAGGGCAATAACCCAGGGCCTTGCTACAAGTTGAGCTGTTAAGCACTACTTACATTCACACTAAGGGGCAATTTGGAACAGCTAAATTAACCTGAAATGACTGTTTTTGGATTATACAAGAAAACCCACACAAGCAGAGAGAACATACCAATTCCACACAGTAACACCCCCAGCCTGGAATGCAAACCGAGTACCATCTTGCTGTGAGGCAGTCGTGCTAACCAGTACACTGCCGTGCCAACCCAGTGTCTCTTCTTTTCCTTTCGGCTGTTCCATTTTTTCAGGGGTCGCCACAGCAAATCATTGCATGTTTGATTTGGCTTAGGTTTTTATGTTGGATGCCCTTCCTGACACAACCTTTAACAGGAGGCAGAAACACGCTGACGGCTATGCAGCCTACACTTTTTGAAAGTCAGCAAATGGTTCTTTTATATTCCTCTCACCGTAGGCAGTGAAAGACATGGCTGGCCTTTGATAACCCAGTTAGCTGCATGGGAGGGACAGTGGCAACCTTGTGGAGAGTGTGACTTGAACCCCCAACCTTAGGATCAGCAGTCCAGAACCCTTTACCACCAGGCCACCGCTGCACCCAGTGTATATAGTTTTTTCTCAATAAATGCTAATAATTAATTCATTCATTCATTTTCTGAACCGCTTAATACTAATTAGCATCATGGGGAGGCTGGCTCCCGTCTCAGCAACTCCAGGCAAGGGCAGGGTACACCCTGGACAGCTCATCAGTCCATTGCAGGATCAACCATGACACAACCATTTACATTCACACCTAGGGGAGATTTGGAACAGTCAATTAGCCTACTGTGCATGTTTTTGGACTGTGGAGAGAAACCGGAGTCCCCGGTGAAAACCCACACAAACACAAGGAGAACAGCTAATGATTTATGAGAATTATTAAATAATGTGATTACACTTAGTCTAACACTGCAGCACTGAAACCTGCCTCACTGCTCCCCATACACATACATGGGTATGTGGAGGGCTGTGTGAACTTGATCTTAAATCTTTCTTCACAAAAACAAACAAACAGAAAAAAATAAATAAATAAATAAATTTAAAAAAATCACCCTTTCGTGTACTAATAATATGCAATCTTTTTAAAGTAATGTAAAGTAATAAAACAGCTTCACCTGTAGATCATGGCTGAAACGGTACGCTACATGTCAGATTATCAGATAACGGTCCATTGTACATACTGCAATACAAAGATTTATTTCAGTACTTTACAAATACCTGGGGCCAGTGGTATAGTGGTTAGGATGCCGCGCTCATGATCGGGAGGTTGTGAGTTCAAATCCCAGTTAGAGCCCCACTGTGCCAAGACCCCTGGGCAAGGTCTAAACCACAAGTGTGCCTCTGTTCACCCAGCAGTATAAATGTGTACCAGTAAAAATATACTGGGAAGGTAACCTGCAATGGACTAGCGTCCCATCTGGGAGGAGTTGAACTCCTGGTCACTTCATGCTACAGAAACCTGGGATAAGCACCGGCCTGATGAGCCACTAGGCTCGGGTGTAAAAAGCCCAACAGACTTTACCTACCTTATCTAAAAATACATAGTCAATAACATGGTAATGTAGTGGCTACCGTACCCACCTCAGAACAAGAAGGTTCTGGGTTCAAGTCTTGGCCTCAGTGAGAGCGTATCTTTGTGAAGTTTGCATGTTCTCCCTGAGCTTCGGTGAGTTTCGCTCGGGTACTCTGTTTGTCTTCGACAGTCCAAAGACATGCACAAAAGGCTACTTGGTTGTTTTAATTTTTTTGTTTTGTTTTGTATTAATACCGCAAGAGAAATTCTTGCCTCTATGTTTAACTCATCCAAATTGAGCACACAACATAAACAGTTAGAAGACACTCAGATTAGTGGGATGAATTGGGATGCCCGGAGAGCAATTGGGGGTTGGGATCTTACTCAAGTGTCTTTCAGCCATGAGGGTAGAGGGAGGTAAGGTGCAGGCCCCCCATTCCAGGCCCAGTGCGAAAATAAGGTACACATAATTTTCAACCAGTCGTAGCTGAGATAGAATCCAGCCTCTCTATGACTTGGATGGAAGGATGAACATCCAGGGTAGACGGTCTGGTGAGCTGTTCAGGGTGTATTCTGCCCTTGCCCTTTGCTCAGAGTCTGCTGAGATGGGCACCAACCCCCCCCCCCCCCCAAATCCCACCTATACTCTCTCATTAGGATCAGCGGTTGAGAAAATTAATGAATGAGGATAACACTGTCCTGCCATGGTCCTGTGAGCTGTCCAGGGTGTACTCTGCCTTTGCCAACAGTTGGCTAAGAAGGGCACCAGCATCCCCTGGACCTTAATTAGAATCAAATGGTCCAGAAAAAATAAGAAAACAAATATTCATTATTATTATTATTATTATTATTATTATTATTATCATCATTATGAACAGCAGCAACAACAACAACAACAACAACAACAACAACAATTTTCAATGGGGGAGGGGTTTATGAGGATGAAGGAAAAATGGATAACGGTTAAACTTCCTCAGGAAATTTGGCGTTGGCGAAAACACACAAACACACAGAGATTGGAAGAAAAATAAAATAAAATAAGACAGAAGAAAAGGAAACAGAAAAGAAAAAGAAAAGAAAAACAGAAAAAAACCCAGAAAAGAAAACAGAAGAAAAACAGAAAAGAAAACAGAAAAGAAAAAGAAAAACAGAAAAGAAAACAGGAGAAAAAGGAAACAAAAAGAGAAGAAAACAGAAGAGAAGAAAAGAAAGAGAAATTTTTACCTCAGGTTATTTGCCGCCACTTACCATTTCCACAACGCGCGCGCCGGGCTGCAGCGTCAAACACGTCAGGCATAAGACGAAAAGTCGCGCGAGCACAGAGCACTCAAGAACAACCATTTCTGCGCTAGCTGCGTCTCCTCCTCTCTGAAAACCAACAAATACTGAGTGTGACAGGAAGAGAGAAAGAAAAAGAGAGGGATACGGACAGTGTCCTCTGTACGGAGTATCCGCCGACTGAGTGGTTATAACCTTGCGTCATTTTGGCAGAAGACTTTAGGAAAACTCCGATCAGCACTCGCGCCCATCGTGGGGGCTGTGGGTTCATCTAAAACTATTCCAGAACCTCTGTGGACGGGCCAGCAGTGTTACCTCATAATTATGTCAAAGTACACACGTGAGCTTTAAGCTTCAGCACTTGCATTGGCGTGTTGTTCTGACATGCAGGTGCTCAACGGTTTCACTTCAGGTGTTGTAACAGTATTTGACACACAGGACACTTTACACAGGCAGAGAATATGTGGGTTGCCAGATCCGGGATTCACACCTAAATTGGATTCCTTTGACTGTAACTGTGAGCACTGGATGATTTATAAGGTTGGAATTAGGGGGTTTGAACATGACACACAAAACAGAAAAAAAAATAGTTTGGATGGTCACAAATGACCTTTATCAATCGTGAAACCACAAGAACATCATCTCACAAGCTTATTCAAGAAGCTGAAGGCTATATCAGTTGACAAGTACACCCTGAACAGCTCACCACACAATTGCTGGGCATTCCATGAATATTCTAGAGGTTTAAAGCATGATTGTTATTTTTAAACAGAGACGATTGCCTTATGCACACAGTGAAATTCCCTTGCCAAGCCTGGGAATTGAACCCAGAACCTTCTTGTTGTAAAACACATGTGCTCAGCATGATCTCTATGATACATATGATTGTCATATTATTTATTCATTCATTCATTTTGTGAACCACTTCATTCAAATTCGGGTTGCGGGTAGGCCGGCACCCATCCTGGCTGACTCTAGTGTGCGAAGGCAGAGTACACCCAGGACAGCTATCCAGGCCATTGCAGGGCAGATCCATGCTGACGGCTATACAGCTACTCTTAATGAAAGTCAGCAATGGTTCTTTTACAGCCTCTCACCACAGACAGTAAGAGACATTGCCGTAAGAGACATGGCCGGCCTTTCACCCAGTTTAACCCAGTTAGCTGCTTTGGGCCTATTTGTTATTATTACTTATTATTATTATTAATTTATTCATTTTCTGAACCGCTTAATCCTAATTAGGGTCGCAGTGGCGCCTGTCTTAGCCGACTCTGGGTGAGGATGGGATATACCCTGGATAGCTTGCCAGGCCATCACAGGGCCACCACTCACACCTAGGGGCGATCTGGAACAGCCAGTTAAGCATTATATGCATTTTTCTGGCCTGTAGCAGGAAACCAGAGTACTCAGAGGAATCCCATGTAAACATGGGGGGGGGGAACATGCAAACTTAGCACAGAAATGTCCGAGCTGGGAATCGAACCCAGAACGTTCTTGCTTTAAGGTGGATGTGCTAACCAAGTGCCACCCTATTCTTATGATTATTATAATGATATTGATTGTTATTATTCATTCATTCATTCATTTTCTGAAACCACTTCATCCTAATTAAGGTCGTGTGGAGGCTTGCGCACATTCCAGCAGCCGACTCGGGGCAAGGGCAGAGTACATCCTGGACGGCTCTCCAGGCCATCGCAGTGCGGAAACACACTGACGGCTTTGCAGCCTATTCTTGATGAAAGTCAACAATGGTTCTTTTACAGCCTCACACCATAGATAATGAGAGACATGATCCGCCTTTGATAACCCAGTTAGGTGCCCCCGGGGGGGGGGGGGGGGGCAGTGACAACCCATGGAGAGTGGGGCTTGAACCCACAACCTTAAGATCAGTAAACTATCACCTTTACCACCAGGCCACCACAACTCTATTATTATTATTAGCATTATTACTACTTGTGAAGAGGGAAGTGGGGGCTCAGTGATTAAGGGAAGGAATTAAGGGGGGGTTAATCCCAGTAAAACCAGTTAGCATTTCTCAATTGAATAAAACAGATAAACATCTGCCATTTGCTCTCAATACTGTATTCACCTGAGAACAGCTGGCTGGTCAAGCATGCATGACTTTGGTCTCGAAAGCGGTTAAAAAATGCTACACGTATAAATTAATATGAATGCATCTCTATATCGTCGAATTACTGAATTCCTAGAAATCGTTAAGTTTAAAGAGTAAAATAAGTTTCACACAAAATAAAATCAATCCTACAACTATCGACAAGTATTTGTGTGAAAGAGACAGACCTGGCAACCCGGTGACGGTCTTTCAATACAGCTTACAGAATTTTACGTTTAAATCTCTCCGCTTTGATTCCGACACCAGTGCGTGTAATATCCAAAAGTTTTACACACGTCAACAGTGAGAGCACATGAATTTCGTTTTTCAGCCATTTCCCCGCAATACCTCCATATCCAACTTTTTTAAAACGAGGCGCTATAAAACTTTAGTAGGCGTGTTCTGTTGTCAAGACAACCAACCAAACATGCTTGTGTAAATCAGTGGAGCGTCTCATGCTGCTGACACACCTGTGAGGTAAAATGAACCCAGTGAAGTATTGATAGTACCGAGGTCTAAAGGACAGTACATTTCCACAAAAAAACTCTAAAATTCACTTTAAAGTGATAGAGCAAGACACCCAATGATTTCTTTGCGATAATAATAACAATAATAATAATAATAATAATAATAATAATAATAATGAGGGCAGTGGTGGCCTGGTGGTAAAGGATGCTGGGTCATTGATCCTAAGGTTAGGAATTCAAGCCCCACCCTCTAAAGGTTGTGTGTGTCCGTCCGTTCCCCCGTGCAGCTAATTGGGTTATCAAAGGCCGGCCATGTCTCTCACTGTCTCTGGTGTAAGGTTCATGTAAAAAGGTCTATTGCTGTCTTTTGAGAAGATTAGCTGCATGGCTGTCAATGTGTTTCCGCCCTGTGATGGCCTGGCGAGCTGTCCAGGGTGTACTCTGCCCTCAATGGGAGTTGGCTGGGATGGGCGCCAGACACCCTGTGACCCTAATTAGCATTATGCAGTTCCAGAAAATGAATGGATGATCATCATCATTATTATTGTTAAAAATTTTCAACACAGCCACATCTCGGGGAATTTCTCTCTGTGAAATTTTATGAAATTTGGCTCAGTGTCTTGTAATCCAGGGACCAGCCTTTAGTTCCAGGTGCAGCCCTGAGACTCTATAGCACCACCTATTGTAACAAAATTTTTCATGGGACACTTTCACTTATGCACATGAAATTTGGCAGGTATGAACATCTCCCCATGGTGAACAAATAAGTCTCTTAGATATTTTACCAACACCAATCATTTTTTTTTTAAATAACTCCAGTACGGCATGGCGGTGTAGTGGGTAGCGTGTCCAACTCACAGCAAGGAGGTCCTGGGCTCCATTCCCAGCTTGGGCGTTGCTGTGTGCATGTCCTGCCTGTGCTTGAGGAGTTTCCTCCTGGATAATTTGGTTTCCTTCCACAGTCCAAAAACATGCACAGTCGGTTAATTGGCTGTTCCAAATCACCCATAAGTGTGAGTATGAATGCTTGTGTGAGTTTTGGCTCTGCGATTGCCTAGGCAAGCTGTCCAGGGTGTACCCCGCCCTCTCCTGGAATCGGCCAAGATGGGCACCAGCCTCCTGCAGAACTAATTAGGATTAAATGGTTCAGAAAATGAATGATTTTTTTTCATTTGTTTCTCTTAAGACTTTTCGACGTGGTTCCCACTGGTGAGAACTTTCATTCATTCATTTTCTTAACCTCTTAATCCTAACTGGGTTCATGGAGTGGCTGGCTCCCATCTAGCAAGGGCAGAGTACACCCTGGACAGCTTACCAGGCCATCGCAAGGCGAGAACTTTCATTTCATTCATTTTTAGAGCTATTTTCTACTATAATGGCTTGCAGGAAGGTAGCCAACTCTGGCCGAGGGCAATTTACCATTTTTTAGTGTCACAGGAGCACGAATGCTAAAGTAAGTGTCTGATCTACTATAATGCCTGGCATAGTGGCGTAGTGGTTAGCATGTCTGCTTCACAGCAAAAAACGGTTTTATTCTGTCAATGCAACAAATTGCCCCTAGGTGTGGATGTGAGTATAAATGGTTGTGGGTGTGTTGTTTTGGTGTAAATATACTGTAGATATATCTACTTACCAACAAATCTCCATCTGAATGGCTATAGAAGGCCTGATCTTGAGAACGCCAGGCACCATGGGTGATTTGGAGCAGCCAATTAGCCTACTATGCATGTTTTTTAGACTGTGGGAGGAAGCCGGAGTACCCGCGGGGCAGTGGTGGTCTGCGGGGCAGTGGTGGTCTAGTGGTATAGGGCGCTGGATCGCTGATCCAAAGGTTGGGGGTTCAAGTCCCACTCTCCACAAGGTTGTCACTGTCCCCCCCAGTGCGGCTAACTGGGTTATCAAAGGCGGGCCATGTCTGTCACTGTCTATGGTGAGAGGCATGTAAAAGAACCATTGCTGACTTTCGTAAAGAGTAGGCTGCAAAGTCGTCAGCGTGTTTCTGTCCCTTGCTAAAAAGGGTTGTGACAGGAAGGGCATCCGACGTAAAAACCTCTGCCAAATCAAACGTGCGAATCAAGATGATTCGCTGTGGTGACTCCCGAGTAAAAGGGAAAAAGCCGAAAGGAAGACAGACAGGAGGAAGCCGGAGTACCCAGAGGAAACCAACACAAGCACGGGGAGAAGATGCAAGCTCCATACAGAGACACCCGTACTGGGAATCGAACCCAGGTGCTAACCACTTATACACTGTCCCGCCTCCTTATGTAATAATAATAATAAAAAAAGTGAATTACATTATGATTTACAAAGGGAGCCAAGTCCAGTAAAAGTCAGCAAGCATATCAAAACATTAATTATAAAGGCTTTGTCTTCCATTTACAGGAGTTGCCAAAATATTTCACTCATGTGCAAGCACAGACAACAACACTAACAACAACAAAAAAAAAATCAGCGTTCCTGTTAGTCCCTTTGAAATTCAATCATGTGTAAACTTTTAAAACAAGATCTCAGTATGTACCACAAAACCACTGAAAAGGCTGAGGTTTACAGACTGAAATGCCTTGACATGCATTTCAATTCTCCTGACATGGTGTTTGTGCCAGGACACTCTGTATATACACAGTTTAATCTCCCCACTTGTAATATCTGCAGGTACTCCAGTGAAAAGATAAATACTAGTTAAGAAATGAGTGACAACAAAAGACCAACAAATCAAGTTCTCATCCTGTCAAACAAGGACAGGAATCTGAAGACATAGTGGGTTTAGGCTCACCAAAACTGGAGACTACATACAGGACAAACATTGCTTTGCCTTTTTTCAACCCTCAAACTATGTGGTTGCAATGAATTTATACTCATGAGAAGCTTTAGATCCATGTATTAACTGGCAGAAGTGGAACCACGGGTTGGTGTTTGTGTATTTGAAGTGTTGTCCATTGATATTTGTTCACCCTGGTTGTATGTGGGACCCATTTGTGTACCAAGTGGACTTAAACTTGGCGCTATACCGGATTCTCCAGGCTTGAAATCAAACAGTCCAATTGTGTATGTGAGCCCCACCTGGGTTATGCCTGTGCGATATGGGCCAAAAATCAGCATACTGATTGGGCCCCACTTGAGACAATTAACTAGGTCCCAATCCCACATTTCCTCCCTCTGTAAATCCTAATTGGATTACAAAGTGCAAGTGAATTCTTGTAGGTTGATATGGGCCAGCCAAGGACAATCCAAGATGGAGTCCATTTTTCAGCCCACTTACTACCCACATGGGTCCCACAAATAAATGTTGGCTGGAGTGATTATTTGTGTTAGTGTAGCTTTCATCAGCTTCTCCATCCTCTCTATTAAAAAAAAAAAAAAAAAAAAAAAAAGGTAAAGTCCCTTGGGCTTTTTACACCCGAGCCATAATCACGAAGGTGCTTATCCCTGGTTTCCATAGCATGAAGTGACTAGAAGTTCAACTCTTCCTGCATGGGATGCTAGTCCATTGCAGGTTACCTTCCCAGTACATTTTTTTACTGGTACCCATTTATACTGCTGGGTGAACAGAGGCACACTTGTGGTTAAGACCTTGTGTGTGTGTGTGTGTGTGTGTGTGTGTGTGTGTGTGTGTGTGTGTGTGTGTGTGTGTGTGTGTCTGCACGTGGGTCTTCTTACACCCAAGTTTGATAGATCTTTTACCAAAAGGTGTTGGCTCTCATATGAGCATGGAACCCCCACCCCCTGACCTCAACCTTTGTTTCAGCAGAGCTCATATTTCACTCTTTGTGCACACTTGGCTCTTTTCGGCCCTTTCTTTTTCCTTTGAATAAAAGTCGAGTCGAGTCAAGTTACCACTGTGTAACCAGAGAAATCCTTTGAAATTCTTCTCATGTAATCATCAAGGTGTGTCGGACTATTTGTGAAGAGTGTTGCTCAACCTAAATCTGTTAAGAGCCGAAGGCCTAATGGCATTACTTTTTAACAGGAGGAAAAGCAGGAAAAAAAGAGAAAAATATTTCTTTTTTTTGCTGTAGTTTCCATATTCGGGATCAGCTGCATGTTTTTATTTTTATTATTATTATTTTTGAATGTCCTCCTCCAGTAGAGGACAGGACGGGTAGTGACAGGAACGCCAGAGTAGTTTGGTTTAAAAAGGTGTTTGATAACAAATATCCTTCCCTCTATTATTTGTACTTGTTAGCTAAAAATGGGTAAATTAACATATTGTAACTATCGACACGTGTACAGGGGTTCACTCTCAAACTCGCCGTATCCTGTGATCCCATTGTGCTTTGTCTTACTCCGGTAACCGTCCATGTATATAAAATGAAAATAATTAAATAAGATTACACACAGAAAGGACAACATTGTCTCGCTGTGGGATGACGGTGCTGGTCACTGAGCCACCATGTACGCTTATTTAAAGAAAAATTATTGAAAAAATTCATAACCGCACATCATAGAGTTTCATTGAGTTTAAAGTCCTACTGAACCCACCTTTTCAGGGGTGGGGGAGGGGACAGGACATTGTAAAATGAAATGCACCACAGGTATGGTGTACAGAAATCACACTCGTCGACTTGAGCACGGTCAGGGCTGCCTAGTATAATTAAACTGGGAGGCAAGTAAAACAATTCATTTACAGTATTTATGACAGAAGAAATGCTGCTGTACATACACAGAATGAGCCAGGGTACTTATGCTGTGATGTACTGTAAGACATTGATAAATCTGGGATTTTGCACTTCTGGAGAACAGTGCTATCGTGGTTAGCACTTCTGACTTAGAGCAAGAAGGTCCTGGCTTTGAATTCTGGGCTCAGTAAGGAAGGTTCTGCGTGCACGTTTTCCCCATGCTTGTATAATGTTCCTCCAAGTTCTCTGGTTTCCTCCACCTGTTCATAGACATGCATATTAGGCTAACTGGCTGTTCCAAATTGTCCCAGATGTGAGTATAAGTGTGAATGCTCTGTTTTGGCCCTACAACTGCGAAGCTGTCTGGGGTGTAACTCGGCCTTGCCTAGACTCGGCTGAGATACTGTAGGCTTCTTGAATTTGATTATTGATATTTTAGTAGATAATTCAACTGGCATAGAGCTGGGAAGATGGAAAGAATACTTTGAAGAGCTGATGATGAGGAAAATGAGAGAGAGAAAAAAGAGAAGAGGTGACCATTGAGGACCAGGAAGTAGCAAAGATGAAGTGAGGAGGGCATTGCAGAAGATGAAGAGTGGAAAGGCAGTTGATTCTGATGACATACTGGTGGAGATATGGAAGCGTCTAGGAGAGGTAGCAGTAGATTTTCTGACAAGAACATTCAACAAGGTCTTAGAGAGAGAGTGGATGCCAGAGGAATTGAGGAGAAGTGTGAGGTTCCCATTTTTAAGAACAAGGGAGACGTGCAGAGTTGTGGCAACTACAGAGGGATAAAGTTGATGAGCAATACGATGAAGTTATGGGAAAGAATAGTGGAAGCGAGACTAAGGGCAGAGGTCAGCATTTGTGAAAAACAGTTTGGTTTCATGTCAAGAAAGAGCACCACAGATGCAGTGTTTGCCGTGAGGATGTAATAGAGAAGTGCAGAGAAGGTCAGAGGGAGCTGCATTGTGCCTTTGTGGATCTGGAGAAAGCATATGACAGGGTGCCGAGAGAAGAACTGTGGTATTGCAGGAGGAAGTCTGGAGTGGCAGAGAAGTATGTTAGAGTGGTGCAGGACATGTATGAGAGATGTAAGACATTGGTGAGGTGTGCTGTCAGTGTGACAGATGAGTTCAAGGTGGAGGTGGGACAGCATCAGGGGTCAGCTCTGAGCCCCTTCTTGTTTGCTATAGTGACGAACAGGCTGACAGATGAGGTTAGACAAGAATCTCCATGGACTATGATGTTGCAGATGACATTGTGATCTGTTGTGAGAGCAGAGAACAAGTGCAGGAAAATCTAGAGAGGTGGAGGTATGCCCTGGAAAGGAGAGGAATTAAGGTTCGCCTCAGTAAAACAGAATACATGTGTGTGAACGACAAGGACCCAAGAGGAACATTTAGGTTAAAGGGAGCAGAGATAAAGAAGGTGGAGAATTTTAAGTAGTTAGGCTCAACAATCCAGAGCAATGGAGAGTGTGGAAAAGAGGTGAAGAAGCGTGTGCAGGCAGGTTGGAATGGTTGGAGAAAAGTATCTGGTGTGATGTGTGATAGGAGGGTATCGGCAAGAATGAAAGGAAAAGTGTACAAGACGGTTTTGAGGCCAGCGATGTTGTATGGTTTAGAAACAGTGGCCCTGGGGAAAAGACAGGAGGCTGAGCTGGAGGTAGCAAAGATGAAAATGTTGAGGTTCTCTTTGGGAGTAACGAGGATGGATAGGATCAGGAATGAGTTCATCAGAGGGACAGCACATGTTAGAGGTTTTGGAGACAAAGTCAGAGAGGCTAGATTGAGATGGTTTGGACATGTACAGAGGGAGGAGGGATAGTGAGTATATTGGCAGTAGGATGCTGAGGTTGGAACTACCAGGCAGAAGGCCTAGAGGAAGACCAAAGAGAAGATTTATGGATATGGTGAAGGAGGACATGAAGGTAGTTGGAGTAAGAGTAGAAGATACAGAGGATAGGGTGAGATGGAGCAGATGGTTTGCTGTGGCGAACCCTGAAGGGAAACACCGAAAGGAAAAGAAGAAGAGAGGTGAGGCAAAATTTGATAGGCAGAAAATGATATCAGACTTTCCCCCTAATTTTTTCCAACAAATCGAGTTTGTGTTATATAAATTTTTAGTAAAAAATTTGTCAAAGAAGGCACATTATGAGAAAATCCCCCTCACACCCCCCACTACAAAAAAAAAAGAAAAAATTAAAGTGTGAAAAATAATTCAAAGTGCTAAAAAGGTCTTCACTGAGCTCTCAGTGGAAATCTCTCCCATGGTTCTACAAACAGACTTTTGCTTCATTTTATCATGTAGGCAGGAGCAGGAGTCATGTTGCTCAGTTGTAGGAAGAAAACTGCAGAGAACTCTGCTGCCATCTAGAGCTTCTCCATGCAGTTCAGCAGATGTTTCAGTTCCACGAATGCACCATGAAATGGAACTACATTTCCATTTATATTCAGAATCTGAGATGAACAGAGAAACAACAACAACAACAAAAACAAAAGCTTTTTCTATTTTAATAAGTTATATTTTTTTCTCTGCTAATAGGTAACCTAATAATAACATCCCAATTTGGGTTATGACCCAAAAACCTGGTTCTTGGGGCAACGATGTCCACAATCTCCACGATTCAAATCAAGCATGGAACTAAACAATTCATGAGCATGTTTGAAGCACTATTGGGGTTAAAGAAAAAAAGAGGCAGCATGCATCCAAAGGATGAAACTTGAAGGAGTCATGATTTTTGAAGTACGTAATGGTCACGAGCTTTGGGTAATGACCGAAAGAACAAGATCACGGATACAAGCGGCTGAAATGAGCTTTCTTCGCCGGGTGGCGGGGTTCTCCCTTAGAGATAGGGTGAGAAGCTCCGCCATCCGGGGAGAGCTCGGAGTAGATCCGCTGCTCCTCCACATTGAGAGGGGCCAGTTGAGGTGGCTCGGGCATCTGGTTAGAATGCCCCCCGGACGCCTCCCTGGTGTGGTGTTTCGGGCATGTCCAACCGGGAAGAGACCCCGGGGTCGACCTAGAACACGCTGGAGGGACTATGTCTCTCGGCTTGTCTGGGACCGCCTCGGTGTCCCCCCGGGAGAGTTGGAGGAAGTGGCTCGGGAGAGGGATGTCTGGACCTCTTTGCTAAGGTTGCTGCCCCCGCGACCCGACCCTGGACTAAGCGGAAGAAGATGAGATGAGATGAGATGAGATCAAGATCTCCTACGATGCCACATCAAAGCCTTTACATTCTGTTCAGGTCTGGAAAGCTCAACCATGCTCTGCTGATTCCCATGTTCTATCATGATTGGTGTCAAATTGTAATATTTGTGTCCGTGTGTGTTTGTTTGTTGTTGTTGTTGGTGGTGGTGGGGTTCCAATGATACTCTAATAGTAAGAGCAAACAAATCTATGGACAAAGTGAGAGAGAGAGAGAGAGAGAGAGAGAAAAAAAACCCAAAGTGCATAGTAATTATTAAAAAAATGACTTCAGGTGAATGCACCTGTGAGTTACAATCCAATAGCTTCATCCCTGAAAGTGTCACCTGCCCTGATTGTCATGGTAACACCTATTGTGTTTACCACTTCCAAATGGTTCCAAGTGAAACAAGTGAAGCAGTATCTGGGTACTTCACTACAAAAAATAAAAATAAAATTAAAAAATAAAAAAATAAACAAGCACATAAATAAATGAATAAATAAATAAATAACTTACTTATGCATTATTTTAATCTTTTTAGGGTCACTGGTAGCCTGAAGCCAAGAGGGGTGAAGATAGGTATACACCCTTAACATTTTGCTAGACCACTGTAAGCCCCCCTTCCCCACACACACACACACCTCGAGGCAATTTAGAACAGCCAAGTAGCCTCATGTGCATGACTTTGTACTGTAGGAGAAAACTCGCGTACCCGGCGGAAACCCACACAAGCATGGGGAGAAGCCCAGGACTCAAACCCAGGACCTTCTTGTATAGAAAAGTAAAGAATAGTAGATTCATTCTCTGAATTGCTTAATGCTAGTTAGGGTCACGGGGAGGCTGGCACCCATCCCAGAGGACTCTGGGCGAGAGCAGAGTACATCCTGGACAGCTCACAAGGCCATCACAGGGCAAACACACGCTGACGCCTATGCAGCTACTCTTGTCAAAAGGCAGCAATGATTCGTTTACATGAACCTCACACCATACACAGTGAGAGACATGACCAGAACTTGATAACCCAGTGAGCTGTACTGGCGGGGGGTGGGGTGGGGGGGTGGACAGTGACAACCTATTGAAGGTGGGGCTTGAACCGCTAACCTTGGGATCAGTGATCCAGCACCTTTATCACCAGGCCACCACTGCCCAAGAATGTAGATTCAATAGGAAGAGATGATAGCAAAACTATGTGTACAGGTTAGGGAGTTAAACCACATAATATCCTTGGTGTGTCACTCGAAAATAAACATACAATGTGATAAAAATACATTGACCCAGAAATGTTGGCTCTGGTTATTACCTCCTTTAAAACTGTACGTGCTGTCATAAAGTGTAGGATATTATGAAACGCCAGTGAAGCGATGCCTTCCATACCGATACAGGTATCATGTTCACCGTTTTCTTGTGGAACACTGTTTGGGGAACTCAAAATGTTTCTTTCAATCAACAGGATCTTTTAACCGTAACACCTGAAAGCTCAAGTCAGTTTAATGCCTTACCTTCCCGTTCACATTGTTTTAAAATCTTTCACCGGCATTCCTCTTTTCAGTGATTTCCTCTGAACTTGTCACTGTGTGTACTTAAGCCTGAAAGAAAACATCGGAGAGAATATGTTAAAACTTCAGCATTTTTCAGATAAGTTCAACAGAAATTCATCCATGCTTTCATACCCATCTCAGCTGACTCTGGGCAAGGGTGGAGTACACCCTGGACAGCTTGCCGGGCCATCGCAGTTGTAACACTCACACAACAATTCATACTCACACTTGTATTTAGGGATGATTTTGAACTGCCAAGTAACCTACTGCGCATGTTTTTTGGACCATGGGAGGAAACCAGAGTACTGGAAAGAAACCCACACCAACACGTCAAGAACATGCAAAATCCATACAGACATACCCAGGCTGGGAATTGAACCCAGGACCTTCTTATTGTGTGGCGGATGGGCGAACCACAAAGCACTGTGCCGCCTATTTTAATGTCACACTTTGTGCCCATTGATGAGGGAAGGTGCTGTAGATATAATATACATGTCTCTTGGTCTGCCTACCACCTAAATGCCTAGAAGTCATTTTAATACCTGAGAGAATTCGAATGTTCTGAATAATAACATCAATGAGGATTTACTTTTAAAAAATTTTACACTATGGCCTATGAAGTAGGTTGTCATGGTAATAGTGGTCATGGTATTTGTTCAATTTCCTGAAAGAGATGGGTAATTGTGGAAGAAAGATCCACACCCAGTGTGCATCTTGATTAGGGTCACGAGGAGGCTGGCACCCATCTCAGCTGACTATGGTCAAGGGCAGAGGAGACCCTGGACAACTCGCCAGGCCAACAAAATGCAGAAAACACGGTGATGGCTATGTTTTGGAAATGTTTACGAAAGTCACCAATGTTTTTTTTTTACAGTCTCTCACCATAGGCAGTGAGAGACATGGCCAGCCTTTTCTAACCCAGATAGCTGCATCAGGGGGTGGGTGGGTGGGTGGTGGTGGTAGGGTTTGGGGGACAGAAGTGACAACCTGTTACTCAAACTCCTGACCTCAGCATTAGTAATACCATACCCTACCACCAGGGCACCACCGCGCCATCCATCCATCTCTATATCTATATATATATATGTGTGTGTGTGTGTGTGTGTGTGCGTGCGTGCATGTATCAGTGTGTGGGAAAGGGATGATCTGATTGGATAGCCTTGGAATTGAAACACATTATTCTGAGTGTATAAGTATTCACTTGAATTAATAGTCGGTCATGGTCAACTTGGAACAGATGATGTCATCATTACCAAATCAAAAACATGGCAAAAAAGGCCATAAAAATTCTTTCATAAGTTCATTGAGCTTTTGTTTTTCGTGTAGTATTTATAAAAACACCTTTATTGAATGCTGTTTATTTATGCTTTTGTTAAGGATGTACTAAACTTTGAATGTGAGGTGAAACAAAATCTGTTAACCTCTTCTGTTTAGATCACACACTGTTAACGTGACCTGCCTCTGCAGTGGTTATTACATCATTTTTTAATACTGCTTAATCCTAATTAGGGTTGCTAGGAGACTGGCATCCATCTCGACTGATTCTCGCAATGGCGAGGTACATCCTAAATGGCTAGCCAGGCCGTCTCAGGGCTTACACAAATACATTCACACTCGGTTGCTAACCCAGGGGCAATTTGGAACAACCAGTTAGCCTTCTGTGCATATTTTTGGACTATGGGATGGCACCCACGCAAGCACCGGAGGAAAAAAAAAATCCACACAAGAATGGTTGAGCCGGGGAATCGAACCCAGGCCTTTTTGCAGTGAGGTGGACAAGCGGACCACATTCTGCTCTGCAGTGCTCATAAAACAATACAAATACTCAACATCTAATACTGATAATATTTGTTGTTATAAATAATGACATTACACCTTGTGAAAACAGCAAAGGGTAGGATGTAAACATCTGGAGTAAAGCATGCGTAACAAATTAAGCAATTTGTTTTTTAATTTAATGTTTATTAAAAACACGACACCAGAAGTCCTGAGTAGGGTTAAATTAACTCGATATACTACATTGGGGATTTGGGGCAGTGGGGGCCTGGTGGTATAGGGTGCTGTATCGCGGTTCTTAAGGCAGGGGGTTTGAGTCCCAAGCGCCACAATACTGTCACTGTCCCCCCAGTGCACCTACCTGGGTTATCAAAGACCGGCCATGTCTCTCACGGTCTATGGTGAGAGGTCCATGTAAAAGAACCATTGCTGACTTTCGACAAGAGTAGCTGCAAAGCCGTCAGCATGTTTCCGCCTTGCGATGGCCTGGTGAGCCGTCCAGGATGTACTCTGCCCTCGCCCGGAGTCGGCTGGGATGGGCGCCAGCCTCCCCACGACCCTAATTAGGATTAAGCTTTACAGAAAATGAACCGAATTAGATATTTTATGTGACTTTCCAGCACCAAATGAATCACACGGGTCAATTTTTCAAAGATTGTGATGCTGGTGTTCTCTGGAAGAGAATAAAATAAATTGTCATGCAATTCATCGGTGACGTGGGAAACTGATCAGACACGGTATTGTTTTAGTAGGATGGTTATAAACGGCAGACCCATGCATATGCTTTCAGGTCCAACAAGTTTAAAACTTCGGGACGTATGATGGTTTCATTGTGTGATGATGTGAATTTTCCCGGAGGGGCAGTGGTGGTCTAGTGGATAGGGCTCAGGATCGCTGCTCCTCAGGTTGGGGGTTCAAGTCCCCACAGGGTTGTCACTGTCCCCCCCAGTGCAGCTAACTGGGTTATCAAAGGCGGGCCATGTTTCTCACTGTCTATGGTGTGAGGCATGTAAAAGAACCATTGCTGACTTTCGACAAGAGTAGGCTGCAACGCCGTCAGCCGTCAGTTCTGTCCCTTGCTAAAGGGTCGTGTCAGGAAGGGCATCCGACGTAAAAACCTATGCTAAATCAAACGTGTGAATCAGATGATTCGATGTGGCGATTCCCGAGAAAGGGAAAAAGCCGAAAGGAAAAAGAAGGTGTGAATTTTCCCGGCATGATGTCATAAAAAAAAAAAAAGAAATAAATCTTCGTGGTGCAGATTTCAGGAGTATTTCATGTGGAATGTAGGTTTGGTTCCTGGGAAATAAAGAAACCCTTGAAGTTGGTTTTACTCAACTCGTAAAAATGCAGTTACACGAGAAAGTGTGTGGATCTGATCAATATATTTTTATTTCACTCTCTTTTGCTTAAAGGAAAAATACCTAATTCCTGAGTAAGGCAGGGGAAACCCCAATACAGCAACTACGTAAAGATAGGTGTATCGGGGTGTGTATGTCTTCCAGTGTAACCAATATAAGCAGTAATATTTAAAAAGAGAGCGAGAGAGAGAGAGAGATGAAGGGACAAATGGATAGAGGCTTTGATAAAATATACAGGAGAGTGTAACATAGGGAAATAGTTCAGAAAAGTCAAAACCAACAAACAATAATGAAAATACACAGGGCATGAATTTTAATAAGAAAGATGGGGGCAAAGGACACACAACCTCCCCCAAGAGGATCGATTCCCCTATGTCTTTAAGTACAGAATAGAAAAGCGGGTTGATGTTAAGTGTGAGCTTTCACATGAAGGAATGCAGCTTTATCAGATCATTCCCATGCAGCATGCGACCTCTGTTCTAATGGCAACCATACATGGACTCTTGTCCTCTCTTGGAGGCAACAAGAGATGATGACACGTCTCAGGCCCTGTGAGGTGACAGCGGGGCAGAATCAAAGGCAAGTCCCAGCACAGTAAGTACGGCTCCGTGTTTTACTTGCTTGAACAGTAGTGGTACTGGTCATCCTTTCAGTATATTTCATGTGTATGTAATATGTTCAAGTGACGCAGACGTTATAAATGCAGTGTTCATTACAGATCAAAATTTTATGGGGACAAATTGGCCCCTAGAGAAAAAAAAAACTGGGGACATTGGCAAAAACTAGGGGTCATATTAACGGGTCAAATTATTATATATTACATTATTCCAAGAAACTAATTCAGCTATTTTCTGACAGCTCACTGGTAAAAACTGGACCTAAATTAGTAAATACTCCAAAGTAATGTATAATAATATTTCACATGATGTATCACATACTACTCTATAAATTTAGTGGTGAAACAAGTTTATTGCTTTGACGTTTTAATTTTTTATTTTAGCAGATTAAAGGTAACAACACTTCAAGTTAAAAAGTGGAATAAACTGTTTTTTAACACTGTCTGCATTTTAATTTACATCAGGCACATAGTGCAGGATTAAACAAAACCAAACATTTAAAAATACTTGGAAGTTGATAAAATACAACACAAACTGTTTTTAAGCGACAGTAACAGACTTCCAATATAATAATTCAAAGTTTCTGCTATGCTTTCAGGCTGTTGACAGTATTTTCACCTTATTTGCTACAAAAAATATCCCTGTCTTTCTTTCCCTTCCAAAGCTTCAGTGCTAACGTTAGCGCTTGCAGTCTCAATATGACTAGCAGTAGCAGGACTAGCACTACAAGCGGCCCTCACATACCCCACTGTCACTAGCGGTAGCAATGCAACTGGTATTATCAGTGATATCACTGGAATTCGATACATTTGACACTTGGTTACTAGCACCCCACATTATTTATTTATAAAGCAATGCTTTTTCACCTATTTTATGTTTCTATAGTAAACATCAGGGGCTGGGTTCGTTTTCACGGATCGCGAGCAAGGGTAGTGTGGGTAAGCACCGGGGCATGCGCATTAAATACATGCGTGTTAATTTGGAGCAAAGCCAACGCTGTAAAAGTGGACTCTACACTCGTGTGCCCAAAACAAATGAAGTGCATTGCATCATGCTTGCGAAGGAATAGCAGTTGTGATTTGTCAGCTCGGAGCCACTGACCAATCACGTGCTATCTTTCATATTACCATCGCTAAGTGCAAATGTCCTCATCGGCATGATTTATTTAGCATTTTAAAATTAAACAATATAATAAACTGGATTTTCCCGGACATTTTCTATGCGCCCGGCTGACGCACGGACATGTAGTTCAATGGGGACAAAGGCACAATTAATACGCCATTGGCACAATGGTGCAGCCTGTAATGATCACTGTAAATGACCATAAAAAAGCACAAAATCGGGTAATTTTATTCTGTGTATCACCGCGTACTGCTGTGGGTTGGCGTCTCTTGTGGAGACAGTGGTGAGATGTTGCATTCTCGTGATCTCGAGGACGAGAATGCTGCCACATACAAGCGTAATGGTAAAGTCAAAATGGTTTACAGGGATCACTCACTTTCCGCAGTTAATTCGGACCAAGATCCCCCGCGACCACCAAATTCCACGAAGTAGGGTCAACACCCCCCCCCCCCCCGGCTGACGTCATATCAATAAATACACATTCAATGCTATAAATGCTTATAATAACAATTAAACATTCAAAAACAATGCATAAGATGAGCGTACACGCACTCAGATGTGCATCTCACAAAAATGTAAGTAGTTTTGATGGGAGGTTTTGGGTTATTTTTGTGTTGTGTTGGTTTACTTTTTTTTTTTTTTTTTTCCTTTTTGCATAGTTGGCCTTGTTTTGTAGCATTTTCCTTAACTTTCCCCCCTATTCTTCCTTAATTTCCTTATTTTTTAATTCGCTTATTATTGAAAAACAAAACAAAACAAAAAAAAAACTGCGATGCACTGAAGCTACATGAATTGAAGCTCGAAGTAGCGAGGGATCCCTGTATTCAGCTAACTTTCGACATCACGACTTTTCTGTCTTCAGTCTGTTTCGAAACAAAAATAAGTATTTTCCGTAATCCATGAGGTCAGTGATGTGGCCCAACCGTTCTAATGAGCTTGTGCCACTATCAGGCTGGAACAACCAATCAGGAAGGCAACATGTCTCTGAGCATAACTAGAGTTGTAATGCTTGTTCGTACTTTGAAAACGGGCAAGGACTGACACAGCTGGAAGGAACCGCCGATGCTATACGTGATCGTTTTAATAGCTAGCAACACTAATATACAACAGGTACCCTTTAATTAACTGTTATTATTTGTTTATTTTTCAGTTTCTTTTTATAAGTCTTTATATGCTATTACCATATTGTTGATATTGGCTGACAGGGTTCACCTCTGGTCTCCAAAAAGAGTAATATAAGGCTACAGTTTTTGTTCACACCCTCACTGAAAATGGATAGCTGAAGATTACTAGACCAGGTGATCGTCAACTGCCCAGTCTTGCTGAATATATCTTGTCACCTGCCTTAGATTTCTGATTGCGCTGATGTAAGAGCAACCTGGCGTGATCTGTTACTGTTGGAACTCGTTAGCCTCAATATTGTGCTCCTTGTGCCTTCTCAGATGCTGTTCTGCTCACCACGGTTATAAAGAGTGGTTATTACTGTAATAATTACTGCCGCCTGTTAGTGCAGACTCAAATTATATAGACTGTTAAATTTGAAAATTGGTGGGGTTTGAAATTTTTTAAACATTGTGTTACTGCAACACAGTTTGTTCATTGGAGAATTGCAGGACTGAACAGGGGAATTTGTTGTTAATGAAATGGACAGTGTGTGTGTGTGTGTGTGTGTGTGTGGGGGGGGGGGTGGTGAGCTAAACTATTTTGTGCATCCTTTTGCAAACACTCAGCATGGGTTGGAAACCTATGGCTCATGAGCCAGATGTGGCTGTTTTGATGACTGTATCTGGCTCTCAGATAAATCAGGTGGCCTTTCTTAACAGAATAACAAATACATAATTTCACTGTCATTTAAATAAAAATACAAAAAAGCCATCAAATAAAACAAAAACAGATGAATAAATATTGCACATTTAAATCTATTCACCTATTTTCATTGCCACGTCACTGTGGCGCGCAGCGGAGAGCCAATCTTTTATGTCCGCCAGTATGCGGGCGGGTCCGATACCTCAAAACCCTAATTTTATTGGATTATAACAGCCGCCACAGACTGCGCGTGTTGTTTTTGAGTAAAGAGATAAATTTACCTCGTTTTGATCAGCTCATTTTCACGAAGCCAAGCACAGCTGTCAAGCAAAACCAAATGGACAGACATGGAAAACTTCAACCCGCAAACCAGCTGATTGCCAAAACTTGGGACGCAACTTCCTGTCAAAACAAAGCAGCGTGGGAGACTTGCTATGTTGACCATGTTTGGCATGCGAGCAGTCCTTCTCACCTGAAAAACTTCAAGACCAACCTGAGGTCATGTTTAACCAACGGAAGCCTAAATGTCTGCATTAAGCTGAACCTCACCCTGTATCAACCAGACTACAAAGCCATCAGCAAAACCATGCAGCACCAGAAGTTGCATTAATAGTAAAAAGTACTTTTCTTATTAATAAAAAAACTTCATTATGACAATGTCGTGATTATTTATACTCTCAAATTGTTGGTTTTTGGTTTTTCAATTTAGTTGTATTCAGTATTATATATATATATATATATATATATATATATATATATATATATATATATATATATATATATATATATATATATATATATATATATATATATACATATATATTTATATATATATATATATATATATATATATATATATACACATATATATATTTATATATCTATATATATGTATATTGTATGTATAAATATATATACACACACATACAGTATATGCATATATTATACACACACACACATACATGGCTCTCAGAGGATTAGATTTTAAAATCTAATCGTTTTCAATTTAGTTGTATTCAGTATTTTATATATATATATATATATATATATATATATATATATATATATATATATACACACACATATATATATATATATATATATATATATATATATATATATATATATATATACACACATGGCTGTCAGAGGATTAGATTTTAAAATGTCTTTTTTGGCCCTCTTAGTCAAAAAGGTTCCTTACCCCTACTTTATGGCATACAGGAATTTTAACATTTTTATGCCTCAGTGAAGCTCAGCAACGTTTCAGTTTTAAAATGACTTGTGTGTATGTGTGTCTTTACCTTTTCATAACTTTGCTGAGGTAGTAGTGATAATGTGAGATTTAAAACAAACAGACAAAAAAGAATTAAAAGGGGAGACTGGAACCTCTCTCAGCTAACACTGTGCGAAGGCAGGGGACACCCTTAAGAGATCACTGGACCATCACAGGGCCAACACACAGAGGCAATGTGGAACAACCATCTATAAAATATGCACGTCTTTTAACTGTATGAGGAAACTAGAGTACTTGAGGAAACCTGGGGAGAACATGCTCAGCCCGGAACTCGAACCTAGGACCATCTCGCTGTGATCCGGATGTGCGAACCATTACACCACCATGCCCCCCTATAGTTAATGTACCCATGAAATCCATATTTACATTTGATAAGACCTGAGTCAGAGTTAATTAGTAGTAACCTCTCCTTGCCGGACTTGCCTTAACTAAATAAAATGCGTCATAAAATACTTCTTGTGTGATTGTTATCAGTGTAACCTGCCCCACAGAGAACTCACCCACTTCCGAACTATTACCTTGTGTTGATTATTAAGCATTTTAATTGCCAGACATACAACTGCAGCTTACAACTGCCGCACAGATCTAATATCATGGAATGCGCCCTCTGTACCGTCACTAAATTTGGGTTACAAGCAATAGCCAGTAAATTACATATAATACAACTGTAGCAAATATACAATATGAAAAACATCATGTGTATGAAATTTGACTGCATGGGGTGTGTTTACCCCATACCAGCTGTGAAAAGACATACAGTGCAGTGCACCCACCAATCAAGCCTGCCTAAAGTGCTGAATAATGTATATTTAAGTGGATCGCTATAACCTTTCCAATAACCTATTCTTACCTTTTTTAATCTAGCAAAGCTGTTACTTCTGCTAATAGAATAATAAAAAAATCTGCTGTGACATCAGCCAGGCCACACAATTACAACTACTACCCCTAGATGTCGCCATTGTCTTCATAAACAAGGCCTCTGCATAAGCAGGTACTGGCTGGAAGGCAACATTCTTTGGAATTGTACAACTTACGAAGTACGCCTGTTTCCTCGGTGGAAATATGTTCGTGGATTAACTTCCCAGCATTAAACTGGGAAAAAATTAGAAGTGTTAGCAGGCAAACATACCGACACCATCGATTCTATAGCGGACAGATAAACAGTCAGGCAGATCTATAATTACTGTTAATTTCAGTACAGATAAAGAAGGGAACCTGTCCCGGCTGAACTACTTTGCGAGAAAGATATGTACAAGTGGGATTATTATGAAAAAATACCCTGTTATTAAAGCTTGTGTTGTGTTTGTTGCTTAGCAATCTCTCTCTCTCTCTCTCTCACACACACACACACACACACACACACACACACACACACACACACACACACACACCATCGCTACCAGCAGGCATGAGTGCAAACAAGGTCTACATGTAAAGCCAGACTAATTCAAAACACTTTGTGTCAATTACTAGTTCACATTAGTTTTTCACTCAGCAATAACCCAAACATGACCCGAGTGATTTTAATCCCCCCAAAAAGTCCTTAAAAAAAACTTATGTTTAGAAATAAATTAGCAATAAAGCACCGTTTTGCTTTAAATCAAACAAACAAAAACATGGTGTATTGATCAGACATGACTGAAACATTAATGCAGCTCAAATTAATGAAATTGATTCGCTGTGGTGACCCCAAAAAAAGGTAAAAACCGAAAGGAAAAGACAGACTATTGTTGATTCTTGTTCATGGACAGGAAGGAAATATTTTGAATTATTTGTGTCATGACAATTTTTGACAATTGCTGGGGTTCTAATATGACGCGAGCGAGAGAGGATGTGTGTGTGTGTGGGGGGTGTTGGTGTGTGTGTGTGTGTGTGTGTGTGTGTGTGTGTGTGTGTGTGTGTGTGTGTGTGTGAATAATCTATATCTATATCTCAATCTGTGCACCCACATTCTTTTAAAAAATACACATTCATATAATAAAGGTCACTGAACGAACATCATGCGATTCAGATTGATCCTGACCTTGCAATGCTCAGATCTTCGAACAACGTGGCAGGTGCTGTTTCGTGGCCAGAAGTTCAGGAGTTTATCACCTTTCTTCTTTTTATGACTCAGTAAATTAAGTGACATAAAATTCAACCATGGCCTACATTCAAAGAGCTGCTGAACTGACATGGAAGTTTACGCGATATTATAAGATGTAATATACATTATAACGCTACTACTATCAGTGTCGCAACAATTACTACTGCATTACCACTGCATATTTCTTCTTCTTTTTAAGCTGCTTTCTTTCAACATCAAACCGCTGTATATTTAGCATTGGCTGAATGAATCTTAATTAGCATCAGCTAAACATGTTAATTTACTATGGACGATTTTACAGGTCTTTACTTTTAATATGTTTTTTTCTTTCTGGCAAGTCTGCTGACAGTGTTTATTATTATTATTATTATTATTATTATTATTGCTGTGTTTTTTTGTTGTTGTTACTTCTCAATTTTATAAAACATATTATAATTCTAAATTTTTCAGAATAGTAATAGGAGTAGTAATGGTAGTAATTTTTTTTTATTTTATTTTTATCATTTTATGCATTTTTTCAAAAAAAAAAAAAAACAATGCAGAAAGTTTCATTGATGACTTTCTATTACGGTAAATGTCATTGGTTAAAAAAGTAGTAATGAACACGCATGTGATGATGTCAGCTATCACTTTGTGATACAGTCTAGTGTGACTCAGCAGTAGAAACCCCCTACGCTCATGTGGTGTTGTGTGGGAGAAATTCACGCGAAATTCAGTAAGGTGAGTCTTGCTTAACAAAGCTGCGCGTGCAGTGCACCCACTCATGTTGTAACAGACAACTGTTCAGATTAAAAACTCATTCTAGAGAAATGATATGTTCCAAAGAAATATTATTTAAAGACTTACAACAACAGCTTCTCAGATAAACAGGCTTGTGAACAGCCCGGCCCAGGACAAATACAACATTCAAAAAATAGACAAATTTAACAGGAAATTCTTCAAAATGATTGTTCAGACTAGTCGAATACACACAATAAACCCCCTGCAAAATTATTATAAGGTCATAGGTCATGGACAAATACAATTTCCTTTATTATAGAGAAATACAGGTGACAAGGTGGCATCGTGGTTAGCATACCCACCTCACAACAAGGACCTGAGTTTGGACATTTCTGTGTGGAGTTCTCCCAGTGATTGCATGGGTTTCATCCGGGTACTCCGGTTTCCTCCCACCATAAGACATGCACACTGACTAACTGGACGTTACTCGTAGATGTTTGAGAGTGTGTGTGTGTGTGTGTGTGTGTGTGTGTGTGTGTGTGTGTGTGTATATACCTGCAATGATCTGGTTTTCTCTTTAGAAGGCATCACAGCATCACTCGGTGTCGGCTGAGATAGGCTCCAGCCTGTGTGCAACCCTTACAGTATGATTATGCGGTTCTTCAAATGACTGAGTGAGATAACACCATGTCAGGATGTGACTCTGTATTTTGTCCCCTCACTCATTTGCCGAACAGCTTAATTCTATTGGGTCACCTGGAGGCTGTTGTGCCTATCTCAGCTGATACTACTCGAAGGCTGGGTACAGCCCTCTAATCCATTGAAGGGCAAAATATGATTTGTAGGCTAATTTTTGTGAAATTATTAAGAAAATGTGTGTGTGTTTAAGCAATATTTTCCGCATGGTTATTAATAGTGCCCTGTGATGGTCTGGCAAGCTGTCCAGGGTATACTATGCTCTCGCTCGGAGTTGGCTGGGATGGGCGCCAGCCTCCCCGAGACCCTAATTAGGATTAAGCAGTTACAAAAAAGGAATGAATGTATGTATTATTAACAGTCAGCTGCAAAGAGGGGTTTTTTGAGGACTCCAATCTTATTGTAGTGGGAAAGCAAGGAAGAAAAACAAACGATAATACTTTGTAGGTTCATTTCTGATGCAATCATCACAAAGCTTATGGTACAAGTACCTAAATAAATATACTTCTGGCAGAACCTTGAAGGTAAAAGACCTGACATCGATTCTTACTCACTTCTAAGACACACAGGGGACATGCATGACATCATTCCAGCTATGCATTATTATAGTAATATGTGAGGCGCTCCACCGAATGTAGGCGCTACTTTCGAGAAAATGGCCAAAAAAGTAAATATGGTCATTTATCGAAATTCAGATTTTTGCATAAACCATTAAAACAATTATTCAACTATCACTTGCTGAAGTGAAATCGACTAAAACTCACTAAAAATGTCTTTTACTTCCATTTTTCTGACACGTACTCTCAAAACACTAGATAAAAATAGTAGCAAACTTACCGGTTTTCTTTGCAATTATTCACCGAGTTTGGTACAAGACACTATAATCCATACATCAGAAGAACGGTCGTGAAGTCGTCTCTCCATTTTGGATACTGTTTTGATATTAAAATATCGTTTCAATGAATAAAATAAAGGTTATAAAGGTGGTATGCACGTAAACAATGCAGGCTAGTTGCTAAGGAAGATCTGAAACGAGCACCCTGATTGGTGAACTCGCTCACATGCTCACATTGCACATGCTCAGCGCCTGTCACACGTTAACTTCCTGTTTACTTCCTGACTCTAGTATACCGCATGTGGAACTTATTTCCGACTTTCTCTTCAATAACAGTAAGTAAGTTTATTTATAAGATTGTGAATATACAATTTCTGGAAAAGGAGAGTGAAATGTCATCTGTGATGTCTAGCAGCGTTAGGATAGATGTTAAATTCCATGCTGGAATTCGGCTTTGAAGAACATTCTCTCTCTCTCTCTCTCTCTCTCTCTCTCTCTCTGTCTGTCTGTCTGTCTGTCTGTCTCTCTCTGTCACATATACACACAGTGTGCAAACGGTTAAATTAGCAGCATCCAGATGAACCAGTGCAATTTGAATGGAAGAAAATACAGTATATGAAGGGAGTGGGGCAAATGAGTGCAAATGGTGTGATCGATGCACAAATGAGCACCCACTGCTTACAGTCTGTGTGTGTGTGTGTGTGTGTGTGTGTGTGTGTGTGTGTGTGTGTGTGTATGATACCTCAGGTCTGTTGGCATAGTAAGAAAGACATGATTCCATTGCAGTTCAGTCAAAGAAAATCCCATATGCTCAGTATTATGTACTTTGGTCAAGACCTGAAAAATACTTAAAATGTTTCATACCTTTTATATATAAACAATGATGATGATGCCAGTGGTGTTGATGAAGATTTTGATTTTGATGTTGAAGAAGAAGAGGCATCTGTTAATAAAGCTGTGATGACTGGTGTTTGTGAAGATGTGATCTTATCTGCTGAGCAGGATATAGATGAAGATGATAATGCTGAAGGCAGAGTTGATGAAGCTTACTTGTATAAGGAGATAAGAGAGTTTTGTTATATGGTTTTCTTTATATATATATATATATATATTCTTAATTTCAGTGTGATTGTTTGAACCTGACCGTGTTTTTCAATCAGTATCATTTGAACCTTTATATAATGGTCAAAAAATACATACTGATCTTATTGAAATAAGGGGCAGTGGTGGTCTAGTGGTATAGGGTGCTGGATCACTGATCCAAAGGTTGGGGGTTCGAGTCCCACTCTCCACAAGGTTGTCACTGTCCCCCCCAGTGCAGCTAACTGGGTTATCAAAGGCCGGCCATGTCTCTCACTGTCTATGGTGTAAGGCATGTAAAAGAACCATTGCTGACTTTCGTAAAGAGTAGCTGCAAAGCCGTTGGTGTGTTTCCGCCCTGCGATGGCCTGGCGAGCTGTCCAGGGTGTACTCTGCCCTCGCCCAAAGTTGGCTGGGATAGGCACCAGCTTCCCCATGACCCAAATTAGGATTAAGCGGTTACAGAAAATGAACTGAACTGATTAAAATAAACAGAAATGAAAAAAAAAATAGTCGTTTTTTTTGTTAATTTTTGGGGCTTACCACAGTGACTGATGGGTTTAAAAAGTGCCTGTCAGATTAAAATGAGGATGATTTCTCTTATCATCTCTTCTTAAAACTCTCCCTAGACATGTTTTCTAAAATTTTATATGGCTGAAGTGTATAAAAATGTTTGGTTGCTAAGGACTAATGATCTTGGAAGTTCTTTGATCTGATTCTGATCTTTGTGCTCATTTTTCTCTAAAACGTCTTTTGAAATTTTTAGTTGAATGCTGACACAATAAATGGCATAGCTCGGTCAGTTTTAAAGGTATTGACAAACTTTTTGCTGCATTTTGCAGCTTTGGGCCTCCTCTATCTGACTGTGTAAAAATTCCATTTTCCAGTTTTGGACCCAAGAGCCTACTTTCGATGGAGTGGCTCACATATGGTATATACTTTCCATATAAACACTGGAAAAGTAGAGACTGTGGAAAAGGGAGCAAAAAATGTAATGATAATGTAATGATAGCCATTTATTACTAACAGGGACTTTTCCTTTAGTACTGACTTCTGCTTTCATGAGAATTTAAGGAATTAGGCAATCCAATTCAGATACCAAGAAATAGCAACACATAATTATTCACTCACTCAGCTCCTCAACCACTTGATCCTACAAGTCGGGTCGTGGCAATTTGGAACAGACAATAAGCATAATGTGTATATCTTTGGATACAGGAAGTGGATTTCTAGTGGAAGGAAAGCAGAGTACCCAGAGAAAACAATTATATCGCCATATATATAGCCAAGTGGGCTTGAATTGAACCAAGGCACTTCCGGGTTATTTTTGCATTTATTTGCTGACTTATCTCTTTTAGTCCATTACACACTAATCTACACATTTAGATTCATGGTTGTTCTGTAATTTATGCCCAAATATGTATTTATACGAAACCTAATACATAAGCTATGCTAAGAGCTAGCCAGTATGCTAAGTGCTAGCTGACCAAAATTAGCAGTTAAGTTTATCATGATAAGACATTTGTAGCATCTAGAATTATTTTTGTTGCATTTTATTTATTTACCCGTTTGATTAGCAAAACAAAATGCGGTTTAATTAAAAACAGATCAAGCTAAAGATATTTGCTTTATGTTCCAGCTACTGATGTCATCACTAATTGTCTTCATTAAAAAAAAATCATACTAGAGGAAAAATAAAATGACATCCACAAATTGATTAAGCCTTCAGAAATTTGAAAGCAGAATAATTTCAATACAGGGTTCCCTCGCAACCTCGCGCTTCAATTCATGCGGCTTCAGTGCATCGTGGTTTTTAAAAAATATTCATCAAATTAAAAAATAAGGAAATTAGGGACAAATATGGGTTCAGGAAAATGACATAAAACAAGGCTAATTATTCAAAAAAAAAAAAACAAAATCCCCCAACAAAACTACTTACATTTTTATGTGAGGTGTGCACCTGAGTGTGTGTGTGAATTTATATGAATATTTTATTTACATCTCATGCATTATTTTTGAATGTTTAATTGTTATTAAAAGCATGTATAGCATAGACTATGCATTTATTGATATATACACATATACATACACGTATACGTCAGTCAGTGGGGGTTGATCCTACTTCGTGGAAATCGGCGGTCGCGGGGGTCTCGATCCCAATTAACCGCGGAAATTGTGGGATCACTATATTGCATGCTTTTTTTTTGGTACCAAAGAATGAATTCATTTTCCTCAGCTTTTAGGTTTGACATTCTTTGTGTTTGTTCAACCAAAATGAAAGACAGAAAAACATCATTCCCATCTTCCTGAAATCAAAACAAGCACCAATATAGATATGTGTCTCTATGTCTGTCTGCCTACCTGTCTGTCTGTCTATGCATATTTTTATTCAGCTTATATTTTAAGCACTGCATATTAAGTTGAAAAAATAAAAACAAAACAAACAAAAAACATTCTAATAGTTCACACGTCCTCCTCACATTAAGAAGGTCCTGGATTCAAGTTCTATCAAGAGGAATTTCTGTGCAGAGTTTGCATGTTCTTCATGTTCTCCCAGTGCTTGTGTTTCTTTGTGTGCTGTGGATTCCTTACATGCAGGAACCTGCATAAACATGCAATGCAAGTGTGAATGGTTTTACGGGTTTTGGCTCTATATTGGTCTGGTGAACTCTTCAGGATGTACTCTGCCTTTGCCCAGTGTTAGCTGACATAAGCTCCGGCTTCTATGAAACTTCTAGGATTAAGCCATTTGGCAAATGAGTGATGAGTGAGTGAATATATATTATAAAATAAAACAAATGTATAAATTACATTAACAATATATAAGGCGTAGTTGTTAGCATGTCCGCCTCACAGAAAGAAGGCCTGGGTTGGATTCCCAGCCCGTGTGTTTCTGTGTGGAGTTTCCTCCGCTTGCATGGGTTTCCTCCGGGTGCTCCAGTTTCCTCCCACAGTCCAAAAACATGCACAGTAGGTTAATTGGCTTTTCCAAATTGCCCGTAGGTGTGAGTGTGAGAATGAATGGTTTTGTGAGTGTTGGCCCAGCGAGGGCCTGGCGAGCTGTCTAGGGTGTACTCTGCCCTCACCCACAGTCAGCTGAAATGGGTGCCAGCCTCCCCCCAGACCTTAATTAGGATAAAGTGGTTCCAGAAGATAAACGGTTAACAATAGATAATATTTTTTGATTCATTATACACAAAATATATCTTCTTTTCCTTTCGGCCTTTTCCCTTCTTCAGGGGTCGCCACAATGAATCATCTGATCACAACCCATTAGCAATTAGAAACACGCAGATGGCTATACAGCTACTCTTTACGAAAGTCAGCAGTGGTTCTTTTACATGAACCTCTCACTATAGACAGTGAGAGACATGGGCGGCCTTTGATAATTCAGTTAGCTGTACTGGGGGGACAGTGACAACCTTGTGGAAAGTGGGGCTTGAACCCCAAACTGTAGGATCAGCGATCCAGCACCTTTACCACCAGGCCACCACCGCCCCTTTACTGTACATATATTACATTATTTACATGAATTGCCAGAATTGAAAAATGGAAAGTGTGAGATATAAAACCTGTCAGTGTGCGGCTTTGAAAAAAAAAAATGTATCGAGTGGGATTGTGGATCGTTTACCTGTTTGCAAAGTGTGATGAAAGCCTGGGTGTGGCATGATGCCTGGTAAATGACTCAAGGGGGAAAAAAAAAAACGATCAAGCAAGTTTCAAGTTATTATCCTTTCTTACAAAGTAATTTATTTGTCATCAAACAATTAAAAAAAAAAAGATAGTTCACTTTCATTCACTAAAATTCATACTACAGTACCTGAGTCATTAAAACAATACATGTTGAAACTGAAACTCACCCTTGGGTTTTCCTTCTAAACTACTACTGAACATGTACACTCCGGATGAGGGTTACAGAAAACAATGTTCCGAGAGGAAACCCAGGCAAGCACAAGCAGAACATGCAAACTCCACAAAGAAACATCAAACCCTGGGACTCGATCCCAGGATGTGCTAAAGTTCAATAAACCAGACTTATTAATGATTACCTTTCATAGTTTCCTTCCTTATGGGGCGGCACATCCGCCACACAGCAAGAAGGTCCCATGTTCGGTTCCTGGACTCAGGGCAATTCTGTGTGGAGATGTATGTTCTTTTAATACTTATGTGGGCTTCCTCCAAGTGCCTGGTTTCCCACCTTCAATCAAAACATGCACAGTAGAATTAATGGCTGCTCCAAATCACCCAAAGTTGTGAGTGTGGGTGTGAATGGTTGTATGTGTGTTGGTCCTGCAGTGGTTTTGCGAGCTTTTCAGGGGGTTCCCCTTCCCTCGCTTAGAGTCAGCTGAGACAGGCACCAGCCTCCCCGTGACCCTAATTCAGAAAAAGAGACTTAGAAAATAAATCAATCAGTGAATAATTTCTTAAACCTGACATAACTACCAACTCAGAGGTGAAAAGTATGTATCTACCACGGAACTCTTTACATCGTACCCAAACTGTTGTGGAAAATTTATATAGCACAATATTGTCCAGAATGTGTTTGCATTTAATACTTGAAAAATTTAAAGTGTTGTAATTTTAATACTGCTGAATATTTGAGATCAATTGGAAAAGCTGATGCCAGGCCTGCCAGAATTGAGGGTTTGAGGGTTGGGGCAATGACATTTCTCTATAGAGTTTGCATGTTTTTCCAATACAGTGGTACCTCACCTTACGATAGTCTCAGCAAACGAAAAACATTTTCCAAAAATGTTTGTCCCTGTATACAAAACAAGTTCCCTTTACGAAACTTACCAAACGCGCCATTCAAACATTCAAACGCACCATTCAAACAATACACGAGCTGCTCTCCGATCAATGACGTTCAAACATCCCGCCCCACTGGCCTCCCATTGGTTAGGAGGGATGATGCAGCTCCCTCCCATTGCCTATTTCCCAACATCCCACCCCGCTGGTCTCCCATTGGCTAGGAGGGATGACGCAGCTCCCTCTCATTGGGTATTATGGAGCTGCATCTCCCATAATGCTTTTCGTGTAAAGGACAGAGTTACTGTTGTTTCATGCTTTATTTTCTTGAGTCAGGCTTTTAACCTTCCATAAACATTTGTATAATTATAACTCTGCTAAGAAGACATGGTCAACACTCGCGCGTGTGCTTTCCAGTGCGAGTGAGAAGAAGAAGAAAAGGGCTCGAGTGATATCACAAAGGAATATGGCCAAACCCGTCTACCATCGGTACGATATTGAAGCAGAAGGAGGCCTTAAAAGGTATACTTTTAGAATTTTTAAAGGGTTTATGGGGGAGTATTGGGGGCCTTGGAACGAATCACACATTTTACATGGAAAATGTGGTTCAATTTACGAAAAATCTCGGTTACGAAAAAGGCTCTGGAACGGATTAATTTTATAAGGTGAGGTACCACTGTACTTTTGGGAATACAAACTTACAGGGGTTTCCTCTGGGTACTCCAGTTTCCTCCCATAGTCTAAAAACATACACTTTGGGCGAATTGACTGCTCTGGATTGCTCTTGAGGTGTGCAGTGTGCAGGTGAGTGTGAATAATTGTGTTCGTGTGCGCGTGTGTTGGACCGTTAATGAACCGGCGAGCTATTTCACGTGTACTTCAATTTCTCCCAGAGTTGGCTGTGATAGGCTGTAGCCTCACTATGACCCGAATATAGAATAAAGTGGTTGTTAAAATAAAATAAAGTGACCTGATGTCAGGCAGATGTTCATCAGGCAGGGAGGACGATGATCCAACACTACAGTTCACAGGACATATAATTTCCTTCCAGGATAATAATCAATCATTTAATTTTCATGTATGAATCTATTTCTTCTTGTCAATACTTCAAACAAACATCACAGAGTCCAAAATATATATGATTGAGCCTAAAAATGAAATATTTCTACAATATTTTCTGTACTATGTTTAAATTCAGCAAGATGAGGGTAAAGGGGTACAAATGGAGAACGAGGTTGGGATGGGGGGGGGGGGGGGGGGGTCACAGATGTTGGATAAAAGTTACCACTGACTCAGAGATGAGCTGACTTTGACTCAGTGAAAATATTGAACATGCAGCAGATCTGTTCATCCCTGCCCAGCTTCCAGTCCAGACTAAATTCCAGTGTATGGTGACCAATTTTCATGACTCATGCATCCACAGTTATGCTGTTCACATGCCACTTTCCTTACCCAGGAAAAAAAAAAAAGAGTAAAGTGAGAAGTGTGTGTACATTTATATAAGTGGACATGAGAGAAAGAGGCCTTGCGATAGCCTGGTGAACTGTCCAGCTTGTACTCCACCCACACCCAGAGTCAGCTGAGATGAGCACCAGACTCCCCACGACCCTAATTTGGATTAAGCGTTTCAGAGAATGAGTAAATGAATGAAATGAGGGAGTGAAAAAAAAAAAAAAAACACACCAGTTTTGGTTATCCGGTGCTCACTGTAACCCGAGATTCCTGTTTTTGGCTGACAGGAGTGGAACGTGATGAGATCTTGAGCCGTTTTGTCTCATTTTCCTCATGGTTCAGCATTCTGCATCTTTTGTGATATGTCAGTGCTCACCACATCTGTAAGACTAATATGATTTGAATTAGTGTTGTGTATTAACAACCAGCAGAGATCAGCAGCACAGTGATCCCTCGCTACTTCGTGCTTCAGTTTCTGTGGCTTCAGTGCATCGCAGGTTTTTCAAAAATATTCACCAAAAAATAAAAAAATATGGAAATTAAGGAAAGCGTTAAGAGAAATGCAGCAAAACAAGGCCAATTATGCACCCCCCCCCCAAAAAAAAAGCAAACAAACAACAAAACTACTTACATTTTTATGTGAGGTGCACATCTGTGTGTGCGCGGGTGTGTATCTGTATGTGTGTATATTTATATTTACATCTTGTATATTACTTTTGAATGTTTAATTGTTATAAGCATTTATAGCGTTGAATATGTATTTATTGATGGTCTAGTGGTATAGGGTGCTGGATCGCTGATCCAAAGGTTGGGGGTTCGAGTCCCACTCTCCACAAGGTTGTCACTGCCCCCCCAGTGCAGCTAACTGGGTTATCAAAGGCGGGCCATGTCTCTCACTGTCTATGGTGTGAGGTTCATGTAAAAGAACCATTGCTGACTTTTGTAAAGAGTAGCTGCAAAGTCGTCAGTGTGTTTCTGTCCCTTGCTAAAAGGGTTGTGACAGGAAGGGCATCCGACGTAAAAACCTCTGCCAAATCAAATGTGCGAATCAGATGATTTGCTGTGGCGACTCCCGAGTAAAAGGGAAAAAGCCGAAAGGAAGACAGACATTCATTCATTTGTGAAACCGTTTTATCCTCCTAGGGTCACAGGGACACTGGGAAAACACGACGTACACTCTGAACTGCTCACCCGACCATCACAGGGCAACACATACCAATAGGAAAGCAACTCGCGCATTGTTTGAATGGCACGTTTTAATTTTTAAAATGGCGCTTTTCGTAACGTGAACTTGTTTCTTATCCAGAGACAAAAATTTTAGGAAAATGCGTTTCGCGAACTGAATTTTTCATTTGGTGAGACTTTCGTAAAAGTAAGATACCACTGTACTTAGGTGATAATACAAGTGTGAATGGTTGTGTGTATGTGTCAGTCTTGACATGGTATGTGTGTGTTGGTCTGGCTGTTTAGGGTTCTAGGGCTGGGGGCTTTGCCCGGAGTTGACTGGGATGGGCTTTGGCCTTTCTATGACCATAATTAAGGGTAAAGGTCTTTATTAATGTGTTTTACTAACTGTTGTGTTTAATACTGTGGAATATCTACACGACAAGCTCTGTTTGTTACTTCTTATGTTATACATTGAAGCCTCGGATATTATTCCATCCTCAACCATTCTTTCTGGGTTAATTTTTCAAAAACAACACCTTATTATTTTACCCAGAAACAGGAAAGCACATTTGCAAAAACGGTTGCATAATAGTTAGCACGCCATCCTCACAGCGAGAAGGTCATGAGTTTAAATCGCGGGCTTGAGCCTTTCTGTGTGGGGTTTCCGTGTTCTCTCCATGTGTTGTGTGAGTTTCCTCCGAATACTCCGGTTTCCTCCCACAGTTCAAAGCTATGCACATTCACGGTGTGGATGTGAGTGTGAATGGTTGTGTGTGTTGCCCAGTGATTGTCTGGCAAGCTGATCTGGGGATATCCTACCTTCACTCGGTGTCGGCCGAGATAGGCTTCAGCCTCCCTGCAACCTAAACTTTAGTAGAGATAAATAACTTGGGGATAAACATGAAGATTTAGATAGAGGTCCCACCAAAAGTATTGGGTAAACGAGGTTACTTAAACTGCTTGGTAAACACGTGAGAATGCAAAACCGATTAAAAAAAAAAAAAAAAATCGTGTGGACGCTGTGTGTTGTTGTTGATGGAAGTATGAGAGATGCAACACAAGTCAACATTTAATACTTTCATTTCGTTGAAAATATTCCTCTCCAATACTTCTGCAGACTTGGGAAACTGGCTGGTTTGAGCCAAATCCAATGATGTTTTATATTGTTAAGACGTATCCATATGTAAACACCAGAAAATCAAAACTGAAACTCTGCCCCAACTTGTAATTTTATTTTGACCGTCTTCAAAACACAGCAAAAAATATTTAACCGACTTTGCCGATGCAATATTTTTGGTAAATTCAGCAAGTAAATTGTTGTTTGTTTGTTTGTTTGGATGTCAAATTCCATTTGTACTCACGAATTGTGATTCAAATAACTAAATGCGAATGGCAAATTATGATGACGTGCCATACACATCTGGGACGTTCCTGAAAGGGGACAAGTTCGCACTGTTGGCTGTTCTTGTAACATCTGTGTCCAATCAGTGCGTCTTTTCCTACTCACTGGAGAGAAATTTCCCCAGCAGCTTTCACACTGACTCGCTTGCGACTCATTCATATGTGTGTGTGTGTGTGTGTGTGTGTGTGTTCCTTTGTACAGCTGGGCGTGACTTGCTCCAACACACTCCAGGTCATATGTAAGATCAGTTCATTAACACTCCTTCATTCACATAGGACCTGACTGAGGAATAAAACACTCCTCTCACTTTCCCCGAACCTTCAGATTCTAACATTCATGGTTCATGCAACAGGTGAGTTGAGCACAATAAAAATATTTTTTCCCTCCTTTTTTCTATCTATCTGCTTTCCTTCCATTATACAGTGTTTAATTTTCATTTCAAAGTATATTATTTTAAATTAGATTATTATCTGTTTCTTTCTTTACTGTAATTAGCTCATTTGTTCAATAAGTATATATTACTTTGTATTTTATTTTTTATTTATTCTTTATTAGATTTGCTGTTTGCTTCTCATTTAATATATATTTAAAAGTTGCATAATACTTTCTCTTTCTGTGTTCCTTCGTTCACATTTTATTTACAGTATCAGAAGACAAAAGTTGTTGGTAGTATCATTATTATTATTATTATTATTATTATTATTATTAGTAGTAGTAGTAGTAGTAGTAGTAGTCATACACATAGTGGTGGTAGGAGTATTGTTAGTAGTTGTGTGATGAGCAGTATTATGGTAGTAGTATTATGGTAATAGTATTATATATTAGTAGTATTATAATAGTATTGTTGTAGTAGTAGTATAGTATTATATTAGTAGTATTATGGTGGTAGTATATTATATTAGTAGTATTATGGTGGTAGTATAGTATTATATTAGTAGTATTATGGTGGTAGTATTATGGTGGTAGTATGGTGGTAGTATTATATTAGTAGTATTATGGTGGTAGTATAGTATTATATTAGTAGTATTATGGTAATAGTATTATATATTCGTAGTATTATAATAGTATTATAGCAGTAGTATAGTATTATAGTAGTAGTATTATGGTGGTAGTATAATAGTAGTATTATGGTGGTAGTATAGTATTATATTAGTAGTATTATGGTAATAGTATTATATATTCGTAGTATTATAATAGTATTATAGCAGTAGTATAGTATTATAGTAGTAGTATTATGGTGGTAGTATTATATTAGTAGTATTATGGTGGTAGTATTATGGTGGTAGTATAGTATTATATTAGTAGTATTATGGTGGTAGTATTATATTAGTAGTATTATGGTGGTAGTATTATGGTGGTAGTATAGTATTATATTAGTAGTATTATGGTGGTAGTATTATATTAGTAGTATTATGGTGGTAGTATTATATTAGTAGTATTATGGTGGTAGTATTATGGTGGTAGTATAGTATTATATTAGTAGTATTATGGTGGTAGTATTATGGTGGTAGTGATATTTATGCGTCAATCTTTTTTTTTTTTCAGCCAAGAAAGGTGACATGGAGAGAAAAGGTGGCAAGATGTTGGCATAGCTGTTTGTCTTCTACACTCTGCTATGCTTCCATATTGCCACTTTTTACTCCTATATCCTGCAAACACACACAAATGAACTACCTATGGACTTTATTTTATTCATTATTTTTCAGATTGCTGTCCAATGTTGGTATTAATATTTATTACTCTGTATGTCTATTTCATGCGCTCACTCTTCAGTATCCTGCGAATAAAATAAATTATTCTCAAAATAAAATACAATATTTTTTGACCTGAAATATTATATTTATAAATTTAGATGCAAAATTCATGACATTTTAAACATGACTTAAGTTCTAGAACTTATCTGCATGTTTTTGATAAATAATTAAGTGTTTACAGTCTGCGCTTCTCCTTTGCTGTGGTGGTGCTACCTCTATATCTTGTGTGCATTTTTTAGGGAAAGTGCATGTGTTGTACTTTTAATTAAGTTCTTTACACAAAAACAAGTTTCTAAATAATACTTCAGCGTGTTCTATTAGCATTCTTTACCTATTATAACTACACTACATATTCAAATATAAAACATATAAATATGTGCAAATTTTCCCCCCAATAACTCATTAGCATTTATTGGCTGAAATATCCTTTATTCAAAAAAATCTATGACAATTTAAATATAAAAATACACTCTGTACAAATATGAGTTTCTTGAACTATTTGGATTATTTTACAAGTGACATATTTACCAGGAAAATGAATCCTTTGAATTTCCCAAAAATACTAATAAAAAGAAAAGTAAACTCTGGATTTTTTTTCTCAAAAATTAGATTTGTGAAAATGGCATGACAGGGAAAATAAAGTCTGTTACCAAACTTCTCATCTAAAAGCAAATTAATAATTAAAGAAAATGGTAGTTAGAAAAAGTTTGTGTATTTGTGTACTAAAACACAACACAGTTTATTATTTAAGAGCAAAAAACAACATATACATACTATATATATATATATATATATATATATATATATATATATATATATATATATATATATATATATACATATAGACACACACACATTATATATATATATATATATATATATATATATATATATATATATATATATATATATATATATATATATATATATACACATATACACACATATATATATATATATATATATATATATATATATATATATATATATATATATATATATATATATATACATATACACACACATATATATATATATATATATATATATATATATATATATATATATATATATATATATACATACAGACATACACACACATTCATATTTATATAAGCAATGCCCTCCATCATAATTACCACACCTGTTTGAGATGTGTTAAAACCTTAAAATAAATTGAATTTTTATTGCAGGAGCTACTTTCAAACTGACAATTATAGAAAATTGTCTCAATGCAAGTGAATTTTAAATGGGGGGGAATCCATGACTAATAATTATTTTTCATCATCATCAACATTTCCACAATTATTGGCACCCCTAACAATTCCTAGAAAATAATTGCAATTGTACAGTAGTTTATTAAAAATATCTAGGAACATTTAATTAACTTCACTTCCTGTTTCCCTGGGGCATAAATACAACGTGACATTGATTCCAGTTTTCTTATAAACTCTTCAACATGGGAAACACCATTCCCCATTCAAGTAAGGAAGATGTATGTCGACCTTCACAACTCAGGCTACAAGTAAACAGCAGCTTGCCTGCACCTGCACATATCTACTGTTAGAGAAATCATTAAGAAGTTTAAAACAACTGGAACAGTGGTAAACAAACCTGAACAAGAATGCGATGTTATTTTGCCACCACGAACAGTGAGAAGGATGGTCAGAGAAATTAAAATTTTTCTATAGCTCACTGTGAAAGAATTACAACAAATCTCAGCATCCTGGGGTTACAAAGTCTCCAAAACAACCATCTACATGCCAACCAGCTGTTTGGGAGGCATACACGAAAAAAACTTTTCTCACTCAATCATGAACGCAAACGTCTGGAGTTCACTAATCGATACAGGGACTTCAACTGGGATCATGTGCTTTGATCAGATGAGACCAGGATAGAGCTTTTTGGCGGAACACAAAAGATAAGTATGCAGTAAAGCACTTGATGCTCATTGTGAAGTATGGGGGAGGATTGGTGATGCTGTGAGCCTGTTTCTCTTCCAGAGGCCCCAGGAACCTTGTTGGGGTGCAGGGCATCATGAACGCTTTGAAATACCACAACATATTAAATCCAAATCTGGTGGTTTTGAAAGCTGAAAGTTGGTCACCACTGGGTCTTTCAGCAATATAATGGCCCTACACATGTTATTCTCTGTATAGATTTGGTTCACCAGACAGAGAATCAAGCTCCTCCCCTCGCCATCACAGTCCCCAGATCTCAACGCCATTGAAACCTGTGGAGTGAGCTGCAGAAGAGAGGATACAGGCCGTTGGATAATTCAGAGAGATTGTGTAGAGAGGAATGATCCCTCTTTCTGTATTTTTCCATTAATCTCTCATGTGGAAAATTTAAAGAACACATCTTATCTAGGGGTGCCAATAATTATGGAGGGCAGTTCACACACACACATGCACTATATATATATATATATATATATATATATATATATATATATATATATATATATATATATATATATATATATATATATATATATATATATGTGTGTGTGTGTGTGTGTGTGTGTGTGTGTGTGTGTGTGTGTGTGTGTGTTCAGTACCGGCATCCCTCATTTTCCTTGGTTAATTGGGATCGAGATCCCCCTGTGACCGCCGAATTCCACGAAGTAGGATCAATCTCCCCCAACTGACATATACGTACATATACATGTGTATATAATATCAATAAATACATATTCAATGCTATAAATGCTTATAATAACAATTAAACATTCAAAAATAATGCATAAGATGCAAATAAAATATAAATACACACATACAGACGGCGCGCGCACAGATGCGTACCTCACAAAAATGTAAGTAGTTTTGATGGGGGTGTTGGGTTGTTTTTTGCATAATTGGTCTTGTTTTTGTGGCATTTTCCTTAATTTCCTTATTTTTTAATTCAATGAATAATAAAAAAAAAAACGCAATGCACTGAGGCTGCATGAATTGAAGTGGGAAGTAGCGAGGGATCCCTGTAAAAAAATTATATATATATATATATATATATATATATATATATATATATATATATACACACACACACACACACACATATATATATATATATATATATATATATATATATATATATACACACACATATGTATATATATATATATATATATATATATATATATATATATATATATATATATATATATATACATACACACATACATATGAGGGGGCAGTGGTGGTCTAGTGGTATAGGGCGCTGGATCGCGATCCAAAGGTTGGGGGTTCGAGTCCCACTCTCCACAAGGTTGTCACTGTTCCCCCCCAGTGCGGCTATCTGGGTTATCAAAGGCGGGCCATGTCTGTCACTGTCTATGGTGAGAGGCATGTAAAAGAACCATTGCTGACTTTCGTAAAGAGTAGCTGCAAAGCCGTCAGCGTGTTTCTGTCCCTTGCTAAAAGGGTTGTGACAGGAAGGGCATCCGACGTAAAAACCTCTGCCAAATCAAACGTGCGAATCAGATGATTCGCTGTGGCGACTCCCGAGTAAAAGGGAAAAAGCCGAAAGGAAGACAGACATATATACATATATACACACATATATATACATATACACACACACACACACACACACACACACACACACACACACACACACATATATATATATATATTAGTGTGTGTGTGTAGGGCCCTTTATTTGAGTTTGGTCCATTTGCACAAATAAATTTGTAACTTTGTTTTGATGGTTTTTAATAAATGCCCCCAGAATGTTCCCAAGACCAAATAATGATACACACACACACGTATGTATAGCATGCTGCAATTGTATTTTTTATTACCTATATCTGTGTGTGTGTGTGTGTATATATATATATGTATATATTTATCTAGGGATGCCTCACTTTCCGTGGTTAATTGGAGCCAAGATCCCCTCATGACCACCAAATTCTGCGAAGTCGCCCCCCCCCCCCCAACTTCCCCACTGATGTATACATGCATGTACAGACCTCGAATTTTTCGAAAGTTTGCACAACCTATTTTTTGTTCACGGGTAAATGATTCTGGTAACCTATAGTTCGTTCACCTATAATAATTTGCGTAACCCGTCGATAAATCAAAATGGTTGCCTGAAATTTCAAGTTCTAAAGGAATCGAACATTTGGATTTTTCACAGAGAAAGACCACTATTACATATAACTGGAAATGAGGAACAAAATAGTGATAAGTTAGCAACTATGAAAAATCTTTAATGAAGTTAAAAATGACTAATTCAAGAAAACAATTTTACTGAATTTGACTTATTTAAAGAACTTTTATTTAATAATAATATTGAAAGCAAAACACGCAAATATTAATACAATCCAAGTCAGTCTATTCCTGATAGCATTCTGCATATCAACTACTCACTAGATATAAAATATAATACTGCTAATACAAAATATAATATCGCAATGTCTAATTCAACTTGCTATTGCAAACAATGCAGATCAAATAGATCTGAGAAAAAACTCAAGTACAACAAAAATAGAAATAGCACCTTAATCTAATACAATAAAAACACAAAAACATTTTCACAACTATAGCACCAATCTGTGATGACCGTGTAACCAATTTAAAATTTAGATATTTTTGGACACTGTCATAATGGAGTATTACAAAAATACTACTATGGAGAGAGATTAAAAGTAACTAAACTATAATGACTATCTGTTCTGCTTGTATGAACATTCAAGAGTTCTCCATGGTGACATCACCATCATCATCAGTTACTAGGCAAACTTACTAGGTTAGTCGTGTCGGAGACGATTTACAGCAATCCGGCCATTTGCGGCATTACCAGTTTACGATATGCCAGGACCGTATGCTTTATATGTGCAAACTATTGAAGTTTTATTATAGTTTTTACCTTTCCTGGAGAAGTCTACAATTTGTGCCGACTGCGAACGTCCACGTGTTTTTTTTTTTTTTTTAATTTCTATTTTACTAGAAAATGAGTGTCCTGAGTTGTCGAAGTTTGTTTGTTGTGAACTCTGATATTAACTTCCTAGACGACCGTATTGTCGTTCAGGTGTTTTAATAAAGTGCCGACCGGTCGTCTGAATTTTTGAGGCTCGCATGTATATGTATATAGTATCAATGAATACATATTCAATACTATAAATGCTTATAATAACAATTAAACATTCAAAAATATTGCAAAAGATGTAAATAAAATATAAATACACACACTTACAGATTTGACTATTGGGTGATATCCTTCTTGCTGTCATTGAATAATGTGTGATATGCCTGCTGTAAACGGTAAACGGACACATCTTATTTTAAACTTGGTGCTCTTAAATTATTTTCACATTCATTCCAGTTCCTAAACCTTCATTACGAGCTCTAGCCAGTCTGACTTTCCACATCGACTTTCCTCACATATGTGCTCGGGTCAATTTTTTCCTGTCATTTATTCCCAGTAATAAATCATACTTGATTAGTTTTCTTTAGCTCTTCACGGCACATAGACTTAAAAAAAAAAAAAAAAAAAAAAAAAAAAAAAAAAAAGCAGTGACCTGACAGAAAGATTAAATGCTTTTAGCGTTTTATCATGTTCAAATAGTCTTACTCAACCGTCTTCTCAGCGGCACCGGATTCCAAATGTTGTCCCAGGTGAATTGTCTGTTTATTTGTTCCGGTATACAAGGGGGAAGAAAACCAAACCTGGATTATTCTTAATCACAATAAGTTAATTAGGTGAATTAATTAATAATTTTTTCATCTCTCACTCACTCATTAATTTGCCATTCCTCAGAGTGACTAGCGACAATAATGTAGATTCTTTTAAAACCATGTTTCCCATGTTGCCTTCTTATTCTAATTCAAATTGAATGAATAGAAACCCTACTTTCTGTAGGCAGCAGAAATAACAGTTTTAACAATCCTATCTGTTTAAATAAAAGACTTAAAACTGCAAGGATTGTGCAGCTGAGCCATTCTTTTAGATCGTATAATTATATTGAAATGTGCAACAACAATGAGACTGTGCACAAATAGTGGGAATTGTAACCTATTACAAGGCTGTGCAAGATGACCATGCAATAACCACAGGCTGGTAATGAAGCAATGCTGAACCTGTAGTGACTGATGACTTTGGAATAATGTGATCTAAGCATGCCAAGTCAAGTCAATCAACTTGGTGTCATTTTAACCATCTTCAACTGGTACAGTACACAGATAAATACAAAATCACACACATCCAATACCAGTGTACCACGTAAATTATAAACACAACTCCAAAAAATGTCAATGTAAAATGTGTGTGCAAGGTGTAAAAGTCTGGGATGAACAGCTAGGGTTAGCATGTTAGCTTATGTGATTGGTCTTGCCATGGTTTAAATAAAGGTAAGGTAGGTAGGCAAAGTCTGTTGGGTTTTTACACCTGAGCCATAGTGGCTCATCAGGCCGGTGCTTATCCCCGGTTTCTGTAGCGTTAAGCGACCAGGAGCTCAACTCCTCCTGGATGGGACGCTAATCCATCGCAGGTTACCTTCCCAGTATATATTACTGGTACCCATTTATACTGCAGGGTGAACAGAGGCACACTTGTGGTGACGACCTTGCCCAGGGGTCTTAGCACAGTGAGGGTCTCAGTGGGATTCGAACACACAACCTCCTGATCATGAGCCCAGCACCCTAACCACTACATCAACAGCCCCCACGGTTTAAATAAAACCTGGGGAAAAAAAAAAAGTACATGACTGTCACATTGCCACAGCATGCCCGTAGCTCATCTTATTGATTAGGAAACACCGTTTGAGAAATCATGCAGCCATGAGTCACGGCACGCGCTCTGCATAATATTGCTTCTACAACATGTTGTACCAGTGCACACCAAGCCTTTGGATTCTTTGTTTGTGTTTATTCTATGATCGTTACCTATTTTTCTGTGTTTGATTATTGTTAACCAGCTCTAGAAACCTAGCCGGTATTGTTTTCAATTCTAACACTGTGGGGGTTTTTTTTCTTGTGTCTACGCACACCTATATCTCAAGAACTACTTGACATATCACTGTCAAATTTTCAGGGTAGCAACTTGGGTCCAGAGGCTGAAACAAACTTATGAAATGGTTAATGCTGGTCAAGTTCACGATCAGTCAAATTGTCACCAATTGATAATAATGGCTCGGTAGTGGCTGGTGTGCCTCTAGTCAGTCTAGTACAGGGGTCGGCAATCTTTGCCATTCAAAGAGCCACTTGGACTCGTTTTCCATAGTAAAGTAACACTGGGAGCCACAAATCCTTTTTTGACATTTAAAATCAAATAACACTGTATATACCCCCCCCTTTTTTTTCCTTTATGTGAAGAGAAAAATAAAAAAATACAATGTGTTGCATTGATTTGAACGACTGCAGAGACAATTAAACCACAATTCTTCTTGCAACAAAAACATTTACGTTCAAAAAGACATTGAATAAAAAGTTACTTTCAATGAAAATTCTCATCGTCTATTTGAGTCCTGAAGCAGTGGTGCCGGTTGGTAAAGGTGCTGGTTCACTGACCCCAATGTTGAGGGTTCAGGCCCCACTCTCCACAAGGTTGTCACTGTCCCCCCAGTGCAGCTAACTGGGTTATCAAAGGCTGGTCATGTCTCTCACTGTCTATGGTGTGAGGTTCATGTATTGCTGACTTTCGACAAGAGGAGCTGTATAGCCATCACTGTCTTCCTTTGGTGTACTCTGCCCTGGCCCGGAGTTGGCTGGGATGGGCACCAGCCTCCCCACCACCCTAATTAGAATTAAGCGGTTCAGAAGATGAATGAACGTATTTGAGTCCTTCTTATATTTTTATAAAGAAAAATAACAACTGTCAAACAAAGCAAGGGATGGGGTGCAGCCAGATGTGTTAATGGGTTGGGTAGTCTACCTCATCATCACTCCTTTCATGAGATCTTTATCTTTATTCGTTATATTAATGTTGTTTTGTCATAGTTCTAATTTACAAAAAATACAACAACACAAAAGTATATGAGGATTAATTTTAAGAAGAAGCCTACTCAACATTCTTTTAAATAACATTAATGCTTAATACTTCACTGACCGACCCATTCTCAGAGTGGAGACTGAACCACACCGCAGTCTTTTATTTTGTCAATGGGAGGAGAATTATTTAATTCGGAGATTGCTGTGCATAAACCAAATCTCATCCACCGCCTCTTACTTCAGCTGTGATTTCCGGTCCTGGATTACAAACCCCGGTGGCGGAAAAATCTCTCTCGCTCTCTGCACTTCTGCTGGGATGGAGAGAACACTCCTTGCCATGAGCACAAGCGTTTGGAAATACCATCACATGCTCCCTCCACCAACACAGCAGATCAAAAACACGGAGACTTTTAATCACACACACACACACACACACACACAAAGTCACCCCGCCCACACCAAATAAATATCTGCCCGCACCCGTGACTGATAATTTTCATCTATGTAATTTTCAACCCTAAAAGAGCATTTTTGCAAGGTTACCCGCTGGGTACCCGACCATTGCAGAACTCTGCCTTAGGCAGATTCTCGTGTCTTTCAGGTGAAAGCTGGTTTCACTCTGTACACCTGATAGACCGGAGTGCTTCCATTGTGAGTAAATCAGCAGCATTTTCTTTTTGGAGTTGTTTTTGTATATGAAGCATGTTTGCACCCATCCGCCACTGTAAAGTACACATTCATTATTTTTAAAAACCACAGAGCCGCATGAGAGAGGTGAAAGAGCCGCAGGTTGCCGACCCTTGGTCTAGTAGAACATGCAAACTCTGCAATGAAACCCCCAAAAATGTATGTAGCTGGAACCCAGGAATTTCTTACTGCGATGTGGAGATACTAACCGCTATGCCAGTATGGCATCATTTATTTATTTACATTATGGTTTGGTCTTACTGGCGAAGAGAAATGAAAGCCATTGGCTATTATATGACATTGATATTAAAATCATGTTTCATGGTATTGAATATTCATTCATTTTCTAAGCCTCTTAATCCTAATTAGGGTTGCAGGGACACTCGTGCCCATCTCAGCCGCTTCTGGGAAAGGGCCAGATACACCCTGAACAGCTCACCAGGCCATCGCAGGGCCAACACTCACACTCACGCCTAGGGGTGATTTTGAAAAGCTGATTAGCCAACTGTGCATGTTTTTGGACAGTTGCAGTGAACTGGAGAACCCAGAGGAAGCTCACGTAAGCATGAGGAGAACATGCAAACTCCACACAGAAATGCCCGAGCTGGGGACTGAACCTATGCCTTCTTGCTATGAGGCAGATGTGCTAACCACTACATCACCGTGCCACCCATGGTATGGAAATAAAATATTTATAAAAAATAGTATTTTCTGCTTTGAGTTCAATCATAAATTTCTTTTTGACTCAATTCTACTTCATCTTCACTATTCCTAATGCAGCTTTGAGAAATGCATTCTGGGCTCCAAAGACAGAAGCCATTTTTTCAACCTAGAAAATGATTGATTCATTTTCTGTCTCTGTTGAGTCTTAATTAGGGTCACGGGGAGGCTGGCGCCCACCCCAGCCAACTCAGGGCGAGGGCAGAGTACACCCTGGACAGCTCGCCAGGCCATTGCAGAGCAGAAACACGCTGATTGGCTATGTAGCTACTCTTGCCAAAAGTCAGCAATGATTCTTTTGCATGAACCTCACACCATAGACAGTGAGAGACATGGCTGGCCTTTGACTATCAAGTTAGCTGCACTGGGGGCCGAGAAAATTATATGATATGTTATACTTATTCATATATTTGTTGGATGGCAGGTTGGTGTAGTGGTAAGCATATAGACCTCACAGCAAGAAGGTCTTGGGTTTGAGTCCCAGGTTTAGTCAAGGCGTTTCTGTGTGGAACTGGAATGTCCTAACCATGTTTGCGTGGGTTTCCTCCGGGCACTTCAGTTTCTTTCCATAATCTAAACACATGAGCATTTGGCTAATTGGCCGTTTCATATTTTCCATAGGTGTTAATGTGAATGATTGTGTATTTTTGCCCTGGGATGGTCTGTCAAGCTGTTCAGGGTGTACCCCATGTTTTCCCAATGTTGTCTGAGATAGGCTCTGGCCATCCTGCGACCCTAATAAAATTAAATGGTTTCGCAAATAAGTGATGAGTGAATTGTTTAGTTGAATAAATGAAAATGTTGAAATATGGTAAAAGTGAAACAGTGTGTGTGTGTGTGTGTGTGTGTGAGTGTGTGTGTGTGTGTGTGTGTGTGTGTGTGTGTGTGTGTGTGTGTGTGTGTGCTCATGATGGTTTTGAAATATTCAAATAAGATGAGTGTTCAGGTGTGTGTTGTGGTCTCACTGCTCATAATCAACTCAGTTCAGCCTGCTGCATCTGGCAACTGCATATGTTCATATGTTCATTTGTTCCAGCTGTGTTCTTGTCCTTCTACCTGCAGTTGCCAGATTCATCACTCTGCTTTGGTCAGGTGGGGGATTGGGGGGTGGGGGTGTTATATTAAGCACAAGGCTGATGTAATATTTCCTAATCTTTATGTGGGTATGTACCAGAAACATTTGAGTGTATCATTTGTAATTTAAAGGGCTCCACAACGAAAACACACCCCAAATTAGCCATAACATTAATACCACCTCCTGGTCTGTGGATAGACAGCCCTGTTTACAGTACGCTGCAATGCACCGTGTGCACTGACTTCTTCCTGACACTAGTTAGAATTGACAATGTCAGTGTTTTGAATGGTCGATGCAGTGGTAAATATAGGTGGTATTAATACTATGGCTGGTTGTTTGTTTGTTGAAACCCTTGTACGAGATTTAAATTGTTCTATGACGGCAGTATAGATTATGCCACCAGATGGCACTAGTTCACTACATATAATTATTATTATTATACATGTACATGCTTGACTTATTGTGTGGGTGCCACATTTTGTGTGTGTGTGTGTGTGTTGTGTGTGTGTGTGTTCAGATTTCTATATCATTAAGTGGGTGTTTCACCTGGGAGCTATAGCTGGATTCTGCGTCTGGGTCATCTCACCTTGATGACATGTGTGAGGTGGGGTGGATTGAACCTTGAACCTGTGACCTCAGTCTTCTGGCTACAAAAGAGCTGGGAACATTGCAGAATACAATGAACCATCTGTGCAGTAGGCAGCTGTTCAAAAGACCCACACACTACTATACACTATTCTGTCTACAGTTGAACTGGGAACACACACACACACACACACACACACACACACACACACACACACACACACCTGCTATCCTTTGAGGATCTTCTGTTGCGTAGTTATAAATGTGGCTAATTAATGCTATACCGCCACTTAAATCCAACCCCATTGTTAACCTGAGTAATGTAGGAAAAGGAAAAGTTGTGTGTGTGTGTGTGTGTGTGTGTGTGTGTGTGTGTGTAGCTCGACAGTCCTAGGTCCCCTTGTCACAACATGGCTTGCAAAGGTTTTCCAAAACATCTTCTGGCTTGTTTCCCCACCCCCTATATTTGTAAATGGTGGCATGGTGGTGTAGTTCGCACGTTTGCGTCAAAGTAAGAAGGTCATAGGCTCACACATTTCTGTTTGGAAATTGCTTGTTCTCCCAATCCTTGTGTGGTTCCTCCCTCAGTTCAAAAACCGAGGCTGTTCCAGATTGCCTGTTGGTGTGGATGTGTGTGTCAGTAGTTGATGTGTTCAGGGTGAAGTCCCAGTGGCACCTTGAGACTCCAGCTTCCACATGACTCTGGTAAAAGAATTGAGTGTTGAATGAGTATATATATATATATATATATATATATATATATATATATATATATATATATATATATATATATATATATATCTTTTTCCTTCCAGCTGTTCCCTTCAGGGGTCGCCACAGCGAATCATCTGCCTCCATCTCTCCCTATCCTATGCATCTTCTCTTACTCCAACTACCTTCATGTCCTCCTTCACCACATCCATAAATCTCCTCTTTGTTCTTCTTCTTGGCCTTCTGCCCGGTAGTTCTAATCTCAGCATCCGACTACCAATATATCCACTATCCCTCCTCTGTACATGTCCAAACCATCTCAATCTAGCCTCTCAAACTTTGTCTCCAAAACCTCTTACATGTGCTGTCCCTCTGATGGACTCATTCCTGATCCTATCCATCCTCGTTACTCCCAAAGAGAACCTCAACATTTTCATTGAATGAGTATATATCTTCTTTCTTCTTTTCCTTTCAGCTGTTCCCTTCAGGGGTCACCACAGCGAATCATCTGCCTCCATCTCTCCCTATCCTCTGCAGCTTCCATTCTTACTCCAACTACCTTCATGTCCTCCTTCACCACATCCATAAATCTTCTCTTTGGTCTTCCTCTAGGCCTTCTGCCTGGTAGTTCCAACCTCAGCATCCGACTACCAATATACTCACTATCCCTCCTCTGTACATGTCCAAACCATCTCAATCTAGTCTCTCTGACTTTGTCTCTAATACCTCTAACATGTGCTGTCCCTCTGATGTACTCAGTCCTGATTCTATCCATCCTCGTTACTCCTTAAGAGAACCTCAACAGTTTCGTTGAATGAGGATATATATATATATATATATATATATATATATATATATATATATATATATATATATATATATATGCTTTTTTAGTGCCAGGACAGTCAACAGCTAAAACACAATCTGCTGAAACAATAAAGCTTGTTGCAATAACAAATGAAACCTACTTCATACATTTCATTGTTAAAAAGGTCACCACTCCCCATAAACATTAATGCTGATCAAGCATGTTATTCTGTTCTAATGCTGACTCATGACACGTTCACTAAAACCTCTCAATTCAATCCACATTCCACTGTCTCTACTTCTAATGAAAGCTTGATATTATTCACAGAGAGAAAGCAGCAAGGTAGGCAGTCATGAATTTCAAGGGCTCTCACTCCTCGATTATTTCATGAAGGTGGCGCATGTGTTCCCGATCATGAACAAATTGCCAATAGATACAGAACAAAACTCTGGTGCTATGCACGCTGCTGTTTTAAATCTACAATGACAATTCCAGCCTAAGTTGATGTTGTGTCATTATTGTCATCCATCAAGGCATTAGTGAGGCAGGTGTGGTTTCATCCAAATCGCACATGCATTTTAAGAATTTCTGATGATGGCACCTCTGAAACTGAACACTACATTGCACATATTAAACAGCACCAGCAGAGGCAGCACCTGGATGAAAGCATCAGGCTCGGTGATCACTTTTAGCTTTGTGACCAATCAGAACACTACATTCCCGAGTGACTCGCTCACTGTACATGAGGTGAAATCTGTGTATAATTTCTCTGAAGGACAAAAGTTTAAGAAGTTATTGTATTTAATTGGTACTTTCTGACCACTCCTGCACTGCTGAGATTATGTTTATATCACTTGTGGGAATAAAATGTATCTATAGTGTTCTTTGTATAATCTGATTTATATTCTGTTTTTTTGCTTTTATCATTTTTTTCTGACACACAAAACAAAATGCACAGAAAAACAACAAATTAAAGTGAACACACACACACACACACACACACACACACACACATGAAAAAACACTCCTGAACAGCCCGTCACTCCATTGCAAGGCCAACACACACACAGGGAAAAAAAAAAAACAAACAAACAAAAAAAAAAACTCCTGAACAGCCTGTCATTCCATTGCAAGGCCAACACACATGAAAAAAAAAAAAAAAAAAAAACACTCCTGAATCGCCCGTCATTCCATTGCAAGGCCAACACACACACGAAACTCCCTTCTGAACAGCCTGTCATTCCATTGCAAGGCCAACGCACACACACACACACACACACACACACACACACACACACACACACACACACACACACACACACACACACGAAAAACACTCCTGAACAGCCCTTCATTCCATTGCAAGGCCAACACACACACACACACACACACACACACACACACACACACAAAAACACACCTGAAGAGCCCGTCATTCCATTGCAAGGCCAACACACACACACACACACACACACACACACACACACACACACACACACACACACACACACACACACGAAAAACACTCCTGAACAGCCCTTCATTCCATTGCAAGGCCAACACACACACACACACACACACACACACACACACACACACGAAAAACACTCCTGAACAGCCATTCATTCCATTGCAAGGCCAACACACACACACACACACACACACACACACACGAAAAACACTCCTGAACAGCCCTTCATTCCATTGCAAGGCCAACACACACACACACACACACACACACACACACACACACACACACACACGAAAAACACTCCTGAACAGCCATTCATTCCATTGCAAGGCCAACACACACACACACACACACACACACACACACACGAAAAACACTCCTGAACAGCCCTTCATTCCATTGCAAGGCCAACACACACACACACACAAATAAAAACACTCCTGAACAGCCCTTCATTCCATTGCAAGGCCAACACACACACACACACGCACACACACACACACACACACACACACACACACACACACACGAAAAACACTCCTGAACAGCCCTTCATTCCATTGCAAGGCCAACACACACACACACACACACACACACACACACACACACACACACACACAAACACTCCTGAACAGCCCGTCATTCCATTGCAAGGCCAACGCACACACGAAGAAAAAAAAACCCTCCTGAACAGCCCATCATTCCATTGCAAGGCCAAAACACACACACACACACACGGAAAACCCTCCTGAACAGCCCGTCATGCCATTGAAAGGCCAACACACACACACACGAAAAATACCCCCCTCCTGAACAGCCCGTCATTCCATTGCAAGGCCAACACACGAAAAAAAAAACCCCTCCTGAACAGCCCGTCATTCCATTGCAAGGTCAATAGACACACACACACGAAAAAACACTCCTTAACAGCCTGTCACTCCATTGCAAGGCCGACACACACACACACACACACACACACACACACACACACACACACACACACACACACACACGAAAAACACTCCTGAACAGCCCTTCATTCCATTGCAAGGCCAACACACACACACACACACACACACACACACACACACGAAAAACACTCCTGAACAGCCCTTCATTCCATTGCAAGGCCAACACACACACACACACACACACACACGCACACACACACACACACACACACAAAAACACTCCTGAACAGCCCTTCATTCCATTGCAAGGCCAACACACACACACACACACACACACACACACACACACACACACACACACACACACACACACACACACAAAACACTCCTGAACAGCCCGTCATTCCATTGCAAGGCCAACGCACACACGAAGAAAAAAAAACCCTCCTGAACAGCCCATCATTCCATTGCAAGGCCAAAACACACACACACACACACATGGAAAACCCTCCTGAACAGCCCGTCATGCCATTGAAAGGCCAACACACACACACACACACGAAAAAAACCCCCCTCCTGAACAGCCCGCCATTCCATTGCAAGGCCAACACACGAAAAAAAAAACCCCTCCTGAACAGCCCGTCATTCCATTGCAAGGTCAACAGACACACACACACGAAAAAACACTCCTTAACAGCCTGTCACTCCATTGCAAGGCCGACACACACACACACACACACACACACACACACACACACACACACACACACACACACACACACACACACACCTTGGGGCAACTTGGAACAGCCAGTCAGCCAAATGTACATGTCTCTGGACTATGTGAGGAAACCAAAGTACCTGGAGAAAACTCAAGCAAGCACATAAATAAATACATATTCAATGCTATAAATGCTTATAATAACAATTAAACACTTAAAAATAATGCATAAGTAAAAGATAAATACACACATACAGATGCGCGCATACACGCAGATGCGAGTGCACATACTCAGATGTGCAGCTCACAAAAATGTAACTTGTTTTGATGGGAAGTTTTGGGTTGTTTTTTGTTTAAGTTTTTTTTTTTTTTTTTTTGCACAATTAGCCTTGTTTTGTGGCATTTTCCTTAACTTTCCCCCCATTCTTCCTTAATTTCCTTATTTTTTAATTCAACGAATATTTAAAAAAAAAAAAAAAAAAAACGCTATGTACCGAGTTTGCAAGAAGTAGCGATGGAACCGTGTATAAAGTAATGAATATCAAATTGTTTAACAAATAAATCACTCGATTTGTTAAACCTGGTCTGGTACCCTTCGAGTCGTAGGACAACTCTTGGCGACCTGCCACGAAGGACAACGCCTTGATTATCATCTTCATGGAGGTTTTCTTGGCAAGGATAGTGCAGTGATTTGACATTGCCTTCTGCACGATGCAAACCTACGGGCAAAATAGAACAGCCAATTAGCCTACTGTACATGTTTTTGGACCGTGGGAGGAAACTGGAGTACCCAGAGGAAAACATGAATAGAACATGCAAACTCCGTACAGAAATCGAACCCAGACCTGCTTGCTGTGAGGTGCATATGCTAATCACCATGCTGCCAGAATTGCTAAATACTAGACCAGATTTTAAGCTTGCCTGGTAAATTCTCTATTCTTCTTCATTCTGTCCCTTATATGTTCTTGAATAAATTAGCTAGTTACTTCAGGTTTATGTTTGTTGCTATTGTGTCTTAGGATTAATTTTAAAGATTAATGAAATATTTTTCAATTAGCAAGCAAAATATATTTTTTTTGACTTGGCAAGATATTAGCAAACCATTTTCTTTGTTATCCAACAGCACAGGTGTCAAACCTCCGTCCTCCAGACCAAATCTGGCCCACTGACTCATTTTATAGTGCATGATTACCATACATTTTTGGCATCAACCATCATCATGAAGCCAGATTTCATCAACCTTCCACTAGGTGGCAGCAATCGATTTTAAAATTAAGAGCTTGTCGTTCATGACTCAAGAAAAATCACAAGCTAGCTAATCACTGTCAGGTGTAATTAGAAAGGAAAGTTTTAAAAAAGGAAGAGAGAAGAAATACATACTTTTATTTAATCTCGGGGCCATTTGGAAATGGATGTTCATTGATTATTTAGCTTTTGGTGTCCGAGACATTTTTGTGATGTTGACCCTCAGTGAAAATGAGTTTGACATCCCTATCACATGGGGTCGATACCGATACCACGATGATAAAATTTTCACTCCGGTAGATTTCTGCCTCTTTAGTTTAAATTTTATTTAAAATCTGAACATAATAATTTTACATACAGTTTTTGTTTGTTTGTTTTGCAAATCTGAGTGTCTATTTCGTTTTCTATTGCCTTTCCGATGCATATATTGTAAACATAGCAGACAAAGAGAAAAAAGATTGCTGATCCTTTCAGCCAAACCAGGTATTCCAATACAGCAGAAATGCAAAAATAACAAAAAAACAAAAACAAAACAAAACAAAAAAAAAAAAACAGATGAAAACATAGTTGTGTTTTGAATATAAAACATGTTAATATGGCGTATCTATCCTGAATACTAAAGACTGCTGATGAACGTGTACAGGGAAGTGGTGTACTAAATTAAATGCTGCCCGAAACAAAAGTCTAATTGTGGCCTTTTTAAAAAAGTCCAGCAGTCCATTCATCAGTGATAGCTACATAAAGCGAAAATCTCAACAACTGAATCTTAATTGCACCCTCGGCACAGCAGGGAAATAAATGCGAAAGAAAGAAAACAGACTCAAGCGTCGGCCGCAAGACGTGCATGTCTCTACTGCCTCTCTTGCAAGACCTACATCACTTGTTACCATGGCAACCTTGGACTTGTTGGTCCGCCTCCCTTTCAGGCTGTCAGGGTGTTTGGGAGAGGAAAACACTAATTTAGACAGAGAGAGAGAGAATGTTTGTCTGTCTTAATCTGTCTGTCTGGACTAGATGCTGTAGGACAAATGTATGATGTATTCACACTGCACAATATCTACCGAATATTCCCTTACACACATTATACCTACACAGGACAAGCAGCAACTGATCCTGGAGTGACTTATTTTCAGTAACAGCATGTCCATAAGTCTCATCATCTTTTCTCTCACTACAACAATGTGGCAATGATGACAAATTTTCATAATTGATTTGAGTCATGGTGAAGTAAGTGGTTATCATTGCCACATTCTGTGTCACATGACTGACATCTCCTACTGACTGAAAGACACACTGTGTGATGATGTCACATCGAGAGGTTTCTACCATCTTGCTGAGCTTTACACCCCGATTCTAGTTTATTTTTACAGGGAGGGTGGAAAGAGCATGGCAATCACATTGTGAGTAATGGCTGACATCGCAACTGGCACAGACTTGAGATCAGTGGTGTGTATCCAGGAAGGCAACAGCAGCTCATTTTGAGCCACCTGACTAACAGGTATGTAAAAGATGAGGACCCCCCCCCCCCCAAAAAAAAAAAAAAAAAAAAAAAAAAAAAAAAACATGTCTCTCTGGTTCTTCCTCCATCACAGTTTCCACCAAGTGCATCACATGACCAACGCACTCTGTGATGTCATGGAGAGGGACGCTACCACCCCTGTTCTTCCAACCCAGCTGAACCTCTTGTTACATTATAAATAAAAAACATAGCAAAGCAAGTGCCTGCAATCTGTATACTTATTATTATTGTATATATTTTTTATTATTATATATTTTCACCACGTTATTGCAGCCTGAACCGTTTCAAGATCCCCTGCGAGTTATGTATCAAAATGTGGGAGTCGGAAGGGAATAGCGTGGAATGACTTTTGGTAGCGATTTATGCTATAATATCATTAAAAAAAAAATGCAAATAGAGAAATGTCTCTTTATTATGCCTTTACAGATTCCAATCCCTCTCCATGATGAAATTTCTTAAATACCACAAGTACCAGTTCTCTTCATCATCTCCTCTTCCTCTTCATCAATACTGATACTCTTCATGATATTCCACACAAATTGCATTGCTGTCTCACAGCTACACATACACCATACACCAAACTGCGGGCAAATATTTCGAATTTCATTCATTCATTTCCTGAAATTCTTACCCCTAATTAGGGTCACATGGAGGCTGGCGCCCATCTCAGCTGACTCTGGGCAGGGATTTGCCGCAGCGATTGCTGGGCAGAAACATGCAGACAACAATCCAATGGTCTTTATGAATAAAAGCTATTGTTCTTTTACAATCCTCTCACCACAGGCCGTGAAAGACACGGCAGGCCTATGATAAACCAGTAAGTTGCACTGGGAGAACAGCAGTGTCCCACTTGGTGATAGTGGGTCTGAACTCCAGACCTTGGGATCAGTAAACCAGCACTATTAATAAATAATAATAATAATAATAATCTCCCACCGCTTAATATGGGGTCCAGTCACGGGGCAGCAGCCTAAGCAATGAGATGTGCCTCTCCCCAGCCACTTCCTCTAATTCTTCCAAGGGAACACCGAGGCGTTCCCAGACGAGCCGAGCTATGGAGTGTCCCATGTAATGACCAGAGCACTTAGTGGTGGTCTCCCGGGGGGCCTTCCATTTATTATAACCTTTCATGTCAGATCTGCGGTACTGTGTGGTACTGTGATGCAAAGGATTTTTGTTCCACAGGAAATTGTGTGCGCGTTTGTCAGTCCGCAATCTATGCATATGCGCTCGGTCCTAGTAAGTTATTACCTTTCGAATGTGCTGTATATTGTTCATGCTATTATTACTGGACATTAATGGAAATGGTACTAAAGTAAACCAATGTCATGATAATTCTTACATTTCATAGACAGGAACCTTCCAGTTGGTCTCACACTGGGATCTAATTTGATCGTTATAAGTTCAACTTGTTCAAGTTGGACAGAGCATGCGTGTGTCTGAGTACTCATAACACACTAAAGGTCACTGAACACTTGTGTGTTCTCTCCTCTAGTCATTATAAGCAGTACTGGAAAGCTGTGTGCCAATTTGATGAGTAAATGAAGGGAGGTACCTTGTGGGTTTCTCTTCTGTAGTTACAAATTGGTGCTGCACAAAAACTTCCAATGCGTATACCGGGATCCCCTGTTCAGTTCTGTGGCTTCAGTGCATCGCGGGTTTTTCAAAAATATCCATTGGAAAAAAAAAAAAAAAAAAAAAAAAGGAAATTAAGGAAAATGCTGTAAACAAGGCCTCTTATGAAAAACACTCCAAACAAACCAACAAACAAACAAACAAACCAACCAACCCAAAACCCCCCAACAACACTACTTACATTTTTATACGAGTTGCGCATCTGCATGTGTGTGTATTTATATTTTAATTAAATCGTATGCATTATTTTTGAATGTTTAATTGTTATAATAAGCATTTATGGCATTGAATATGTATTTATTGATATTATATACAAATATACATGTACCTATACGTCAGTCATGGGGTCGATCCTACTTCGCGGAAATCAGCGTTTGCAGAGGAGTCTCAGTCCCCATTCACTGCGGAAAGTGAGGGATCCCTGTACTGAACAATAACAGCACCATCAAGGCCAAAAATAAACCAGGTATTATATAAATCAGTGCTACTTACTGTAAATGCGTTATGTGAAATCAGAAATGCCTTTGAAATGAATGCTGGTATGAACTGAATAGCATCGTGTATATTGATTTTACGTTTAAGTCGGCAGCATTTCTGCGCTTCAGCTGTCAGGAAAATATAAATCTTCCTGAATTTTCTCTGTTTATATCTGTATTTCAAGCCTCATGATGCCAATATTTTCAGTGCATTTACTGTGTCTTTATTATTATTATTATTACTATTTTTTATGCATTGTTCCATATTTTTCTGAGTTGGTCTCATCACGTATATGGTCCATGTATATGTTCATCTATGTAAGGAATGACTATCATAGCCACCTGACTTGTTTAATGTCCTCACACTACACCATAAATTTCCTCTCAGGAACCCATTGCCACAATGCACGCTTCGGACTAATATGTAATATTTATATATATATAGAAATATATATATAACTTGAAAGGAAGTCAGGAGATATCGACTGATCTAAGATTTCAATCTTCTAAGCTTCTTTGAGGCCAGTTAGTCCTCTTCTGAGACCGATACTATTGTATATATTACATTATAACGAGCTGGATTCATCACCAGAATAACAAGATGGATTTAAATCCACCTGATTTGCTCGGTTTTCCCAGGAAGAATTAAATGTGCACCATGTGAACCTTTTCTCGGTGTAATCCTCACAGGTACCAAAACACACCTCATGATTCATTTTCTGAACCACATAAACCCAATTAGGGTCACGGGGAGGCTGGCACTATGGGTACACCCTGGACAGTTCGCCAGGCAATCAACACACTGGCGGTTGTGCAGCCTACTTTTGTCAAAAGGCAGCAATGGTTCTTATACACCTCTCACCATAGACAATGACAAGGCGGTGGTGGCCTGGTGGTAAAAGGTGCTGGATCGCTGATCCTAAGGTTGGTGGTTCTAGTCCCACTCTCCACAAGGTTGTTACTGTTCACCCCCCCTCTCCTTCCCCGGTGCAGCTAACTTGCATTATCAAAGGCCGGCCATGTCTCTCACTGTCCATGGTGTGAGGTTCATGTACAAGAACCATTGTTGACTTGACAAGAGTAGTTGCATAGCCGTCAGCGTGTTTCTACCCCTTGTTAAAGGGTTGTGTCAGGAAGGGCAAAAACCTATGCCAAATCAAACGTGCGAATCAGATGATTCGCTGTGGCAACCCCTGAAAAAGCTGAAAAGATGAAGACCATAGACAATGAGAAACATGACTGGCCCAGTTCACTGCACTGGAGATACAGCAGTGAAAACCTGATGAGTGGGGCTTGAACCCATAACCTTCAGATCAGTAAAAGCCACCACTAATCCACACCACATTTATGAAACTGTAAATGCACATCACACAGTTGTTGAAAGAAATAGACACTAATATGAGTGACATCATCAATAAGAGCAATTTGATCATACACCTCAGGATGAATTGTGAAGTGTACTGACGTATACTTTCTGCTCTGATTCAGTCAAGTGCTATTTCACAATACAGATGCTCTAACCTTTCTCACAGCTCTCCATCCAACCAAGGATGTGCTGGTGTATATTGTTATACTGAATTATTGATTATGTTGTTCACTGTTCCTGTTCCGCAGTGACAAAGACGCCCCTGGTTATGTGTGACTTTTGTAGGGTTTGTTTTTCCAGACATAATTTAATTTGCTGAGCAAAGCACTGAAAAGCAATTTGGTATATAAAGAAAATAAAAGGTCAGAATGCCTCATGCAAACCTCTGTCTCTTGTATCCCAACTCAACATGGTTTGTCACATTTCATCATTACTTTCCATTTGAAAAGCAATCCATTGGTACTCTTCATTAGTTTCGTCACTGTCAGAGCAACCATGAGGGCAGCCGAGCTGTGGATCGCGTATATCCTCCTGTGAGAAGTTGGTAAGATTCACTGCTTGAGTCACAAGTTGAAACAATTGCAGCCGCTTTTGTTTATAATTTAGGATGTCCATAGGTCAATTTAAAGTTTTGCAGGAGATGCTTACACAGATCAACGCTTGGAGAGGAGAGTAGCTCCAGTACCACCAAAAAACAAACCCCAAAACAACAACAGTTGCCTTTTTATCGCGGTTATGTTTAAAATGATTTGTTTGCCTTGCCACAGCACTGGATCTTTCATTCACTTACAGAATTCATTCATTTTCTGAACCGCGTAATCCTAATTAGAGTCACGGGGAGGCTGGCGCGAATCTCAGCCGACTCTGGGTGAGGGCAGGGTACACCCTGGACAGCTTGCCAGGCCATTGCAGGGCCAACACTCACACAACCATTCATACTCACACACACGGGCGATTTGGAACAGCTAATTAACCTACAATGCATGTTTTTGGACTGTCGATGAAACCGGAGTACCTGAAGGAAATCCATGCAAGCACGTGGAGAACATGCAAACTCTATGCAGAAATGCCCGAGCTGGGAATCGATTCTAGAACCTCCTTGCTGTGAGGCGGACGTGCTAATCACCAAGCCACCGTGCCGCCTCCGTGTTCGACTGGCTTGTCGCGGACTCGGGGCACTCCCCTGTGATGGGGGGGGGGGGGCTCTTTTGTTCAGGTGCGCAGGCCACTTTCAGCATTATGCAGCAAGAATATTCGCACACATTAAAATAACAATACAAATATAAACTAGTAATATTCTGATTTAAATAAATCTAGGCACGCCTACTACATATAATATGAGCCAATGTATAATCTTTTATAAGAACCAGTGGATATGGCAGTGGTGGCCTAGTGGTATAGGGTGCTGGATCACTGATCCTAAGGTTGGGGTTTCGAGTCCCACTCTCCACAAGGTTGTCACCCCCCCCCAGTGCAGCGAACTGGGTTATCAAAGGCCAGCCATGTCTCTCACTGTCTATAGTGAGAGGTTCATGGAAAAGAACCATTGCTGACTTTCGTAAAGAGTAGCTGCAAAGCCGTCAGTGTGTTTCGGCCCTGCGATGGCCTGGCGAGCTGTCAAGGCTGTACTCTGCTCTCACCCGGAAGTAATTCAAAGCCTTTAACCAGTTCTTGCTAAACCTATTGCGATACTAAAGAACTGGAATGGAGGTTGTTTGATACCTATTAGATGCCAGCTGACACTGTCAGATCCAAGACAAACAGGGGCTGAAGATCTCCAAAAGTTGTTAGGACAATATTGTTTGGGCATATTGGCATATTTGTACCAGAACAAAGATGTGGAACTATGAGGGAGGATGTCATGACCTGAATATTTCATCGTTGCGCCAGACTCCATGGTGGTTATTTCTCTCTGTTCATTTCTTTGTGTTATGAGGCCATCCATATTAATTCTCTACACCAGGGTACAATATGCCTCATTAAAGCTCT
>CM045746.1:19904465-19939465 GCA_024760905.1 Plotosus lineatus
TTGGAAATCCAAGGTTTGAGTCCCAGTTGTTATTGCAACCATCCAAAGCTGGGAGGCCATGGGAGCTGATTGGCTGAGCTCTATTTGGAAGGATGGATCCATATGGTTATTGTTGTCACTCAAATCATCCGAGTATGTGAGTCCATGCATATAAGAGGGCGGATAGCGCTTTCCTGCCAAGTGTGTTCAGCATCCGCAAAGAGTTTATAAAGATGCAGGTGGCAGAACATCTGTTGTATAGGTGGTGGTTATGCAATAGAAAAGGAATACTTGATGTGTGGAAATTGTATAAATTGTCAGAGAAAATAATATAGAAGTGCTGCAAAAAAGGCATATGCTCTGCCCAGGGCCATAGTTAGTGAGGTCGGGTGGGGTAGGTTAGAGTTTGGTACTTATACAATTTTGTTGAATGGGGTTAGTCCAATCATCTATCCATCCATCTATCCATAATCTAGACCACTTATCCATCAGGGATGCAGGGAACCAATACCTCGTCACCTTGGAAGAGAGGAGGGATGCACTTTTTTTTTTTTTGAATGATTTGTTTCAGTTTTTGAAGTATAAGTTTTTTTGTTTTGTTTTTTTTTAGCAGTACTTTTATTTTCGAACTCTATGGAATTAATACTACATCAGTAATACCATTAGTTAAGCTTTATATTCATCTCCTCTGCCACAAATGTTGCTTTTAACATAATGGAGTGAAAAGAGAAAAGGAAACACTCGGTAGCCACAAGTGTTCATATAGTACACTAATGCTATTTTTCAAGAGCTGCACCACAAAATCAAGTCAAATTGCATTTAAAGGAAATTAATTATAAAAAAAAAACAAAAAAACAAACAAAAAAACACATTGGTGCTTGAAATCATAACTAGTATGAAAAGGATAGCTTGAGTGCTTTTCTAAGATTCGGGAGCCTTGGGGTGTTCACATTATAAATCAGCATTTTTCTATTAAGAAAGATTGATACCACCAAAATGTTCTACAGAATGGCACATGAAATCATTCTAACCTGTGAACATTAAACTGTATAAATCTTCCATATAGCATCAAAATACAGTTATACACTTACATTCTACTGTTTATAATATTGACAATATTGTACATATCCCTCACTGACACCATTCATTATCTATGTTTATATAAATATTAGTAACTTCTAATTTTAGGCTAAGGGCAGTGGTGGCCTAGTGGTATATGTGCTGGATCACTGATCCTAAGGTTGGGGTTTCAAGCACCATTCACTGTCCCCTCAGTGCAGCTAACTGGGTTGTCAAAGGCCGGCCATGTCTCTCACTGTCTGTGGTGAGAGGTTCATGTAAAAGAACCATTGCCGACTTTTGACAAGAGTAGCTACAAAGCCGTTAGCCTGTTTCCGCACTGTAATGGCCTGGCGAGCTGTCCAGTGTGTACTCTACCCTCACCTGGAGTTGGCTGGGATGCGCACCAGCCTCCCCGCGATCCTGATTAGGATTAAGCGGTTACAGAAATAATTTTAGACTATATAATATTTTAGAATATATAAATATTATAGTACACCCTGGACAGCTTGCCAGGCCATCGCAGTGCAGAAACACGCTGACGGCTATGCAGCTGAAAGTCAGCCATGGTTCTTTTACATGAACCTCACTACACTGACGTTGAGAAAATGGCTGGCCTTTGATAACCCAGTTAGCTGCACTGGGGGGGGGGGCAGTGACAACCTGTTAAGAGTGGGGCTTGAGCCCCCAACCCTAGGATCACTGATCTAGCACCTTTACCCCAGGCCACCACTGCATTCATATATATATATATATATATATATATATATATATATATATATATATATATATATATATATCTACATTCACCCATACATATATGACTGGAGATATATATATATATATATATATATATATATATATATATATATATATATATATATATAATGTATGTATATCTATCTATCTATCTATCTATCTATCTATCTATCTCCGGTGCGCCATATGTATGGGTGAAGCGATGAGACCCCATCTCACGGACACCCTCAAAACCCAAGTGAAGTAAATTAATTCAGAGCTTACTATCATTCCGGTGGATTAACCAAATAACTCCAACTACTAGATATTAATGTCAACAGACCATAAGTTCGAGGGAACCGGGCTTTATGTCCAAATACCGGCATTAGTGCTATTATAGTCAGGTAACATGCTGTGTAAGACGCAAGTTGTTTTTCTACCCTCAGGACACTTAGCTGCCTTAATCAGAGTCTCACGTTCATCACTGGGATAAAGCACTGCTACAGGTGTCCTCCTGAGACCTCGGATTAACCTTCTTGAATTTAAAGTTACACAGATACAGCTACTTCAGAGTAATGACCTCAGTTCTGTAATGAACACAATACTCAAGCTGTGAATGGGCGGCGTCTCTTGAAGGAGGTGTGGATGAAGGAAGTTTAGGTCACAACTCAGAAGACTTCTAATCTCTGTCTCTACTGATCCGACTCCATGCTTGAGGGAATATAGATAAAATTATAATATAAAATTATAAAAAATAATAGCGGGATACAGGCTTTATGTTGAACTCGCACAACTGTTAAACTCAGACACTGAAGATGAAGAATTTAGATTTGTGGAAGAGGAATGAAGTGAAAAAGTGAGTTTCTTGTTTTATATGTTACAACTGAACAATGTTGAGTTATTGTGAATAAGTGGAATCAAGATGACTTATCTGACTTTTGTTTCATTGTTGGTGCGCCTTATAATCTGGTGCGCCTTATGACCTGGAAGATACAGACTTTCTGATTTTTACTTGTATGGAGTGACTGTGTGAACACAATTTCCTCCAGAATCAATGAAGTATTCTGATACAACGTTTTCTCGGCCAGTTATCTACTGTTCTGCTAAAATCCTGGATACTTCACATTTGGCTGAATTTACAGAAAATCTTGCCATTCCGATCTAAAAATTGCCTATCAGTTATATAATCATTGCAATTCAAACAGCACATTCTTCCTTTTGTCTGTCAAATTTTCTTCACCTAAAACCAGACTACAGCTCCACTGGAACCCGGCACCCACCTTGCTCCTCCCCTACTGTCCTCAACACAATCTATGTCACCATGACCCTCAATCCTTCGGTGTGTTCTCTCCATCCCTCCATCTTTCCCACTAGCAGGCTTATGGCTTCCATTATAGCGGAAGCCCATTGGAGAGCAGCATGAGGGAGGCATTCATTATTTACAGTGTCCCCCCACCCCCCGGATAAGGTCATCTTAAGCAAATTAAATTTCTGAAAGTGAGAAAAGACATAATCTCAGAGTACGGGCATAAATGGAAATAAGGAGAAGGGATGCTCGAATGACTTAAAGTAAAAGGAACTTTAGAAGAAACCGATTCCGACATTTCAAACCTCTGAGTGCCCAATTAATAATAAACAGGGCCTGAATATAAAACATGCTTACTGTGAATTTCGTTTAATCAAGACATTAAATTTAAAAGCAGGGTTCCCCAGAAAAATTTTTGAAAAGGTGTCCAAAAGATTATGAAATGAAACACTGATTTAAAAACTGCTGATGGGCTTGTTGGGATAGAATCTACTTATGTCTAATTCTAGTTAATAGAAATGTACTGGGGCAAGTATCATGCTGCCCCATGATCACATGCACAATGTGTACAGTGGAGGCAAAGCAGTGGACTGGGTTGCGAGTTAAATCCACTGTATCCACCAAGATCTAATTTTACAGATTAGAGCAGTGTTTCCCAACCTTTTTGAGCCAAGGCACCCCTTTTACATTCGAAAAAATCACGAGGCACACCACGGAACAAAAATGTTACAACATGTGTATTTATTGAAATATAATGAACATCCAGTCTAAACTTATTTACTCAGTGTGAACCCTGGGCCTACTTAGTTGAACACAAAGCTGATACTCTTGCAGAAATTGAAGACAGACACACACGAAAATCTTCCTCAACAGCTCTGAGTCGCTCTCTTTTTTTAGTTTTTATAGCAGTCATGCTTGAAAACCCAACATCACAAAGATATGTTGTGACCCAGGTCAGATTGACTACATTTCCTTTTCAAATATTTATCCATCACCCCATATCACATGTCACACGTCAAAACCCGCGGCGTTGTCTCATTCGCAGCATCACTGGCTACTTTCGTATTTAGCGCGATACTGCCCTCTAGCAGAACAGCACTGTTACTACACGTGAAGTTCAGTTCATTTTCTGTAACCGCTTAATCCTAATTAGGGTCGCGGGGAGGCTGGCGCCCATCCCAGCCAAATTCAGGTGAGGGCAGAGTACACCCTGGACAGCTCGCCAGGCCATCGCAGGGCGGAAACACGCCAACGGCTTTGCAGCCTACTCTTGTCGAAAGTCAGCAATGGTTCTTTTACATGCCTCACACCATAGACAGTGAGAGACATGGCCGGCCTTTGATAACCCAGTTAGCTGCACTGGGGAGGACAGTGACAACCTTATGGAGAGTGGGACTCGAACCCCCAACCTTTGGATCAGTGATCCAGCGCCCTATACCACTAGACCACCACTGCCAATACACGTGAAGTGAAATTGGTTAATCTTCCGCGGCACACCTGATGATTTCTCACAGCACACTAATGTGCCGCGGAACAGGGGTTGGGAAACGCTGGATTAGAGAATGCACTTCTGCACTTAGAGAAAAAAATGTTTGTACACGTAGCATGTCAGAGTTCGTACATGTAGCATGGTTTAGTGTGCATTTCACCTATATATTAAAAAAAAATCTAATACAAATTACCACCTGTTGACATGCTTCACACATGTGCATACTCAATACATTGGTTCAGTTGCACTGCAAAAATAGGACTGTCAGAGTAATCATTCGTTCATCCATTTCCTGAACCATTTAATCCTAGTTAGGTATCACAACCAGTTCTGGCTGAAGGTGGGGTGCAGCCTGAACAGTTCACCACACCATCGCAGGTCCAACACAGCTACACAATCAAATCACTCTCAAACTCACACCTAGGGGCAATTTGAACAGCCAGTTAGCCTGATGTGCATGTTTTGTAGACTGTGGGAGGAAACCCATAGAAGCATTGGTGGAAAACATGCAAACTCCACATGGACATAACCAAGCTTGGGAATTGAACCCGAGAGGTTCTTGTTGTGAAGCGGATGTGCTAACTATTGCACCACCATGCTGCCCCGGTTGCAGTAATAATCTTGTCAAATTCACATCGGGAACATGTCTTGGAACAGTTGGTTTATAAGTGCTTTTGAGCCTGACCTGGAAAGCAACACAAAGCAGATTCTGATGCTGTAGTGTGGCCAGGGCATAAGAGGGTTCACAACCAATTTATGGTAAAAATGGAGAGCAGAGTGCTGATCGGCTTCACAAGAACAGCTCCCTCCTATTAGTTCAGACATGTGGATGACACCTGGGTTAAGATCAAACCATAGAAAGTGGAAACCTTCACAGATCATATCAATGCAGTGACTTGTAACATCAAGTTCTCCTGGGAAGATGTCAGAGAAAACAGCTTACTGGACTGTAAAATGTACACTGAAAAGAGCAAAAGTCGCAATATCAATGGACCAAAATTTATTCTTTGACTCACACCACCCACTGGAACACAAACTGAGAACACGGGCACAATATGTGAGCACCAGGATGAAGGGGAAGAGCAAAACACATCAAGGAAGCACTTAAAACATGCAGTTGCCCAAACTGGGCCTTCACCACAACCACAAAAACAAAAAGCCCAAACAGGGAGGGAAAGAATGCTCAGCGGAACAATTGTATAACTTAGAGTAGGATCTTATAAAAAAAAAAAAATAAAAAAAAAAAAGTTCCATCCCAGTCCCAGTACACTTCAAGCCCAATAACGCTTTGAAACTAAATCTTGTTTACCTGAAGGACAAAACACTGAGATATAAGCAGGGGAATGTGGTCTCAGCAGTCCACCCATATATATCTGAAAGATAAAAAGGTATTCGTTTGAAGATGAAAGTACTCATACAGTGGTCGGAGAAGACAGATGTTTTGAAAGAGGAGTGAAAGAAGCCGTCCACTGTCGGTCAAACTGGAGTAACCATCACTCAAGTTGGTCAAGGAGCACAAGAATACAACACCATTCATCAAACAATTCCAATCGCCGTGATATCAAGCCAAAGCCATAACGCTTGCCATTGTCACATCTGGGGCTTAATCACACCTACTCACGGCTACTTTAAGGCTAGAAGCCTGAATAGTCCAAGGATGACCAATGGGCCAGAGAAGGCCAACCTTTCCTTGAGGCAGTGTTAAAACAGTAGGCGAGGCTTAGACTATTTCAATCAGTAAGTTTTTAAAAACATTAATTTATTTTCAGACACTCACTCACACACTTACCGGGAAGGCTGGACCTATCTCAGCCAACACTGATCTAAAGCAGGATACCCCCTACAATGTTTGACAGACCATTGCAGGGCCAACACACAACTATTCCCACTCAAACTCACACTGTGGGGCGATGTGAAATGACCAGTTATAATGAATTAATCTGCATGTCTGTGGACCGTAGGAAGAAACCGGAGTACCCTGGGGAAGCCCACACAGTCAGATGGACAGCAGCAAACTCCACACAAACAATGACCTGGCCAAGCCCAGGGCTTCAACCCCAGACCTTATTGCGGTGATATTCTAACCACTGCACCTCTGCCCGCGTGATAAATATTTCATGTAACATTTAGTTTGCAATACTGCGCTCTGCATCACTGGAATGTCATGTGTCCCACTGCAGTATGTTATAGGCAAGGATTTGGTCGGGGTGTAGCATAATAGAGATGCATACTAGTTTTCAGCTCCACGGTTCATGCTGCAGTTAGCCTTGAGATGTAGCTTTGGTGGTGATGGTGGCAGCTCAGTGGACAAGGCTCTGGGTTCAAGCCCAGAATATTGGCGGTTTAAGCCCCAGGGCCACCAAGTTGACAATAATGGGCTCTTGACTCTTAACCGGACCCTGAGCCCTCAACTGCTCAGTTGTATAAATGAGTTAATAATGTCAGTTGCGCTGGATAAGGGCATCTGCCAAATGCCATAAAAATGTAAATGTAAAATATTAAGATAACCCTGGCTTGCTTCAGCATGATAGTGAGGCAGCAGTTAAGGCAGACCTAGGTCTTCTCCCTAGACAGCATTACTCCCATTTACACCTTGACTTTGGCAATCCCAACAACTTTCAGAATAGCCTGATGGACCAGGAGCCCAGATAGCATCTTAATGACTCTGAAACTGCCAACGACTGTCCAAGAATTTCAATCCCTGGGACTCTATCAGTTCAATTCGAAGAAGCCTTTCGGATGAAATGTGGAGTATCTTAAAGACACTTAAAAAAGTCCAGCCCTGAATGGATACACACCATATAATTCAATGCAGTAAAATGGAAACATGATAAAATTGCGAAAGCAATAATATCACCCACAAGATGATGAGTCCTTTTGAAACATCATCGAGCCTCTCAAGAAGTTTTTCCTGACCACTGGTTTGCTTATTAGAGCTCAAAATCTACACCTGGAGTTCTATAGAGCTGCATTGGGCAAACATCTGCTGTTTAAAGCTCTATAAAAATAAACTTGTACAGAATTCAAGTCCTTGTGTTTATGTTCTACGTAATTATAAGCAAACTTCAGGCTTACTCACTCACTCGCCACACTTCTTAATCCTACTTGGGATACTAAGGATGGACGAAGGTAGCGTTCAAGATGAACAGCTTGCCGGACCATTACAGTGCCATCACAAGCAACCATTCACACTGACACCTTGGGGCAATTTGAAACAGCCAGTTAGCCTATTGCGTGTGCTTTTGTATTGTCGGCGAAACCAGAGTACCCTGAGGAAAACAATGCAAAGGGAGAACATCCACAGGAGCATCCAGCTCTATATCAGACTCCATAGTCCACTTCTTTCTGAGCTGGGAGAAGCCAGTAATCTGCATACCACATCACCAGAGAGTGGAGTACCCTGTGAGAAATGTTCTGACCTGTTTTGCAAACATGAGGACGTAGGTACCAGTGATTGGCTCGTGAAGATATGATCGAGGGAGAGTACGACCTTCTTTAAAATTTGAAAAAGTGAACCACATAGCACTCCTGGCTCTTAATCAACAGACTCCGAGTGTTAACTCAGTCTCTTATTATGCCACACAGAAATCTTGAGCGGATTCTGTAATCGAATAATCAAATTTTGACAATGTTGAAGATCAACAAAGACCTGACTGATGATCAGTGTCTCTTCTTAATGTGGAAACAGCCACTCATCCATTTTCTAAATCGCTTAATAATAATTAGGGTCGCAGGGAGGCTGGCGCCTCGGATACACCTTGGATGGCTCGCTAGGCCATCGCAGGGCGGAAACACGCTGATGGCTATTAAGCGTACTCTTGGCAAAAGTCAGCAATGATTCTTTTGCATGCCTCTTGTTACATATGGAATTTAGAAGATGGAAATTGCCCCATGAAACCAGCAGAGCACGACAAACTATATACAATTTAATGATGTCAACAAAGTAAGACAAAATAATAACTTACAGCTTAGAGCTAAACAAAATACAAACTGAACAAGGCTCCCACAATAAAGTTAGTCACCAAGAAGTTGCAGTATAAAATTTAGAGACAGCGCGTGGGCTGGCAGTAAAAGACTTGGAATCCCCCGTATCAAAAGAAACAAATGATGAAAATCCTTGCATTGGCTGTGGATAAGCACGGAGGATGGACTTGGGTGATGGAGTCTTGAATGACGAACCTTGGACGAAGTGCGTTGGAAGATCCGCCTTAGATGAGCTCTCCCAGCCGGTCAGCAACGGGTCCTAATATAACCGCCCCAAAGTTCGGGAAAATTCCATTCTAGAGTTTTCTAAATCACATGACCTGCCACAGACCGCATGCGCAACTAGATCCATCTAGAAGGTTCCCGAATGGAAAATTCCAGACCCAAAACAGCCGAGTCATACCAAGTGTCACGATTTACAGCACACTAACTGAATATAATTATAGACAACGTTTATCCAGTAACATTTATATTTACATTTACTTACATGCTTATAACACTTTCCACTTGAAGAAAGAGAAAGTTTTGTAGAAACTTTCTGCTGAGAGCAATGTTAATATTTCAAGTCATAACATTTACAGCATCAAAATCCACAAAACATTTCAAACTCTAGAGTGCCTCAGCTCCAACTTTACCCCCATAAAGATCATTACCGATCAAATCAACATCCCGGAACTGGGAGAGCATCGAGAACACCCACTTTAACTTCACCAGAAATCAGGTCGTAGTCAAATTGACAAAATAGAGAGGCGCTTGAGAATTGTCACTTATACCCTGGAGTAAAACATCGGAATTAGTTGAAGACTCGACCAAAAAAAAAAAAAAAAGTCACACAACATCCTTCAAAATTAGAGATTGAAGAGCTCCAGTATCCCGCAATATAGCAACGGGCCTTGGGGTAGAAATATCTCCCATAAGTGAAACAGAGCCATAAGAAATGAAAGGTAAATACTCCTTCGGAATCACAGAACCTGAAAGCTTGTTCTCACAAACAACACTCTCCTCAGAACCACCTGGAAAGAAAGGCTTGGGTGTGATACACACACAAGCATTTGGAGAACCTGTGGACTGATTTTTGAATTTGAGTTTTTAGCATGCAGAAATTAAATGACCTGGCTTATTACAATATGCACAAACAGGATCAGAGTCACCGAAAGTCTTAGGTTTGGACTGAGAATGTGACTGCTTGTCAGCAGCATTCGAACCTGTACCATTACGAGAACCCGCATGACTTGAAGTCTTACCTGGGGAAAAGCCCTTATGGTGAGAAAACTTGGAGAAACCCGGAGACCGAAAAGAACTCTTGTGAGTCAAAATATAATCATCAGCCAACACAGCCGCATCCTGTAAATCAGGGGTGTCAAACTCATGCCCCAACGGGCCATGTGGCTGCAGGTTTTTGTTTCAACCAAGCAGCAGCACACTTGACTTGGCTCATTTAATCACGTGATTTGAGTCTTCAGGCAGTTGATTGGTTAGCCTCTGTACAGAGCACAAAGATTGACCAATCAATTGCCTCAAGACTCAAATTAGTTAATTCAATGAACCAAGTCAGGTGTGCTGCGACTTGGTTGAAACAAAATCCTGCAGCCACATGACCCGTTGTGATGAGTTTCACATCCCTGCTGTATATCATTAACCTTTGTTCATCCAAATAAGTCTTGAGCTCCAAACTAAACACACTGCTTGAAATCCTCCGTCAAAACTAACTGCCTCAAACCATCAAAATCTGAAACTATTCTATCAAACAAAGTTTCCTTTTCCCTAATAAACTCCACAAACGTTTCATGGTCCCTTTTATGAGCATTTCTGAAGTTCTGATGATAAGGTTCGGGCACTAACTCGTAAACTTTCAGAAGGGTCCCTTTAACGAAATCATCACAACTTTGCTATACAGGAAAGGCCGAAAATGCATCCTGAGCTTGACCCTTTAAAGCGGTTTGCACGAGCATTGTCCATGACTCCTTTGTGGGACGAGTCCGGCGTGCCTTGTAAGAAGAATGTGCTGAGAGACTGGAAGAATGTTCAATCTTTTTTAATTCAATTTCTTTTTCTTTTTCAAGCTACAATTTTCTCAATTCAATTTGTTTTGCTTTTTGAGCCTGAAGTTCCAATTTTTTCAACTCCATTTCCATTCTCTTTAATTCCAAATGGTCCGAATTTTCTTCTTTAACGATGGCCAACATTTCAGGATCAAATTCTCCCTCATCACTGTAATGGTTTAAGACAATCTTCAAAATTTGGAATTTTCTCATCGCAGGTTTTTCCTCAAGTTCGGAATAATTAGAGATCAGAAACAAATCAGATTTGCATAAGGCACCGACTTTCTCAGGAGTAGGGGATTCAAGAAAATCCTCAAGTATAAACACCACTTTACTGGTTTTACAATTAAAATATCTAAGTATCAATTTAATATTGAAGACTCAGTGCCAAATGCATTCGATCCAGGACGAACCCCCAATTTTGTTACGTATGGAATTTAGAAGATGGAAATTGCCCCATGAAACCAGCAAAGCACAACAAACCACAACATAAACTAGATACAATTTAATAACATCATCAAAGTAAGGAAAAATGATAACTTACAGTTTAGAGCTAAACAAAATACAAATTGAACAAGGCTCCCACAATAAAGATAGTCACCAAGCAACTGCAGTATAATTTAGAGACAGCGCGGACGCTGGCGGTAAACGGCTCGGAATCCCGCGTATCAGCAACAGGTCCTAATATAACTTCCCTAAAGTTCGGGAAAATTCCATTGTAGAATTTTCTAAGTCACCTGACCCGCCACAGGGCGCATGCGCAACTAGGTCCATCTTGAAGGTTCCCGAATGGAAAATGCCAAACTCAAAACAGCCGAATCATACCAAGTGTCACTATTTACAGCACACTAACTGAATATCATTATATACAACGTTTATCCAGTCACATTTATATTTATTTACATGCCCATAACACTCTCACAGTAAGAAACATAGCCGACCTTTGATAACCAGTTAGCTACACTGGGGGACAGAGACAACCTCTCAAAAGAGAGAGGGGCTTGAACCCCCAGCCTTGGGATCAGTGATCCAGCACCTTTACCACTCGGCCACCACTGCCCTGTGGAAACGTCTCAGTCCGCCATTTGACAGAACTACTTAAGAGCTGTGATAAACGACTTCCTTGTAAAAGCACATTTTCTTTATTGATTTATAAATTATGGAAATGCCTGAATTATTGCAGGTGAGAATAGAGTTTGAAATTTGGGATTTAACCCAATACTTTATTCCGTAGATCAAACACAGGTGCTCTGATTAAGCGCCTGCATTAGCTGCTTATGGGATTATATGTGACCGTGATGATGTGAATCATATGAATGGCATTATGCAGCAATACATCAGTGGAAATACCCGACGAGGGAGGGAGTGTAAGAGTGTGAATCTCTCTCTCTCTCTCTCTCTCTGTGTGTGTGTGTGTGTGAAAAAGAACCTCCCAGGGGAGATATTAGAGCAAATAATGAACAGCAAACACACTCATCTGCTAAATGAGAGTGGCCTGCACAGGTGTGGAGCTGACATTATTTATGCAGATCACACACACACACACACACACACACACACACACACACACACACACACTCTCTAGACAGACAAGCTAATTCTCAGAAATCCACTGAGTAAGACTAGCAACACCACAGATGATGAAAACATTGATCGATTTGGTAACTCAGCATGTCTGCTGTCACAGAAATGGACAGATAGAAAGATGGACGATGAGGGACGGATGACATGGTTTCAGTCATGTCTCGCATCGGTATATAAAATTCCAAATTTCTAACCACAGACCTTGTAATGACAAAGGAGTGATCATCATTCACATGAGAGACAGAGAGAGAGAGAGAGAGAGAGAGAGAGAGAGAGAGAGAGAGAGAGAGAGAGAGAGACAGAAAGAGAGACAGAGAAAGGTGAAAGAAAGAAGATTAAGGATAAAAGACTAAAAGAACAGAACGATGAGAAAATAAAAAGAAAGAATACAGAAAAAGATAGAACGCAATTACAACCATGAGAAACCAAGATGAACGCAAATGGATGGATGATGGACGAAAAAAGACAAATGAAAATTGAGATTGAGAAATGAGAACGAAGAAGACAGAGGAAAGGGAATAGAAAGAAAGAAGGAATATGAAAAAATAGAGATGAAGAAGGGAGGGGAATAAAAAAGGATGTTAAGATAAGCGAGGATTTAAATGAACTTGTTTTTGAGTGATGCGGCAAAAAGTCACTGAAATGTTCAGTTAGTCACATGGACATTGTTTTTTTAGCACACACACACACACACACACAGACACACACATATATATATATATATATATATATATATATATATATATATATATATATATATATATAGATAGATAGATAGATAGATAGATAGATAGATAGATAGTAGTGTACGAACAGCACTGTGAATAAATTATAAATTATAATAGTATAAGCAAGTGCATGTGCATGATGATAATTCTCTCAAGTCTACCCTTTACTACTGTCACCAAACTCTTCCTACTCTCATCCCTACCCTATAGTCCACATGTGGAGATCCGTGGTGATAGAGAGAGAGAGAGAGAGGGAGAGAGAGAGAGAGAATGGAAACAATAAAAGAGAGAGAAAGGGCAAAAATGAGAATGAACGAAAGAGGGAGAGAGAAAGAAAGAATACATTAAAGAGAGAAAGAGAGAGAGAGAGAGAGAGAGAGAGAGAGAGAGAGAGAGAGAGAATGGACACAATAAAAGGGAGAGAAAGGGCAAAAGTGAGAATGAACATTAAGGAGAGAGAGAGAGAGAGAGAGAGAGAGAGAGAGAGAGAGAGTGAGAGCGAGAGAGCGAGAGAGACAGAAAGAGAGACAGAGAAAGGTGAGATGTGTGAAATGAAAATCCCTGTGGCTCAGATGCAATGTGTGCAAAGGTTCATTCGGCTGTTCGTGCACAGAGCAATCTGTCGTACAAACACATCAGGGTTTCGCCAAGCACCACCGGAGCCTATCAAGTGTACGTTGCTGAAAAGTACTATGCGCAAGGTGCATGTATTCATGTGCTGTGTGTGTGTGTGTGTGTGTGTGTGTGTGTGTGTGTGTGTAAGAAAAATTAAGAACATGAACCGTGAGGTTTTAATTGAATACCTTGGTAAAATCACGCATAGGTAACTATTTATAAATATTATAACCAGGATTTTTGACAATATTATGTTGCTGAACACTGACCTTGTTTAGTCGAGCTTAGGCCACGGGGAGGCTGGAGCATATCTCAGCCAACTTTAGCAGAAGGCTGAGCACATCCTGAACAGCTCACCCTACCAATGCACGTCCAACACACACACACACACACACACACACACACACACACACAAGCATTTACATGCGCACTCACACTTGGGGACAATTTGACACTGTCAGTTAGCATAATGTGCATGTCTTTGGACTGTTGGAAGTCGGAATACCTGAAGGAAACCCACACAAGCACCAGGAGGCCATGCACACAAAAATGCCTTTGCCAAGCCCAGAACTAGAACCTAGAACCTTCTTGCTGTGAGATTGATGTGCAAACCACTACAGCACTGTGCCGCCCCAATATTTTAACATAAATCTGGTTATTTTCGAATAATGACATATCTGACAGGTTTATATTTCTCTTCTCCATCAATTATTTTCCAAAAATTGCATTTATTTTATTTTTTTAAAGAAACTAAATCAGCTTTTTACTTTTCGCTCTCGTTGTCCTGGAACCATCAACATAAATGGGTATTAATAAAAAATCCACTATAAATCCATTGTTGAAATATATGGTTCACCATTGGGTTCCATTGTTACTATGATTTGTGCAATCTGAGATCTTTCCTATACATTTCTGAGACTATAAATTACTTTCACTGGTCATGTATTATATTATAAATAATACAATCCTTCCAAATATTAGAGAACTGTTTACTCCTACCTCCAGCATCCATACACACAATACAGGATCTTCATCTTTCTGCAATTTCTATACAGGGATCCCCTGCTACTTTGTACATCAGTTTCTGCGGCTTCAGTGCATCGCAGGTTTTTCAAAAATATTGGAAATTAAGGAAAAATCGGGAAAACGCTAAGGAAAATGCCGCAAAACAAGGCCAATTATGCAAAAAAAAAAAATAAATTAAAAAAAAAAAAAAAAAAAAAAAAGCCAAAACAAACAAAAACAAACAAACAGGAAAAAAAACAACCCAAAGCCCTCCAATAAAACTACTTACATTTTTATGTGAAGCGAGCATCTGTGTGAGTGCATGCGCGTGTGTATGTGTGTGTCTGTCTGTCTTCCTTTTGGCTTTTTCCCATTTACTCGAGAGTCGCCACAGCGAATCATCTGATTCGCACGTTTGATTTGGCAGAGGTTTTTACGTCGGATGCCCTTCCTGTCACAACCCTTTTTAGCAAGGGACAGAAACACGCTGATGACTTTGCAGCTACTCTTTACGAAAGTCAGCAATGGTTCTTTTACATGCCTCACACCATAGACAGTGAGAGACATGGCCCGCCTTTGATAACCCAGTTAGCTGCACTGGGGGGGACAGTGACAACCTTGTGGAGAGTGGGACTCGAACCCCCCAACCTTTGGATCAGTGATCCAGCGCCCTGTACCACTAGACCACCACTGCCCCACTCGTGTGTATGTGTGTGTATTTATATTTTATTTACATCTTATGCCCTTGACTATTCGTTGTTTTGCCCTTGCGCCTGTGCATATTTGCAGATTACAGAGCAACTGTCACATGATTTAAATTCAGCCAATGGCTGTCCTCCTTCCTGTTGATAGACCATCTCAATTAAACACCCCTTTTTCCTCATTCGCTCACAGGTTGTCAATGAGCCTTTTTTTTTATTGTGTTTTAATTATCAGTTAAGCTCTATGATGCCACTCAAACGCTGGCTAAGTGCCAGAAAAAGGTAATAACGTTGGATCTCTCTTCTGAAGAAAAAGACTTTCTTCTGAAGAAACGACAGTTTCCTCTGAAACTCCTGAAGAGGAATAATTATCTGAACTGTTGCAAAGAACATGGTGTAGCATGTTTATCTTTTTATTTTGTTTATCCAATTTATTCCACTTCTTGTTGTTTGATGTTCTTTGTGTTATGTTCTGTGTTTTATGGGGACTTTGATTTTGGTTGCTGTGCTCATCTAACTCCGTTTTCTTTCTGCTCTGGCTGAGGGTCGTGGCTGAGCTGCTCGTGGCTCACACCTGATTTCACTCTTCTCATCTACTCCCAATAACCACAAGCACGCTCACCTCTGCGGCAGAAGATTAACTCACATCACTCATACTGTATTCTCTCACTCTGTTCTCTGCATGCTCCGGCTGAGGGGCGTGGCTGAGCTGCTTGGGCTGAATGCAGTTCACCTCAGTGAAAGCACGCTGCTTAAGTGCTTCCCCTTTGAATAATAAATCCACTCTGCCATCTCACACTGCATTCTGGGTCTGGCTTACAGTTCATTACGTCACACTTTTATGTTCTTTATGTGCTTGTTTAGTACGCAAGTAGCCGCAATTTGTCCACAAGCACCATACGTCAATTTCGACAATCGCCTAGATTTGATGGAGCGCCTCACAAATTATGCAATTCTCCCCTCTCGTGGGTGTCTGATAAGCATTTTTACCGTTAATGTGTTTTTGTTCATTTGAGCCTTCCTTTCCATTCCTGTGTGTGTAAAAATCACAAAGGGCGATTAAAAATCTTGAATCTTGAATGTGTTGTACCTGTGTGTCTTTTATATACACAATAATATATATATATATATATATATATATATATATATATATATATATATATATATATATATAGAGGATTTTCTGAGTAGATCCTTCCATAAGAGAGTGCTCAATACTTTTTGGTAGAGCAAATAACAAAAGGACAGGACAAAGACTTTCTACTGAAACTCCATTTATCACTACAGATCTGTTTCGAGGGGTGGTGAAACCATCCTCTCTCTTCAGGTGATTATAGAAGAATTCTATAATCTAATTCTTCTATAATCACCTGAAGAGAGAGGATGGTTTCATCACCCCTTGAAACAGATCTGTAGTGATAAATGGAGTTTCAGTAGAAAGTCTTTGTCCTGTCCTTTTGTTATTTGCTCTACCAAAAAGTATTGAGCACTCTCTTATGGATATATATATATATATATATTATATATATATATATATGCATACATGCAGTATTTATATTTATAAATATGCTGTATTATGTTTATATATTTATTAATAAATATCACAGTGCAAAATTAAAAAGTTTTTCTTAATCATTACTACATTTTATTACATTAATACTGTATTAATGAGTAAGACTGTCTATAGGATGTGTTTAAGAAGCATATTTTAGTGCATGTAATAGATACATAGTATTTTACTTTTGGTTGATCATTCGCGCATGTCATATGATGCATGGGGTTTTAGTTCCGAGTACAGAACTCACAAATTATCTTGATTTGCGGGAGGGGCTGGAACCGAACCCCCGTGAATAATGAGGGCCTACTGTATGCACAACAATTGATGTTTCCTTCTTTATTGGTTGTTCCAGCACTGGTAGTGACATGATGTTTTGTCCTATTGGCTGGGCTGCGTCCAGCAGACACCATTCTAAGGAAACACAATATCAACCAGTGCTGAGCTGTGTCACCGGGAAAAAGGTGGAGCACAAACAACAGAAATGATGGAAAAAAATAAGTCACAGGATGTACTCTGAAAAAAAAATCTCCTTTCAGACACAATTCAGTAGTCTGTGAAGACCACTTCAATCTGACCTGTTATTGGCGTGACCTCCAGGCAGAACGACTTGGCGTGAAGCCCAAGCTTTTTTGTCTAAAACCGGACGCTGTTCTTCCAGAATTCCTTCATAACAAGTCAAAGAAGGATAATGGATGGGAGAAATGCTGCATGTGTGGAGTTTTATCACCTGAAATGCTGCTCACTGCTTATTTACTTGCGTTGTGCAACTCAGTCCAATGAGTTAACATCATTGTGGAAAAAAAATGGTTACTCCATATTGGTTCATCTTCCGCCAGGAATTCACGGGATAAATATATTAGTATATCCAGTCTGTCTGTCTGTCTTCCTTTTGGCATTTTCCATTTTACTCGGAAGTCGCCACAGCGAATCATCTGATTCGCACGTTTGATTTGGCAGAGGTTTTTAAGTCGGATGCCCTTCCTGTCACAACCCTTTTTAGCAAGGGACAGAAACACGCTGACGACTTTGCAGCCTACTCTTTACGAAAGTCAGCAATGGTTCTTTTACATGCCTCTCACCATAGACAGTGAGAGACATGGCCCGCCTTTGATAACCCAGTTAGCTGCACTGGGGGGACAGTGACAACCTTGTGGAGAGTGGGACTTGAACCCCCAACCTTTGGATCAGCGATCCAGTGCCTTATACCACTAGACCACCACTGCCCCCCATATTAGTATATCCAGTAAAGAGCTTTGTATTGTAATTTATGTGCAAATAAGCTCTGTATCACTTAAATGTGAGGCGCTCTAACGAATGTAGGCGCTTGTCACAAGTGACGTATTGTGCGTGTGCGATCTTTCCACCTTTCAAGTGAGCAAGTGCGAGTTGGATACTTGTTTAATACTCAACCTTCACTTGCTCACTTGAAAGACCGGAAGTTCGGATAAGCCGCGTTTTGTCTCACAAGCACCATACGTCATGTGCGACAAGCACCTACTTTCGGTGGAGCGCATCACAAATGTATTACAGGACACATTAATAGTACTGTAAGGATCATCAGCACATTAGTACTTTTACTCTTTAACGATACACTGTAAGTGGTGGCCTGGCGGCAAAGGTGCTGAATCACTGATCCTAAGGTTGGGGGTTCAAGCCCCACTCTCCACGGGTTGTCACTGTCCCCCCCAGTGCAGTTAACTGGGTTATCAAAGGCCAGCCATGTCTCTCACTGTTTATGGTGTGAGGTTCATGTAAAAGAACCATCGGTGACTTTGGAGAAGAGTAGCTGCAAAGCCGTCAACATGTTTCCGCCCTTCGATGGCCTGGTGAGCTGTCCAGGGAGTACTCTTCCCTCGCCAGGAGTCGGCTGGGATGGGCACAAGCCTCCCCGTGACCCTAATTAGGATTAAGGGGTTACAGAAAATGAACAATGAAATATATACTGTATACCCTTAACTTATACAATGATCCCTCGCTACTTCGTGCTTCAGTTTTCGTGGCTTCAGTGCATCGCGAGTTTCTAAAAAATGTTCATCGAAAAATTAAGAAGTAAGGAAATTAAGGAACAATATGGGGAAAGTTAAGGAAAACGCCACAAAACAAAGCCAATTATGCAAAAAACCCCAAACAAACAAAAACAAAAACCAACCCAAAACCCCCCAACAAAACTACTTACATTTTTATGTGAGGTGCGCGTCTGTGTGTGTGTATTTATTTCATTCGCTGTGCTGATCCATGAACAAAAGGGAAAAAGCCGAAAGGAAATCTCTCATATACACATATACACGTACGTTTCCGTCAGCCTTGTGTTCAACTTCTACTAAATTGGTGGTTGCGGGGGGTGTCGGTCCCCATTAACCATGCAAGGTGATGGATCCCTGTCTATGTATATATCATTGCTTTCTACCTAAAAACTTTAAATCTGGATTCATATCACTTTTTTCTATTGCCTCACCTTAAATTAGCTTTGCATGCCTGCAGGCCAGGCTTTTTTTTTTTTTTTTTTTTTTGTGAAGCTGAATAAACTTGTGATTGGCATCTACTGGGATAATATGCTTCTAGTTGTGTTGTTATGCAAATATTTTTGCTTGCAGAATTATTAAGTGTTTTTGCCTTAAAAAAAAAAAAAATAAGACATTGAAAAACTCGCTAGTGACTGTTCAGATAGTCTCCATGGTTACCATAATGGTGCCAGTTGAATTTATAATTTGGCAGCATGGTGGCAGAATGGTTAGTCCGAGATCCTGAGCTTGGCGAGGGCGTTTCTGTATAATTTGAGTTTCCATGTTCTCCCTGAGCTTCCGTGGGTTTCCTTCAGGTAATCCAGTTTTCTCCGACAGTCCAAAGACGTGCAGTGTAGATTAATCGGCTGTTCCACTCAACCCTAGGTGTGAGTCTGAGTGTATTGTTGTGTTTCTATTGGTCTTGTGATACTCTGGCATGCTATTCAGGGTGTCGGTTGGGATAGTCTCCAGCGTCCCTGCACCCCAAATAGGATCAGGGGCTTGAAAAAAACAACAAACAAACAAACAAACAAACAAAAAACCCACAGTGCTTCATTCAATCATTATTAAGTATCATTTAAGTTTATTAAATTGTTTTATGAAATTAAGATAAATAGCTATGATAACAAGTTTTATACAAAGTTATAACAGAAGGAGTGCCAGGAGAATATTAGGGGTGAATAGAAGAATTTTTTAAAAATCACTTTGGTTTGATGGTAAAAATGTATCAAACTTCATCTCAAGTGGGGGCGGCATGGTGGTGTAGCGGTCAGCAGGTTTGATCACAGCAAGGTTTAAGTCCTGGGCTCAGGTGTTCCTGTGCAGAGTTTGCATGTTCTCCTCATGCGTGCATGGGTTTCCTCCAGGTACTCCGGTTTCCTCCCACAATCCAAATACTTGCACATTTAGGCTAATTGGCTGCTTCAAATTGCACTTCGGTGTGAGTGGTCGTGTGTGTGTGTGTGTGTGTGTGTGTGTGTGTGTGTGTGTGTGTGTGTGTTTTGTCCAGCGATAGTTTGGCGAGATGTTCAGGGTGTACCCCACCTTTGAACAGTGTCAGCTGAGATAGGTGTTGGCCTCCTCTTGACCCAAATAGTAAGATTATGTGGTTCAGATAGTGGGTGAGTATCATGTAAAGTGGTGCAAGGAGTTGATGATGATGATTTTGATGATGATGATGATTATTATGATGAGGATGGCAACATTTTCATTTTGGATTAGTTCAGACAAGAATATTGAGAGCATTTGACACCAGGTTGGCAAAAAAAAAAAAAAAATTCCCTGATCAAACATTATCAGAACAGAAATAATCAGCTACAATGTGTAGATTGAAAAAAAAAATCCAAAGTGTATATCTATCTATCTATCTATCTATATATATATATATATTCTATCACAATTCCTGAGTGCTTGAGTGAATAATATTTGCTTTAATATTACAGTACAAGAGTGTTGGCTTATATTCTATACATCTTACCTGAGAATTTATTCATTACACTGTGTGTGTGTTTGTTTGTGTGTGTGTGTTTGTTTGCGTATGTGGTCCATTTCTATTTCGTCATGCAGATATAGAGGATTGCACACACCATCTACATCATCATGTTGCTGTCGTGCAAAATTCACAAACACCTGAAGGAAAAAAAAACAACAACAAAAAAAAAACATTCAATTCATCTGTTTTAATGACTGAGTGCCGCGGTGTGTGTAGTGGTGTGGCAGCGTGTACAGCCACCTCTGAAATAGATGCAACAATCGTCGAAATCTCAGCTGTGCAAATCGCATCCTTTGCAAAGGAAGGAAGCAAAAATTATTTTTGACATTTGACCTTGCTGTGACCTTGATTCTGTTTGGATTGATTCCCAAATCAAGTGATCTGGTTGCAAAGATAATTTAATATGAATCCTGCCAAGAGTTTAGCTTTCTTATGGTAAAATAAATAAATAAATATGTAAATAAATAAATAAACAAATAAATAAATGAACAGTGCCCTTGAGCAAGGTCCTTCACCCTCATTTGCTCAGTTGTATAAACATGATAATTGTAAGTTGCTCTGGATAAGAATATCTGGCAAATTCTGTAAATACTAACAAACAAACAAACAAACAAATAAAAAGAACTCCAGTTTGTTATTAACATGTTATTAGTATGTAATATTGTTTTTTATTTCTGATTTGAATATTATTTTGAATTTTGACAGTGTTGCTGTGTGTGTGTGTGTGTGTGTGTGTGTGTGTGTGTGTGTGTGTGTGTGTGTGTTACCTGATCCAGTGTGGTTTGAGAGACGGAGTAGTCCTCCACTCCCAGTGTGTGTTGGTTTCTGCTGAACTGGCTGAAGATATGTGCAAGAGCACCCTCTATATGGGGCATCTGGTACTGCAATGTGTTGTGGTGTTTCTCTTTCAGTACACTGCCAGGGAACATCTCTGTCACAAAGGCCTCAACGCCGCTCAGTTCAGCCGGACCGCCTCTGACACGCACGATTACAGTGTAACCATCACCGAACCTGTAAACACACCCCGTCTTATATTACTACAAAAATATCAGGTAGTACTATTAATGTGATAAATTCATACCCTCATACACACCATCATAAATATTGTATTTACATATGTTGACATTTGCCGAACCGCTTAATCCTACTAGAGTCGCACCGAGGCTGGAACATATCTCAGCTGACACTGGGTATACCCTGAATAGCTTGCCTGACCATTGCAGGACCAACACATTCATAACCATACATACTCACACATATTTAGGGTCAGTTAGGCTGATGTGCATGGACCTTCTTGCTAATAATTACACCACTATATCACGTGAAATGTTTCATGTGGCAGTGGTAGCCTGGTGGTAAAAGATGGTGGATCGCTGATCTAAGGATAGGGGTTTGAGTCCCTCTCACCACAAGGTTGTCACTGTCCCAGCAATGCAGCTAACTGGGTTATCACAGACCGGCCATGTCTCTCACTGTCTATGGTGAGAGGCATGTAAAAGAACCATTGCTGACTTTCGAAAAGAGTAGGCTGTAAAGCCGTCAGCGTGTTTCTGCCCCTTGCTAGGGGTTGTGTCAGGAAGGGCATCATACATAAAAACCTACGCCAAATCAAACATGCGAATCATAGATTTGCTGTGGAGACCCCTGAAAAAGGGAAAAAAAATCGAAAGAAAAAAGAAGAAGAAGATCATGCAAAATGTTTCATGTCAAATAACACAATTTGTAGAGATTGTAATTATGCACAAACCTCCAACCCACACACAGACACTCACATACAATAATAATAATAATAATCACACATCAGAGCAACTGAACCAAGTTACTGCAAACATCTGTGAACACACACTTCGGATGATGTGAAGATGGCATGATGAGCGACGGGCATATGATTAATATGATTCATCTCTCCATGTGTTTTTCTATGCAAAATGCGCTCTCTCTCTGTCTCTCATACACACACACACACACAAACACACACACACACACACACTTTTTACCTCAGTTCTTATCGTGCTGTATCTGTAACGACAAATACCTAAATACTGATGTTCCAGTTAATGTCTGACTGCATTTATCAATATATCCTGCTGTGTGTGTGAGAGAGACTGTGTGTGTGTGTGTGTGTGTGTGTATGTGTGTGTGCATGTGTGACAGTGCTCCTCTTGTTAGTTTGTCATTAGGGTGCTCACAACCTGCTGTTTTCTGCTTAATTAATCCCCTAATGTTTTATTTACTCATTACGATATGTGTTAGGAAGAGTTCGTAAGTCATGCACAGGGAAGCAGGACTTATTGCACACCATTCTGCATATGTGTGTGTATGTGTGTGTGTGTGTGTGTGTGTGTGTGTGTGTGTGTGTGTGTGTGTGTGTGAGAATTTCTCAGTGAAAAGCAATAAGGAAATAGTTCATATTAGATCCTGTATTTATTTTAAGTGCACAGTTAGAATTCCTTATATTACTCATATTCTCATCGATAACATCAACAGTAGTCCCGCCTCCATTTCTGCGGTGCTAGGCCTTTACTCACGCCTCCTTCACTTATACATTCAAGGAAAAATGTCACATCCGTTTTGATTAGAATAAATACATGGCCATACATATATACTTGTATTTTAAAATGACAAGGCCGTCCTTCTTTTGCTCTGATTGACAGACATTGAAGCCCCACCTTCTTCACAGAAATACAAAGTGCCATGTTGATTCTAAAGGTAGCTCACTGGATCGCTCATACAAGTGCATGGAACAGTAATGGGATGACGCCTGTTGATTCCCATAAGGTCAACGCAAAGAAATAAACAACCCCCCTCCCCCCTCCTCCCAGGCAATCAGCCTACTGTACATGCCTTTGGATTGTAGGAGGAAACCGGAGTCTCGAGAGTAGACCCACACAATCACAAAAAAAAACAAAACATGCAAACTCCACACAAACATCTTTGGCCAGCCCAGGATTGGAATCCACAACCCTCTTGCTGCGAACCATCTCTGGATGAGGCCAGGGTACATCCTACACAACTATGCAGGCCATCGCAGGGCCAACATTTACACAACCGTTCACATTCACACTCACTTTGGAACAGCCAATCAGCCTGTTGTGCATGCCTTTGGACTGTGGGAGGAAACCAGAGTATCTGGAGGAAACACCCACAAGCATGGGGAGAACATGCAAACTCCACACCGAAAAGCCTGATCTGAGAATTGAACCCAGCCTCCTTGCTATGAGGTAGATGTGCTGTCCACTTCACCACCATCTTACCTTTTATATATATATATATATATATATATATATATATATATATATATATATATATATAAATAGGATAATTAATAATATATTTGTGGTTTCTTGACGTTTTAGTTATCGAGCCCAATTTGGCGTGATTTGGAAGCCTGATTGATTGATCAATTGCTTGAACTCCCACCTCCATGTTTACTCATATCCAATTCCCAGCCCTCAAGTATTGCTTCCCCATCACATGCAATCACCACCAACCGGGGAGGTTGATAAGCATGCACACTCCCCCTCTCTGATAGCAATGCCGCCACCCACCTCTTTACAAACTGCTGTGCATTTGAAGGTGGCCTAAAGCAATTGAAGGGAAAGTGCCACCTCACCACTTTTGAATGAATGAGCTCACTGATGGCCATGGATTGTTTGGTGCTTGCCATGAGTGACAGGGGAGTGGTAACACCCAAGCTGGTTAGAGTTTGGAAGCTAAGCAGGGATAGGCCTGGCTAGTACTTATTGGTTAGATAGGATACTGCCAGAATGTTCCAGGTGCTGCAGACAATAAGGAAAAGATCAGGCCACCTACCCTTTAAAAAACTGCAATCTAGATCTAAAGAAAGCTTTATAAGAGTAAAATCAAACAGAAGATTTATAGTGGAGGCATACGTCATCGCAAAGAAATCAAACACCTTCCAATCCGGAAGCATCACTACATTCTTTATCTAGAAGCTTCTTACCTTTGCCTCTGATGATTCCTACAAGAATCTGAAAATCCTTAAGAATAACAGTCAATTGATTTCAAGGTCACATGATGAACTCTGGTGATCTGAGTATCAAACAGACTTTCATTTAAGGTTGTAGGGCAGTGGTGAACTGGTGGTAAAGTCCTGAATTACTGATCCCAAGGTCATGAGTTCAAGTCCCACTATCAATGGTTGTCACTGCTGTCTCCCCCAGTGCAGCTAACTGGGTCATCAAAGGCTGACCATGTCTCTCACTGTCAAGAGGAGCTGAACAGCCACACAATAGCTTGGCGAGCTGTTCAGAGTGTACTTTGCCCTCGCCCAGAGTTGAATGAGATGGGTGCCAGCCTACACACATCCCTAATTAGGATTTAGTGGCTCAGAAACCGAATGAATGAATAATTTCAGGTTTGGGATGTAGCCTCTGCTTTCATCATCGATAGCAACAGGAACAAAGATGTTGCTTCCAATCACAGTAAAAGGTTCAGCTTGTGTTTCTGTCAAACCCGAAACATGAGAAAGAGACAGAAACATGGGCCAGGCCTGACAAAACAGCTTATTGGAGGCATGATGGAAATCAGTGGCCATCCTTGTTGGAAAAATGGTCGTAATCAGTGAAGGCCAGGAAGTGCACTGAGTCAGAACCACTCCATGAATTTTAAACGGTTAATGGTCCATTAGGACTTTTTGGAGCCGAATTTAATATCATGTATTTGGAAAACCCGATTTATTTAATAAAATAAACAATTATCAAACCCATGAGATGAGGCTTTACTTTTCAAGCTCTTGAATAACCTCTCCGTGTACTCAGTCCTCCGAAAAAGTGGTTTTATGTGCACAGGTTTGCGTTTGTGGCGCACTGAAGGTCACACAGTACACACTCCAAAAAACAAGTTCAGCGCTTATAGGTCATAGCAAAAGACTATAATCAGTCAGGCCAATCACAGAGCATGTGTAATTTACAAGCACGGAGACAGAACTACAGTTATGTCTTCCTGTCCTCACATCAAACTTGCTTCTGATTTATTGCTTTTCCCAAAGAGATCGTCTAAAGGTTGGTCCAAAACTTTCGACGATCTTATAAAAACGCTTTCCGTATACTCAGCATTAATGTGCCGCATGAAGGTACTTTGGAGCTTTATGTCCTGAAAAATCAGCAGCTGAGGGGCCAGACAGCGAAACACTCTAATGTCTGCCACAAGTAACAAGAGGGTGGTAAAATATTTGATGAGTAAACGACAGGCTCATGGGAAGCTTATATTGGCTGTCACATTATTTGTGTTTACTTAAAGGCTGATGGAGGCGGAGCCATAAAAATGTTTAATGTTTATAGAGTGATTGATTAGGATGAGTCACAAGTTGTAGGGATGGCACAGTGGAGTAGTGCTTGGCACAGTCTTCCCATGGCAAGAAGGTCCTGGGTTTCTGTGTGGAGTTTGCATATTACTTCAGTGTTTGTGTGGGTTTCCTCCAGGTCCTCTTGTTTCCTTCCATAGTCCAAATACATACACATTAGGCTAATACCCCCATTTCACTGGAGCGCGGCAGACTTACGGAAGCTGTTGGAAAATGTTGTCATCCGCAAACGTTCCGCAATTATTCCCTCGTCTTCCGTGTCATTCTGTGTGATTCCGTCTATTCCTCAAGTCTTCCTCCGCTTCCGTATGCTTCCGGCAGGATAAAATATTCCGTGAACGTGCTTTTGAACATGTTCAAAAGCACGTTCACAGAAAAAAAAAAAATCTGTGAGTGTTCCGTGGGGTCACTTTGGCGTACTTTGCCATACCTGTTCCGCACATGCTGTGACCGTTCCGAGAGTGTAAGCATTTCCACTTTTCCGTAGGATTTTCACCCATTTTCCGACCAAAAATGCCGAAGCTCTTCTGTAGACTGCGTTCCGTGCCTTTCCGCTACATGATCCTTGCATGCCATAGTCCAGTGAAATGGGGGTATAAGAATTTCCACTTTTCCGTAGGATTTTCACACGTTTTCCGTGTAAAAATGCTAAAGCTCTTCCGTAGACTGCGTTCCGCGTTCCGCGCCTTTCCGCTACACGATCCTTGCATGCCGTAGTCCAATGAAATGGGGGTATTTTTGGCTGTTTTAAATTGCCCCGAGGTGTAAATTTGAGTGTCAATTGTTGTGTATGTATTGGCCCAGCCTTTGTCTAGAGTACTCTGGCTTCTGGTTCTATCCTCTCAGCAACTCTAATAGGATATTGTTTGTGTGTGTGTATGCAAATCTAGGGAGGGAGGAAAACTAAAGAATAAGTAACATCTGAAACAGGAAATCAAATTTTGTGGAAACAAACAGAATTTCTGCAAGGTCGAGTGTTAGGGAAACTCTCCCTGGCCCACAAAGTTGCTCCTCACTTTCTTTCCCTTTCTCTTATTAAATGCAAATTAAGTCTAATCGCAAACCAAACAGCCTAGAGGTGAAGTGAAAACTATAAACCCTCCTAAACCATCCAAATCCTAAGGGAGCTTGGTACTCTATGCCATCCAGGGCCCAGACCTCCCACTCACTTTATTTTAACTCTAAACTGCACAGCTAATGAAAAAACAAACCCCTAGGAGAATGGTATCCCTTCATCTTGGAGGCGGGGAACCAAAATCACATCTTATTCCACTGCAATTATACTTCATGAATATTTGCTGAGGACTACTTGAAATCTCAACACTTGATCTAGTAGTAGATCATGATAATTAGTGTAACTACACAGGAACGGTGCAATCTGATTGGTCTGCCATCAGAAAATATAAAAGTATTATTGTGAGTGGATGATTCTCAATTTGACTGTCACATTCACTTTGATCAGGATGGGTTATTTATTTAAAAGTACTGTTTCAGTTTGTTTGTGTTTCTGTGTAGTATATACTATGAGCTCAATTTAGGCTATCGTATTTTCGGACTATACAGTACGTCACTCCAGAGTACAAGTAGCATTGGCCAAAAATGCATAATAAAGAAAAAAAAACAACAACAACACAAGTCGCACTGGAGTATAAGTCACAAGCTCATAGAAACTGTCTGCCTTGGCTTGGAAAGCTGCTGTCAGTTTATGTGACGTTGTGGTCCTCGCTCTGATATAGAGAGGGGCTTGCGTTGCATGAAGTGGTCCCACCAAGAAAGTACTCACGCAAAGTCATTAACATTCATCTCCTTGACAGGAGTCAAGATTTTTAATAGCCATTTGTGTTTTTTTTACACACATAGGAATTCGTGCATGGTTGTTCAAGGAGTCAAGTTACAAACAGAAAAGGATAATGACAACTACCTGGATGTGGCGACGCAACTGCACTGTTGACAAGCCTCTCCCTGCAGCACGTTGCTCAAACCCCCATGTGCAAGCTTGTTCTTCTAGCTGTGGCCATCTAGCTTTTAGCCAGTGATTAGCATTTAGCTATTTATCAATTAGCTTTTTTTGTTTTCTTCATTGGAGTAATAATAATCTAAGCTTTTCTGCCCTCTTGTTGCCTTCTTGCGATTGTGAGTGTAAAAATAAACATGTGAAATTATGTGTGTTATTATTATGATGAACAGAATTATATGGAATAGTTTCACTACCTGCACGTGGAGACACAACAGCACTGTTGATAAGCCCCTCCCTGCAGCATGTTCCTCAAACACCCATGTATGAGCTCGTTCCTCTAGCTGTGGCCATCTAGCTTTTAGCCCGCGATTATCTTTTTTGTTTTCTTCATTGCAGTAATAATAATCTCCGCTTTTCTCCAGTCCCTCACAAGTTTCTCGTTCACTCCAAACTTTCCTTCTGCTGCTCGATTACCATTTTTGCTGCATATTTCACTACTGGCATCTTGTAATCCACAGAATAGGATTTTCTTTTTTGGGTACTGAAAGGGGTTTTCAGAGTTGCAATAATTTCTATATTTGTGTTTGATCTTCTTTAACTATACTAGTATATTCACATTTTGTCTTTCTATGGAAAAACACAAAGTATTCCCATAAGTATTGTATCCAAGATGTTGTTCCTCTTCCCATGGGAAACTGTTACCAAATGGTCAAGAACCATTTGTTTTCGTAATCAGCTCCTTGCATTTACTTTGTGTCCTGTTTATCCAGCTGCTCTTTTAACTTTAGAGCTCAGGGGTCATACCTTGGGTCATACATGGGTTCTATAGTTTTATGACCCCCACTCATAAATACATAGAATGGTATAAATAGTCTGTTCACCTCTGAAAGCTTCGGTGAGCTTGTGAATAAAGAACGTGACTTTCATACGGTCTTCACTCTTTATTGAAAGTCACTCCAGAGCGCTCTGGGTGACACAGACCAACTTGAGCCGTGAGACAACTTGACCTCTCTCAGAACCAGCGAGAGAAAGAACCAGACAACAAAGAGAAATCCCAACAGGGACATTTCTTCAGTGGTGGCTGAGCAGGTATTGTTACCCAAGCCTAGTAGAGTGCCCTCTTGTGGTTGTGAGTGTAAAAATAACAAACATGTGACATTATGTTTGTTATGATTACGAACAGAATTATATGTAATAATTTCACATGTAAGTCGTTCTGGAGTATAAGTCGCACCTTCAGCCAAAGTATGAAAAAAGTGCAACTTATAGTCCAGAAAATACGGTGCTTATGTTTCCATGTGATATGTACTAAACCCTGAATGAGTAGACTAAATAAACCACAACAGTTATGCAGAGCATTTGGCCTCCTCTTGGTGGATTCAGGCCTTACCTGACCTCCCTTTGTAATTCTTAAAATTTGATAAAAATCAGCTAAATACAAATGTAATTTGAGATTTCTATTTTGTAAAAGATGATTACAAAATTCCTGTTGCATGATTTCTATGTAGATTCTCACGCATGTGCTTGAAGCTGAAGTATCTGTCAATGTTTTTTTAATGTAAAAAAAATTAAAACACGACAAAAAAAAATCCAATTTCAGTGGGTTTTTTCTGTTTTAGGTTTTATAAAAACAATCCATGTCTATCATCAGAAATTTTAAAAAATTTAACTGGCATACTTTTGTTTGTTTTATTAAATAGAGAAAAGAGGTAAATGTTGAAGCCAAAAAGCCTTTAAAGCGAAATGTAGGTAAGGGGACTGAAGCTATATGATACACCCTAGCAGTCTATACATGTACCTGTACATTACTTACATAACATGTATGGAACTCTGAACAACTGTTTATATAACCAAAGCCCTGCTGTTCCAAAATTCTTTAGAAAAGAAAAATTTCAAGCAGAACTAAACCAGTCTCACAATCACCATTACAAGCACCCATTTTTTGTTTTATGCTGTCGGTGGCATTTTCAGAGGCTTGAGTGTGGTTTATAAAATAAAAAAGTAATAATAATAATAATAATGACAATAATGATAATAATAACAATAGGCAACGTCAATTATCAGGTGTGAGGGCTGACGAGAAACTGATTTTTTTTTTAATTCGAGCCTTATATTCACATGGAGTGCATGCAAAAACAAACAAAACAATAATTGCACTATTGACAAACAAAACCAAATGACCACCAACTGAAAAAGCACAAAGTGTGATGGCCTCCTGAAGACTTTTACATAATGTACATTATTTAACTAAAACTAAAAATGCATTCTTGTCACATAACACTGGACATGTTCTCTCATGTGAACAACTACAGCCTCTAAAGTGTCAGCAGGCACAGTTGCACAGTTTTCCAATCTCACAAATGAAGACATCCAGCAAGTCATTTCATCATGCAATCCTACCACCTGCTCACTGGATCCAATTCCATCTTCAATACTCCAGACTATCTCTCAAGACCTTCTTCCATTTACATTCACTATCATCAATAACTCCATATCATTTGGATAGGTACCAACAGCATTCAAAAAGCCAGGTTTTTACCCATTTTAGAAAACCCTTCTCTGGATCCATCGGACATCAGCAACTACGGAGCGGTATCACGTCTTTATTTTCTTTCTAAAATTCTTGAATGCACTGTTCATAACCAAATCTATTTCCATCTTTTGCAAAATAACCTTCTTGACCCTATTCAATCTGACTTCAAACCAGCACATTCCACAGAGCCTGCATCTTGAGTGTTACAGAGAAGCTATATGGTGCAAGACCAGCCAAGATGTCATCAGTCCTCATCCTGCTCAACCTTTCAGCAGCATTTGACACAGTCAACCACAAGACTCTCTTGTCCCCCGAAGTCTAGGAATTTGTGGTGTAACATGGCAGTGGTGAGCTTACATGGAGGGGATCCACATCCTCTCCATGCAGAATTTCAACTGGTGAGCCCCATGGTTCAGTTACTGGTCCACTTCTGTTTTCTCTTCATACAAAGTCCCTTGGTGATGTCATATCCTCACATGGGTTCTCATACCACTGCTATGCAGATCTCTTTTCTTCCCTCAGATACTGATGTTTTTGCCCGGATCGCTGCATGCCTGGCACATATCTCTTCATGGATGGCATCTTAACATCTGATGCTTAATCCCAGCAACACTGAATTACTGTTAATCCCAGCTGACTCATCCCCACATCAAGATCTTGCAAACTCCTTAGACAATGCTGTGATTGCTCCTTCAGGCACTGCACAAAGTCACTTATCTTTCTTGATCATGTTGATTTCTTCTTTTTAATAGTCGAAGGATTTGTCCATTTCTTTCCAGGAAGGCAACTCAGATAATGGTTCAATCCTTTGTAATCTCAAGACTAGATTATTGCAACTCACTCCTGGCAGGTCTACCTTTGAGCACTATTCAACCTTTCCAAATGATGTAGAATGCAGCTGCATGGCTTGTTTTCAACCTTCCCAAATTGTCCCACACCATACCACTTCTACAATCTCTTCACTGATTTCCTGTAGCTGCTCGCATTTGATTTAAAACACTAACGCTTGCCTACAAAGCCAAAAATGGATCTGCACCTTCCTACCTCAAAGCATTTATCACACCTCGCACTGCACCGCGTTTTCTCAGATCCTCTTACACTGGGAGAGTGAATCCTCCCTCTACCAAGGGACAAGAGAAAAATGTATCTAAACTCTTCTCTGTTCTGGCTCCAAGGTGGTGGAATGAACTTCCTCGGAACATCCAGACAGCTGAATCACTGGGTATCTTCAAATGGTGGCTGAAAACTTATCTTTTCCCCTGGTACTTAGATTAAGCACTTTTCTGTATACAAACACAAACACACACCTCCCACACACACAAACACAACACCTACCATCTGTGTTTGATTGGCAGTTTACTTAGTCTGTGTTCTAACAACCCAGTACAAGAATATACTCAATGATAGGGACTTGAAAGCTCTTCTGTAAGTTGCTCTATATAAGAGTGTCTGCTAAATGCAGTAAAAATGTAAACATAACTGTAACAGGCATTTTTGAAGAATTGACCTCTGGGACATTATAAAGTATATCAAAGAAAGCCAGTTTCAAGAGGTTGGTAGGGCGTGTCATAGCGACCATTCAACATAAATATGAGATAAATCCCTAAAGGATTTGTGCTAGAGTGTTAACAAAAAGTGTCAGCTGCTGTGGTGGATAATCCTAACTCTAACTCTAACCAGCCCTGGCTGGTTCTTCAGGAAAGTTTGATTTTTATTTCAACTTAAATTAATTTTGCACTCGTTCTCATTACTTATATCATTGTCAATGGTTTCACTTTTTCATTTTACTTCACTTATTTCTTCATTTATTTTTACTTTCACCAAGGATGTCTGTAGACAGGTTTGCATGTTTATAAGCAGGATTACACAAAATGTTGGGTGCAAGCTGTTATGAAGTTCCACCAGAGGTGGGGCTCCAGATAGAATTACGTTTTAAATTATTAACTAATTAAAGGATTCCAGCTCGAGCAGTTTAAATCCAAGAAATTAAAGTATTCTTTAAAATTGTGATTTTTTTTTATGAGCCTGGCTTGGTGGGGGGTTGCGCTCTCTATATACTTTAGATGTCATTATTATGTCATGTGTTCTTATTTTATGTCATTATGTGATTGTTATTTTTTCAGCAGCACACTAAAACACATGTCTATCAACTAAGTTATTCTGTAATAGATTATTAAATCTGACATATAGCAACTGACTTAGCCAACACTGTATGAAAAAATGGTGTGATGGTATGCGACTTTGTGTTATGTTTTTTGCTCAGTGTGTGTGTGTGTGTGTGTGTGTGTGTGTGTGTGTGTGTGTGTGTGTGTGTGTAAGCTGGACTCTATGGCATTATTGACTAAAACCAGCTGTTGTCCTAGAGGTGGCAGCAAGAGGAAAGGAAGTAATGAAGCAATGGGCTGAGAGAGGAGGGAAAGATAAGGTGATGTAATAAAGAGAGGGAGGAGGGAGCGTGTCGCTGCTAGGTGGTAAGGTGATGGAATGTTCTAGCATCCTCTGTTGTCAGACACACATTATTGCTCACAACCAAAGGCACCAAAAAAACACACTTCTACCGCCTTTTGACAGGAAGGATAATGAGAAATATCACGCAACAAATTCGTCCACGCTTCCTTCCCTACCTCCTCCGACGTATTTTCACCCATAACCCAATCAGAGCCATGTTATCTCCTTTAATACTCCAGCAAACACACGAATGCTATCAGCTGCCCTGCTAACACACGCACCGGGTTAGAAAGTCGGGGAAAACGAGACAGGGGGTGGAGGGGTGGAGTGGGGCGGTGGGTGGGTGAAGAAACCGTAATAGAGGAATGTAGCTTTTGTCCCAGTGTGATGCTGCATGGCACAGCATGCACTCAATGAGGTAGAAACACAAGTGAGAAAGAAAAAGAGAGACCTAATCACTTCTTCACTCATTAAGCACACCCACGCCTCCTAAATCATTAATTACAATAGCCAGGGGAAAGGCGCACACACACACACACACACACACACACACACACAGAGAAGGGGGGGCAGACAGATAGAAAGAAGGGGAGATGGGGAGGGAGAGTGAGAGAGAGAGGGGAGACAGACAGATAGAAACAAGAGGAGACAGAGAGAAAGAAAGAGATACAGTAAAGAGGTGGAGAGAAAATGAAAGAGAGAGAGACAGATGGAGAGACAAAGAGAGGGAGAAATAAAGAAAGAGAGAGCCAGCCAGACAAATAGAGAGAAGGGGAGACAAAGAGAGAGACAACGCTGGGAGAAAAAGTGAGAGAGAGAGAGAGAGACAGACAGAGAGAAGGGGAGACAAAGAGAGAGAGACAAAGTGGGGGCGAAAATGTGAGAGAGAGAGAGAGAGAGAGAGAGAGAGAGAGAGAGAGAGAGAGAGAGAGAGAAATGGGGGAGACAAAGAGAGAGGGACATAAAGAGGGGGAAAAGTGTGTGAGAGAGACAAATAGAGAGAAGGGGAGACAAAGAGAACAACATAACGAGGGGGAGAAAGAGACAGAAAAACAGACAGAAGGGAGAGAGAGAGAGAGAGAGAGAGAGAGAGAGAGCAAAGACAGAAAGAAAGAAAGAGAGAAGGTGAGACAAAAAGAGTGAAAGAATGAAAGGGGGAAGAGACGGCGGGGAGAAAGATAGAGGGAAAGAAGGGGGGGGGGAAAAGAAAGAAAACAAAGGGCATCCAGTATGGCTACAACATGAAAAAATGAGGGATGGCACGTTGACATAAAAGGTCATGGGTTCAAGTCCCAGGCTGGGAAGGTTTCTGTGTGAACTTTGCGTGCTTTCCACATGTGATCTCCTCTGGTTTCCTCCCACAACTCAAAAGCTGTTCCAAATTGCCCCTAGGTGTGAATGCGAGTATGAATGGTTGTGCGTTGCCCGGTGACGGTTCAGCAGGCTGTTCATTGTGTACCCCGCCTCCGCCCAGTGTCAGCTGAGATAGGCCTCCCATCCTCTCTATGATCCCACAAAAATTTGTTACAACTCCAAGTCAGTGGTCATCCAGAACCCCGTGCTTGGGCGGAGGTGGTATTATCAAGCCTGCTTGAGCATTGGTTGCGGCAGCTTGTTTTTAACAGTTGAACGGGGGATCTATGATTGATTTCTTATATTTCTGCACAGCACAGTTTGCAGTCTGCTTTGAATGGCATCATTAACTGTGAAATAGATCTGGTTGACAGGACTGGAATGGGAGTGATTTTCATCTGTCATCTGAGCAGCCCACACACTCACCTGGGATGAAACTAGTTTGGCTTTTTATTTTTATCAAAGATTTTGCATAGTAGACACGAACTGCGAAAGAAATGAAATCTACTAACATAGCAAGGGCGTAGGCAGGAGGGGGTGGGGTGTTGCACAGCAGGAGTTGAGTTCCGCTGGACAAGCATTTATGTGTATTCACAATC
>CM045746.1:19944465-20014465 GCA_024760905.1 Plotosus lineatus
CGCACCATGAATAAATGCTTTAACCAATCATGTATTTTAAATAAAAGCAAAAATAACAAGATAAAAATGGAAAAAGAGGCAAGCACCATATTAGCTGAGAATCAATGTAAAAAAACAAAACAAAAAAAACAAGGTATGGCAGTGTGGCTGTCTATCTTATCTTCAACTCAATAAAATTATAAACCACTTCCTTTAGTAAACTGTATTCCATGAAGGACAACCGGAAAGTGCAAACCAGTGCCAAGTCAAAAACAATAAAATAAAAGAAAGAAAGTAAACAACACCCCCTGCTGGGCATGCTGTAATACCACAGTAGCAAAAGCATTGTCACAGTGTTATTAAACAATGCTTTAAAAAATTTGTGTGTCCATAATTTCATCTGGATCATCTCCAAAATATAAAGGAGTGTTCCTTGTCCCAAAGTCCACCTCTGCAAAAAAAAAAAAAAAAAAAATCACATTTGTTTATTTTTTATTTATTTACTTTTGCACAACCGCTTAATCTTGGTAAGGTAGTTTTTATGACATTAGTTGTTTGTGTCTCTCCCTGTGTGTGACTGTCACCAGGATCATTTGAAAACTTATGAATGGATTTTCATGAAATTTTCACCAAATATGGGTCTTGGACCAGTGAAGAACTGTTTAAAATTTGGATGTGTTCTGGATCCCGATTCAGAAGATAGATATTTTTGAGAAAATTCCAGCTTTGAAAATGGTACAGATTGAACTACCTTGGTGGAGGTGAGTTTCAAATTGTCATTTTTATTCCAAATTTATTTTGCATGGTTATTGCAATTCTTTAACTGCATTTGTTTTCACTTTGTAAAACACTTCAGTCAACCTCAGTTGCGATAGATGAGGTAATATAAATAAGGTTTACTCGATATAACTTGACTCATGGCTGTAAAGTCCTGGACTTTGATTTCCCTTGATACATTCATAATTAGTCTGTCTGTCTTCCTTTCGGCCTTTCCCCTTTTACTCGGGAGTCGCCACAGCGAATCATCTGATTCGCATGTTTGATTTGGCAGAGGTTTTTACGTCGGATGCCCTTCCTGTCATAACCCTTTAAGCAAAGGACAGAAACACGCTGACGACTTTGCAGCTACTCTTTACGAAAGTCAGCAATGGTTCTTTTACATGCCTCTCACCATAGACAGTGAGAGACATGGCCCGCCTTTGATAAGATAAGATAAGATAAGATACAGCTTTATTAATCTCACAATGGAGAAATTCACTGTTACAGGCTCTTGAGGTACCATCAGTAGGGGGTGCAAAAATAGATACAAATACAAACATACACACGTACATATATATTATATAAGTAAATAAATAAATAAATAAATAAATAAGAAAAGTAAATAAATAAGTAGATACATAAATAATCCAGTTAACCGCACTGGGGGGGGCAGGGGGGGCAGTGACAATCTTGTGGAGAGTGGGACTTAAACCCCCAACCTTTGGATCAGCGATCCAGCGCCCTATATCACTAGACCACCACTGCATCATAATTAGTATGCTGTTAAAATAGGTATTTGCAACTGTTGTCTTTAATTCTTGTTGATATGAACTACTATTATTGAGAAATAATGGTAAAATAGCCATGAAATGATAATTGAAATGTAATTTAAAATTAAAATTTTGTATCCGTCTGTATAACATGAATGGGACGTTAAATGGAACTTGTCTGGAAGTGAGTGCTCGCTATGCACATTTTATCACAACCACGTAAAACTCATATTCATGTAGCAATAATATTTTATAAAACACAGACAAGCTCCGCCGCGAATGAAATCCCTTCTTTCGGCTTACCTTTAATTACTTTTGTGAGGAAGACTGTGGGGGTCATTTGATAAACTTTATAATGGATTTTGTGGGTACATGGGCACAAATGAGATTTTAATCCAAGTGTTATGTGTTTGAAATTTAAAGATGAAACTGTGTTTGAAATTGTATTAACAACATGTGTCCTTCAAGCTCCATCTTGATCTAATTTACTCTATAGTACACATATTTAACACTTATTCTGTGGACTTGCGTTGTCTATTATGTTATATTTTGTTACTCTTTGTGGAATTAAACTGGCCTGAAAAATGACACTTCCAATTTTGGCAAACAGGACTAATAGCAGTATGTCACTTCCAGTGACTGTCTACTTCTTGAAAATAATAATAATAATTGATATTGAAATATTTCTTTTTCTTATATTATGAGTGACAACTATTTCCAATTGGTAATTTTTCTATGGTGACATTGAGGTTACCGTATATGAGTAGATATCGTAGGAATACCGTAGTTAGTCAGAGCGGAGAATTGCTAATATCTACTAGCCAAAAATAATAAAATGAAAGAACATGATCAATAGTAAAGACACATATGGGTATGTGGGTGTGTCCTACCAGAAAGACAAGAGAAGGGCAGCCAATCAGAGCCATGGCCGTAGACAGCTTACGTTTGTTCCCTCCACTGTAAGTACCTGCAGATTTTTTGGAGTATTTTACCAAACCCAGTTTCTGTATCCCCCACTCTGCTACCTAATAGTCAGAGAGAGAGAGAGAGAGAGAGAGAGAGAGAGAGAGAGAGAGAGAGAGAGAGAGAGAGGGGGGGGGGGGGGGGTCTGATCACAAAACTGTTACATTTTTCAACTACCCAACTTCAAACTTGAATAAATATTTCCTTGTCCAAGTTCATTTGTGAATCAGTGCATCAAAATCTTTAGTGCATGCCTGCGAGACAATATCATTTCAAAATATGTTCAGATGGTGAAATAATTCAAATATTTTCTAGTTTACACATTTTTCACACTTAATTTTGAGCCTCTGCTCAGGTCTCCACAGGTCCCATTACCGCATGAATTGGAGCACGGGTGCACGCACAATGAACCACGGAATTTTCATATGTGAGACAAAACTGTTAAATAAGCACCAGACTTAAAAAAAAAAAAAAGACATAACTTTTCTTCTCCATATTATATAGTGTATCTTGTGCTCCCACTGATCACTGATGTATTGACATTTATTAACTAGAGATAATAAAGAAAAGTTGAACATGCCAATCAGTATCAATCGACGCAGTATAACTAATTAGTTATTAGCTAAAGCTATTATTGGTGAATAGAAGGCTATTTATTCTGTCCATGTTACTGAGTTTTTGTATTGTTCTACTGGTAATTTGATGATGATGCTTCTCCAAGGAATGTTATCTTAAATCTACCAGGATTTACTGCATATTGATGAAATACATTAAAAAATGAGGAAAAACTATTTTTTTCTAATTTGTTTTCTTTCTGCAGAAAATGTAAAAGGTCAATGCCACACATTTCATGATCATATATATATATATATATATATATATATATATATATATATATATATATATATACACACACACACACACACACACACACACACACACACACACACACACACACACACACACACAGTAGCATTTTCTGTATTGGTTAAATGCACTTATGTCAATAAAACTTGTATCACAACTCAATTCTAATTGGTCAGAATTTGCTAATTAATGGTCGGTCACGAATATACCACAACAATAAATGTCACCATGCAAATTATGATGTGCTCATTAATAAAGTATAATTTATGATTGTTGGCATATTTCTGTGCTATTACAGGCATAAAACTTGACAGTGACGCTAGTGGAAAGCAAACAAATTCATATCAGTATGGCCGGCTATCACCCTCTCGCTGGTTTACATTTATGTTTACATTTACAGCATTTAAGAGATGCTCTTATCCAGAGTGAGTTTTTCCCATATTTTAATGTCACTTTAACAAATCATACCATTCATTGTAATCCTTTTAGTCATACTGTATATATTATTAATAGGCAGAAGTCTCAAAGACATGTAAACAACTTATGCTTCTTGTTTATAAATAAATAAATAGGAAGACATGGCATTGTTTTTAAATTGATTATTCATAAGATAGCTTCCAGTTTTCCTGTGACTTTAACAGGATAAAGCAGCTCGGAAAATGAATGCATGAATGTTACATGGTGATGGTAATTGGCGCAATCTGATTGGTCAACACTCAGGCAATAAAGCATGTATCAGTGCATGTCACCCTGTGCGTTATAATCCTTCGCACCATCCATGAGCAGGAAAACAAGCAAAAAAACAACACGCACTGACACACAAAAAAAAACAAAACAAAAAAAAAAAACAAAAAAACAACAACAACAAAAAACCCAAAAACAAAACAAAACAACCCGAGCTGTCAGGAATGCAATTGGAGGCAGGCTGCATGCACTGATGAGTAGTTTACTGTGGGCTGGTAACCCAAGAAATAAAGTAAACAAACCTGCTATTACCGTTACATGGTTTGTATTAAAAGACCTCGGGATATGTTTTCTGTTTACATAGCTATCCGGTAAGATAAAACTATAAATAATAAGCAGTTTCTATTCCATCAAGTACTGGCACCTGTCATTAACAAATGTTTTCTACATTGATTTTCTTGTCCCCACTACCCACCCTTGGAACAAGTGAAAGAAGACAAAATTCCTTATATGGTGCTGTGTGATTTACATATTTATACAGTGATACCTCTGCTCACGAACATAATTGGTTCCCAGAAAGTGTGTGTAAGGCGAAAAGTTCGTCTTCCGAACATTTATTTTCCATAAGAAACCATTAAAATGAGAATAATCCGTTCCCAGGTCCCCATAAAACATAATTTTCTACTAAATAAGCCTTAAAACTACACAAAAATATACCTTATTTTATGTATAATAAATGTGCTATTGTATTGTAATTAAAGAAATAAACTGTACTGTATAATAAAGTCGTTTTATTTACCTTTGTGATGGTAGTTGATGGCGTGATGGAATGGAGTGGGAGGAGGAGGGAGGGAGGGACTTATTGTTTGGAAGGAGAGTTTGGAAACGCCTACTGTTTGGAAACACGCATAGCCACACACGCACCCTTAATAGCTTCCTTGTTCTTAAGGATGGTGGTAGACTTAGCGTACTGGTACTGGGACGCTGAGTCACACAAACGCACACCTCGTTCGTGTGTTTCAATGATCTCCGCCTGTGGTGGGGTCTTTTCCGGTCCCATAATAGCAAAAGTACACTCAATATGGTCCAAAATGTCTATCAAACACAAACCACGTCCGCACTCAAAGAAAGGGGGTGACGAACTGTGACGCCGTGAGCGTGCGTCAGCTTCTCGTGGCCGCCACCGTGGCGCTGTTCGACCGCGTGGTTTGGTTCGTCCGCCGAAAACTAGTTCGTCAGCAGAGACTATATGCTCGCAAATTTAATGTTCTTGAGGTGAAAAGTTCGTGAGCTTAAGCGTTCGTCAGCGGAGGTTTTACTGTATATGGTAATACGGCATGTAATCACACACTGTATTGCATATTCAATCATTCATTTTCTGAACCACTTAATCCTAATTAGGGTCACGGGCAGGCTGGTACCCATCTCAGCCGACTATGGGCGAGGGCAGAGTACACCCTGGACAGCTTGCCAGGCCATCACAGGGCAGTCAGCAATGGTTCTTTCACATGAAATTCTCACTGTAGACAGTGAGAGACATGGCCGGCCTTTGATAACCCAGTTAGCGGCACGCGGGGGGTGGGGGGGTGGGGGTTAGACAGAGGGGCTTGAACCCCCAACCTTATGATCGGCAATCCAGCACCGCCAATGCCCGCCTATGTTCTATATATTGTTTTCTGTATATCGTACATTTGCTGTAACTGTAACCAAGGGCATGTTATCATTTTATTCTCTTACCTGTGTGGCTGTGTTTTGGCAAATAGGGCAGGAAAGGCTTTAGTGAGGACTCAGTGCTTGGAAGGGACAAAGGGTCTAACTGAAGAGTCATGCATATAACGGCCCCCTACTGTAATGGTGTGTGTGTGCATGTGTGTGTGCGTGTGTGTGTGTGTGTGTGTGTGTGTGTGTGTGTGTGTGTGTGTGAAAGAGAGAGAGAGAGAGCAAGAGAGAAAGAAAGTGGTAGTAAGTGTGTAAGTGTCAGTGGGCATTACGCCAAGACAGGACTGGCCTCAGGATCAAAGGCTGCCACACTAACATAAACCAAATATCTCTCTCTCTCTCTCTCTCTCTCTCTCTCTCTCTCACACACACACACACACATTTTGCTTTGCTTCTTCAAAGCAAACTATTCTGCAGGTTTATGCATTATAGATGAGTGCACACCTCTTTGTCCATGAAATGGTGGACACTAATATTAAAAGAATACACGTGCACATATGCATGAGCATGTGCATGTCCGTGTGTGTGGTTACCATGGAGACCTCGTTCTCCGGCACCCCCCGGAGGCGTGCATAGAACTCCAGATGCTCTTGTCCTGTTAGGAGGTCATCAATAGCATCAAACTGAGGACAATAACCCATGTTCTGATGGACCTGCCTCATCTCTGTGCGAATGCTGCAGAAAGATAAAGTGAGAGTGGAGAAGAGGAGGAAGATGGAAAGGGGAGAAAAGACAGACGGGGATTTTTTTTTTTCCATTACAGCCATTTAATCACATTCCCCATTGCATCTTTCCTTCTCTCAATCCCTTTTCTATCACTTCGTCAGCTGTTCATCGACTCAAAATGTCAATTCCTTCTTTTTTTTTTTTTTTTTTGCATTCCTTCATTCATTGTGTCCATTTTTTATCCTTCAGCTTTTTAGTCAGAGCCCCTGATTCCTGTCTGTCACCTGCAGGTGCCGTGTCTCAGTCGGCGTTTACATTCCCACTAATTTTCCGCAATCACTATTCATAATTCAACACAGATCGTTCATCCACTTAATTATATCAGGGTTGTGGGAGACTGCAGCCTATCTCGGCCAAAACTTGGCAAAGGCAGGGTACACCCTGAACAGCTAACTAGACCATCACAAGCCCAACTGGTCACAATCGGCCTAATGTGGATGCCTTTGGATTGCACTGTAAAAGGAAACTGGAGTACCCAGAGGAAATCTGTGCCAGCATGGGGAGGACTAGCAAACGTCACAGCCACACTCCTTGGCCAAACCCAGGACTCGAACCCCGAACTATATCGCTGTGAGGCGGATATGCCATCCACTAAAATACTACCCCACCCTTAATCCTACCAGTGTTGTGAGGAATCTGGAGCCTATCTAGCCAACTCTGGGTTAAGTTGGGGTACATTCTGACCACCACAAAGCTAACACACACACACACACACACACACACACACACACACACACACACACACACACACACACACACTCAATGCCACCTAAAGGGGCAATTTGAAACATTTGCTGGTGGGCATAGTGGTTAGGGTGCTGGGCTCATGATCAGGTGGTTGTGTGTTCAAATCCCAGTTAGAGTTGTTACCCCTGGGCAAGGTCTTAACCACAAGTGTGCCTCTGTGCAACCAGCAGTATAAATTGGTACCAGTAAAAATATACTGGGAAGGTAACCTCTGATGGACTAGCGTCCTATCCAGAAGGAGTTGAAACCGGAAATAAGCACCGGCCTGATGAGTCACTTGGCTCAGGTGTAAAAAGCCCAACAGACGACAAGTTTTTGGACAGAAGGAGGAAACAGGAGGACCCAGAGGAAACCCAAATTGAAAACATGTAAACTCAACTCTGGTCATGTAAGGAGCATATTCCGGATTTGGTACTTTCAGATCAAGACATGTGGGGTATAATGATATTATCTGGGTATTACTACCAGTTTTATGGACATGTGTACACCACATTCGGAATACGTGTCCCAGATTGGAGTTTTATAGTGGCTATTTGCATTAAATTTTCTCTGTATATGGACAGAATATCCATATAATTCCAGGATTACATGCCAGGTTCGATGTTGTGGGGAAAAAAAAAAACAAAAAAAACTTTCCTGTTCCCTTGTTGGCTTGTTCGTCTGAAAGCAGCAGGAAAAACACACTGGAGATGAGCCTCAAACAAATGTCCTCCTTTATGTATCTTATCTGTTTTCCCCTCTTTGCAATAAACTAACACTACAACCACTTCTTCTCTCTGTCCCATTTGTGTCTTTTTCCCTGCCACTGCTGTTGTTCTCTGTTTATTTATTCTGGCACAGTTGCGATGTCTGTTCAGAGAGGGGCGGGGGATGCCCAAAACAAGCCCTGTCCTAACCTAACCCCTCACATAGTTGAACTAGTAGTGTGAAATGCATTGCATTATTTAAAACTGACCTTATACAAAACATGTTTAATAGCATGATTTATTATTTATTACAATCCAGAGGCACAGCACTGCAGTAGGATGTGTTGCTGCCTCATAATACTAAAGTGTTTGAGCGAAGGTTACTGTCTGTATCGAGCTTCAGAGTGCAACACACAGCTACGATCTGTCAATCTAAATCAGATGTTGAGCTCAATCAAAGTAACCACGGGGACGCCACACAAAACCGCCTGAGCTCAAGAACCGAACCCAGGGGCCTCTTGCTAGGGGTCTCTGGCATGGCTGTGCTAATCACTACTCCACCTCGCCAGAACCATGCTGACGGCTTTGCAGCTACTCTTTGCGAAAGTCAGCAATGGTTCTTTTACATGAATCTCTCACCAGAGAAAGTGAGAGACATGGCCAGCTTTTGATAACCCAGTTAGCTGAACTGGGGAGGCAGTGACAACCCTGTGGTACTCGAACCCCCAACCTTAGGATCAGTGATCCAGTACCTTTTACCAAACGGGCCTCCACTGCCCACGATTTTTACAGAAAGATAAGAAACGTAAAAACCATGTGTCAGTTACCATGGTAAAGTTGCCTTCACATGATAACAAATTGAAGAAACTAACAGGAATGAATTGCAAAAGTCCAAATACACTCAGGTTCCTGATGAACTGACAACAAATGAAACAAAATCAAATCGGGATGACGCTGATAATGTCTTACCAACCCGCTCTGGTTCGTGCTTTTTAAAATGTTATTATTATTATTATTATTATTTTTATCCCCCGCCCATCTTTCTCCCCTAATTTCAAGTATCCTATTCCCACCCACCAAGTATTGCCTTCCCTACCATACAACTAACACCAACCGGATGGTACTGACCAGACTCGTAAGCATGGACATTTCTCCTTCATGACACACGATGTTGCCACCCGCCTCTTTACAAATTGCTGCACAGTTGGGGGAAGCCTAACACACTCTGACTGAAAGCACTACCCACGTCTTGTACAAATGAGCTACATAGATGCCCAAGATTGGCTGATGATTGCTGTTAGAGAAAGTAAAGTGAATGTATGCCATCCCTCCCTCCCTCTAGTGGGAGTTCTGCCAATTAATTCCGATGGACTCCCAGTCATGAATGGCTGCAGCATTAACCTGGATGAGAATTGGGGATGATTTCCAGGTTGATAGTTGTGCAACTTGTCGATGCTGAATGAATGTTTACAAATAGTTTAAGGGGCGGCTAACAAGCTGTGTGCGCACTATTTCTATGATCTGTCAATGGAAACCAATCAGGTGCCATTTGGATGCCGGTGTGTAACTTTTGCTCACTGACTGATTAAATTATAATCCCAGGGCATTCCCGCAAATTGACCTCTGAAAATGAAGTCAGAGTTCAAAGGGAGCAAAAAAAAAACAAAACATAGTTACCCAAGAAGAAGAAACCATCCTCTGGACAAAGATGCAAGGTTTTCATTCATTCATTCATTCATTCATTCATCTTCTTCCGCTAAGTCCGGGGTCGGGTCGTGTGGGCAGCAACCTGAGCAAAGAGGTCCAGACATGCCTCTCCCCAACCACTTTCTCCAACTCTTCCGGGGGCAGAGGCTGGGGGACACTGAGGCGGTCCCAGACAAGCCGAGAGACATAGTCCCTCCAGCGTGTTCTAGGTCGACCCCGGGGTTTCTTCCCGGTTGGACATGCCCGAAACACCACATCAAGATGGTGTCCGGGAGGCATTCTGACAAGATGCCTGTACCACCTCAACTGGTCCCTCTGAATGCGGAGGAGCAGCGGATCTACTCCGAGCTCTCCCCGGATGGTAGAGCTTCTCACATTATCTATAAGGGAGAACTCTGGCACCTGGAGAAGTGAGTTGGGTGGCAGCCGAAAGCATGGGTTCTGTTGGACCGATCCTCAGTTACTGACTCTGACTCTCGGGACATGCAAGGCTTTGTCTCCAAGTAAACCTCAACCACCAACACCTTGAGAAGCAGCTATATCAAAGGAACTAGGTCTCCACCAGCAAGTCTTTCCAACACCCATCAGATTAACTTGATTGTTGTGGGCGAATGAGGTTGTTCCAGTCACCGGTACCTTACTTCAAATAATCAAGTCCTTTCCATAGTGTCTACAGCGCTTTCTTGATGCAAATGGGCCGCTGGTAGACGCTTGTGAATTGTAAAACTGTTCCATATGCTGACATACACCGGGCCAAATCATGATAGTGTGAAGGCCACTTGGTGGAATTTTTCAAAACTAACCTGCATGCTTAAACAACTGATTTTATCAATATCCCCTTCTTCCTGGTGAGCCTTTAGCAGCTGTCAGATATGGGATGTTTTTCCATGTTAAAATGATCGATGGTGACTCTGACATAATTAACATAGCCTTATGTTGGGAGAGACATTTGGGATAGACCAGGGGTGTCAAACTTGTGCCACAAAGGGCCATGTGGCTGCAGGTTTTTGTATCAGCTGAGCAGCAGCACACCTGTCTTTGTTCATATAATCAACTAATCTGAGTGTTCAGGCAGTTGATTGGTCAGACTGTGTACAGAGCATACCTGGAATAGACGCTGTATGTAAGATTTTGTTTTTACTTATGTGTTTGTGTATGTATTTGAATGTCTTCACCTGTATCCATTGAGGAAGGCTTCTCCACTCGAGGGCCGAATGTCTCCAGTCAGCATCTTAAAAGTTGTGGTTTTTCCAGCTCCATTTATACCCAGTAGGCCGAAGCACTATCTCAAACAAAAAACAAGCACACACCATTACAGTACACATTAGATATTTTGGGAACAGACACATCCTATTAGTGGATTCATTAGCACTGTGGAACTTTTGACTGACCTCAGCGGCTGGGACACCAACAGTTATTCGGTCCACTGCTGGAACTTTCTTACCAGAATACACCTACCGAGAGAGATCGAGAATCTTACATGCTTTACATGCTTTCTGACAGTGAGACAGTTGTCATAGCTAGCCTTGCCTTAGTCGCTGCTTGAACACAGCATATGGCATATATGGTCCTCCACCATTTCCATTCTAAGCAATCAGTATTTCTCATGCGATCCCATTCCCTCGCTCAGACTGATATGTTACCCATGCTACTCCTGTGATCCCAAACTCCTGAGCTGTTTTGAAGATGAGTAAGCATAGTTTATAAGATCTATAGAATGGGTATGTCTGCACTCCAAAGTTGGGATTTCAAATGAATCTGAGTAGAAAGTATAGCTCTATATACTTGACATTGAATTCACCTCAGAAACAAATACCCCCCCCCCACACACACACATTTTTTAATGTATTAGGCCAATAGTATTAAAGCCTGATAGATGCAGAATATTATTCCTTGAGGAATAACAATTACCAAATTATCAGTAGGATGACTCAAAAAAGTGAGTATGTAACTTGAACAGAATGAATAACCTTCTATTCACTAATAATAGCTTTAGCTAATAATTGCATGATTAGTTACACGGTGCCAATTGATAGTGATTGATATGGTGATCTTTTCTTTATTATCTCAAGTCAATAAATGCAGATACATGAGTGATCGGTAGGAGCACAAGATACGTACATATAACATGTACAAGAAAAGTTATGTATATCATCGTTTTAAGTCTGGTGCTTATTGACCAATTTTTCCATGCACATGTAAATTCCGTGGTTCATGGCTCATGCACCTGTGCCCCGATTCATCTGGTTATTGGACCTGCGAAGACCTTAGCAGAGGCTCAGCAGGACATGAAAATAATGAGATCTTTCTCCTGTCACAAAATTAAGCATGAAAAAAGGTATAAACTAGGAATGGACATACTTTATTTCAAAAACTGAGTTCACCATATGTAGATATTTCGATATAATATTATCTCCCAGGCAGAAACTGTACTAAAGATTTTGATGCATTGATTCACAAATAAACATGGACCTGGAAATGTTTTATGTGTTTGCATATATAGGGTATATGTATGTATATGTCTCTATGTGTATATGTTTATATGTGTGTACATTCACCCCTTGCCACTTTGCGATTTGAACATCGCGGTCTTGGTACATCGCAGTATATATATATATATGTATATATATATATATATATATATATATATATATATATATATATACATATTCATAAAAAATTCAAAATTCGCGCTGAAACTCACATGTAAGCAAGTGGAAGGCAGGGATCCAAGGCAGGCTGTGTCCATTGTTTCCAAACGACAGACTGAAGTGCCCCTCCTCCCCAGTTCAGGCAGGGACCGCCCACTCAACTCAATCTCGCAAGCTGATTGTCTTAGACGCGTGCCGCTATTGCCTCCCGCCCACTCAACTCAATCTCGCAAGCTGATTAGCTTAGAAGCGCGATGCTGTTGCCTCCCGCCCACTCAACAAAATCTCGCAAGATGATTGGCTTAGACGCGTGATGCTGTTGCCTCCCACCCACTCAACTCAATCTCGCAAGCTGATTGGCTTAGACACGTGACGCTGTTTGCTCGCACATTCCCGTGGGATTTTTTGTGATTTTGTGATCTTACTGTATCGTGTTTGTGAATGTCCTGCACCGTGAAGAAGAGCTACAGTATTGTCAGAGGTGAGTACAGTACTTAAAGTATTTATATATATATTCTACTTAAATATTAATACATTACAGTATTTATATATGCATAAGTATGTAACGTTTAATATACACTTCTTGATATTGTATAGCCGCGAAAACATACAGAAATGAGACAACATGGTAGAAATGGGGGGCGGGGGGGCGGGGTGTTCCTACTTCGCGGTTTTTCGAATATCACAGCCAGGTCTGGTCTACATTATCCGCGATATTCAAGGGATGACTGTATGTAGGCATATGCACATATACAGAGATCCCTCGCTACTTCGTGCTTCAGTTTCTGCGGCTTCACTGCATCACGGGTTTTTCAAAAATATTAATTGAAAAAAAAAAGGAAATTAAGGAAAAATAGAGAAAAGGTTTATATGTATTTATTAATATTTTATACACATATACGTATATGTCAGTGGGGGGGGGGGGGGGTCGATCCTACTTCGCGGAAATCGACAGTCGCGGTGGGGTCTCGGTCACCATTAACAGCTGAAAGTGAGGGATCCTTGAATCTTTGTTTGAGCCAGCACACAATGATGAATCCCAAACTACTGCTTTATTATAAGCTTATCAATTTGATTCCTCAAATCCTTTTTAAAATTTATTTATATACCCTTGTTGTATTTTCAGTACTTTTATAATTGCTGCGAAACAGAGAGCCATTAAAATGATTTAAATTGTTCATACAACAGTTGATTGTGTTATAATAAAAATATATATTTTGTGTTATCTCTTATCTAGCTTTTTGTCATCAGTTGGATAACATTTAGTTTTATCTGCACAAAGAATCACGTTCCAAAATCAAAGGAAAAATTGGAAGTGGACTTGCTATTTTTGAGTACCAGTGGTTGGTATCCTATGATGAATCTCGTGTTTTTACATGTATGAAGGCATCTGACGACTGTTGACCAAAACATCAGAAGCCAAGTCCTCAAGAGTGTTAATAACATGGCTAGATGTTGAGAATGCGATTTTTTTTGGAAAACTATTTCTATGATCATTTACACAGTTGTTGTCTGTGGTCTTTCAGGTTTTTTGGTGTCTCTGAGATCACCATTGATGGCTTTCTTTTTTAAAAAAATCACAAGACTGATTCAAGGTCGCCCCCCCCCCCCAAAAAAAAAAAAAAAAAAAAAAAAAAAAGCTTAAGATTGGCCTGCTTTTGAACATGGAAATATATTTTAAAGAATTTATTATTTAAAATTTACTATTTTGGGTCCATTGTAATTCTGGTGACATTTGTCCAGGAACATTGTACAAATAAGCCCCCCCGTTATTTATTTTTGCATTCTCGACATACAACCCACGGATACAACTTAAAAAGTAAATCTATGTAGATTTAATTAATTGCAGAACTCTGCCTTTAGTAGAATATAACTGGCTGTAATATGGTTGTCGCTTTGAAGTTCCTCAAAGAAAAACAAAAACAAACCAAACCAACAACCAATTCTCAGAAATGGAAACATTTTGCCCCATTTTTGGAAATGGAGTTTCATATCTCATTATACATTATACAACATACCATCATGGCATACGTATATATATATATATATATATATATATATATATATATATATATATATATATATATATATATATATATATATATACCGTATTCGACGTGAAAAACACCCAAGGCACTTAAAAAATGGAGTGGGTGGGTGCTTATCTTAGCAGCTAAGTGGAACTGTAAGTGCTTATTACCATCGAGGTAGAAAACATGAATAATAACAGAAAAAATAAAGACTTTTACTGGTATTTGTGTTATTCATTTTGTAGTATCAACCAAATTACTCACATGAAAGCAGAAAATAAACAGAAAACCACATAATTAAAAAAAAAAAAAGACTCTTGAATTTTCCCTCCCTGCTGTTCCTTTAAATACTTTCCCCCGATGTCAACTTTAGCACATAGCACGTTGAACCAATCAACACAAACAAGCACATGGCCAGGAACATCTTTAAATGTATGAAGTTAGTGAGCAGGAATATTCGGGTGAAAAATACTCATCACTTTCTGATAGGTCCATATCTGGCTCATTCATTCAGAGCATCCCATAGTTTTGCTGTATCAGTTTCTAATGGCTCATCGGTTGTTGGACATTTACCAAGAGAACACAGCAAAATATTTTCCTGTTTTTTAAAGCATGGGGAACAATCAAATGAGTTGTTACTGATGAACATTATAGACATTCCCCAGTGGCAGGGGGTCACTTTTACAGGCAGTGAACGCCTCATTTTATGCTTACAGAAACTGATAAAATAAAATTGGTAAGTTTAATCTATCATTTTGTTCCCAGTACAAATGGGCGGTTATTAGATGTAAGAGCAAAAACACTGGGGGGTGGGGTTTGATTATTGGAGCACGGCGCTTATTATGTCGAATTTGAATACGAATATATATATATATATACGCATATATATATATATATATATATATATATATATATATATATATATATATATATATATATATATATATATATATATATATATATATATATATATATATAATTGTTAAAATTGGCCGGCCTCAAGGAAGTGGCTGGGACAGGAGACAAGTCTGTAGAAGACATACATGATGACATTTCTTACTACAGACACCCTAAGTGTGTGGCATCTGCTCACAGCATTTGTGTTAATGATCAAAGCGAGTGTGTTCAGTTTGTAAGATGGAATGTCCTCGATCCTCTACACTTCATCTTATCAGGGTGGTTACAGATGAGTGAGCACACACACTGGTTGTGCATTGCAGAGAAGATGCAGCTGTTCAGGAAATGAAGCTCCAGGCTGAAACGAATCTTGCTCTGCTCTCAGCACGATGGCCTGATTACAGAGCAGTAGCCCACCAACCAACATTAAACCAGCAGATACCTGCTTCTTAAGCAAGTACTTAAAACATCAGTGGTGGAAACTGGAGCACTTGAGAGTTGCCTTGAGAGTTACGGGTGTACTTTCAGGCCAATAGACTTTTACTGCAAATTAGTGGTGAGCCATTAGACTCGCCTCCTTCGGTCCTACTTTCTGATTCACTGACTATGACGCAATGAAAGCAGAGGTCCCTATCTGAGACACAAAGCTTCATTGGAAGTGGATCTCAGCCTGAAAACGTCTCTTTTTTTGACACCACAAGTGAACTATTGGATAAGGTGTAGCGCTACCAATTTATACATTAAAAAAGTCTTCAAAATGCAATAAAAAGGACGCTACAATTTCAACACACTTAATGTAATGAAGAAATGTCTTGAAATATAATGACTAACACTATCCAACTTGGTGACTCGGTAAGGCCACATTTCTATGGTCTCCAAAAAGCAACATGGCTTAACAGGCAGCCTTGACCTTAAAGGGTTGACTAAGTACGTTATAAAAAAAAAAAGTGTTCTCAATAAAGAGTTATTTGGTTTGCCCTCAAAGGGAACCATTAAAGGTTATGAATAAAATGCTACAACAGCATGTCCTTTTTAGAAAAGGTTACAAAAAGCTTCTGTAAGTCACACGTTTTCTCTCATATACTTGATGCCACACCATCATTTCAACGACATGTTGTTGTAATAAAAATATAAGTTATTTTCAAAGTTATCTAAAAAGAAAAAAGGGTAAACAAAGGGTAGATTCTAGGTTAGAATCAAGGTGCCACTGAGTAAGACTCTTAACTGTCATCACTGTCATCGACACAGTGTAATTGTAATTCATTTTGAATAAAAGCATCAAACAAATAAAAAGCTGTAAATTGAGAAAGTAGGATGCTAATAATAATAATAATAATAATAAAAATAATAATAAATAGAAACTACCTTGGTGAGATCACAAATCCTAAGTAGATCGTTCTGGGCTCTGCCTTGCTGAACTCGCTCCCGCTCATGAGCCACATCTTCATCCTCTTCTTCTGCAGATCTTGGCAACCCAGTGACTAACCTGCACCATACCGTTCCATAATAGGGTCACATTTGTGTAATGAAAATTCGTCAGCAGCATATTGCAATATCACATAATAACGTGAAAGGTTTTTGGCTTTGACACCAAAGTTTTCATGATATTACAAATTATATCAACACATTCTGATGTACTAGTACAATATATATTTTATTATATTGTAGAGCAATATTATATTTATCATGTTAAAGTGGGGTTTTTTTTTGTTTGTTTTTTTAGAATAAATGATCGATTATTACTGGAACAACAAATTGTTGTTGCTACAAATATTATGCTTGTCCAAATATTATACCATTTTAAACATTATATGTTTATATAAATTCTAATTATTATTATTATTATTAATATTATTATTATTATTATCATTATTATAATACATTTGTATTTCTAAATCTCAGAAAAACACAGTGACAGTCAGAATCTATCTTATAACATGAAAATATTATATTGTCATACAATATAATAATTGCAAGAACCACACATTTTTTAATTGGGATTTTATATAATAAACTATTACACGGTGGCTCATAAATGTAAAGTGGAAGAAAGTATGTTATACTTTCCGCAAAATCTTTTACAAACCAAATTCTAATATAAAATACATTATGTTTGTAGTTGTAACATGACAAAATGTGGAAACATTCGAGGGGTATAAATACATTTGCAAGCCACTGTGATATGATAATATTGTATGTTAGACTATTGATCAAACATATTGTATAACGTGAAAAGCACTAAATGATGTAATAAGTCATAAGCTGTAAGTTTTGTGGTTGTTGGTCCAGAACTCACTTAGGTTTGCAAAAGAACTTGTACTGGATGAGGAGGGTAAAGCAGAACATGACAGCGCCCTGGATCAACATGGCAAACAGGTTTTTCCCCACCATTTCCCAGCTCAAGGGATCCTCAAACCGATCTTCTCCTGGGTAAGACATGCACAAAAATGTATACCCAAGTCAGTTCCTATATTTAATATAATATTACTTGTATTGTGACCAAAGCGTTGTTCATATTATCCTTTTTTAAATATAAAAGCAATGCATTACATTGGTGAAGAAAATTTCAAGCAGTCAGAAACAGCCTCATCTTTACTCAGGGAACTATATACCAATTCAGTAATTAGCATAAATAGGTCACGTTCTCTTCTGTGATTAGCATTACACTGTCACAACCAGTTGAGAGACAATAACATTTTAATGAATAATTGAGGAAGAAACAAAGGTTAAATCCAATCTAGAACTTTCTAGAAATATATGCATTTGTACAATAAATAGGCCAGTGAGGGCCTGGTGGTAAAGGTGCTCGATCACTGATCCTAAGGTTGGGGGTTCAAGCTTCACTCTCAACAGGTTGTCACTGTAGCCCCCAGTGCAGCTAATTGGGTTATCAAAGGCCGGCCATGTCTCTCACTGTCGATGTTGTGAGGTTCATGTAAAAGGACAATTGCTGACTTTCAGCTGCATAGCCGTCAGCGTGTTTCAGCCCTGCAATGGCCTGGTGATCTATCCAAGGCATACTCTACCCTCGGCCTGAGTTCGCTGGGATGGGTGCCAGCCTACCTGCAACCCTAGTTAGGGTTAAGAGGTTACAAAAAATGAATAAATGTACAACAAATAATTCATACATAAGTGTTTCAGCAGAGCATGCCATAAATAAATACAGATACACCTTGACTTAAGTCATTTCGAGTTAAATCATTTTTTTCATTTTTGATACGGAAAAAAAAAAAAAAAAAGTTTACATCATTATAATCATATAATCGTGCCTCGCTATTTGAGAAGCACTGAATTAGTGGCAGCCCCGGCAAATTATACATATGCATCATCACGACATTACTGGCACATGATTCAAATTGTTTCTCCCTCCTGCTGATTGGCTGCAGGTCATGTGCACACCTCCTTCTTTTTCTCCTTCACACACATGTGATACCACTCAAACGCCCTCCATCTTTTCTGAAAAGGAGTCCAAGTGCTTTATTTATGCATAAATTTTAGCACATTTCAAAATTAAAACGTTTTTACTTCATGATTATTAAATTTTACTGCATTATTACTGTAGTAATGAGAAAGACAAGAATGTGAATGTGTTTAAGAAGCATATTTTAGAGCACGGAATATTATAAATAGGGTTTTAAAATCGCATCAATAATTCGGGGATTTCCGAGATTCGCAGCGGGGGCGGGATTTGGGGGGATAACGAGGGCTTTCTGGGGATATATATATATATATATATATATATATATATATATATATATATATATATATATATATATATATCCTGGAACCAATTAACAAGGTAAGCGGAGATCATCATCTTCTCCTTTCGGCTTTTCCCTTTTCTCAGGGGTCGCCACAGCAAATCATCTGATTCGCACACAGAAACACGCTGACGGCTTTGCAGCTACTCTTTACGAAAGTCAGCAATGGTTCTTTTACATGCCTCACACCATAGACAGTGAGAGACATGGCCCGCCTTTGATAAAACAGTTAGCTGCACTGGGGGGGGGGGGGGGGGGGGCAGTGACGACCATGTAGGGACTCGAACCCCCAACCTTAGGATCAGTGATCCTGCGCCCTATATACCTCTATATATTTTGAAAATATTTTGTCAAGTCTGAGTGTGAATAGTTGCGTGTGTTTATCCTGTGATGGAAAGGGTATTACCCCTCTTTTTAAAAGTTGATGTATTTATTTATTATTATATTTTTATTAGCATTGCCACCTCACAATCATAATAGGATTAAACAATTTGTCAAACAAATAAATGAACAAATGGACTCATTCATTGAACTCATTCACCGAACCGCTTAATCCCACCAGGGTATCGCAGAGGCTGACACTGGGTAAAGATAGGCTACAAGCCTATTATTTGGTGAAACAGCAGCCTTTTCAGAACCACTTTAACATAATTAGGGTCAAATAGGGCTGACGCCCATCTCAGCCGACTCTGGGCAAAGGACAGCTCGACAGTCCTTCACAAGGCAGAAAAAGGCTGATGGAAACCCAATGGCCTGCTCTTTTTGAATGACCGCACTGGTACTTTTATATGACTTTTGTCACAGTGAGAGACATGGCTTGCCTTTGATAACCCGGTTAGCTGCACTGAGAGGACAGCAGTGACAACTCAGTTACAGTGGGGCTTGTACCCTAGACCTTAATATCAGTAAGTCAGACTCTTAAAAAATCATCCACCAATGCCTCCCTTTTCAGAACTGGCTAATGCAAATTACCAAATTAATTTTTAGAATATTTCAACTTCAAAAATGTTAGTAAAAACTACCCGATAATGAAAATATACATATGTTCATGCATAGCAGAAGCATTCCGAAGGCTTGCTTCCCAAAATCTCCCATCAAAACTACTTATAGTTGTGAGGTGCGTATCCGAGTCTGTGCATACGTGCGGGCGTCTGTATGTGTGTGTATTTATATTTTATTTACATCTTATGCATTATTTTTTAATGTTTAATTGTTATTATAAGCATTTATACCATTGGATATGTATTTATTGATATTATATACACATATACATGTATGTATACCTCAGTGGGGGGTGGGGGTGGATCCTACTTCACTGTTTTTGATGGTCGCGTGGGGATCTCGGTCCCAATTAACCATGGAAAGTGAGGGATCACTGTGTGTGTGTGTGTGAGTGTGTGTGTGTGTATATATATATATATATATATATATATATATATATATATATATATATATATATATATATATATATATATATATATATTTATGTATATATGCCTGTTTTGCTCATTTTTTTTAGTCATATTAAATGGAAAAGGCTCAAATGAAATCTGGCAAGGAACACAGCATGTTATGTCAGTATTCTGATGAAAAACTAGCTTTATGATCTGGAAGCCAGATAGAATCCACTAGTTATCACCATTTCAGACATTCCCGCTCACTTTCTATCCCTCTCCCATCACATGACAGCAACAACCAGGAAGGGCAAAAAGCTAACACATGCTTCATGCTACAAATCATGTGAAGCCAGAAACTCACAAATATCCATGATTGATGAAAACTGGCCATGGATTCCGGCTGGGAGGGTTGGCCTTTACTCTCTTTTCTATCAAAGCCAACCTTCTCGGCCTGAATCCATGGCCAGTTTTGTTTTGTTCACTTGGTGTCAACGTTCTGTATTTACCACTCAGAATTCTTATCATGACTGAATAGTTAATAAAGAAACGAACACTGAATTCATAATAGTGAACTATTTGGAAGTAGTAGCTCTGTCAGTAAAGTATCGAGATATTAGTCAGAAGGTTGTGAGTTCCCTGTACTTGTGTGGTTTCCATGGGGTACTTGGATTTCCTCCCACAGTCCAAATGCATGCACACTGTAAGGTATGTAACCATGAAGGTTAGGGGCCTTGCTCATGGTGAGTCTTGGGGGTACTGGGATTTGAACTCAATCTTCTGAGTAATAATTCACCATTTTACACACTGAGCTAAGATTCCCATTATTTCACCAGTCAAATTAGTGTTAATCTCTTTAAGTACAGGTAGTGTCCGACTTAATGAGAGAATTTGGTTTTGACCAACAGATCGTAAGCTGGTTTGGACGCAAGTCAGGTCTGTAGATGTATTAGAACTAGTATGTATACTGTACCTTTCTGCAAGTTTGTGTCAAACTATTATTTGCAATCTTCTTTTACTTTCGGCTGCTCCCTTTTTTGTTTTTTAGGGGTCGCCACAGCGAATCATCGCATGTCTGATTTGTCATAGGTTTTTACATCAGATGCTCTTCCTGACACAACCCTTTTAGCAAGGGATAGAAACACGCTGACAGCTATGCAGCTACTCTTTACCAAAGTCAGCAATGGTTCTTTTACATGAACCTCTCACCACAGACATGACCGGCCTTTGATAACCCAGTTAGCTTCACTGGGGGGACAGTGACAACCTTGCAGAGAGTGGAACTCGAACCCCCAACCCTAGGATCAGTGATCCAGTGCCCTTTACCACCACTAATATATATATATATATATATATATATATATATATATATATATATATATATATATATATATATCTTATATCTATATTTGTCGTAATAATTTGCTCCAATAAGCCCCCCAGTGTTTTTGATCTTACGTCTACTAACTGCCCATGTGTACTGGGAGCAAAATGATAGATTAAACTTGCCAATTTTATTTGATCAGTCTCTGCAAGCGTAAAATGAGGCTTTCACTGCTGATGAACAACACAGTTAATTTTTCCCAGTGCTTTAAAAAAAAGGAAAATATTTTGTTGTGTTCTCTTGGTAAATGTCCATCAACTGATGAACCATTAGAAACTGCTACAGCAAAACTATGGGATGCTCTGAATGAATGAGCCAGATATGGACCGATCAGAAAGTGATGAGTATTTTTCACCCGATTCTTCTGCTCACTAACTTCATACATTTAAACACGTTCCTGGCCATGTGCTTGTTTGTGTTGATTGGTTCAATGTGCCATGTGCTAAAGTTAACATTCATGTTGATTGGCTCAATTTTACATCTGGGGGAAATATTTAAAGGAACAGCACCAGGTGGGAAAATTAAAGGGTCCTTTTTTTTGTTTTAATTATGCGGTTTTCTGTTTTCAGTTTTCATGTAAGTAATTTGGTTGATAGCACAAAATGAACAATACAAATACCAGTAAAACACTTTTATTGTTCTGTTATTATTCATGTTTTCCACCTCGATGGTAATAAGCATTTACCGTTCCACTCTGCTGGTAACATTTTAATAAGCGCCCACCCACTCCAATTTTTTTAAGTGCCCTGGGCACTTATCACGTCGAATATGGTATATATGGTACACACACACACACACATATATACATACATATATACATACATACATATATACACACATATATATATATATATATATATATATATATATATATATATATATATACATATACATGATTTAGCCCATTTAATCCTCACAAATATTCTCGAATCAGCTCAGATAGGCTGATGATACACAAGCACATAAGTTATTTAATTATTGTTATTATTTTATTTTATTTTTTTAGTTATAGGTGGTCGTAAAGTCAAACAGTCGTAATTTGCGTATGTCGTAAAATGGACACTACCTGTATTCAGTCATAATACAAATTATATAAACACACCCAGTGTGCTACGGTGGTGCATGTTCTTCCCAGGCTAGTGTGGGATTTCTTGCTGGCTCTCCAATTTCTTTCCACAGTTAAATTGAGTCCTGGTGTTTCTGTGTGGAGTTTGCATGCTACCTTATGATTACATAGCTGTCCTCCGGGTTTTTATAATTGACTTGCCCTTACAAGTGGGAATGCTTGTGTGTGTGTTGGCCCTGTGATGGACTGACGAGTTGCTCAGGGTGTGCCCCCTTACCCAGAGTTTGCTGTGATGTGCTCCAGCCTCCCTGTGACCTTTGCAAGATTAAGGGATCCGGTAAATAAATGACAGTTGGCTAACCATATTACAAAGTCAGGTTGCTATGCTACTTAGACTTTCTTGTACTTGAGTGGCCGAACTTTTTTTTTAATTACAAACACAAACAGTTTATAGACTAAGAGGTGGCGTGTACTAGTGAATTAGTTGGTGTATTGGCTAGTGAATTGACTATGGAATTAGTCGAGGTGTTCAAGGTGGTTGAGAACATGTGGCAGTAAATAGACTCTCGAGGATAAAATAAGCAGGTAATTGAAGAGTGAATGGATTAGAAGTTGCCCTGGATGATAAAACAAGGGCTGTGATAGCGGATTAATTAGTGGATGCTCCAGAATGTCACCAGGTGTTCTTCACAGACAGATGCATTATGATGTATAGACACAACAATTTGGCTTAATTTTCCAAATAAAAGTGCAGTGTTTTACACTCAAGCATAGAGATTCCACATTACTTACCCAGACTCATGAAGAGTGTTGCCATGGCCTGATTCTTGGCCATGTCGATAAGACCGCGACCCAAACAGAAGTGAGGAAAGATCAACAGCACATGCTTCACTATATTATTGATATCGTTAATTTTCTAGAGAGAGATCGGGTTGTGGGGGTGGGGATGGAACAAAAAATATTAGGTGAGAAACAAAAATTACACATAATATATTGTGGCATTAAAAGTGTAAAATATTAGCTGGTGTGAGTACGAGTGTGAGTAAGGTGTGTGTATGAGTGCGAGTTAATGTGTGTATGAGTGTGAGTAAGGTGCGGTTCTGAGCGGGAGCGAGGTGTGTGCATGAGTGTGACTCAATGTGCGTTTGAGTGTGAGTAAGGTGTGTGTGTACGAATGTGAGTGAGGTATGTGCATGAGTGTGTGTGTGTGTGTGTGTGTATGAGTGTGAGTAAGGTGTGTGGATATAGTGTTTCTCATCAATTGTGACAGAAAAAAAATGCACCAGTCTCTATACCTAAGTATAATTAAGAAACACACATCTGTAAACTGTGTAAAATTTCTCTCTCTCTCTGTCTCTCTCTCTCTCTCTCTCTCTCTCTCACACACACACACACACACACACACACACACACACACACACACACACACACAAAGACTCAGTAGTTTATGGCACACATTCAAGTGATTTAAAGCTTCCATCTGCCTTTTCTCTCAAAGAGAGAGAGAGAGAGAGAGAGAGAGAGAGAGAGAGAGAGAGAGAGAGAGAGAGAGAGAAAAAGAGGCAGACAAACAGGAAGAGAGACGAGAGAGAGACGGAGACAGAGCAAGGGGAGAGAGTGAGGATGAGAGGCAGACAGATAGACAGAGGGAGTGGAGCGAGAGAAAGAAAGAGAGGGGAGAGAGACAGACACACAGGGAGGGAGAGAGAGAGAGAGAGAGAGAGAGAGAGAGAGAGAGAGAGAGAGAGAGAGAGAGAGAGAGAGAGAGAGAGAGTCGATAAACCCATCCTTTGCCATAAGTCTGTTTCTGTTGAGCCGGATTGCTACAATACTTTTCTTTTCTTTTCGGCTGTTCCCTTTTTCAGGGGTCGCCACAGCGAATCATCTGCCTCTATTTTCATGGAAGTCATATTAATGATTGGCATGTTTGATTTGGCAGAGGTTTTTACGTCGGATGCCCTTCCTGACACAACCCTTTAGGCATGGAACAGAAACACACTGACGGCTTTGCAGCTCCTCTTTACGAAAGTCAGCAATGGTTCTTTTACATGAACCTCTCACCATAGACAGTGAGAGACATGGCCCGCCTTTGATAACCTATTTCACTGCACTGGGGGACAGTGACCACCTGTGGAAAGTGGGACTCGAACCCCCAATCTTAGGATCAGCGATCCAGCGCCCTGTACCACCCAGGACACCACTGCCCTCAAATTGCTACAATACAAATTTAGGAATAATATGATGCCAACCATAAAAGCCATAGGATTCATGCTCTTAGAGAGAGAGAGAGAGAGAGAGAGAGAGAGAGAGAGAGAGAGACTTTCAGCTTTGTCCAACTTTGCGGTGAGGATTTGCACAAACTGTTTCCATAAACTGTACTAACCCCTGAATCCTCAATGCTTTGTATTACGAGATGTACGATCTAAAACGGATGAAGCGTTATTTTTAGCATTGTGGAGGCATTTGTGTTTTATATAAGACTTACCAACCCGACTATATTTGTTCCATTGAAGGGGACATCGTTGTTTTAAAACAGGAAACCGGATTCGACTGCATCCAGTAAATATATTTACCATTTTAAGACCTTGGAAGAATACTGCACTGATCACAGAGTCAAAAGTTAACCGTATATACTACAGTATAAAAAAATGGCTGGTTTTAAAATAGGCTTTTGAATTATATTCTGCTTAAAGTCTGCAGAGATACATGCAATACATACAACACATACAATATATAACACATAGAAAACATACAACACATAGAAAACACACAACACATACAATATATATATATATATATATATATATATATATATATATATATATATATATATATATATATATATATATATATATATATATATAAAACACACACAGCACATACAAAACATACAACACAGAATACATAGAATACATACAACACATACAAAATATACAACACATACAACGTATATAACACACACAGCACATACAAAACATACAACACACACAACACATACAATACATACAACACAGAACACATACAAAACATACAACACATACAACATATACAATACATACAAAACATACACAACATACAAAACATGCACAACATACAACACACACAACACATACAAAACATACAACACATACAATATATATAACACACACACAACACATACAAAACATACAACACAGAACACATACAAAACATACAAAACATACACAACATACAAATCATACTCAACATACAACACACACAACACATACAAAACATACAACACACACAACACATACAAAACATACAACACACACACAACACATACAAAACATACAACACACACACAACACATAGAATATATACAACACATACAATACATAGAATACATACAAAACATACAACACATACAAAACATAAAACACATAGAATACATACAAAATATACAACACACACACAACACATACAATACATGGAACACATCCATCAGTAATTCTACATTGAAAACACCCTGTTCAGCTAGAATCTAATTCTAAGGATTTTGCTATTTGTAGTTCAAACCTTTGCCAAACACTTTAATCCTATTCCAGTTGCAGAGAGGCTGAAGCCTATCTCAACTCTCAACTGACTCTAGCTGGGGTACACCCTGAACAGGTTGCCAAATTGCCACATCTTTTCAGGACCCACACACACACACACACACACACACACACACACACACACACACACACACACACACACACACACACACACACACACACACACACAACCAACCTTTCTTCACACTTCCAGCCACAATCAGGGGCAATTTGTAATAATTATCCCAATGTGGAGCCAGTGGTGGCCTGGTGGTAAGGTACTGGATTCCCGATCCGAAGGTCGGGGTTTCAAGCCCCACTGTCAACAGTTGTCACTGCTGTTCCCCGAGTGCAGCTTTGGGTTACCAAAGGCCGTCCGTGTCTTTCACTGTTTATGGTGAGTAGCTGTAAAAGAACTATTGCTGACTTTCATCAAGAATAACTGCAAAGCCGTCAGTGTGCCTCTTCCCTGCAAGGGCCTGCCGAGCTGTGGACTTCTGAATAACGTCCAAAAGGAAACTTTTCAGAGTATGACCTGCGTCAATGTATTCTTATGTTTTCCATGATTTCTGCACTTGTTGTTTGTGGAACCATACGCTTTGCATGCCACCATTATCCTAGCGACACAGCTCAGCACTGACCGATAATACGTTATTTAATACGTTATTTTTCGTGTCCACTGCACGTCGTCCAGCCAATCGGACAAAACAATAAATTTGCTTCACAACCAGGCCTGGAACGGCCAGTAAAGAAAGCAACATGGCTCTGCACATGCCTAGTAGTGATGGTAGCATGGTAGCGCACGCCCGTACTTGACAAGAACCAAAGGCTGGCGTTGTCTGACAGAATTGCTGATGTGATGGTTTTAATACAAATTCACCGCAGGCTCCCTTTAAGGGTTTTGAGATGCACACACTAAAAAACTTTAATCTGCAATTGCATCCAGCAATGAACACCTTTTTAGCCAATCAGACTTAAGAATTTCACAGCTCGACAGTGCATCAGTTTTGAATCCTCCCCTTTATGAGTAGTGCTCAAGGGCTAATTAATAATGAAAGGCAAATCAAATTTAGTGAAGAGATATCTACAGCATAAGCTTTTAAACACTTAAACACAATTTATTTCATTAGCACCATTACATCACCAACTACGCTGCACGAGGCGTCGTCATTCAATGCATTTCTTATATCTTATTATTTCTGCTTGAATCACACCCTCTTACACCGACTCTAACCCATCGCATCGAACTGTGAGGGAGGTTTTTCCGTGAGTTCACTGCGTAAAGGCACAAAGACTGAAAAGATTCAGAAGTCAACACTAACACTGTGACTAATGCCAGAAACATCAAATCTCATCTGCTCTCCTCTCCCTCATCAGGCCAAGCATGCACAGGGGCATCAGAGTCCTCCGAGAAACCCGGGCCACTTTCCTCAAACTCCTGTCGTAAACTCATAAATCATCTCGGACACACAATTCTCTGAAGCACTCAGGTGATCCATATTTCCTCCAGCACTCTGTTTCTTCTACACACACACACACACACACACACACACACACACACACACACACACACACACACACTGTCCACATTCCCACTGAAACGTCTTACCTTGGGATTTGGACAATATAGGGACGGAGGAGAAGAATAAAAGAGAAATCTCAGTGGGAACGTCATATACAGTGAATAGTGTGTGTGTGTGTGTGTGTGTGTGTGTGTGTGTGTGTGTGTGTGTGTGTGTGTGTGTGTGTGTGTGTGTGTAATATTCCTGTAAGCAAGAAATAACTGAGGACTTTTAACTATAGATCCAATAATTTGTGTCTGACAATTGCATGGTAGCCCGGTTGTGTTTAGCATATTAATTAGCCAACATTAATTTGGCTAACGAATTTCTTATTTAAAATATTTACACATAGTATCCGAAAAGTAATTAGTGAGCCAATGAGTCAGGCAGTCAGTTGTCATCTTCTGCTTAATCTGGGCTGGCATTGCGGGAGCAGTAGTCTAAGATATACCCAGATATTCCCCGACCAACTGAGAGACAATCCCTTCACCGTGTGATGGGTCGACCCCGGTGACTCTTGCGGGTTGGACATACCCAAAACACCACACCAGGGAGATGCTTCAGAGGCATACCTGAGTCGCCTCAACTGGCTCTTCTCAACGCGGAGGAGCAACGATTCTACTCTGAGCTCCTCATGGATGAACAATCTTCTCACCCAATCTCTAACGGAGAGCCCGCCCCCTGCCCCCCCCCCGGTGAAGGACAGTCGCGTTAGCTGCTTGTATCCGCGGTTTGTTCTTTTGCTCACTACCCAAAGCTCGTGACCGTAGGTGAGGCTCGGAAGGCCTTGCGACTCAGCTCCCTCTTCACCACGTCAGACTGGTCCAAGTTCTGCTTTACAGCAGAGGCTGCACCGATCCACCCGCTCCATTCTTCCCTCACTCTTACACTTTATATTACAACATTAAAAGAGTATTAACTCCATACAACAGTAATAAACAATATAAAGGTGATATTTCCTGTGACCTTTTGCTTTAAAACTACAGCCTCTCACAACCAGCCACAGTTTCTCTGGAGATTCTAACTGCCTCAATTTCTTTTCTATTTCTACACCAAACCAAACAGCGTTCATTATATCCAAGTGAGATATAATACACTGCTTTCTTGATTGACATTTATGTTATGGTCTGTGTTTTGGGGGACTTTGAATTTGGCGGCTCTTCTAACTCTGTGTTTTCCCTGGTGGTGCAGGCTCCGGCGGAGGGGCGTGGCTGACCTAAGCGGGCTGACTGCAGCGCACACCTGATTCCACTCCCTAATCTACTCCTCTATAAAGACAAGCAGCGTGTTCACCTCGGTGCCAGAAGATTGTCCCACATCGCGTAACCGACATGCCATTGTTTCTCTCTCTGGTCCCGGGTCACAGCTGTGCTCAACCACTCGCTTGCGTCTTCGTCTCTAGTGTTTGCTGTTTATTATTTTCTCCCGTCACCACCAGATTCAGGGCAATGGTGGCCTGGTGGTAAAGGTGCTGGATCACTGATCCTAAGGTTGGGGGTTCAAGCCCCACTCAACACAGGTTGTAACTGTCCCCACCAGTACAGCTAACTGGGTTATCAAAGGCGGGCCATGTCTCTCACTGTCTATGGTGTGAGGTTCATGTATAAGAACCATTGCTGACTTTCAACAAAGTAGCTGCATAGCCGTCAGCATGTTTCCACCCTGAAATGGCCTGGTGAGTTGTCCAGGGTGTACTCTGCCCTCACACTGAGTTGGCTGGGATGGGCGCCAGCCTCCCCAAGACCCTAATTAGGATTAAGCAGTTACAGAAAATGAGCCGGACACCAGAGTTAATGTTGTCACCTGTCTCCAGTATTTCCCTTGAGAATAATAAATCGTCCCTGTTGCACTTTATTCCGTCTCCTGCACTTCTGCGTCTGGCTGAAAGTTCACTCCACAACAATTTAATCTTTTTTCTGTAACATTTCATTTCGTGCTTAAAAACCCATGCTTGGAAATCAAAAATGTTTTTTTTTTTTTACTGACTCGCCAACGTACGTCATAAAATCGACTTAAATAACAGGAAACTTTTACACAGTACCGTGTTCACTTTTCTTGAAAGAAAGTCCCCACTCCCTCATTGTATTACCCAAGCACGCACACACACACACACACACACACACACACACACACACACACACACACACTTTCCATAACTCCAATAGAGAACACATTACATTACTTTCTTGGAGAATAAATCGTATCCATAACCCTAGCACTTCATTTTTTTTTTTTCTTTTTCGGCTTTTCCCTTTTTTCAGTGGTCGCCACAGCAAATCATCTGATTCGCATGTCTGATTTGGGATAGTTTTTTTGTTTTGTTTTGTTTTGTTTTTTTTTTACATCGGATGCCCTTCCTGACACAACCCACAGAAACACATTGACAGCTATGCAGCTATTCTTGAATCAAGTCAGCAATGGTTCTTTTACATGAACCTCTCACCAGGCCTTTGATAACCCAGTTAGTTGCACTGGGAAGGGGGTGTGTGTGTGTCAATGACAACCTTGTGGAGAGTGGGACTCGAACCCCCAACCTCAGGATCAGTAATTCAGTGCCCTTTACCACCAGGCCACCACTGCCCATATACCCCTAACCCAGGGGTTGTTAACCTTGTTGGCGGTTCTGAACCCCACCAGTTTCATATGCTTATTCACCGAACCCTTCTTTATTGAAAAATAAAATATGATTTTTTTTCAAATTCAAGACACAGGTATATGTTTTTACAGGGGCACCAAAATGAACCGTGCATTAACATCACTGTGTTTAAAGAACAAAACCAATACAATGCATGAACTCCCCCATCACAACTACTTACATTTTTATGTGAGATGCGCATTTGTGTGTGCGCGCACTTCTGTATGTATGTATTTGTTTTATTTACATCTTATGCATTATTTTTGAATGTTTAATTGTTATTATAAGAGTTTATAGTATTGAATATGTGTTTATTGATATTATATACACATACATGTACGTGGACGTCAGTCAGCGGGGTTGATCCTACTTTGCAAATTATGCAGACAGAACACTGACTAGCATCACGTTCCGTTATATATGTGAATCCATGTTGTACATATTCGTCCGGCCACTTTCTTTTTTGCTCAACATAGTATGGATTAAAACATTAAGAAAGAAATCACATGACGTACCATCATAACAGTCACAAGTCGACTACTGAGCGCAACAAATTTCCTGCAGCACAGATTGGCCAAGCAATGTAGCGTGATCACCTGCAGCCAATGATGGCCAAGAAGGGTGTGTCATCATGAATATGAGTCTTGACTTCCGCTGAACCCCTGAGACTGACTCACCGAACCCCTAGGGTTCGATCGAACCCAGGTTTCGAACCACTGCCCGAACCCTAACCTTAACCTAACACTAACCCCAAAACACACATAGCATATTCATTCATTCATTAGCATTCATTAGCTAATTTACATAATAGGGACTTGCCATTTCTTCCCAAAAGCAAAACAAGTCCTCAAGAATACAAGCAGATTTTGATCCCAGGACATGACAAATACTTTAAACCCCCACCCCACACACCCTTCCCATTTCGACAGGAGCTCGCGTTGTAATTTTAATGTAAGACTGTTACCATGTCTACATGCTCCTGGCTAACGCTAGGTTTCTTCTTGAACGTTGTGTTGTAGTTTCTTAATAACTCGCTATACATGAAATACCCCCCCCAGCGCAACTAACTGCGTTATCAAAGGCTGGCCATGGATCTCACTGTCTATGGTGAGAGGTTCTTTTGAAGGTAGAGAGAAAGAGAGAGCACTGTGGGGACAGTGACAATCTTGTGGAGAGTGGGACTCGAACCCCCAACCCTAGGATCAGCAATCCAGCACCCTATACCACTGCCCAAGAAAATCATTATTCTAAAGAATGAATAGAAGAGCTGACCAGGATATATCCCGCCCTTGCCCAGAGTTGGCTGAGATAGGCCCCAGCCTCACCGCAACCCTAATTAGGACTAAGCGGTTTAGAAAATGAATGAATGGATATTGTTGCCTCAGATGGTTGAATATTAAAATGAATTATAACATCAGGTGTTAATCAGGCGAGTATTAATTTCATGAGGAAACTTGTTCAAAGAAAGAAAAATATTTGAAAAACGAAGATACGAGCACCAGCAGCTAACTTCAGGATGTAATGCTAATAGTGACCCATTTAGAAAAGCTACTCTATTTTAAAGTGGCAAATGAGAAATTATGGTAATGTAATTACTTAAGCATGACATGCTCTTTCCTACATATGTCCTTACACACACACACACACACACACACACACACACACACACACACACACACACACACAAAACCATGGGGGATGAGTTTATCTCATAGGACTTGGGAGGACATACAGAACTGGGACACACAATGGCTTTACACATATCAAGCTTGACACAATGCACTCTCTCTCTCTCTCTCTCTCTCTCTCTCTCTCTCTCTCTCTCTCACACACACACACACACTTTCTCATAACTTTTCCCAATATCAGTATCATTAAGATATGTTTAACAGAAAGCAGAGGGAATTATGAACCCAAGCTCCGCAACAATCCATTTCTCCTTCAATCATTCACCTTTCCCTCAGAGTTTGCAAATGAGCATGGTCAATAAAACACAGGAAATCCTCCTTATACTGAGTTTACACTGGGGCACATCGTCTACAATCTTCACAATTTAAGAGAATCATGCCGATTTTGAGGGAATTTAGTGGATTTGTGATGATCTTCAGGGAGCTTTATGGAATAGTCATGATGTTCGGAGAACTAGGTGGAAACATGATCTTGAGAGAACTCGGTGAACTCTTGCTGATCTTGAAGGAAGTTGATGAATTCATGATGATCTTGAGGGAACTTAGTGGATTCGTGACAATCTTGGGAGAACCTGGTGGAATCGTAATGATCTTGAGGGAACCTGGTGGATTCATAATGATCTTGAGTTAAGTTGGTGGAACTGTGGTGATCTTGAGAGAACTTGGTGGAAATGTGATGATCTCGAGAGAACGCACAATGGAGTCCACCAAAGAAATGCATCAAAATCCATTTATAACCAACAAACCAACACCAACAAGGTCAACCTATAGATTGTCAGCGGTCCAGTTTCAGCAAACTGGTGTCCGCTGTAGCCTCACATTTCTCTTCTTAGCTTCCAGGCTGTACCTCAATGTTATCTTTGGCTGTGGTTGTCCACTGTCCTTGAGATTTGGTATGTTGTGCATTCTGAGATGCTTTTCAATTCACCACAGCTGAAGAAAGTGATTTATATGAGTCACCAGCTCAATCCAGACTCAGTATTCTCTGCTTATCGCTCTCATCAGCACAGCATTTCCTGCCATAGGACTATTGCTCAGTGGATTTTTATTTATTTACACCATTCTATATAAATTCCAGCAGGTATTGTTCATCAAAATTCCAGGAGATTAACAATTCATGAGATTCATGAGATATTCACCAAAAACAATGCAACATCCGAGGGCATTTTTATTCTTACAAATTCTTATATTTGACCTGAATAATAACTGAAGCTCTTGGCCAGTATCTCGAACTTTTTACAAACTGTGATACTGGTACATGATGCCAACATGCTCAGTGGACGTAGGTGTACAGTATATCCGTGAAAGATATGAAGATAGACGGAAGAATTATTTTTAAAATGTTGCAACATACAGATCATTAGCAAACGTGAAGTAGGGCCATTACTTCTTTTTCTACTTGCACAAGAGAGCAAGAAAGTGAGACAGTGTGTGTGTGTTTGTGTGTGTGTGTGTGTGTGTGTGTGTGTGTGTGTGTGTGTGTTTGTGTGTGTGTGTGTGTATGTTAGAGAGAGAGAGACAGACAGAGAGAGAGAGAGAGACAGACAGAGAGAGAGAGAGAGAGATAGAGAGAGAGAGGAGAAATAATTTGCTTTTTTCTATGAATTTGCATCTCACTGGGTCATTGAGCAGCTCCATGATGAAGGTGGCGACGCTGCCATTGATGCCAATGAAGAGATTGATGCAGGTGAGAACCACATATGCCGTGCTGGGTACACTGAACAGGAATGAGGCGGGGTACATCATGGGTGTGACTGCCCAGCTACAACATATATACAACAAGATCATTAAGAAATACGAGCACACACCCACAGTACGAGATAAACATTTTAACATGAGTATTAACATGTTATTTGTTAAAATGAGTCTACTGTAACACAACAACAACAACAACAACAACAGCAACAACAATAATAATAATAATAATAATAATAATAATAATAATAATAATAACACACAACACTTGATCTGTGTGTTATTACTATTATTATTATTATTATTATTATTATTATTATTATTGTTGCTGTTGTTGTTGTTGCGTGACAGTAGACTCATTGCGTTGTTGCGTCAAGTGCACTCATTTTAACAAATAACATGTTAATACTCATGTTAAATAATATAATGATTATGATTGTTACAATAATAATAATAATAATGATAATAATATAACAAGTGGCACGATGGCGAAGGGGTCAGTACATCCGCCCCTCAGCGAGAAGACCTGGGTTCGATTCCTCCCAGTGCTTGTGTGGGTTTCTTCCAGGTGCTCTGGTTTCCTCCCACCATTCAAAAACATGACAGTAGGTTATAGTTGGCTGTTCCAGAGCTCCTGTAGGTGTGAGTGTGAGTATAAACACCTGTGTGAATGTTGGCCCTGCGATGGCCTTGTGAGCTATATACAGGGTGTTCCCCGCCCTCGCCCAGAGTTGGGCGCCAGCCTCCCCGAGATCCTAATTAGAAATAAGCAGTTCAGAAAATGAATGAATGAATAATATTATTATTATTATTATTATTAGTTAGTGTGTTATTTTTTCATGATGAGTGCAACAGTATGGTTCAGATTAGGCTGATCCACTTTTTATAGTAATTTGTGATTGGTTTATGGATCTACTGTCATGAATCATTCACGTTTTTGTTCATATTTGGTTCCCAAACCATATTGTTATTAATGTGAAGAAAATGCAAATATAATATGAATGAAGACAAAATACCAGAAGCCAGCAAGTCTCAAACTTTCTGAGTGAAGCCAGCAAGTCTCAAACTCGTCGCTTTTCCCAGTCGCTTTTTGCGAACGTAAAATGAATTTGTGAACAAAACAACGATTTTATGACCTTCTCATGACAAGTGCACAAATACAGCTCATTGGAAGAGACTCAGCCATTGGATGAACAGGTTAAAGACGACAGATGAAGGTCATTTGAGAATTATATCCTAACACCTAAGCTACACCGGGGTGTGGCCCTGTAAACACAAATCTGAGCAAGTGCATTGCTTTGTATCTTTAACCTTTTAAATTGAATTTAGTTCTATACTTTAGTATTTAGCATGTTTAGATTTTCTGTGTTTTTGCTGAGTGTCTTGCTAGTAAATAAATTCTGAGCAGAAAACTCTTTGATTTCCCAAAAGATCATTCAGAAACCATGTGTCTTCACTTGAATGCAATTACATCGTTGATGTAAATCAGTGTGATGGACGGTGTCCAGCATAACTCACCCATACAATACCAATAGCAGGACAAGTGCAGGCAGGTTCTGAGGTGAAACATATGCTTTTTGTTGGAAGCAGAGGAAGATAACAATGACGATGATACATGGAACGATATAATTACACTGAAAGAAAACAAAATAGAAAGAGATCAGACATTTGGATCCTTATTTAATCATTCATTCATTTTTTTTAACTGCTTAATTTTAATTAGGGTTTTGGAGAGGCTGGCGCCCATCTCAGCCAACTCCAGGCGAGAGCAGAGTACACCCTGGACGGCTCGCCAGGCCATCACAGGGCAGAAACATGTTGGGTATGCAGTTTCTCTTGAAAAAAAAAAATAGCAATGGTTCTTTTATATCAGGGGTTGAGAATCGATGGCTTGCAAGCCAGACGTGGCTCCTTTGATGACTGCATCTGGCTCTCAAATAAATCAGGTGGCCTTTCTTAACAGAATAATGAATACGTAATTTCGCTGTCCTTTAAATAAAAAGACAGAAAAAAGCCATGAAATTAAACAAAAACAAATAAATCTCACACATATAGACAATCTATACATCTATTTTCAATGCCACTTGTCACTGTGGTGCGCAGCGGAGAGCCAATCCTTTCTTTACTCCAGTGTGTGGGCGGGGCCGATACCTTGAAACTCTAATTTTATTGGATTATATGCAACAGCCTGCGCGAGTTGTTTTTGGGTAAAGAGGTAAATTTCCCTTGTTTTGATCAGTTCATGTGCAAGAAGCCAAGCAGAACTGGCAAGTAAAACACAAATGGACAGACATGAAAAAACTTCAACCTCCAGACCAGCTGATTGCCTTGGGACGTGCTTCCTGTCACATAAACACTGCAGCATGTGAGTCGTATTGACCATGTTTGGCTCCACATGCGCACGCAAGTGGCCTTCTCACACCTGAAAAGCATCAAGACCAACCTGCGGTCAAGTAATAGATGGAAGCCTAAATGCCTGCATAAAGCTGAACCTCAGCATGTATCAACCAGACTACAACGCTATCAGCAACACCATGCAGCACCAGAAGTTGCATCAATAGTAAAAGTACTATTCTTATTCATAAATAACTTCGTTATGACAATGTCATTTAAAATAAATTCAGAGTCATATTATACTCTAAAATTGTTGGTCTCAGTATTAAAAAATATATTTGGCTCTCAGCGGATTAGAATTATTATTATTTTTTTTTTCCATTTGGCTCTCTTAGTCAAAAAGGTTCCCGACCCCTGTTTTACATGAACCTCCCACCATAGACAGTGAGAGACATGGCCGGCCTTTGATAACCCAGTTAGCTGCACTGGGAGGACAGTGACAACACATTGAGAGTGGGGCTTGAACCCCCAACCTCGGGATCAGAGATCCAGCACCTTTACCACCAGGCTACCACTGCCTTGGTCCTTATTTATTTACTTATTTAAAATGAAATACAAATAAAAACATTACACCATGTACCCGACAGAACAACTTCCTCATTAATTATTCAGAAAAGGAGGAGGATCCCCACTGCGGTTTGGAAAACAGTAATGTTAGTCTTGGTGTAATGAATGCGAATCTCCTGAATAGGATTCGTGTGCTAAATCGATGCACTTTTAATTAGCTGTCTCTGTGCGTCTCCTCAATTTTTCCTGAGCACGCAAAGGGCTCTCAAATGGGCAAAGGGTTAATGGGATGTAATTCATACCTGAAGAAGGCTTTGGTCTGCACTGGGTCAGAGATCAGATGACAGCGATTGGACTATGGATAAGAATTTGATGAAAGAAAATAATATGTGGACGATGAACCTAGAGCAGGATCCTATGTCCTTGATTAGTCCCCAGTCTAGGGCAGTAATCATTAAAGGCAGGAGACATGATCAGAAAAAGAGCGTCTGTTCTGAAGACTCCCATGAGGCATCAGCTTCGGTGACCACTGTGTTGCACTTACAGTAGTGACACCTTCCTTAAATTTCTGTTCACGTATAGGTATAGATTATGTCCAAATTCTTCTTAAACAAACTATGAAACAATAAAATGAGATCCTTAAATAGAACTTTCAGAGCTCACCCACACTGCTGACCTACCCAAGGCTGGATCATATCTCAATGGGACCAGGTTAAAGCGAGGTAAACCATAAATAGCTTGCCAGGCCATTACATAGTGGACAAGCTATGATACCACCATGTCGTTGCTGCTTATTCTTTCATTTTCTGAACCACTTAATCCTAATTAGGGTCGCGGGGAGGTTGAGGCCCATCTCAGCTGATTCTGGGTGAGGGCAGAGTACACCCTGGATAGCTTGCCAGGTCATCACAGGGCAGAAACACACTGATGGCTATGCAGCTTCTCTCTCTAAGCTTGTTCTTTAACATGAACCTTACACCATAGACAGTGAAAGACATGGCCAGCCTTTGATAACCCAGTTAGCTGCACTAGGGGGACAATGACAGCCCATTGAGAATGGGGCTTGAACCCCTAACCTTATGATCAGTGACCCAGCACCTTACCACCAGGTCATCACTGCCCCCACTTGCTGCTGTTATAATAAAAACTAAAAATCGGTGCGGATGGTGCGGATGAGGGTGTGAATGGTTGTGTTTGTGTCCATGTGTGTGTGTGTGTGTGTGTGTGTGTGTGTGTGTGTGTGTGTGTGTGTGTGTGTGTGTTGGCCCCACAATGGTCTCGTGAGCTGTTTAGGGTGTACCCTGCTTTTGCCCAGTATCAGTTGAGATGGGTACTGACGTCCCCAGGTCCTAAATAGGACGAGCCGTTTGGGTGAATGAGTGACATCACTGCAACCTCAATCACTTAGATCTTACATTGAACATACGAATATGTTATACGAATAAGTCAAAACTTGAACATACTTTGCAACAACAACAACCAAAATGTCAAGTGCAAATAAACAAATATAGGTGGATAAATCATTATGGGGAATTTTTTATTTACTTACTTATTTATTTATTTATTTTGCAGAATTGTGGTTCTAAAAAGTATTTGATTCTTTTTGCATACCTGTTACAATAAAGTATTCGTGTGTGTGTGTGTGTGTGTGTGTGTGTGTGTGTGTGTGTGTGTGTGCGCGCGCATACTATGTCCCAGGTAAAGTTGGCAACCCAGTATGCAGCAGGATTGACTCCACTGACAAACTGCAGGTGTTTTGCTTTGCTGACACGCTCTTGAATGAGAAAGAGGACAAAGCTGGCAGGGATAAAGGACATGGAGAAGATCACACAGATCGCCACCACCACGTCTGTAGAGCTTGACATCCTGCATTGACAAAAACACACCATGACATTAGTACACAGTCACATTGTCAATTCTATTATTACATCTACAGCTTATACTACTATGACTAATACTACTCCCACTAATCCTACTACTCTCACTGCTACTACTACGACTAATACTACTACGACTCCTACTACTACTAATACTACTACTCCCACTGCTACTACTACAACTACTACTACTCCCACTGCTACTACTACGACTAATACTACTATGACTCCTACTACTACTACTATTACTACTACTCCCACTGCTACTACTACAACTACTACTACTCCCACTGCTACTACTACGACTAATACTACTATGACTCCCACTACTACTACTCTTACTACTACTCCCACTGCTACTACTACGATTAATACTACTACGACTCCTACTACTACTAATACTACTACTCCCACTGCTACTACTACAACTACTATGACTCCCACTGCTACTACTACGATTAATACTACTACGACTCCTACTACTACTAATACTACTACTCCCACTGCTACTACTACAACTACTACTACTCCCACTGTTACTACTACGACTAATACTACTACGACTCCTACTACTACTACTACTATTACTACTACTACTCCCACTGCTACTACTACAACTACTACTACTCCCACTGCTACTACTACGACTAATACTACTATGACTCCTACTACTATTACTACTACTCCCACTGCTACTACTACAACTACTACTACTACGACTCCCACTGCTACTACTACGATTAATACTACTACAACTCCTACTACTACTAATACTACTACTCCCACTGCTACTACTACAACTACTACGACTCCCACTGCTACTACTACGATTAATACTACTACGACTCCTACTACTACTAATACTACTACTCCCATTGCTACTACTACGACTAATACTACTACGACTCCTACTACTACTACTATTACTACTACTACTCCCACTGCTACTACTACAACTACTACTACTACTACTCCCACTGCTACTACTACGACTAATACTACTACGACTCCTATTACTACTACTACTACTACTACTACTTCCACTGCTACTACTACAACTACTACTACTACGACTCCTACTACGACTCCTACTATTACTACTAATATTACTACTACTACTCCCACTGCAACTACTACGACTCCTACTACTACTATTACTATTACTACTACTCCCACTGCTACTACTACAATTACTACTACTCCCACTGCTACTACCACGACTAATACTACTACGACTCCTACTACTACTACTCCTCCCACTGCTACTACTACGACTATTATTACTACTCCCACTGCTACTACTACAACTACTACTACTACTACTCCCACTGCTACTACTACTATTACTACTACTACTACGACTAATACTACTACGACTAATACTACTACTTCCTGTGCTACTACTACTCCCACTAATCCTACTACTCCCACTGCTACTACTACGACTAATACTACCACTCCCTGTGCTACTACTACTCCCAGTGCTACTACTACGACTAATACTACTACGACTCCTCCTACTACTACTACTACTTCTCTCACTGCTACTACTACTCCCTGTGCTACTACTACTACTACTACTACTACTCCCACTGCTACTACTACGACTATTACTACTACTCCCACTGCTACTACTACAACTACTACTCCCACTGCTACTACTACTACTACTACTTCGACTACTACTACTACTCCCTGTGCTACTACTACTCCCACTAATCCTACTACTCCCACTGCTACTACTACGACTAATACTACCACTCCCTGTGCTACTACTACTCCCAGTGCTACTACTACGACTAATACTACTACGACTCCTCCTACTACTTCTACTTCTCCCACTGCTACTACTACTCCCTGTGCTACTACTACTACGACTAATACTACTACTCCCACTGCTACTACTACGACTAATACTACTACGACTAATACTCACACTACTACGACTACTCCTACTACTACGACTCCCACTACTACTACTACCCCCACTGCTACTACTCCCACTACGACTAATACTACTACGACTACTACTCCCACTACTACGACTACTACTCCCATTACTACTACTACAACTGCGACTAATATTACTACGACAACTACTCCCACAACTACGACTCCTACTCCCACCACTACTCCTACTGCTGCTGATACTACCAGCACTAATAAAATACATATTTATTTTTTGGCTAAAAGTGGAGCCTCCCCTATGGTCTTTGTATATTTTGTTTATTTATTACATGATGCAAAGCTGGTTTCAGCATCCTCATCAGGCAATTCAGCAATGCATAATAGCCAATCAGCACTAAGTCAGTTACGCTGAGATACGTGACAGCCATTTAAAATGAACTCAAATTGTTGGTCGATATATAGCCTTGCGTGGGCAGAGGAGAACCACCCAAAATTAGGTCAATGGGTTATTGCTATACATTGATGGATAGATATGAACAGACACTGGAACAGCCAGCTAAAATCAAGTCAATGGGTTAATTCTATACAGCAACATGTGGACCATCAATAATCAACATGGGTAAATTTTAATTGACACAACAGTTTGGTTTCATGCCAAGAAAGAGCACCACAGATGCAGTGTTTGCTTTGAGGATGTTAATAGAGAAGTACAGAGAAGGTCAGAAGGAGCTGCATTGTGCCTTTGTGGATCTGGAGAAAGCATATGACAGGGTGCCGAGAGAAGAACTGTGGTATTGTATGAGGAAGTCTGGAGTGACAGAGAAGTATGTTAGAGTGGTGCAGGACATGTATGATAGATGTAAGACAGTGGTGAGGTGTGCTGTCGGTGTGACAGAAGAGTTCAAGGTGGAGGTGGGACTACATCAAGGGTCAGCTCTCAGCCCCTTCTTGTTTGCTATGGTGATGGACAGGCTAACAGATGAGGTTAGACAAGAATCTCCATGGACTATGATGTTTGCAGATGACATTGTGATCTGTAGTGAGAGCAGAGACCAAGTGGAGGAAAATCTAGAGAGGTGGAGGTATGCCCTGGAAAGGAGGGGATTGAAGGTTAGTCTTAGTAAGACAGAATACATGTGTGTGAACGACAAGGACCCAAGAGGAACTTTGAGGTTACAGGGGCAGAGATAAAGAAGGTGGAGGATTTTAAGTACTTAGGCTCAACAATCCAGCGCAATGGAGAGTGTGGAAAGAGGTGAAGAAGCGCGTGCAGGCAGGTTGGAATGGATGGAGAAAAGTGTCGGTGTGATGTGTGATAGGAGAGTATCGGCAAGAATGAAGGGAAAAGTGTACAAGACGGTGATGAGGCCAGCAATGTTGTATGGTTTAGAGACAGTGGCCCTGGGGAAAAGACAGGAGTCAGAGTTGGAGGTAGCAGAGATGAAAATGTTGAGGTTCTCTTTGGGAGTAACGAGGATGGATAGGATCAGAAATGAGTACATCAGAGGGACAGCACATGTTAGATGTTTTGGAGACAAAGTCAGAGAGGCTAGATTGAGATGGTTTGGACATGTACAGAGGAGGGATAGTGAGTATATTGGTCGTAGGATGCTGAGGTTGGAACTACCAGGCAAAAGGCCCAGAGGAAGACCAAAGAGAAGATTTATGGATGCAGTGAAGGCGGACATGAAGGTCGTTGGAGTAAGAGTAGAAGATGCAGAGGATAGGGAGAGATGGAGGCAGATCATTTGCTGTGGCGACCCCTGAAGGGAACAGCCGAAAGGAAAAGAAGAAGATAGACACAGGATGTTAATGGTGTGTGTTTGTTGTTCATCCTTCGAGGTCGAAGATGTGACAATGACTTCATATCAGATTGATAATTTGTGGTATGGGTGAAGTCATGACTTGCGCTTGACTTGGATTTGAGGGAAACGGCATGTACATTACGCTAACTGGCTATTCCAAATTGCCCCTATGTGTTAATATGAATGGTTGTTGTGTGTGTTAATTCTGCAATGAACAGGCAAACTGCTCATGGTGTACCCCACCATCATTCAGTGTCGGCTGAGATAGGCTCGCTGTGATCCGAGCAGGAGTAAGCAATTGGGAAAAATGAATTGATATTGTTATTTCGGCTTTTTTGGTTTTATTATTTATTAATTTATTAATAAATTTGATTCATCAAAGACATAAAAAATTTGTAATGGATCATGCACTGCTCTCTCACACACAAGGGTTCACATCTGTACATGATATTAGTGCACTGCCACTCTATACACTTGCTCTACCAGTTAAAATGACCTTAACTGCTGTCATCAATAAGCCGCCTTTGTATGATTTTAACCATGAGATGAGGGCTACGATCGAATAGTTCATCCTGTGTCACTTTCCAAGCCACTTTTCCTTAACCATGAGGTCAAAAAATGGTTTAAGACTTCATAAAGCAAAGCACTTACACTTGGCCATAAATAGCCCAAGCTCCCCGAGATAAATCATTTCAAAACTTTTTCTCCCTTTTATGTGACATATAAGCCTTATACATTCATTTTCTGTAATTGCTTAATCCTAATTAGAGTCGCAAGGTGGCTGGCGCCCATCCCAGCCGACTCTGGGTGAGGATAGAGTACACCCTGGACGGCTCGCCAGGCCATCACATGGCAGAAACACGCTGATGGCTATGCAGCCTACTGTTGTTGAAAGAGGTCCTTATAATTAACTCAAAAACATTGTGAAGTAATAGTTTTTGTGCATATTGTGAGGTGGCAGTGTTGTTCAGTGCTGTGCACTGAACTCTAGAGGGCCTTAAGAACAAATGGCTAACCTCTGACTGTCGAGAAGTTTCTACTCTACGTAAGCAGGAATCTCATGTTTTTTGGGAAAGATTCTGATAGGATCTAGACTGTCGGAGACAATATAAAAGGGCGGAACACTGGCCCAGAGAACAGTTTTTTACTTGACTTCTATGAAGGATATCGTTGGACGCTTCTGAACTCCTGGACCAGTTGGCACCGCATCACTTTGGAATTTACCTCACTCTGGACTATTCTGCTTATATTACACACTGGGATTTGTCAGTTATTACGTTCACCAGGACACATACTTCAAGGATTTCCAGAACTTTCCCTATTTCGGACATTTATAGGACATCTTTTCGGACTCTTATAGGTAATTTTCACACTTCACAACTTGTTGTGAGTATTCAGGAAAATATTCGGTTATTTGTCACCGTGTTATTATTGTTTATTTAATAAATTGTTCAAGTTTTGCAAACAGCCTTTGTTATTCCGTTGCTACTGGTCCGTGACACGAATATTTTGTGAAAAAAAAAATCTAGAGTTAAAAAACGTGTGTATGCAAATGCCGACACTTATAATCAGGAATGTGGCTTCAAACCTATGCTATGCTATGTATCGAAAGGCTTGCCGCATTTCTCGAGTACAACATCATGAGCTGGTATGGCGGCTCCCCCCACAGCGTTATTGACAAAAACAAACGGAATGGATTTTCGTGTTGTTTTGTGAATGAATTTGAAGATGAATTTGGTGTTACATATGTATCTACTCCTGCTTTTGATACTAATAAAAGTGCATTGTCCTGCGATGGCCTGGCGAGCTGTCCAGGGTGTACCCCGCCCTCACCCAGAGTCGGCTGAGATGGGTGCCAGCCTCCCCGTGAACCTAAATAGGATTAAGCTGTTCAGAAAATGAATGAGGATTAAAGTGCAGTAATTCGCTCACTGTCTTTCTATCAATGGTTCATGAATTTAAGGTCAATATCGAGCTCGACTTATCCTATAATGTTTGTGTTGTGAATGTCACGCTTTACAGTCCCAGTTTCAGAGATTGAACCATATAGAATATTCTGTTTGCACATTTAGGACTGCTTGACAACAAAACGTATGTGCACTATCCAGTTTCAAGTCAAAGATGATAGCTTCCCGTTTGAATCTGGTTCCTCTAAGGATGTCATCCTGACCCCTGAGACTTCTGGCTTGTTTGATCTGGCTCTATAATGAAATTTAAAGCTGCCACATACCAGGTGTTAAAAGTGATATAGAAAATAAAACAGGAATAAAATGCCAAAATATCAAATCAGCACCCAGCTCGGTCCGGATACGCTCCTCGTGCGTTGTACTTCTCAATTTATGGTATATCAATGCAATTATTGAAACCACCCCTCCCCCCACTCTCCCATGAGACCCTTATGAATATGGAAATATCTCTCGGCTTCAAAGGAAATGAGCTGAAAGAGCACGCGGCCTTACTTCCTCTGCTTTCACACTCCGCCTGTTACGACCTCCCACTGCTGGAAACGTTGATAGCTCCTCGCCTTTCCCGTGTAGCTTGCTTTCTGACTCGCTCTCACTTCTTGCCTTTCCTCTAACACACATGCCAACTTGTATTACTGTAGATTCCCATATCTAAAGCTCATATATATATATATATATATATATCTTTGATATATATATATATATATATATATATATATATATATATATATATATATATATATATATATATATATATATATCAAAGAGCAGATTACATAAACTCTTATCTATGGCTCTAATAAAAGGTAAGTGCATGCCCACACACATGGGTGATGGGGGTCAGTGTGGTCCTGTGGTCTTTAATTCATTATTATTAGATACAGGCCAGGAGCGATTCCCAAACATTCATTAGGTAAATTGATATGATATGGCAAGTTACCCTTAACCAGAGAACCGTGTGTGTGTGTGTGTGTGTGTGTGTGTGTGTGTGTGTGCGCCCTGTGGGTATGCAATGCTTCACTACTCTGTCTTTGTCTCCGACACTGACCCCTGATTCCTAATGATCCATCTTCATGCACAACGCAACAGCATCAACACACCCTCGCAAGGTGGGTGCAGTTAAGCGTGGAAGTATGGATACACACACACACACACACACACACACACACCCACACACACACACACACACACACGCACACACACACACACACACACACACACGGACACTACCTTGAGGGGTATAACTATATTAAATAAAGCTCCCTGTACTAATATGGAACTGCATTTATCATAAAAAGCTGGACGCAATCAGGCCACAAGACTACGTTATGCGATAATATACTTTAATATGGTCTGCAGCCAGACGTCTTTTTACAGGTAACCTTGAGCATCAGGCAAAGAACAGGGGCAATTAATGAACTAACAACCATAACAACCAACCACACACACACACACACACACACACACACAATGTCATATATGAGCTCAAGGAACAATTACTAAACACTGACTGAATCCTCATAATGTGGCATAAATTAACAGCTGAAGACTCATACACAGTAATAGTCAAGGATAAACATTCACACTGTGCTGCATGAGAGGTCATGCCTGTATAAACATTTTCTGAGAAAGATATACTATGCATATTTCAGGTCAAATGCCCCCAAATGATCGAAAAACCTGCTAATCTGCTGATAATGAGAGAAGCTCATAGAATAAATCTGAAATGAATGATATTGAAGACCTGAAGAGTTACAGAGCAATTCATGAGGTCAGTGAGTTAAACACAATTCCATATGATTGGCTCGAACCAAAACGGACAGCGTGTGGGAACCCTGAAGGATCTGAAGTTCCAGACAGTCGTATCACAGAGCCGAACCACTGAAAGAGTTTATATGTTTATATATATATATATATATATATATATATATATATATATATATATATATATATATATATACACACACCAAAGAGACGACTCATGGATGTGGTGAAGGAGGACACGAAGGCAGTTGGTGTAAGAGAAAAAGATGCAGAGGATAGGGTGAGATGGAGGCAGATGATTCGCTGTGGCGACCCCTGAAGGGAAAAGCCGAAAGGACAAGAAGAAGATTTATTTATATATATATATATATATATATATATATATATATATATATATATATATATATATATATATATATATATATATAAGTATGTATTACACAGGAACAGTGCAACTTGATTGATTCGCTATCTCGTGATTAAAAAAAATGAATTATTTGAATTAAATAATGTGATTTTGAACTGTATACTAAAACTTATTCGCCTCAGGTCTAGTGGATGGGCAGCATAGAGCTTAGCATTTCCACCTCACACCAAAAAATGGCCTGGTTAAAGTCCCCAGCTTGGGTGTGTTTCTATGTGGAGTGCATGCTAGGCTAACTGACTGTTCCAACTCGCCCCTATGTGTGAGTGCAAGTGTAAATAGTTGTGTATGTTTTCCCTGTGATGGTCTGGTGAGCTGTTCAGGGTGTACCCTGCCTTCCCTTAATGTCAGCTGCTGTAGGCTCGAGCCTCCCTATAAGCCTGGCAGTATTAAATAGTTCGGCAAATGACTGAGGTTTGGTGGGTGGGGCTAAATTAAATAAGGTTGCAACATCCGCCACACTGTGAATAATGAACAAAGTTCCAGATTGGTTAAATATTAATAAGTGGCTTCTGACTGGATGAACAATTACAGATTGATAAACAGTTTACCGGTCACAGAGACCTACATATGTACATGATAGCTTCTGATTGGCTGAACACTCAAAGAGTGATGTATGCAAGCCCCTGATTGGCTCATCAGATATTTCGAGTTAATCATTCACAGAGAGCGATAAGAAAGCTGAGCATCAATGAGGATAATGATAATACAGTGTATCAATGCATTCTGATTGGCTGAATACTCACAACGTGGCGGTGAACTGTACTTTGGTGAGGTTTAGCGGGTGATTAAAGGCTGAGATACCATAAAGTTTGGGCTGCACACTGGCTGGAAGACTCCCTCTGAGGATGGCATTAGTGGCTACATTCAGGAAAGATACGATTGCGTGCCATCCGTGGTTATAGAACCACACCTAACACACACACACACACACACACACACACACAGAGTGAGAAGAGGAAGAGAATCAATAGTAATTAATATTCCTAGCTTCTTTACTCATCATTAAGACTAATTTGTCCATAATGTGTTGAGTGTTTCTCTCATTATCTGCAGTCAGAGTGAATGAGGAGAAAAAGAAACAAGCATCTATCTAATTGACCAGACAAACTGAGGGATAGATAGAAAGAGAAGAACACAGCTCCCACTGGCATTACAGCTCTAATTAGTGCTGCTCTGTCTGCTCTTCACGACCTCCCACCATACTCTAATGCTACATCACACACCCACAGTGAGCATCTCTCTCTCTCTCTCTCTCTCTCTCTCTCCCTCTCTCTCTCTCTGTGTGTGTGTGTTTGTGTTGGATGCTCAATTGTCTTCAGTGATCATTAGAACATATTATGATCTCCCGAAGAAGACATATTTGCTGTGAGTTAGGCTATATACACCATAAAGGATAAAAAAGCAATAAAGCCATCCTTAAGTATTGTTTAACTGAGTCCACCCACTGGGAAAAACATAAAGATGACATGTGTCTTACTTTTACATTGTACTTTGTTCCGAAATCTCCCACTAAAGTCTCCAAGTCCTGGAAGAACTTTTCAGTTATGTTGTTCTGGGAAAAGAGACAGACAACAGGTCAGAAGAGATTAATATCATTACCTACCCACACACACACACACACACACACACACACACACACACACACACACACACACACACACACACACACACACACACACACACACACACACAGCAACATATGATTTAAATGCTAATCCTAGGAACACAGGAGCCAGGTGAGGGGCATGAACATGAGCTGGTGCAGTGTGGGACAGCACAAAACAGTCAGATCTAGCTGCTCTTATTTTTACATGCCTATGAATAATACATAACTCGTAAACATATTCAGTGACCTCTGGCTGAGAAGCCTCAAGACACACCGACTGTCTCAAATTGGAGATTCGATTAGTGTCAAAACACATTTATCTCTAATTTATGCCGCATGATGATCACAGTTTATAAGGAAAACAGGAAGTGCATCTGCGAGAGGTACTGAGGTATTGCACCACGTTTGGCTTCTCTCTCACTTACTGAGTCTGATGCCTATCTCAGCCAACGCTGGGCAAAGGCGGGGGCATACTGAGCCAACCCATCACAGGACAACACACATACAACCATTCACAGACACATCCACACCTAGGGGCAATTTGAAACAGATGATTCGCCTTGTGTCCATGTTTTTGGACTGTGTGAGGAAACTGGACTGCCCTGATGGAACCCAAGCAAGTGTCGGGAGCAGAGGTGAATTACACACAGAAACATTGGCACCCGGAACTTGAACCCATAACCTTTTTGCTCTGAGGCAGGTGTGCTAACCACTACGCCACTGTGCCTCCATTTTTACTGATAACAACAAAGATGGACCAACAAAAGCAAAGAAAATGTTTGGACATGTTACCTGTGATGAGTTGAAGAAAGTCTTGAGGTCAGATAAAATTGCAGTAATCTCAGATTCATTGAGCTTCACCTGAGAATTTATAGCTCCAACTGAAATCCCTCCATATCTGTAATGAGGTGATGTAATAGGCTTAGCTGATCAAACATTACTCTTATTTGGCAGTTGATTTAATATCATGTGCCATTTTGTTGATTTTTTTTTTTCTCCATTTTATTAATAAATAAATTAATAATAAATTGTGAACAATTCTATTTTACTAGTCTACACTACCATAAAAATGGTGCATCTACCACCCCCCCCCCCCCCCCCCCCCCCCAAATCAACTAGATTTATTGTCCAGATGTGACATGTTTGCTATTCTTCATAGAGTACTTTCTGGCAACAGAATATATGGCAAGATCCATAAATGGTGTCTACAGCGATGTTGTTAAGATGGAGATAAGGATTTTTGGCATGAGCCATGGAATGAGATGTTCCTGGCAGCAACGGCGTGGTGACATGATATAGATAGCGCCTGTAAGATGTGGTTACATGGACGTGATAGAGACTGAGAGCAAACTGGGATAATGTGGTGGAGGGGGGACCATGATGATGATTGTAAGGTTGACAGAATTGGGTCCTGAAATAATAAGCTACATCGTAGATCAGGGTTTTCCAAGCCTGTTCCTAGAGAGCTAAGTTCTTGCAGGTTTTATAACCAATCAAAGTCTTAAACACCTTTTTTAGTTGATCAGGAACTTCTTAAGGAGGTAATCAAAAGGTTAGGTGTGAATGATTTGTGTTGCCTCAAAAGTTTTCAGGAAGGAAGCTGTCCAGGAATAGGATTGGACACCTATGCAAGAAATGGGATTTTTGACTATAAAGTGAGGTGTGGACAAATATGGGTCCTGTAGACATGGCGTGTAGGAGTGCGGCTGGAGGGGATGGTCTACAGATGATCGGTAGAGATTGTGGGTCTGAAGTGGGCAGTGAAAAGAGTACAGTGCGTGTAGTCTGCAGGGATGGGGCATGGACAAAGAGGAAATCTGGAAGGATGGGGACAAAACAGAGCTAGAGAATTTGATGACTGTGACAGGTCAAAGAAGAAGCACCAGGGACAGATTTTGTGTCTGTGATCATGGAGTAAGCACAGAGATGGAGTCTGTAGTGATGGAATGGGGACAGAGATAAAGCCGGTATTGATAGGGTAAGGGCTGGGTTGTGCTACATGGACAAAGGCATCGGAACATTTGACCAATCACACCCATATGTGATTATTGTGTATTAATTTGCATATTAAACACCCTTTTGTTGTGAAAATAACTTTAACAATTTACAGATTTCTACCATAAAAGCATTAGTAAGGTTGGGCACTGATGTGAGACAAGAACTGATGCACAGTCAGTATTCAACTTTATCCTAAAGGTGTTCAATGGGGCCGTGGTCAAGTTTCTGTGTAGGTCAGTAGTTATTCCACAACAATCTGGACAAGCAATGTCTTTGTGTACTTTGCATTATTCATCATCATCATCATCACCATCACCATCTTCTTCTTCTGCTTAATACTGGATCGGGTTGTGGGGTGCAGCCCGCCTAAGCAATGAGGTCCAGATGTCCCTCTCCCCCCAGCCACTTCCTCCAGCTCTTCTGGGGGGATACCGAGGCATTCCCAGACCAATTGAGAGACATAATCCTTCCAGTGTGTTCTTGGTTGACCCCGTGATCTCTTCTCGGTTGGACATGCCCAAAATACCACACCAGGGAGGTGTTTGGGAGGCATTCTTGCCAGATGCCTCATCCACCGCTACTGGCCCCTTTTAATGCGGAGGAGCAGCGGTTCTACTCAGAGCTCCCTATGGATGTCTGAGCTTCTCACCCAACCTCTAAGGGAGAGCCCCGACAACCGACAAAGGAAGCTCATTTCAACCACTTGTATCCGCGATCTTGTTCTTTTGGTCGCTACCCAGAGCTCGTGACCATAGGTGAGGGTTGGAATGAAGATCCACTGGTAAATTGACAGATTTGCCAAGTGGCACAGCTCCATTTTCACCATTATGGACTGGTGCTGGCTCCACTTTACAGCAGCAAGTGGACGAGTTCAAGTATCTAGGGTTCTTGTTCACTTTGCATTATTCAGAGCAACCCTATTAAGCAACAATTTAAGGAAGGTTCCAGTATAGGTCTGAGAGTCAGAAGTCCATATCCTTTATGTTTTATAGTGTAAATTAAGTCTACAGGTAGAGAATAGGGCAGGGAAACATATGGCCTGTCAGAATGAAAGAGAGCTGTGGCCTGTCTCAATGCAGTGGACTGAGTTATGAATGGGATGCTAATGGGGATAGAATGGATAGCAAGACTGTGCCTGAAGGGAAGATTAGCCAGTAGCCTCCTGGAGAAGTAGCCTCAAGAAATGAGGACTGAGATGATGCCTGCAGGGATGATGTAAGGATGCTGGTGCAGACTACAGAGATTTAATTGCATGCTACACTGTAGATGCCCGCTTGCTCAAGGCTAGTATCCTATTATACCATTACCTTATAATTCCAAAATCTTCATAGGTCTTGATCAAGAAGTCAGTCATATTTCGACCTGTGAGGTCCTGCAGGGTGTCTGTGGTACTCTGCGTTTTCTATGGGGGGAGCAAGAAAAAGAGAGCAGGACAGTTTTTAGTATCACATGATCATTATACTTTAATACTCATGGTGATTGCCCTGCTCCAGAAGATAAATAAAAATGGAATGCAATCCCAGGCAGATAAAATGCAGCAGAGATATTAAACCCAAGAGATGGAACATACATTGTCTCATCATTTAATTGCTAATTTGCACAGAGGGTGATGGAGAGGGGGTCATAATTGGCAATTAACAGATCAGTAAGAGGCTCATCACCCTTTCTTACTGTGCACACACATTCTGTAAGCAGCTTAAAACTTTACTTTGTTGACTCAGTTGTCCTTTGAGTTGATTAATGAGATTCATATATGCAGATGAACGAGAGGTGTTGATTGGTTCTCTGTTGTTATAATTAAGCGCATCCGCGCCCCTTCACATTTCACACGGCTGCTATTCTACCACACTTGGCAAACTTGAGCACACGCTGTCACCCTGGAGCAACGTTAATAGTGTAAGATTGGCAAATTGGCTCTGATTCTTTGAGAAGAGACACAGTGGAAAATGAATATTGCCTCTGTGTTTCAATCTGCTCTCACTTTACTCATTATGATGCAATATTCATTCCCTGTCAGTCCATCATGGCTGCATGGAGTCTATGATGAGATATATGTTTTAATGAGGCTCATAAAAGACTCCTAGTCTCTCCTGATACTTTTGCAGATGTGCTTGTGATGGTTGGAAGCTTGCTAATTCACCATCATTCTAAATTAGTAATTAAAGCAAACACGGGTACAGGCAAGAAACAATTAATCTTCTAGGATAGATGGATATCAGGACATAATTAACAAAGCTGAGCAGCTTGTCCTTTACTGCACAAATCCCAAGTTCTTTCATTCATCTGTCCAAATATTCCACCCAATCATCCATCTAGCCATCCAGCTACTTGTCCTTATTATTTACCCACTCAGTCATTCATTTACCCATTTACCCACTCACACATTCACCTGCCACCAGTTTATCCACCTACCCATCCATCCATCAAACAACCATCCACTTATCGATCCATTCACCCTTTCCACCCGCCTACCAATCCATCGTTCCATCTAACTACAGACTCCTTCCACCCATTCATCTAGCCATCTATCCACTTACACATCCACCTATCATCAGCCTCTCCACCCAATCATCCATGCACCCATCAATCTATCCATTCACCCTTTCTGATCACACACTGATCACACACCCATCCCACCATCCACTAACCCATCTATTCATCCACTCACCAGTTCCAGCCACCTTCCTATGCATCATTCAATCCAATCCAACCATCCCCCTACCCACCCATTAATGTCAAGGTCAAGCAAAGCCATATCTATCCACCTACCCATCCATCCATCAAACAACCATCCACTTATCCATTCATTCACCCTTTCCACCCGCCTACCAATCCATCGTTCCATCTAACTACAGACTCCTTCCACCCATTCATCTAGCCATCTATCCACTTACGCATCCACCTATCATCAGCCTCTCCACCCACTCATCCATGCACCCATGAATCTATCCAGTCACCCTTTCTGATCACACACCCACCCCACCATCCACTAACCCATCTATTCATCCACTCACCAGTTCCAGCCATCTTCCTATGCATCATTCCATCCATCCAACCATCCTCCTACCCACCCATTAATGTCAAGGTCAAGCAAAGCCATTTTCATGATAGGATGGATGAGGACTTCTCTAGTACAAGTGAGTCCAAGTGAGAAGATGATTGACTGAATGAATGGAATTCTTCTAGGATGATACATAGCTTCTCTGGAAGGAGCATCTGCTGCCCTGTCACTGTCCAAATAGGTTCAACTTGATAGCCATATTCCTTTTTCTTAATGCTGTGCATGTTGAATTATTTCTTTAAAAAAAAAAAAAAACGATGTTGATTCATTATCCATCCGTCTAAATTCCCACTTTGTTTAATAAACCAAAGCTTTCATATGTATTTTTAAATGACCCAAGCGGCTCCTCTAAATGTGCAGCATAATTAGAGTTCTTACAATTAACTGTAATCAAAGTAAACCAAAGCTGATAAAACTAGCAGCCATTGTTTATTGAGATGATTTGAATTAGCATAAACATGCCTAGCAATCAAACTACAATCAACAGGGTTCCTTTCTTTCTTTCTTTCTTTCATGCTTTCTTTGCATATGTGTCTGTGAGGATGGTGTTGGTGCCTTAATTAAATCTGCAGTGATACTCGTGAGACATAAGAAAGACAGCTTTATTGAGTCCTGGCCAGATGTTGATAGACACGCGCGACATGCTTTTGTGTGGGACAACAATGTACACACGAGAAAGATGTAAGCTGTTGATGGTTAAGAGGTGTTCCTCAGGAACACATCAGTGGTACTCCGGCAGTCCTGGGATTTAAACTCATAACTCAGACACTAGTGCGGAACCGAACCCACTGAGCGTTTAATTCACTCTCGCTTTGGTATGAGATTCCTTCGTCATAGAGCAATGACTTGAGTTAAGACTCGGCTTGCAAACTGGGTCAACTCTGTGTGCGTGTGTGCGTGTATGCTTGTGTGTGTGTGTGTATGTGTGTGTGTGTGTGCGTGTGTGTGTATGCACCCAGTCATCCATCCTCCTTCCATGCGCCTGAGCAACAAAGCAAAAATAAACTGGTTTGCAGTGAGAGAAGAAACTTCACTACATTTACACTTGAGATGTCATTAGCATAGCGATTGGAATGTAGCTAAAGGTTTACACCCCGCTCAGCGTGCGCTTCCAACTGACAGATCTGTCACTGTGCATTTTAAAAATCTTGACAGAATCCTGCCGAGCCGAAGTTGAATTGAACCGTGTTGGAAATTCTCTGTGATGTTCCATGTCGGAGTTATCATGAGATGATATCGACCAATTTCAAAGACAGGGTTCTGAGGAGCTGGCAAGGGTGCTTTTTTTTTTTTTTTTTTTTCTTTTTCTTCGACTTCCAAAATATGCTGCTGTATGCCATTTTCGATTGATTGTAAGCAAACGTCTTTCATAAAGTAATGTATTTTGAGATGTATTAAACAAGCAGTGTAAACATTTCCTGTAAAGATCCTCTGATGTTCCATCGAATGAACTAACACATGCACATAGACACAGCACATGGGTCTCTGAAGGCTTTCAACGAACATCCTATAACATAAATGCAACATCCTATAACAAATATATCATAAATCCTATAACATAAATAATAGCAAACATATACAAGGATCCCTCACTATCTGTGGTTAATGGGAAACAAGACCCCCGCGATCGCCGATTTCTGCAAAGTAGGATCACCCCCCCACTGACATATACGTACATGTATATGTGTATATAATATCAATAAATACATATTCAACACTATAAATGCTTATAATAACAATTAAACATTCAACAATAATGCACAAGATGTAAATAAAATATAAATACACACACTTCCAGACACACGCCTCACATAAAAATGTAAGTAAAAGGATTCCTCACTTTCCGCGGTTAATTGGGACCAAGTTCCCCATGCGACCATCTAAATCCGCGAAGTAAGATCACCCCCCCACCACTGACGTATCCATACATGTATATGTGTATGTAATATGAATAAATACTTATAATAACGATTAAACATTAAAATATAACATAAGATGTAAATAAAATACACACACATACAGATGGTATTGCATTGCATGAGACACACATACATACAGATGCCGTGCAGACAAAGATGCAAAAGTGGAAATAGTTTTGAGTTTTGAAGGGAGGTTTAGGGTTGCTTTTTTATTTTGTTTGTTTAGGGTTTGTTTTTTTGTTTTTTTGCAGAATTGGCATTGTTTTTGTTGCATTTTCCTTAAGTTTTTACCCCATTTCTTCCTTAATTTCCTTATTTTTGAATTCAATGAATATTTATTTATTTATTTTTTAACCCGCGATGCACTGAAGCAGCATGAATTGAAGCGCGAAGTAGCAAGGCATAATTTTATATATATACATATATATATATATATATATATATATATATATATATATATATATATGTATACACATACATACATACATACATACATACATATATATATACACACACACACACGTATATATGTATTTATACACACACATATATATATACATACATCTACACATATACATATATACATATATACACACACACATATATATATATATATACACACACACACACACATATATATATATATATATATATACATATATGTATATATATATATATATATATACATATATACATATATATACATATATATATATATATATATATATATATATATATATATATATATATATATATATATATATATATATATATATATATATATATATATATATATATATATATATATATATATATATATATATATATATATATATATATATATATATATATATATATATATATATATATATATATATATATATATATATATATATATATATATATATATATATATATATATATATATATATATATATATATATATATATATATATATATACACACATAATTATTGTTATTATTAAATAAATCCTAAATAAGCAGTCTATCAAAGAGGTTTTTTGTTCATCTATTAACCACCACTTATCCATTTTGCCAGTATCTTGGTCATCTAGTTGTGTATTAATAATGATGGATCTCAAGTAATTTGGGTTGGAACTCAATTCTACAGCACTTGAACAGGGGTCCCATAATGATGTACTTTGACACCTGTATCAGATAAGCTCTGTCTATGATATCATTACAGGAACATTATATAGTACCATGATGATATCATTGCATTAGAGAATAATATGAAGGGACTGACTGGAACAAGGTACATTTATGAATGACATCATTCATTTTAGCGCCGCTCCATGGAAAGCCATTTATAAACTACTGTATATGTGGTGTTAAAGGGTACCTGTGGTGAAACTGTGTTGTTAGCTGTTTAAAACGATCACATAAAACATCAGTGGTTCCTTCCAACAATGTCAGTCCATCACCATTTTCAAAATGCACATCAGACTTTAGGCATGTTCAGAGACATGTCACCTTTTTGATTGGCTGCTACAGCCTGCTAGTGATGTCAATGCATTGGATTGGTTGGGCTATGACACTGACCCATGTCGCTTAACACGTTGTTGTCCAGTACTAAGCTGCATAATCCATTTTGTATTTACTGTCACGCTTATCGATGGCAGAATTCTTGTCCTCAGAGATACTAAAAAGTAAATTTCACTGTCTCCAAAACAGAAGTAAACCCCGCCCACTGTGTTGATGCCACTTTTGAAAAAAAAAAACAACCAAACAAAACAAACTGATAAGCTGTTAACACGTGTAGTTCAGCAAACAGTTGTGTGCCTTTTATGGTCATTTATGGTGAAATAACAGTCTGCAATCTGCTGAAAAATACTGCTACACTTCAAGGTTGTGAAATATCCGAGGGGCAAGTCACTCCCTGTAAAACATTCTGTAACACATTAACACTGAACCTTCCTTCCATAAATGTTAAATAAACATTTCCACACAGAAACCTTTACCGCTACCTTCAGCCAGCTGTGTCCATTCTAGTGCTGATATACGCCGAAGATGAATTGGGTCAGGTGTCGTGCAGTTCTGTTTTTCACTCGTGTTCAACTAAAACCTGCATCAGTGTCTACTATGAACTAACTGGAATAAATGACAGATATATGACCAAATTAGCCCAAATTAAATTCATTAATTTATTCAAACTGCTTGATTCTACTATGGTCACGAGGAGACAGAAACCTATCTCAGCCAACTCTGGGTAAAGGTGCGATTATAGTCTAAACAGCTCGCCGGTCCATCGCAGAGCAAGTACATAAACAGACATTTACGCTCACATTCGAACAACCATTTAGCCTAATATTGACATAATTACATTTGTGTATTATAATTCCTCCCACATGTTCCTAGTGTGGTGTTTTGGGCCTGTCCAACCGGAAAGACACCCCAGGGTCCAATGCTGCAGGGAATATGTCTCTCAACTGGTCTGGGAAAGCCTCAATGTCCTGCTAGAAGTGCTGGAGGAAGTGGCTGGGGAGAGGGAAGTTTGGACTTCACTGCGACCCCGGATCACGTGGGAGAAGATGAAGATTTATATGAAGATGAAGCTATTTAGCATTGTGTGCATTTCATTGGACTGTGAGAGGAATCAGGAGCATCTGACCATTCAAGGACATCGAGGACATGCAAACTTCACACAGAAACGCCATTGTCGGGCCCAAGACTAAAACCCAGTTTTTTAATTGAATTATAATATTATCGTGAGGCAGGCATGTTAACCACCATGTCACATGACTGCTCCTTTCTTCATTCAGATTCAATCATTGTATTGAAAAAAATATATAGATTTTACTTCATTTGTCATTGGGACACCATCTGACTCCAACGTGAGCTCTCTGGATATCATGCCTTTCAAAAAAAAAAAAAAAAAAAAAAAAATATATATATATATATATATATATATATTTTTTTTTTTTTATATATAGACATATATATATATGTATGTATATATATACCAGTGATCCCTCGTTACTTTGTGCTTCAGTTTTTGCGGCTTCAGTGCATCGCGGATTTTTCAAAAGTATTCACCGAAAATTTAAAAAATAAGGAAATGAAGGAAAAATAGTGGAAAAGTTAAGGAAAATACCACAAAACAAGGCCAAGCATGCCACCCCCCCCCCAAACAAACAAAAACAAACCCAACCCAACAAAACTACTTACATTTTTGTAAGGTGCGCATCTGAGTATGTGCGCGTGAGCATCTGTATGTGAGTGTATTTATATTTTATTTACATCTTGTGCATTATTTTTGAACGTTTAATTGTTATAACAAGCATTTATAGCATTGAATATGTATTTATTGATATTATATACACATATACATGTATGTATACATCAGTGTGTGTGGGGGTAATCGACCCTTCTTCGTGGAATTTAATGGTCGCAGGTGGATCTCAGTCCCCATTAACCGCGGAAAGTGAGGGATCCCTGTATCTTTGTTTGAGGCAGCACAATGATGAATCTCAAACTACTGATTTATTATAAGCTTATCAATTTCCTCAAATCCTGCAGGGGTCCCTCTCTGCGAGACAGGTTTTCATTAAGAGCTAAGCCGACAGCTGCAGAAGCTGGAGATGATGAATAGTCATGGTCCTTGAGGATTGCATTACACTCCTCACTGCGTGTGTCATCGTCCACTCAACGTCATCTCAAACCTGTGGTCTTGAAAGTGGCATGGAAAAATTGTTCCAGCTACGGACTACTTTAACAATCACTATACCAGACTCAGATCCCGGCTCATAAAACACCCTGTATTTTCAGAATGCTGGTTCTTGGGTCTGCAAAATTGTTTCTCTTGAAAACCGCTTGGTTTCACCAGATTTTCTCATTGACCGTACAGGTCAAAAGATGTAGAGCACCTCCATTTCTCCAGTTTCCATTCATATTTACATTTTCGTGTCTCAGTGTACTCTAAAATGAGACCACAGGGGGTCAAAAACATAGTTTATGGTTTAAAAAGGTGTGGAATTATTCTCATGTGTTTGCTAGATGGGATAATTGGCTGTCCAAATTGCGCTGAGATATGTGTGTGAATGGTTTTGTGTGTGTGAATGGTTTTGTGTGTGTGTGTGTGTGTGTGTGTGTGTGTGTGTGTGTGCGCGTGTGTGTTACCCTGCAATGATCTGATAAGCCACTCATTGTGTACACTGCCTTCCTTCAGCATCGGCTGAGATAGGCTCCAGCCTCCCCGTAATCCTAATAGTAAGATTAATCAGTTTGGCAAATAAGTGAGTGAGCGAGATTTTAGCAGACTACAGTATATCACCACCGCCGGGTGCACACCATGAATTAGTACTTACTATCACGAGAACTGTGAAGAAAATTAAACACTCCAAACATGAACTAACTGCTAAATTATCTCCTTTTTAAAACGTCCGACCCAGATTATTTAACTCCATGCAGATCTTCAGGTATTGCACTACATCTGTGTAGGATTTTATCTGAATTCATTCATCAAACAGTTTTGGAGAATTTGCATCTGATGGATGTAAGGACAGAGAGTCCTATACAACCGCCCCAAAAAAAAAAAAAAAAAAAAAAAAAAAAAAGGGATGCAGTAACAGCCATCAGCCACCCACCTCCAAAAATAGACTTTTATAGTGTTACAATTTCCTGACAGAGAGTTTTGTTTTGTTTTTATTACAAATTGAAGATGTAGATTAGAACAAACCTGAGGTGGAGGCAATCCGCCAGCACCAGGAGGACAATCCGGTAACATGATGCTGCGCTCGGGAGTGCTGCACTGACAATCCGGAGATGGATTCTGCATGCTCCAGTTTCCATTCTCAAAGATTCCCAGAATGGAAGGGTCTACTGAAGGAGTGAACCAGTCCGTTGCTCCTGACGGAATGCATGGATATTTACTAAAAAAAAAAAAAAAACAAAAAAACAAAAAAAACAACAACCCAATTAAACAGGAAATTCAAGCCGGAGCCACAAACCAGTCACACTTTAGATATTGCAATAACATGCAAGAAACCAAATCAAATTAAGGACAATATTAAAATAATAATAATAATAATAATAATAAAAGGTCGAGGCCAGGGTTCCCAATCCCATGACAATCATCTTGGAGATTGTATCATCATCAGTTCATTTTCTGTCACCGCTTAATCCCAATTCGGGTCGCGGGGAGGGTGGCACCCATCCCAGCTGACTCCAGGCAAGGGCCGAGTACACCCTGGACATCTCGCCAGGCCATCACAGGGTGGAAACACGCTGACGGCTACTCTTGTCGAAAGTCAGCGATGGTTCTTATACATGAACCTCACACCATAGACCAGGGGTTTCAAACTCATACCACGAAGGGTCATGTGGCTGCAGGTTTTTGTTTCAACCAAGCAGCAGCACACTTGACTTGTCTCATTTAATTAACTGATTTGAGTCTTCAGGCAGTTGATTGGTCAATCTGTATGCTCTGTACAGAGGCTAACCAATCAAGTGCCTGAAGACTCAAATCAGTTAATTCAATGAGCCAAGTCAGGATTGCTGCTGATTGGTTGAAACAAAAACCTGCAGCCACATGGCCCTTTGTGGCATGAGTTTGACACCCCTGTCATAGACAGTGAGAGACATGGCTGGCCTTTGATAACCCAGTTATCTGCACTGAGGGGGACAGGGACAACCTGTGGAGAGTGGGACTCAAACCCCTAACCTTAGGATCAGCAATCCAGCACCCTATACCACGAGGCCACCATTGCCCCTGGTTGGAGATTGTATGTTTGAATCCATGTTGATGCGCACAAGTCCATAAGATCGAATTGGTTGAGCAGTCCTGGGAAGGCAGGTATACTAGTATGTTCACCTCCCTGTCACTCAAAGTGATTACCATCCAAAAATGGGCATCTACGGGCCCATGTATGCAGGAGGAATAAAGCACATTTCCTCCAAGTGTTTAAGCTGTCGCTAAATATGCATGTAGGATCCTGGAAAAAGTGCAGGGTGACAGGATCATATGTCAGGGAGAGGGGCAAGCCCTTACTTACACTCCTTCTTAATTGGAAGCAGTTGCATCATGGGCAAGCACTGCATGACAGTAAGGAATTGGCTACAACTACATCAGGAAAGAAAAATTGAAAAAAAAAAAAGAAAAAAAAAAGGATCTCTCGGCTTGAAAATGATAAATTCACATTAATATCTGATAATCGTACTGACCTCGGGAAACCCATATTGTGCTTAATTATTCTTTGACAAATATAAAGAAAGACAAGCCATTCATATTTTTCTGTAATGATTAAAATATTAATTAAAGAAACTCTTCAATCAGATCTAAATACTGCAACAGTTAAAAGAGATTTTTAGATCCAGGGAAATGTTTGCAGTTTCAGGATTTTTAATCGCTATTTGTGCTTTTAAACACATAAGGAATTCTTGTGCGGTTGGTCAAGGAGTCACGTTACAAACAGAAAAGAAGGCTCAAATCAACAACACACAAACTGATATAAAATAAACACATAAAAATTCGATATCTAAAAGGACCTTACACAGACACAGTAAACAATATAATGATAATAATAATGATGATGATGATGATGAATAAATAAATAAATAAATCAGTAGATACTTTTGATCAGTTATAGTATAGATCCTTGTGCTGGTGTAACTTCTTGCTGAGATGGAAATGTAATAATTTTTGAACCACTAGAAAAGAGCACCATCTGCTACCCGGGTGACAAATCGAACCAGGCAAAGGATTTGTGAATATTTGCTTTAATGGACTGAAAATCTCCGGCTACAAGCTATGAAGAACTGTAACACTGCAATACTTTAGTTATAAAAATCAGTGACATTAAACAAAAACTCTGACACTACGGCATGAGCAAGGTCTTCAAATCTGACAACTTCCTATATCGAAAGATGAACAAATTTGCTCTTTTGATACCTTTTCATTTTGAATGGTATAGTTTTTCTTTTATGATAAAATTCTCTGCTTCAAACAACAACAGAAATCCTTCAAAATGCTTTAAATTTTTCTTCAGCTTGGTTTAGTCAAAGGAATTATAGTTCAGGCATTTTATACTCCAGCATTTCCCCAAGTATTCACAAAAAAAAAAAAAAACAACAACAACAACAACAAAAAACAAAACCTCTACACTTTATAGTTGTTACTTGTGGCAATTTTAAGGGGCAGTGGTGGTCTAGTGGTATAGGCTGCTGGATCGCTGATCCAAAAGGTTGGGGGTTCGAGTCCCACTCTCCACAAGGTTGTCACTGTCCCCCCCAGTGCGGCTAACTGGGTTATCAAAGGCGGGCCATGTCTCTCACTGTCTATGGTGAGAGGCATGTAAAAGAACCATTGCTGACTTTCGTAAAGAGTAGCTGCAAAGCCGTTAGCGTGTTTCTGTCCCTTGCTAAAAGGGTTGTGACAGGAAGGGCATCCGACGTAAAAACCTCTGCCAAATCAAACGTGCGAATCAGATGATTCACTGTGGCGACTCCCGAGTAAAAGGGAAAAAGCCGAAAGGAAGACAGACAGACTTGTGGAAATTTTAAGGCTGGTACTTAAGGTTTCTTGAAAACACGGGGAGGGCAGCCATAGAATAATGGTTAGAAAAGGTTAATTATGACTTGTTCTGCTAGTTTTCTGTGTATAATACAGTATAACTTAAACTGAATGGGGACAGCTGCAGCCTAATAGTTAAAGAAATGGATTTGGGACTAAAAGGTCATTGGTTCGATTCCCGAACCAGCAGGAAAAATGTGTAGTGGTGGGTGAGTGATGCAGAAGACCGACACAGTGGTTGTGATTTTATTGTGATATGTGCGTTGGCTGGGATGAAGTCACCGTGATACACCGTCTACTATGAAGTACCTGCTCAGTGTGACCATTGCTGACTTTTGTAAAGAGTAGCTGCAAAGCCATCGGCGTGTTTCTGTCCCTTGCTAAAGGGTTGTGTCAGGAAGGGCATCCGACGTAAAAACCTATACCAAATGAAATGTGCAAATCAGATTTGCTGTGGTGACCCCTGAAAAAGGTAAAAACCCAAAGTTAAAGAAGAAGAATAATGATGAAACAAGAATCAACAATAAATCAAATAACCCTTCCAGTCATTGACTGCAGCAAAGATGTCATGTGGATGCGAAGATCTCACGTGGGCAGGCAGAAGGTGATGGTTAACAGAGGAGGAAGAGAATTTTGTGCATATGCACGCTACGAATGCCAGCAAGGAAAGGCATGTGGTGAACTCCCACAAGGCCAGTGCTTAAATAGTAAAGAACGCCCCCCTTGGGGGCACCGTATGATGCCAGGGGGCACATATAATCATGGAGAACATGCTTTTTTGCCATACTGTACTAAAATTAAGTGTAGATGCACATCCACTCCAGTAGTTGGCAGTGGCACTATCATTGTTACGCTATGGTGTAGAGGAAAAGCACAGAGCATATAATATGAAGTGCAGTAAACACACTATTTATAGTTACGTGCAAGAGCTCGTAAAGTGAATTTTTGCTCTTTGGGTGGAACAAATTTTTGGTGGGCTCGAAATTCGTATCATCGAAAATTAGTTATAAGGGACACATTTTATTTATATATATATATATATATATATATATATATATATATATATATATATATATATATATATTTTTTTTTTTTTTTCCTCCCAAGGTCTAAATGTATTTAGTTGTTTAATACAGCATTGCTGAAAATTCCAAAAATATTCTTTTACTTGCCAAGGCTAAGGCCTTCCTTTTCCTGATTGTTTACTAACTGCAGTTGGTTGCTTCTCTGTGCCAACATAAACAGGGTTTGTTTGATGGCGGACACAGCACTGACCATCATACAATACAATAGAAGAGGTCAAGGCCCTTCATGCAGAAAGAGGATCATGAATTTACACAAATCAGAAATAGCTCTTTGAGTCCTTTCTAAACAACTGCAAATCCCATGGCCATCATTTCAAACTCTTTTATGAACAGTAGCTGTGATGGTCTGCAATACGTGTCACAACCCAGAAAACAAAGAGAAAGCACAGTGGATGCACCGTATTGGTCGCCCCATGGAGGCTTTCAACGTATAACATGGAGTTAATACGCTGTAATCGGTTGGTCCGACCGTGCAGGAGGGAAAAGACATATTTTTTTCTGTGCCTTGGCAATTATTAAAAGCCAGGGTGAGCATGTTAAATAACTGTGCAGAAAAAAAAAAATGAGCTGAATGGCTCAGCAACATCTCCAGAGCAAATCTCAATGTAAAGATCTGTGTATTTGCAGTGACCATTTTAGTAAAACCAGTGAGTGCAGATATAAACATAATATTGTGTGTTTTGTTTAATTTATAATCATGAGAAAGTTACTCATTTGAAAGATTACATTGAAAACAAAGCACAGACGGCGAGAAGGTGTGTGTTATTTGCTATTTCGGCTGGGTAGAAACGGCGAGTGGAGGCCATGCTGAGTGCAGCACTAGCTGCTAGCGTGTGTTCCTTTTCTGTTGCCAATGTGCAGCCATTTAATGAACGAATAAATAAGCTATTCATTTTTCAATAAGCCACTCAGTATAAATAATTATGTTGCAAGCGAAACTCAGTCTGGGAAATATTTTTGGCTGGGAAGAGGCAACGAGTCGAGACCATGTTGAGTGAAGCCACAACTATTAGCATGTGCTTCTTTTCTGCCGGAAAATAATGTGCAGCCGTCTTATGTTCTAAGCTATTCATTTTTAAATATGCCACTCAGTATAAGCCTTTATGTCACAAGCAAAGCACAGATCTTGAGAGAAAATGTGTTGTTAGCGAGTTCAACTGGATAGAGGCAATGAGCTGAGACAATGCTGAGTGAAGCCCCAACTGTTCGCATGTGCTCCTTTTCTACTGGCACATAGCATGCAGTGGTTTTATGTAGTAATCTTTTTTTTCAAGAACATTTCGGACGACTCTGTGTTCAGTCTGCCCTCGTCTGTGATGCATGTTTGTAAGGGTCAGTTCCATCACACAAAGTTAATTTCTCAAGGTATCTCTGCTGTGCAGTGAGGGAAAGACGATGAAAGTAATTAGAAATGGCCATTGCATCAGCCTGCATCCTTTGGCGCGGTAAGCCGATTCTGTGGCCTCCAGTATGGGAACATGCTGTTGTAACCAGGGGCAATGCCTGGTTACATGATTATGCTGAACTCCACCTATAGCCACTTTGCTATGGACTGACAGACACATCAACGTCTCATCCTCTGATGAAAGCAAATTGTTTCACATGGTCGAGAACAATCCTAGAAACAGCAATGCCATGAACTGAAAGCTACTTTAATACTGATGTCACTGTCTACTATGAGGAAATTTTACATGGACTTGAGAGGCTGGCATGTAAAGAAGAATCCCCAAAATAAAAAAATTCAGAAAATAAGATAAGATAATCAATCAATCAAACCATATATATAAATTTGTCACATTACAATGTTCTACTTAATTTGCATAGAAACTCATTGCAAACATCGTATACAGACAGTATGTCAGTACACTGTATTAAAAAAAAAAAATTGCTCGTGCGAATGTAAAGTATTCTCAGCTTTTTTTTTAACCAGTTAAACATTTCAAGTGAAATAAATACTGATGTGTTTATTTTGTGACACGATTAAAAGGATACCTTCAAGAAATCCAAGGCACCTTTACCGCAATAAAGGTCATCTCATAATAAGATTTTAAAAAGAATAATTGTGTTGATTTTACTGACAAAAAACAACAACAACAAAAAAATGCATATGTTTTTGATATTGGTTGCCTTAAAATTCGATGAAAGGCAAACCTTCCAATCTCTGCTGTTACACATGAATATGTTTATTTCTTCATCAGATGGTTTTTACTTACATTTTTAAAATTCAAGTTTTTCTATTATGCATTAGTGGGGTAGTGGTGTTGCAGTGATAGGGTGTTGGAATACTTATTCCAAGGTTGGGGGTTCAAGCCCCACTGTCACCAAGTTGTCACTGCTGTCCCCCCAGTGCAGCTGACTAGATTATAGAAGTCCATTCATGTCTCTCACTGTGGTGAGAGGCATGCAAAAAACAAATTGCTGACTTTTGTCAAGAGAAGGCTGCATAGCTGTCAGAGAGGTTCTGAACTGTGATGGCATGATAAGCTGTCCAGGGTGCACTCTACCCTTGCTGAGAGTCTTCTGAGATGGGCACCAGCCTCCTCCTGGCCTACTTAGAATTAAGTCATTCTGAAAATGAATGAATGAATGAGTTTTCATCTGTTTCAAAAGATTTGGTTGTGTAAAACTGCAAAAATAGGCCATGACTTGGACAGTTCACAGATGGTAAGATAATGGCCATAATAACAGTATACAGTTATTAAACTAACAAGTCAGATGTAAACCTGTTAACTTCTGAATTAAATTTAAACTAGACACACAACACACGATTACGTTCACTTATATCAGAAAAACGTCCATTTGATATTGACACAAATGGTTCGTCCTACTTTTCATTCAAACACAAATTACTTCCATATTTACCTTTGTAAATGACACATGGATTACATGCAAGTTTTTGCAGTACAGTGCCACCTCCTTGTGTGTGAATGTAAAATTTTACTTTTTTGAAAAACTTGTAAATATATACACAGTATATATACATACATATTTTGATGTGCACAAACATATATAATGTATGCAAACTTTAACACATTCAAATTGACAATATTTTCAAATATTCTTAAATGGGTGTTGTTCTTCAAAGCCGATTTGAGAGATAATTGGCAGGGTGTTGTACCATATGTGGAAGGAGGCCTGTCCCCAGTGGGTGGATAGTATTACAAGAGGAAATATGTGATTTCTCTGGATCTTATGAAAGTCCCTGTATCTACTAATAAGGTGTAGTTTAATGTTTTCAGAGCTCAGGTGAGGTTAAAGTCACCAATTACTTTTAATGCATAAATATTTACAGCTCAAACCGGTGCAAGAAATGTTATTTCTGTTAAGATGACCTTTACTCATTTGTCAATAATTTTGCAAATAAATTAAATGTTAGAAATTAATGTAATTACTAAGACATGGAAATGTCAATACAGTGCTTTGGTAATATCACTTTTAATAATATATTAGTGACAGATTGATCATTTTCAGCACATCCCCTGAAAATGAGCTGAAAACTTGGTTATATGGAAACCTGAGCCTGTGCTGAGGTGTCAGTTGGTCACTTAATTAATGATCACTTGTGAATCACTCTGCAATCTAATCAAAGTACTTATGATAGACACATGCAAAAATCATCAACCGTAATATTAATCCTATAAACATTGCTTTTGCAAATAAGTACATAGGGCTGCAGGGATAGGAACATTTTAATTATCTTTTTTCCTCACCTCACTGATTGTTTACTCCCCCCTTGAGTCGAGTTTTGGAGTCCAGTGAGATAGCGGCTAGAAAGCTGATATGCAGCTTGTGACAGAAAGTTGCAAGATGCTGCGAATAAATTCAGTAGGCCAAGGGACACCATGTTTCCAGTTATAAGAGTATAGAATACAGTTCTCCCCAAATAATGTGCATGATTGAGCCATCTTATGCATGTACATTTGGCTTTGTCTATTAGGAATCTGTATTCAGATAAGTGGATTGCTGCAGCATTATTTCTAATATTGGCAAAAAATATCATTGCTCTTTTGCTGGTAAGAGCATTGGGCTTGGGGCAGGTACTTGTGTAAATAGCATAAGCATTTGAGTCTTATTCAGATTCCAATAATATATGTACCAAGAATGAGCCAAGGACCTGCATAGAGCATAATAAATGAGTCAGGTCTGTTTCAGGCCCCTGAATGAATGATACAAGTATAGGGACTAGGTCAGGCATTTGAGTGAATTGCATATAATTCTAAGTATAGAGAGTGATTCAGAGAACTAAGCCCATGCAATACATACAAACATCAGTGTTATGTCAGATTCTAAATGCATGCTGAAAGCTTCAACAGAAAGTTAGGCACACTAAAAAAAAAAAAATGAGGCAGGTATAAACACTGAGCCAAGAACCTGTGTGAATGGCACAACCAATAACATTGAGCCAAGAACCTCTGTAGATGGTGCAACCAACAACATTGAGCCAAGAACCTGTGTGGATGGATGGTGCAACCAACAACATTGAGCCAAGAACCTGTGTGGATGGTGCAACCAACAACATTGAGCCAAGAACCTGTGTGGATGGTGCAACCAACAACATTGAGCCAAGAACCTGTGTGGATGGTGCAACCAACAACATTGAGCCAAGAACCTGTGTGGATGGTGCAACCAACAACATTGAGCCAAGAATCTGTGTGGATGGTGCAACCAACAACATTGAGCCAAGAACCTGTGTGGATGGTGCAAGCATCATAATTGGAACAGGAACCTAAATGGATAGTGCCAATTTGCATTGGCATTGGGTCAGCAAGCTGTATGAATGGTGCAAACATTAACACTGTGAGGAACACTTCATGAAGCCTTCACACTGTGTCAGGAACCTGTATGGTGGTTCAAGCATCAGCGCTGACCCAGGAACTTGTACGAATGGTGCAACAGTCAACATTGACCCAGGACCCCGGTTTTTGATTGGATAGCATAAACTTGAAAGCTTAAAAAATTCTGGTCATTGGACCGAGAGAATGCTTCAGATATAGGGACCGGGTCTGGGGCCGAGTATCAAGTGAGTCGGGAGTCTGAACGGTTCAGTCAAGATTGGGTCTGCTTTCTGAGGGAATGCCAGAGGCAATAATTTAAAAGCATATACATATAGCAAGCTAATATTAATAAAGTTGAAGATTCTTAAGAAAAGTAGGACTGGAAGTACTGACTACAGGTACTCTTTGAAGCGCTAAATTTGGTGTAAAAGCCACAGTGAAGTGGAAAATTGGTCAAAAGTGTCAAAAAGTTTGTGGCGAAAAAGAAATTGACTAAATCATTTTTTTTTAAATTAAGTAAAAATTACATGACTTGCCTGACTTATGCACTATTACCAGAGCTACCTGGAACTGGAAGAAGTTAAAATAATCTCAATCACAAGCAGTGGTTTGTATCAAAAGCTGTAGAAAAAGGCCACCGCAGTCCTAAATGGTTTCCAATTATTACGCCTTTTAACATAGATTAAAATAAATCAAATAAAATAAATGCGTAAAAAAACATCAACCTGGCCACCCTGTCTGGAAGGATTTGAGCAATATATTCATTCATTTTCTATAGCCGCTTAATCCTAATTAGGGTCCTGGGGAGGCTGGCACCCATCCCAGCCAACTTCGGACGAGGGCAGAGTACACCCCGAATAGCTCGCCAGGCTATGACTTCACAGAAGTCAGCAATGAACCTCTCACCATAGACAGTGAGAGACATGGCCGGCCTTTGGTAACCCAGTCAGCTGCACTGGGTGGACAGTGACTACCCATTGAGAATGGAGCTTGAACCCCCAACCTTGGGATCAATGATCCAACACCTTCACCACGAGGCCAACACTTCCCTTGAGCAAAATATATAGTAATGCTAAATTATACCAGTTATGGATAGTGAGTACAACAACAGTCAGATGTGGTGCTAACGACACAAAGAAAATATTCACTTTAGAGTTCAGCACATTGAATGGAATATACAATTATCTACACTTTCTTTCCTTTTTTTTTTTTCCATGATCCAGCCACAAAAACATACAGCATGTAAGTGCAACACATTGTTCTGACAGTTGTTTGTGTATGGTGAAGAACTGATATGGGTGCAGCGGTGGCTTGGTGGTCAAGGTGCTGGATCACTGATCTTAAGGTTGGGAGTTCAAGTCCCACTCTCCACAAGGTTGTCACTGTCCACAATGTTTGTGGCAGCACTCTGCTCTTTGTTTGTTTGTTTGTTCACTTTGGATGGGTTAAATGCAG